>OZ018319.1:179833837-180426337 GCA_963969495.1 Ceratothoa steindachneri | reverse complement strand
ATTCTTCAAGGGCGAGGACTATCACGGTGCTTTGTGCTACACCAGAAAAGTGTGTGTGGGGGGGGGGGGTCTCTGACGAGAATCAGTTGAACTTGGTTCTCAAACCAAGTTAACTTAGAGTTTAGTTTGACTACCGGGTAACGGGCTCAAGGGGGAGCTTTTTCTTCTTCAAGGGCAAGGACTGTACTCGGGGGGAGAGGGTCTTCTTCAAGGGCGAGGATAGTGGGGGGTTGGGGGTTCTCTGACGAGAATAAGTTGAACATGAGCAAGTTAACCAGGGACTAGCTTGAGGATGAGCTGCTTCTTAGTCCCATTGGTAGCCCGGCCTCTCTTGCAGGGGACTTCGTAGCCTGGTTGACTCCGGGATTCTACCTGTTTTTTCCCAAGGGTTTGGTATTTATACCTCGTCACCCCACTATGGTAAGGGCAGGATTGGTGTTGCTTGTAGACGGGCCGCAGGAGGGTTCTTACTCCAACGGTTTTTCTCATCAAGTCTTACCTCTGGTCCAGCTGGCCCTTCGAGCTTGAGAGAAACGCAGTTTAACCCGTTCTGCTTTTCATAGGGACGAGTGGCGAGGGGCTGTGGTTACGAGCTTGTCCTAAAGTGCCTGGCCCGGATGATTTGCGGTCAACGTCCCGTGTCTCAACTGAGAGAGAAGGGAGAGGGTCGATTCCCCTACAAACCTCCCTTCGAACAACTTAATGGTGGGGAGAGGCTTCAGGGAACTCAAAACAACTAACTCAACCTAGTCGAGTACAGCAAAGTTGCATGTCTTTGAGCCTTCTCTTACTTTAAGTTTCTTTAAACTTCAGCGCTCACGTGCGCGCGTAGACAGGCCTGGGGTCGAAATAGACCTCGCGAGCCTACTGGGGGGAGGGGGAGGGGGTATGCTACACAGCACAATTTAACATACTCGCAACACAATTTAACTTTAAAACAACTAAAACCTAATTCATCGATTACACGCAACAAAAAAAAAACAAGTTACTTCCTTACATTTCTAAATTTTTAAGAACTTAAATCCTAACGATAACTACTAACATGAAAAACAAATGAAAACATGGTTTCACGCTTACTAGGTGCTGAAATACCCCTCAATGGCATTTCGACTCAGCTTATAGATCGGCTGTACTTTATCGGCCCCTTTGATATAGCTAATATTAAAGTGGCGCTCTATGACCATTACTTTACCGCGCCTGAGTCGGCCGTTCGATTTATGGGGTCTACCCAAGTAAGTCACAAAATGGCAGTGGTACTCCATTTTTTCGAACTACCCGTATTATGATACTTGGGTAATTTCAAACTAACCTTCATGGCTAGAGCGGCCTGTTGCAGTCGGGCATAATTGATGGGAGCGTGGGTCCCATAGTCCTCCTTTAGCAAGTAACCTTGGGAGATCGAGTCTGTGTTCGATCTAATTGGTTCGGAAACAATTTTCGTTACCGGATCGTTAATGGGCGGGGAGCTCACCACGACTTGGAGTTTTAGTGTTAACTCCGTGGATGTTTCGTCCTGGGGGAAGACTACTGGGGTTAGGGGATAGTCATTATCCTCGTCTAACATCTGAATCGGTTTACCTGGGTGTACAACCTTGACCTTTCTATCTCTCTTCATTGTCACCTCATTTGGCTGGGTTCTACTTGTAGGTACTTTCTTAGGTACACCAGCTTGTACCTCTTCCCTAGTTACTACTTCCTCCATCGTTACTCCATTTGGCTGGGTTTTCATCGATGGTTCTTTCCTAGGTCCAGGCCGGGCTAAAACGGCCTCGACTTCAATATGATGCTCGATAGATGCCCTTACATGTGAGAGCAATCTTTCTTTTTCTTCTCACTCTTCTCTTTCAGCTTGGGCAACTTCTCTTTCCCTCTGTATTCTTCTTTCTTCTACTTTTATTTTTTATCTTTACTCTTCTTTCTTCTACTTCTCTTTTTATCTTTATTTTTCTTTCTTCTGACTGTTTCCTTCTTTATTCTTCTTTCCTCGGCTTCTATTTAAGCTTTCGCTAGTTCTCTTTCCCGCTGTATACTTATTTATTCTGCTTGTCATTTCAACTGTATTAGGCTTTCGTTTGTTTTACTTCCCCTCGTTATTCTTTCTTCTTCTTATTCTATTTTCCACTGTATTCTTCTTTCTTCCCTTTTTCTATCTAACTGCATTCTGGCCTCTTCGTCTTCTATTTTCCACTGTCTTCTTTCTTCTTCGTCTTCAGTTCTGCCCGGACGTAGTCAGCCATATCTTTGCCGTTTAGTCTTAGAATTTGGCCTTCTTGGAAGAATTTTTCGAACGAATGCATTTTGTGTATGTCTGTCACACTTTTAACCGCTGTACACTCAGGTACTTATGCAACCACTCTCCAGGTAACGCGCTGCTTAACTTCCCTTAATCCCAATACTTGGCTGATTGGAATACCACTTCAACAACAAATTAATTAATAGCCTTGATAGGCTAATCACGGGAAATTAAAATCGAACGATCTTGTTATTTTTTAATCTTTCCTCGAATGTTGGCACACTTTTACTCTTCCTGAAGGGAATACAAGACAAATTCTAGTGAGTTCTTCCAATACCCATAAACCCTTCCACTAAGTATTTATCTCGTAGTATCGGAAGGACCCCATACACCTTAGACCAAATATTTAATGTCGTGGTATAGGAAGCACCCTATACCTTGGCACCAAAATATTGAATGTCGTGGTATAGGAAGGACCGAGTGATGGAAGGAGTTGGTATGTAGCGGTTGTATACGTACTACAAAAAAAAGAAGACTCCTTGACTAACGTTAGAACTCTTTAAGAGTGCTATATATGATTTGATTATTATTATTTAGTCTTGACTTCTTTAAACTCTAAAGGTTCCCTGTGCCAACGTAGCGATTCGAGGAGAGAATAATTTTTTTTGTTAAAACAAACTAAAACTTTAATTAAAACACACAAAAAAAACATAAACCTGAACCACAGAAATACTACAAATTTAAATACACAATAATGATTTCAATAAGTTTTTGAGTAAGGCTTTTTAACTTGACCTACTTTACATTATAGTGATGGTTAACCCAACACTCACTTCAATATAAAACTATACTAACTGTCTCTACTGGAGTTTAAATACTTTGGTCCCTCCGGCGACGGGTTTGAGTCTGACCTTGAACTCAATGAGCCCAGGCACCTCAGGAATTTGGTGGGTTCTTAGATGCGTGCCTCGACCAGATGGTTGACGGCGGATGGAATGACTTGACAGTCACAAGGGACTTTGGTGAGTGTGGCAGATGGGGGTCCACACGGTATTCGGAGGGAGGAGGGGGGTCTTCTTCAAGTGCGAGAACTATCACGGTATTTTAGGATGCACCAAGATAGGCGGGGTCTCTCTGATGAGAGTAAGTTAAACTTGGTTCTTAAACCAAGTTAACTTAGAGTTTGGTGTGACTACCAGGTAACGGAATTCGTTAAGGGCGAAGAGTGTACTCGGGACGGGGGGGCCTTCTTCAAGGGCGAGGATAGTGAGGGGGGGGGGTTCTCTGACGAGAATAAGTTGAACTTGAGCAAGTTAACTTAAAGTTCGGTTTGATAACCAGGAACTAGCTCGAGGATGAGCTGCTTCTTAGTCCCCTTGGTAGCCCAGCCTCTCTTGCAGGGGACTTCGTATCCTGGTTGACTCATGGATGCTACCTCGTTTTACCCATGTGTTTGGTATTTATACCTCGTCACCCCACTGTGGTAGGGGTAGGAATGGGGTGGCTTGTGGATGGGCCGCAGGAGGGTTCTATTCCAACGGTTTTTCTCATCAAGTCTTACCTCTGGTCTAGCTGGCCCTTCGAGTTTGAGAGAAACACGTCTCCAATTTCGTACTTGAGGTGAAATTGAATATACACTCGTAGGGAAGATCTTGCAGTTTAAACCGTTCTGCTTTTCATAGGGATGAGTGGCGAGGGGTTGTGGTTACAAGCTTGACCCAAGGTGCCTGGCCCGGATGTTTTGCGGTCAACGTCCCGTGTCTCAACTGGGAGAGAAGGGAGAGGGTCGATTCTCCTCCACTTTACTTTTGTAACACCTTGTCGATCTTAATCTGGGCATTTCTCCACTTTGTTTTTAGTTTCCATATCCAGTTTCATGGTCTTGATTTTGTAGCATGTTCCTTGTAATGTTTTTAGGTGTAAATTGGTCGTATGTTTTCTCTTGCACAGTTTCTTCCGCTTGAGAATAACGATGTTCGCTCGACTATGTGTTGCCTTTGTTCCGTTATACCTAAAAATCTATTAAACCTCTATGAAAGCTACCACACATTTTTACTTACTCCATAAAAAATGCGAAAACTATAACAACTGACAAATGTAAATCCATTTCATTTGAAATTAAGTGTATATATTGTCAAAAATGCCTAAAGCAAGCAAACACGCTAATTCTCAAAGTGGCTCAAATAATGTCATCGGATCCTCTAAGCTAGGGCGGGCAACCTCCTGCTGCGAAAGCCTAGCGTCTGGCCCATCACCTTGCTCGGCATTAATATTGCAATCCGGCCTGCGAACACCGCCCCCCCCCAAAAAAAAAAAATAAATAAATAAATATATAAATAAAATTAATTCTGCCAAACAGCATCTGTCTCGGTAGACTCGTAGAGGGAGAATGAAGGAGTAAAAAAATGTCTTCGCCTCTCTGCAGGAGGAATTTACCTCCCGTTTCGAGGGAGTCAGGCCGCTGGCTGCAAACTTCAAGCTTTATACCGCCCCCTTTGACTTTCCTGTGGACGACGCCCCTGCTCTCCAGCAGATGGAGTTGGTGGAGCTGCAGTGCAATGATGAACTGAAGGCGAAGTTCCGCACCTTTTCTCCACCACTGTCATTCTTCCGCGACCTGGTCCTTCCTTTTAGCAATTATCCAAAATACATTGCACATGTTCAACTAATCGTAGTCATGTTTGGCAGCACCTACTGTTGCGAACAGCTCTTCTCCAAAATGAAGTACAATGTAATTGCCGCGGACTCCGGGCTAACTGGGAGGAGCTGTGGAGGCTTGCCCCCTCCCGCTCCCCGTTAGCCATCTTTTTCCAGGAGAGCATGCTGAGCGCGTGTCCCCTGCCCACCCTCTCGACGTATAAGTGTTTTACGATCCCACCACCACGGGATGGGGGTCGGGCAAGAGGATGCGCGATTTACAGCGGCATGATGTCTCCGTTCTTCCCTTCGATTTAGATAGCTCCTTTCAGGCAGTAGCTCTACGGCTGCATGTATAAGAAGTATACTGTTATTTCCGCGTACATTCCACCGTCAGCCGACATCGATGCGTGGAACTTCCGCCGCGTCGTGGCACAGATGCTGAGGGCCTTTCTCTTGCTCGGAGTTCTAAATGGTACACACCCCCTCTAGGGAGACTACTCGATTAATCCCAGGGATCAAGTCGCTGAACAGATCGACGAGCTGTTTATAGGCGACCTAAATACTGATGAGTTTATGCATCACTGACCGAGAACCGCTTGATTTTTTGTCTCGATCTACCTTTGTCCTCTCTGGATGCACAGTCTGGTTTGGGGTGGGGGGTGGTCGATGAGCTTCATGGTAGTAATCACTTTCTCATTCAAATATCATTTTATGGTCCTTTGCCGCCTGAGAGCCCCCGCCCCCGTTGGTGCTTGGTGCATTCGCAGTGCTCCGCATTTCAGGAAATGACTGATTTCTCTTTCTCAGTCGAGGAGTTTAGGTCGGTTGATGAGGCCTTTGAGTTCTCCGGCAACCTCATCGTCGTGGACCTAACTACTTTTCCAATAACATCTGGCCCTTTTGCACCCCGACCACTCCTATGGTGCTCAGCCGAGTGTGAGACGGCCCTAAACAGAAGCATTATGCCTACATGCGCTATAAGCGCCGCCCGAACGATTTCACTATCGATGAATTTCGTTGGGCTAGGGCTAGGTTTGGGTATACTTCGAAGCTCGCCCGCCGCTCTTTTTGGCGGGCATACGTGTCTTCACGTAACTGGAAAACCCTCTAGCCTAGGTGGGGAAGCTAGTCAAAAGGATTTGGGGCAAGTTCCCACAGGATCCCCCTCCTCTACTCCAGGAGAATGGAACCGCAATCTCGGACCCCACGTCCCTGGCGACATCCTTCGCGACCATTTTCTCCACATTCTCTAGCCAGGATGCTGCTCCGCCAGCATTCAATGCGCGTCGTGACTTCACTCAAGGCTCCTGACTGGACTTTACCTCCAGAGATAAAAAAACCCTTCAGCGATAGGTTAAGTTCGAGTGAGTTACGTTCCGCTCTGGCTTCTTGCGTGGACACCGCCCTGGTCCGCACAATGTCTCGTACGCCATGCTTCGACACCTGGCTGAGCAAGGCATGGCCTTTCTATTAGATTTCTTCAATAAGATCTGGATAGAAGGTATCCTTCCAGATTCCTGGCGAATCTCTACTGTGCTCGCTTTTCACAAACCGGGAGAGATCACTCACATACCCCGGCCGGTTTCCGCCCAATCTCTCTAACCTCAGGCGTGTGCAAGTTGATGGGGAAATTGATAAATGTTAGATTAACCTTTCTTTCTGGAAAGCGGAGGCCATCTGTCTTCTGTACAGTGAGGCTTCCGCAAGTTCCACTCCACGCAGGATGCTCTGCGAGGCATTCCTTCGTAGACAGTACTACGCCACGGTGTTTTTCGATCTGGAGAAGGGCTATGATACCGCATGGCGATACATTATCATAGAGACTGTCCACGCGATGGGGGCGAGGGGACGCCTCCCAATCTTTATATGAAAATTTGTGCAAGATCCTCAATTCCGGGTACAGGTGGGGAAGCTCTCTCCGGCCCAATGGAGCAGGAAGAGGCTGTTCCGCAGGAAAGTGTCCTCAGTATCACACTATTTGCCCTGAGCATCAACGGCATGATCTTGGTGAGGCAGAAAGTTGTTCTCGCTACGCTCTACGTGAACAAACTTTCGTTCTCTTTTGGCACGGCACAGATGCCAACTCTGGAGCTTCGACTCCATCAGGCATAGAACCGCACCGCTGGCTATGCCAAAGCGAAGGGGCTTGGGTTTTTCTTGGCCAAAACTAAGATGATGCACTTCTACCGCTATTCACGGCTCTATCCTGATCCAGACTTGTTTATAAAGGAAGTGCGCCGGCAAGTGGTGGACTAGTACCGTTTCCTTGGTCCTGTATTTGACTGGGGCCTCACCTGGGAGGCTCATATTGGTAGCCCTATGGTCTCTTGTACTCGCGCCATGGATATTCTTCGTTCCGTGACTTTCAGCGCCTGGGGCGTTGATAGGTCTACTGCCTTACTTTTTCATCGGTCCATGGTTCGTTCAAAGCTCCACTACTGATGTGAGTTTTATGCATCCACATCCGAGCGTGTATTGCGGAAGGTGGACTCAATCCACCGCACTGGCTTTCACCTTGCGACAGGTGTTTCCAGCACTTCACCCATTGAGAGCCTCCCTGTCGATGCTGTGGAGATTCCACTCGCTCTGCGCAGTACACAGTGCATTATTCGCCTATACGCGTGAGCCCTGCGCCTCCCTCAGTCGCAAACAGATCTATCCCTGCTTTCGCAGCTAATCTCAACGGTGCCTATCCTGCCGAGAGACGCCAGTCATACATTAAGCCCTTCGGAGTTCGGGCCGGTGGCACCTCTGGTTCTGCCCACTAGCCATCCTGGACGGTACCACCTTTGCCTATTTGTTGCCATGCCTCTGTTCCCAAAGCTTCTACAACACCGGAAGTATTGCGTTTGGTCTTTATGGAACACATTTCGTGCCATGCTAGAACCGTGTCAGTTTATTCGGATTGCTCTAATTACCATGAGGGGCTGGCTTTCCACTTCGTATTCTCCCTGTTTGAAGTCAGCGGGTCTTTGCCAGGCGCTGCGTCTGTCTTCACGGCTGGGCTGGTTGCAATACACCTCTCGGTACGGGAGATTATACGACATGCCCGGCCCGGAGACCGTATTGTGATTTATAGTGCCCCACAAACCGCCCTAGGTGCTCTCGGGGCATTCGAATCTCCGCCTCCCCTGGTTCACGATATCTGTGACGCCACGGTTTTGGCGAGCCAGGCGGATGTCGAGATTATCTTGTGCTGGGTTCCTGAACATGTAGGAATTGCGAGTATGAGGGCACCAAAAAGTCCGCGAGGACTGGGCGACCAGACCAGCGTTTTGTTCTTCCTCAAACCGATCTCATGGCAGGAATATGGGCAGCTCTCCAAGCTGCTTGGCAAAGAAGATAGGAGACGGTCGAGGGGAACCTAAAATTGCATGTCATTGCGCTGCGACCGTTCCCATGGACATATCTCCCAATGCAGCAACGGCTTCAGATGTCTTTCTGTCATCTCTGAATTGGACACACTCGTGGGACGCAACCCCATTTGATAGGGTGCTCGCCTGCGCCTTACTGCCATGACTGCGTTGTCCCCCCGACTGTTCGGAAAATTCTTGTTAAATGACTTAGTCTGGATGATCTTCGCGTACGCTACCTATCTCTGTACGGGATGAGCGGTGTAGCTACCTCTTATCACTTGTACTCGGGACGGGTTCGTTCACACTGACTTGTTGACTTTATTACTTTTTGGAAGAGACTGTCCCCCTCCACTTTATTTAGCTGTTTTGTTGTTGTTTCTTTGTAGATAGCTGGGGTAAGTCGGGCCTCCCCCCGATGCTGAAGCGGGCGTCCTGCTTGTTGCCCATTTCCCTTTTCCTTTTATTATTGTTGTTTTGTTTTACATAGTTATTTTAATGTAGCCTAGTACTAGGCTATTGTGAGTACGGCGTCTTATGTCCAAGTAGGTAGTCGCCAGATGGGCTGCTAAAATAATAAATTAAACCTCCTCCCCAAACTGGTGCCCATTAGATACCCTTCCTTTTCCATCTCGGAGAATGAGCTTCGTCCATCTTGCCTAGGAGCGTCTTTCCTGGGGTGCAGAGAAGTGGGTTCACTCCCCGCCCCCTTACGTTAGAAGGAACAGGAAGAAGTCAGAGGATTATAGTAGACGAGTGCCGGAAAGGACTGCTCGGAAGCAGTTTCGGTGTACAGCCAGGCCAAGATCGGCACGTCCAGCTCCGTGACACCCTCGAGCTGGGAGACCCCGGTTAGGCCAAAGTCGCAAGTGTTCTAAGCGGAGCCTCGATTACCTCGGAGCCCCTAATTGAGAAACTACCTGGCCTTTTCGATCTTTCTGGCTTCAAATACCGCATGAAGGGATTCATGCCAATGCCGCGGAGGTGATATTACTGCCACCGCTTCTGCTATACGAATCGCTCGTGTTGACGTGCAAAGTCGAGTTTCTCTGAAGTGAGTGGTGCTCCAAGACTGTACACGCAAAGTAGGTATTGTGGTGCGTATCTCTTGAAGAAGAAAATCTTGGTCGTTCAGGTTGCGGATCGTCTGTCATTTCGCGAAGCTAAGGACTTGGTCGTGTCGTGCCCCCCATTGCCTGGGACGTCTTATGCCTCAATTTTTAAAAGGCACCCTCTGCTCCTGGCGTATTTAGGTCTACGAACCCTTCTGTCGCTTCTACTCTTCCTGGGTACTACCCTGGTAGAGCTGGCTTCACAAAGAGTTCACACTCAGCCTCGGCTAAATCACTGCTCCTACCCACCGTGACCATTTCCTGTAAAGTGAAACTGCTGCGCCCCTCCACCAAGTCGTTAGACTCACAATGAGAAACACTCGTGAAGATGGTCGTCAGGACGTCCTTCGGCGTTCCTATAGCTGGCCCACGAAATGAGGTTAGTAGCACAAGAGCTTCGATCCTACGCCCCCCCACAAGGCTGGACTGAGTGGTTCGGGGACGATGGAAAACCTAAGAAGGGAGCCCCTCTCGGAAACCATCCCGCCCGTCAAAGGTTTCAGGCGGAGGGAGGTACAGACTGGCATAAGTAGCCCAACCTCCCCCATTAAGTCCCCAGTATGGGGTACCATTGGTAGCCTGTTACACTTGATATCCGGAAAAGCTGCGTGTCCTTGTGGAATGACTGCAAATTAAGGAAACCATGTCACTGGGGTGATATGAACCCTGATGGGGCCTGGGAAATTTGTTGGTGTGCCTGCTCCTCGCTAACTCTCAGCACTACTTTACCTTTTCTTATTATTTTTATTATTATTTATATAATTTAATCATTATTTATTATTATGTATTATTATTATTGTGAGGTAGTAGTAGTAGTAGTAGCAGTAATATTTATTATTAGTACGACTATCTCCTCAACCTTTTTTACCCGCAAAATGTGCCAGGAGGACTGTTCCCACCTGCATAGAGTTCGGTTCGTTAGCCATGTTTCTTTGGTGGACTGCATGCCACCCATGTATCTAGCACTAGACTATGATAATAAATTGATGATCACCCACCCTATCAGTTAGTGGACCCGCCTATCTCTACTTTTCTTTATTATATACCTGCATATTCCCTTACAAATTTGCTCTTCTATCCACAGAGGTTCTGTATTCCCTGCGCACTTTCGTCTTCTTATAGGTCCTTAGTCTAGTAGCAGGGTATATGTATACCGTGAGCTCTTTACCAGCTGCGAGGGACGAAAGCCCGCTGGCTAGGAGAAGTATTAGGTACATGTGTTGAGTCATCGACTCTGCTCACCTTCTTCCAGTACATATATATGTTGGCTACACTAGCACCATCCTTTATAGTTTAAGCTTGAGGACAATTTCGCCTGAATGGCAGGCCGGTATGTTAAAGCCAATCAATGCAGGACCCGTGGACCGAGTATGTGTAAATTTAAATTATCACATTGTGGACTATTCTGATCATATGGAATTTTTCTTTTAACTTTCCAACCTATTTGTGGTGTGGTGTATAGGGGGAGGGGGGGTGAATCATAGCATATACTTTCTCTGTATTCTCCTTTTCTTTCTCATATCTTTTATGGCAAGTGAAAGGAATGTGAGAATACGCATGGAGATCAGTCTTCAAGCGCGGCATCGCCCTCTCTTGGTGTCGGGCAGGACGAGAAATATCGAGACACACTTTGGATTGGTAGAGGAGCTTTCCTCTCACCATCCCCATTGGCAAACGGGCTTCCCCTTTACCATCTTTGGAGCCACTCTCGGGCAGCTTCACATTTGAGAAGGAGGTGCGGTGGCCCCGCTCTGCTTTATCACGGGCCCCGCCAACCATCTTCCATTAAAAGGAGGTTTACTTCCCTCACACCCTTTCTTTGGAGGCACCCATGTGCAAATCCATCTACCTAACATCGGCACTTCCTCCCCTCTCCTATTACAGGAGGCTATCCAAGAGAGCAACCTAGCTGCTCTATATATTTATATTTTTGGTTTTACTTTAATCTCAATCATTTTTAATCTTATTATTTTAACTTGTCTTTATCCGCTTTTTTTAGTCATTATTTAATGTATTCTTTTAGCTGTTATCGTTAATATTCCTTCCCCTTCTCATTTGTCGACACAGTCGCTGAAGATGGTCCTAGTGAAAGTCCGAAACGTCCGGCCAATAAATGATTAGTGTAATCACCCGGGTCTTTACTTTATATTCCTACTATATATATATATATATATATATATATATATATATATATATATATATATATATATATATATATATATATATATATATATATATATATATTGTTTGACATATCACTTCGCTTAACTTAGATTTACATTACATATACAAATTACTTTGAAGTATTGCGGAATTCATAATAACATAAATATTTCAATTACTTTTGAGTACTGCGGAATTGCATGATATAAATGATTTTATTTACTTTAGGAGTACTGCATATTATAAGAATCTGGCAGTGCTACAATCACTCCCCACCAAAGAAAGTTACCCTCCCCACTTCTTACTATGTTCTTGCTAGTTTTGATAACTCTGAGATCTCCTTACGACGCGAACGGAGCGTGTCACAGTGCCAGTGGTTTGGCTGCGAGCACGAGGATACTTATTCGCTGTGGCAGTGCTAGTTGCGTTGGGCGAGGCACCGGCATGAGTGGAGTTTGAGGGAGCAAAAGTGATCCGCTTCTTGGTTCCTTCCGAGATGGCGTACAGCGGGACATGGAGTTATGAGTCCAGTTTTGCGCTGAAAGGGTGACCAGTAGTGGAGAGATTTGCTCCTGACTGACCACTGCTGCCGACGAGGATTCCTGAAACACAAGAGGCGGAGGATGCAAAATTGAAAGTGAAGTTGGTGTAGCAGAGGTGATTGTAAGAGTGGTTTTGAGATTATTTTGGGGACGTTCTGGAACATAAAGGCTTATGGTGTGAGAAAAAGTGGGAAGAGGATGCTTAAGGTGAACATTTTCAATAAAGGCAGGTTTCAGGCAATCTATGGAAAGAGTATCCTGTTTGCTGCAAAGCTGAATAACGAAGAACTTCGGCTTCCTAGAGATGACGATGAAGGGTCCATCATAGACAGGTTGCAAGGAAGAGCGAGGTGAATCGCGACGGAAAAAAACATGTAAACATTTTGTCATCTCTTTTGGCACGAAGGTTTTGTGATTGGCAGGCACTCTAGGGTCGGTAGGCTTAACCTCAGCCATCACAGGTATAAAATTGTATACATAAGTAGCAGGGTCGAAAAGAGAATGTAGAGGTTTCACAGAGGAAGAAAATAATGGGCCAGGAAGACGAAGTTGAGTACCATACATGAGTTAAACTGTAGAACAGACCAAATTCTCGTTCAAGGACAAGTGAATACCTAAGAGAATCAAAGGTAGCTTGTCCACCCAAGTGATGTTGGGATCTGTGGAGTGTAAGCTTGCTTTAAAGGGTCCTGTGTAGACGTCCACCCACGGTGTTGCTCTGAGGATGGTACGTGGTGGTTCTCAGGCGAAAGGAGCCAATCACTGACATGAGTGCATCCCATTGGTGGGATTCAAATTGGCTAACACGGTTAGTCATGATCGTGGGAGGAACACCAAAACGAGCAACCCATCCTTAGAGGAAAGCTAGAATGACGGTGGAGGCTCTGATGTCCGGAATAGGAGCTGTCTCTGGATAACGAGTAGAACGATCGATCATGGTGAGAAGATAATTGCAACCACGGGAGTAAGGAAGAAGACCTACTAGATTGACATGAACGGCGTCAAAACGTGTGGCGATGGACTTTGGCACGCTGATATGCCAGGCATGAGCGAGTCTATTTTGTCACGTCTACATTCATACCTGGCCATACGAAGCGTTGTGCGACGAGCTTGCGTTTTGCATTGATACCAGGACGTGAAAGACCATGAATATGGTAAAAATATGTCGTCGGTAAGCAAGAGGAATGATAGGACGAGGACATTCAGACAATGAATAGTCAACCAGGAAGCGCATGGAAGGACTGTCTGGTTATTTGACTTCGCGAACAACGAGTTGAGAAGAGTGACGCAGTGTTTGCGTCCATCATCCTGTTCCTGAGCAAGCGCTATTGTCACATGATCGATGGGCGCAATGTGAGAAAGTTGCGCGCCCGAAATCGCGGAAATGCGAAAAAGCGCATCTGGTACGATGTTTGAAGAGCCAGAAACATAGCGAATATCGCTCGTCATCTGCAAAAATAGAGTGACGGTTACGAGTATCAACTGCCGTGTGCACCGAAGATGTGGAACGAAACGAGTAAGCATCGACCAAAGGCTTATGGTCAGTAAAATATATAAGTCAAGCTCTTTCAAATATGAACGAAAGTGACGGATTGCGAAATATATACCAAGCAGCTCACGTGAAAACGTACTATACTTCTTTTGAGAGTCAGAAAGAGAACGAGAGAAGAAAGCAGCAAGAGGTTGCTATAACGAACCAATCCTCTGCTGCAAGGTTAGACCTACGTGAGTTTAGGATACGTCTAAGGAGAAGGATGAGCCAATTCCACAGCGCGGCCAATAGCCTCTTTGGTGCGAGAAAATGGATCGCACGCTATAGTGTATGGTTATCTATGTGATTTATCTTCTATTAATGAATCAGCCTAAATAGCGTTTCGAAAACCATAACTATAAATTTGTTTGATCGAAGTTGTCTGCTGTTAGTTTTAGGCCTAAAGCGAAGCGAAATAAATTTTGGAATAATGACTTGAGCTTAAGAAAGACAATTATACAAATATAAATATATTCATAAAATCAACGAATGTACAATGAGATAATTAGGTTAGGTATACAATGTAAGATATTTTAACATATGATTTACAGTAACAAGATGCGAAGAGAATTGAAGTATGTGAAATTAATATGGTGGAATAATATGGTGAAGAATAGCGAAATAATAATATAGTAAATAATATAGAGTATCTATGATGGACTGAATTGGGGCTTTATACGAAGAAAGCTGCGAGTCGAGTGGGTGGAATAGCGTGCTATTTTGATCGAGCTGGGAACGTGTGTTTGTTTGCTGGTGTGTGAAATTTAAGAGATGTTGTTTGGAACAGTATACGTTAATTAAATTTACAAGTAAAATAAATTAATTAATTAAGTATTAAGTTTAACATAAAATGATTTAATTTACAAAAGTTGAAGTAAAATAATTGAAAGATTAAATTGACAAAGTTAAAGTAAAATAATTGAATGATTAAATTAACAAGGTTAAAGTAAATTAATTGAATGAATTTTATATATAATAAATGATGATATATATATTTAAGTTTCTCAGGGGGTTTTTATTATAGGAATGCCCAGAGGCATTGCTATAACACTCTCTCCCTAAGAAGGTTACACCCCCCCCCCCTTTTTACTATTTTGAGATTATAAGTCCGAATACCGACGAGGCCTCCTGACGACGCGACCGGAGCGTGTCACAGTGCCATTGGTTTGGCTGCGGGTACGAGGACACAGATTTGCTGTGGCAGTGACATTAGCGTTGAACGAGCCACTGGCACGAGAGAAGGTTGACGGAGCGAAGGTGATCCGCTTGCTGGTTCCTTCCGAGATGGCGTCAAGCGGAATGTGGGAGTCTTGAGTCCCGTTGTCCGCTGACGGAGTGACCAGTCGGGGAGAGATTTGCTCCTGACTATCCACTTCTGCCGACGAGGCTTACTGCAACAAAGGAGGAGGAGGCAGCAAAACGGAAGGTGGAGTTGGAGAGACAGTAGCTAAAAGGGTGGGGTTTAGGTTGTTTGGGGGGATTACTGTACGATAAAGGGGTATAGTAGGAGGAGAATGGGGTGATTAGGGTTCTAGACGAACATTTTCGGCATAAACGGGTTTTAGGCGGTCAATAGAGACAGTATCTTGCCTGGTGCCAAGCTTTAGGACGAAGAATTTCGGCTTCCTGGAGATAACGAGAAAGGGTCCGTTATAGACTGGTTGTAACGAAGTGCAAGCTGAATCGCGACGGACGAAAACATGGCAGCATGTTGTCATCTCATTCGGCACGAAGGTTTTATAATTAGCAGGCCTTCTAGGGGCAGTTGGCTTAATTTCAGCCATCACCCGTACAAGGTTATGTACGTATGAAGAAGGATCTAGGTGAGAAGGTAGAGGTCGGTCAGAGGAAGAAAAGAATTGACCGGGTAGACGAAGTTGAGTCCCATAAACTAATTCTGCTGCAGAGCAAGCCAAATCCTCTTTCAAGGAAGAGCGAATGCCAAAGAAAATCAAAGGTAGCATGTCCACCCAAGTTATGTTTGGATCGGTGGAGCGTCAGCTTGCTTTGATGGTCCGATGCAGACGTTCTACATTAGAGTTACTCTTGGGGTGATAGCTTGTAGTACGAAGGTGAAAGAAGCCAAGGACTGACATGAGTACATCCCATTGGTGGGATTCAAACTGGCTGCCACGATCAGTCATGATCGTTGAGGGAACACCAAAACGAGCAACCCATGCTTAGACGAAAGCTCGAGTGACAGTGGAAGCCCTGATGTTCGAGATAGGAACCGCCTCTGGCCAGCAAGTAAAACGATCGATTATGGTGAGAAGATAATTGCAACCACCGGAGTAAGGAAGAGGACCTACTAGATCCATGTGAACGGCGTCAAAACGTGACGAAGGAAGAGGAAAAGGGACCAGAAAAGCTTTTGTGTGGCGGTGGACTTTAGCACGCTGGCATTGCAGGCATGAGTGAGTCCATTTGGCCACGTCAGCATTTATACCTCGCCAAACGAAGCGTTGTGCAACGATCTTGCGGGTGGCATTGACCCTAGGATGAGAGAGGCCATGAATTTGGTCGAAGATATGCCAACGGTAAGTGAGAGGAATGAGAGGACGAGGACAGTCAGGAATTGAATAGTCATCCAGGATGCGCCAGGAAGGACTGTCAGGCAAATCAATCTCGCGAACGACGAGTTGAGAAGAGTGACGCAGTGTTTGCGTGTCTTCATCTTGTTCTTGGGCAAGCGCTATTGTTGCATGATCGATGGGTGCAGTGTAGGAGAGTTGCGTGCCCGAAATCGATGAAATACGAGAGAGCACGTCCGGTACGACGGTTGAAGAACCAGGAACGTAGCGAATATCGTTCGTCATCTGCAAGATGAAGTCAAGATGACGAGTGTCAACCTCAGTGTGTACTGACGAAGTACTACGAGACGAACATGCACCGACCAAGGGCTTATGGTCAGTAAAAATGGTAAATTCACGCCCTTCCAAATGATGGCGGAAGTGGCGGACAGCAAGATATATTCCGAGTTCTCGAGAGAACGTTGAATATCTCATTTGAGGGTTTGTAAGTGCGCGAGAGAAGAAAGCAAGAGGTTTTCATTGGTCACCAACTTTCTGCTGCAAGGTTGCACCCACGTGGGTTGAGGATGCATCTGAGGCGACGCTGATGGGGGTTGCTGGAGAAGGATGAGCCAATTCCACAGCGCGGGCAATAGCCTCTTTGGTGCGAGAGAATGAATCGCACGCCTCAGCGGACCATTCAAGAAGAGAGTTATTTTTGTTCTTGGTGAACATAGAGTTGAGAGGCTGCATGACCTGGGCACATTTGGGGATAAATCTGTGGTAGAAATTGACCATGCCACAGAAACTCCTGAGTTGTTTGCGTGATGTAGGACGAGAAAAGTTTCTCATCGCGGTAACTTTATCTTCGAGTGGGCTAATCCCTGCACTCGAGACATGGTGCCCCAATAATGAGAGTTGCGGGACACCAAAGAGGCACTTGGAGATGTTTAGCACGATACCGTACTCCTAAAGACGAGGAAAAACTTGGCGAAGGTGAGAAAGGTGTTCCTCCAGCGAGGAAGATGATATTAGGAGGTCATTGATGTAGCAAAATACAAACGGAAGACCCCTAAGGCCTTGATCCATAAAGCACTGGGAAGTTTGCCCAGAGTTACACAGTCCACAAGGCATCTTGACCATTTCAAAAGCACCAAACGGAGTGCTGACGTTAGTCTTTGCGACATCATCTGCGGGAATAGGGATCTGGTTGAAAGCACGAATCAGATCCAAGCGATAAAAAATTGTACAGCCATGGAGAGAAGAGGTAAAATCGGCTAAGTACGGCAAGGAATAACGATTAGGGTTTGTTACAGCTCTGTAATCCCCAACTGCTCTGAATTCTTCTCGCGTGGATTTGGGCACAATGTTAAGTGGAGAGGCCCACGGAAAAGAGGAAGGCCTACAAATGCCTGACTCAATTATGAATTGGAATTCATCACGCATAGCGGTGAGTTTATCAGGTGCTAGACGGCGTGACCGTGAGAATACAGGACCTCCTGTTGTCTCGATCAGATGCACCACACTATGCTTAATGGGCCTGTCCTTCGAAGGTGGAAGGGTGAGCTCAGGAAACTCCTGAAGAAGGCGCTAAAACGGTGGCTCGGTGGACGGGAGACGAATAGAGAGGGAACTCTGAGAAGGTGAGAACGAAGCTGATACAGTGAGGAGAGTTTTGCGGTCGACAAGCTTGCGTTGTCGAGAATCGACCAGGAGGTCGTGAGCCGAAAGAAAGTCGAGGTCCAATATTGGACAATCTACCTCGGCCATGATGAAAGTCCATCGAAAAACCCGACGGAGACCGAGTGAGACTTGAAGGTTACGCCATCCATAGGTCCTAATATTGGTCGAATTGGCTGCCTTCAGAACTAAATCTGAAGGGGCAGGAGCTTTGCCGGCCTTAGAAATTGGTATGACAGTGCATTCAGCGCCAGTGTCCACCAGGAATGAAAATTCAGAAAGTGAGGCAAAAATACGAAATGGACGAGCTACTTGAGGAAATGAGGTGTAGGCAAGGGATGTAGACCCTTTTGTCCCATGCCTTTCTAGTTTAAAGTTTGTGATTGAAAGACTGGAGTGAGAGGAATGCCAGAATTTGAAGTTTGAGTATTTGAAGAAAGTGGTCGAGTTGGGTGAAGTGAGAAAACTGGAGGGTTTATATTTGAAGAAGGTACTGGGTCCAAATATGTGCACGGTTGCAAGCATTTTTTAGCTTGTGCACCATATATGTTGTGGTACCAGCACCATTGAGTTGGATGAGAGGAAAAGGAAACTTTATGCGTCGGGAGACTACTTCGCACAGTATGTGAAGAAGCATAACTGTGGCTACAAGGCTGTGTACAGTGTACAGCGTTGTGCCCGTACCTTTGATGATACCAGCATAGGCCCTGATGGTGTGGAAGATGATGAGAATAGTTGGAAGAATAAGGTTGATAATTTTGCTGTCTCTCACCTCCTGCATCGGGATGCCCTCGTTGGTTTTTCTTTCGTGAACCAGAGCGGGACGTGCGCCTTCGATCGACAAACCCATGTCCGTGCTCGCTCTGTGGTTCACGCTGCAGCTTTAACTGCTGGATGTCGGCTTCCATCTCCGCATTGAAGCCTCAAGGTCTCTCGATAGGGAAGATGGAACCCTTGAATGCTCAGCCCGTTCGTCAGAGGAGCTCGACATGCCTCAAACCTGCGAAATTGAAGCATTGTTAAATGGGCCGTGAGTTTAGCCGTTGCCCCAATTCACATAAGGAATTTTATACAATTTATCTGCGGCTGCAGCAACCTCATCAATGCGGTGAGGAGAGGGCTAAAAAGTTCGATGTGAGCACCTTTTACCCTGATAAGGTCCTTTAAATGAGATAAAAAGGAAGTAGGACTCTTATCTCCCATTTCCTGAGTACTCAGGAGCTCTTTTAGGTCATCAATTTGGGACCTAGCATATGTATTGAGAAAAGCCCCATTCAGGCGGTCTAAAACATCAGCCTGTTCCCCGTTAATTAACACTTCCCTGAATTGAATAAAAGTACTTATGAGTAACCGCTGGATGATTGTTGATACTTTCTCCTCCTCGGGGATAAGCTGTGGTTTAAGGAGGAGGGATGAGACTTCCAACCATGCAATTAGGTTTGCAGGATCATACACGGGAAGAGAGAGGTACGCATGTGGTTGGCTATGCGCAGACGGTTGGTCGCTAACTGATGTCCTTAGTTGGTGTGTCTGGTGCATCATAGACACTGTTTTATGTATATTTGTGATAGTTGAATGAAGGTGTTTACGTGAGAAGTAGCTGTGGCTGTGTGCACGTGTGTGTGTGTGTAAATTGGTCACTAGCACAGGAATATGAAGAAATTAAAAATAATTGAGAATAAAAGAAATTGTCCACTCGTTGAATATAGGGGATAATATTAAATTAAAATTGACATGAATTATGGTAATTGGAAGAATGATGTTAAAGATTACACGCGATATAAAAAAAATGAACACGTGAATCAAAAAAAGGATCGAGCGAGGTTTTGGGACGAAATTGACGAGTGGAGTCAAGAATGATTTTATCGTTTAAACTTATTTATTGATTGACGGGAGATTACTAAACTTTGGGCACCAATTTTATAGTGCATCGTTATCCATGTGATTTATCTTCTGTTAATAAATCAGCCTAAATAGCGTTTCGAAAACCATAACCATAAATTTGTTTGATCGAAGTTGTCTGCCGTTAGTTTTAGGCCTAAAGCGACAGCAAAATAAATTTTGGAATAATGACTTGGGCTTTAAGAAAGACAATTACACATATATAAATATATTCGTAAAATCAACGAATGTACAATGAGATAAGTAGGTTAGGTATACAATGTAAGATATTTTAACATATGATTTACAGTAACAAGATGCGAAGAGAATTGAAGTATGTGAAATTAATATGGTGGAATAATATGGTGAAGAATAGTGAAATAATAATATAGTAAATAATATAGAGTATCTATGATGGACTGAATTGGGGCTTTATACGAAGAAAGCTGCGAGTCGAGTGGGTGGAATAGCGTGCTATTTTGATCGAGCTGGGAACGTATGTTTGTTTGCTTGTGTGTGAAATTTAAGAGATGTTGTTTGGAACAGTATACGTTAATTGAATTGACAAGTAAAATAAATTAATTAATTAAGTATTAAGTTCAACATAAAATGATTTAATTTACAAAAGTTAAAGTAAAATAATTGAATGATTAAATTAACAAGGTTAAAGTAAAATAATTGAATGGATTTTATACATAATAAATGATGATGTATATATTTAAGTTTCCCAGAGGGTTTTTATTATAGGAATGCCCAGAGGCATGGCTATAACGCCTCAGTAGACCACTGGGGTGGATAGTTCTTTTTGGTCTTAGACAGCATGGAGTTGAGAGGTTGCATGAGCTGGGCACAATTTGAAATGAATCTGTGGTAGAAATTTATCATTCCACAGAAACGTCTGAGTTGTTTGCGTGATGTCGGTTGAGCAAAATTGCGCATCATAGAAACTTTTTTTTCTTTGAATGGGCTAATCCTGACACTCGAAACATGCTGTCGTCTCAAGAAGGAGAGTTTTGAGACACAAAAATACACTTGAAGTGTTAAGTACGATACCGTACTCTCGAAGGCGATAAAATACTTGACGAAGGTGAGAAAAGTGTTCCTCGAGCGAGGAAGATGCTATTAGCAGGTTATCAATGTAGCAAAAGACAGAAAGAAGAACTCCCATAACTTGGTCCAAGAAACGCTGGAAGCTCTGGCCAGAATTTCGCAAAACATAGGGCATTCTGACCATTTCAAAAGAACCAAAGAGAGTGGTGATGCTAGTCTTTGAAATATCGTCTGGGTGAATAGGGATCTGTTTGAAAACACGAACCAGATCCAGGCGAGAAAATACTGCACAGCCTGAGAGATGAGGTAAAATCGGCTATATACGGAAATGAATAGCGGTTTAGGGTTGTTATCGCCTTTAAAACTCTGTAATCCCCAACAACTCTGAATTTCTCCGGCGTGGATTTTGGAATGATATGGAGGTGGGAGGCCCAAAGTGAAGAGGAAGGTCTACAAATGGAATTTATCACGCATAGCAGAAAGTCTATCTGGGGCTTGACGACGAGGTCAAGAGAATACAGGTCCTCCTGTCGTCTCGATCCGATGCACCACATTATGTTTAATGGGCCTATCCTTCGAAGGTGAACGTTTGAGGTCGGGAAAATCCTATAGAAGCTGCTGAAATAGGGGATCGGTGGGTGGGAGACGAATAGAAAAGAGGGAACTCTGTGAAGGTGAGTACGAATCTGAAACAGTGAGTATAGTTTTGTGATTGACAAGCTTACAGTGACAAAATTCGACCAAAAGGTCATGAGCCGAAAGAAAATCGAGGCCCATTATTGGGTAATCCACTCGACAATCCTGAGTCTCAGAAATGACTCATTAAAGCGAAGATTTTAAGCCGCTCGCTTGCACTTCTTGTACACTACATAACCCCCCTCCTAGAAGCGGAGCGTACTCTTAAGAAATCAAGAGAACCGCGTTTAGGAAATGTTATCCAAGGTTTAACATTCCCACTTACGGGTATGGGCACCATTGTAGATAGAGGGGAATAGGAGAAGGGGCAAAGAAAAAAATAATAGAGTAGGCGAGTTGCGAATAGCTTCCCATATCGCTGGACTACTTTTAGCTAGCGGCGAATCCACTCGGACATCCTGAGTCTCGAAAAAAGTTCCATTCAAGCGAACCTTTTAAAGTCGCTCGCATGCACTTCTCGTACGCTACAGTAAGTTGAACTTAGGTTTTTGCTGGTTGTATCCTCTTTGATGGCCGATAGATGAGCGCGTAAAAAACAACTTACAATGACTATCTAGCGGGTATCAGGGCCAGCCCTTCGTGCTGCGTGTCCAAGGAATGAGAACTAACCACTCTCAACCATTATACCTTTGCCTAACCCTTGAAATATAATAATAGTCATAAATCGTTAATAATATTTATCTTTCAAATTTCAATTTTATAAGATAATAGGATATATTTGCCTGAAAATCAATTTTCAGATATATATATATATATATATATATATATATATATATATATATATATATATATATATATATATATATATATATATATATATATATATATATATATATATATAAATATATATATACAGGGGTTGGGCAAAATAATGGAACACGTGTTAAACTCAATTAATAGTTATTCAAAACGTTGTTAGTCCTCCTTTTGCTTTATGAACAGCGTTGATGCGTCTTGGAATTGATTCATACAGCTTCCTGACTTCACTGAGAGGAATCTTGAGTCATTATTCTTGCAATACCTGCTCCACTATTTCAGACACGACGGTGGAAGGTAACGACTTCTAACTTGTTGCTTTAAGACGCACCACAAATGCTCAATGTTATTAACATCTGGAGATTGTGGGGGCCACTCCATGTGATGTAGCTCACTCCTATGCTCTTCATGCCAATTCTTAACCACATGAGCGGTGTGAATTGGCACATTGTCATCTTGGAATTAGCACCCACCATTAGGAAATAATGTCTGGACTATGTGATGGACTTGATTTTCCAAAATATTCAGATATTCGTTGCTGTTGATCCTACCATGCTGGGCAATGATTGGACCAAGAAAAGTTCCAAGATATGGCCGCCGAAACCATCCCTGACCCCCCTACGTGCTTCACTGTAGGAAGAAGGCAATCAAGATTAAAAGCTTCCTCGGGCTGCCTCCACACATAACCTCGCCGTGTAGTGGGAAAAAAAGAGAAAAACTGAACTCGTCGAAGAATATTACTGGCTTCCATTGGTCTTTCAACCAGACCTTGTGATCTCTACACCACTTCAGCCTCTTTTAGATTTTTTGATGAGAAAGCAGAGGTTTCTTGATGGCGGCTCTTCCATGATATCCGGCTGTATTGAGCTCACGGCGAACAGTTTTGGTCGAAACCGGGATAGTGAGATGTTGATTCAACTCTAGTCACTTCAAGTGCAGTTGTTCGGGAATTTTTCATCACAATGCGTTTCAACACTCGTCGGTCTCTTTCAGCGAGCTTCGAAGTTCTGACGGAATTACTCCTCCTGCGGGAGGTTTTTTCCTGCTCTTTGAATTCTCCCATGATACTTGATATGCTAGCTCTCGAAAAACCAAGGAGTTTAGTTGTTTTGGTGACGGAAGCTCCTGCAATTCGAGCTCCAACGATTTGCCCCTTTTCGAACTCAGTGAGGTCACGCATGTTAGCATCTATACCACGATCTGAATAAGAAATACAAATAATCATTAAAATTAATAAATAAAACTCTGTATCTACAATAAAAAAAAAACACTCACAATGAAATTTGGATGAATATTCGTAATATAATGGCTCATTGAAATATTGGTGTTAAATTTCTACTGTTCCAATTATTTTGTTAAACTCCTGTATATATATATATATATATATATATATATATATATATATATATATATATATATATATATATATATATATATATATATATATATATATATATATATATATATATATATATATATATATATCATAGTGGTCCTCCCATAAAATTTTTTGTTTTTTATCTTCACATGCCTGATTGTATTACCACATTGAACAGTAAGTCAAATACTCAATTTCATCAAATCGAACAATATTTACTAGTCGCTATATGGATCTTAACTTATTAGTCTGCTGGTCAATTAATTTTGGGGATAGAAATGAACAGTCTTTGCAAATACTAGTTTATTTGAAACAGATCTTCGTGTTAAAAGAGAATTTTTAAAAAAATATTTATATTAAAGTGAAAAGAAAATAGTTAAATAGCAAATGATTTCTCTTTTACACAAATTATAACTAAAATTGCTGATTAAATATTGATTCTTTTGAGCATTAGGGAAGATTTTTGTGATGTTTTGCCACAAGTCTGAGAAGCAACTGTTTCTGTTCTTCATCTTTTGTTAGAAATGCATTATACGATTTGATAATTGCAATACCTCTTTCTGCTGGATCATTAACAACCATTAAGTTAATCACTCGACGTTGAAATTCTTGAAATCACGTATTATCTTCCCAAGAACTTGGGTTAGTCTTCAGGAATGTATCTTCTGCAAACTTGTATCCATCTTTCATTAGGAGACTGAATATTAGCTTAGTTTTTTTAGTTACCAGTTCATGCAAGTTTAAATCCTCGATGTTTTTTGTAAGATTCAATCGGCGAACAACTTTGGTGTTTTCATTACGTTGGAGATTGGAGACCATCCTCTGTTCGGTCTCAGCATCAATTCTATGATCGAGAAATGCAAGACCAACAAGATGTTCTCCAAGATACCAGAGGTGTCTGTGAAGGGCTGTGGTTGCTTCTTTAGATATTGTCTGCTTTGGGTACTTTTGCAAATTTTTAAGAAGCAGAATGTCATTTAAAGGAGCATTAATTCCAAAATGGGCTTCATTCCAAAAACGCGAGTAGACCAAAGCAATAAAAAGAGAGCACTCTGTAATATTGGCCTTTTCACGTTCCGTTAGTTTCAGTTGATGCTTAAACAAGTATATTTTCAGGACATATATACCCTTAGCCATCCAGCGTGCATGATGAGTCGCTCCTGGGGCTCTTACTAGATTGACGAATAAACTGCTATCCGCCTCTAAAAAAGAAAGTGACGACCATTGTTTTTTAAAACGTTCAAAGAGACTCCTCTTTGGACCAATTGTAGGCCCAAGTAAAATATTGCAAGCACATGACAACATAATTTCAAAAATATGATGACGGCACGCAATCCAAACAAGTTCCCTTCCTAATACTTTCTCAATTATGGTACAGGCTCCTTTTTGTAGGCCTGTGTTTGATGCAGTTGTGTCAAATACAAGGCCTTGAACTTCGTCACGAAGATTCCAGTCATTATTTGAGGAAATGCATGCCATAGCTGGTTCTTCTCCTATTGCTCGTGTTATTTTGGGCACACCAAGAATTTTTTCCATTTCATTTACAGAAACTTTTATTGCAATTCGTTCTACTGTTTCATTTGCCCCATCAATAGCAGGCAGTAGTTTTCCATCCCAGTGAAGAAGGATCGGTCTTTCAACAGACAACGAAGCTTTGTCTTCATTGTATGTTGCCTCTCTTGCTTGCTTTCTGGAACGTCGTATAGAACTCCTGGAAAGTGTCATAGCTGCAATATCCTGACCCCATGCTTGTGCTATTGATCCAGCAACCATTGTTGCTTTCCTATCCGTAATATTTGCACGATCAAGAACAGCAGCCACACCCGAAGTTGTAAAGATATTTTTGAATTTGAAGGACTACATTGTGCATTCTTTTTTCTAGTTGAAGAAGGTGGACAAAACTCTTCGTCTGCCGCAATTAAACTTTCTCCTTCAGATGATGATGACTCGAAATCTGCATAAGAAGCAGCCTCTGCTTGATTTTTAGAAGTATATACTTTTTCTTTGTATTGTAAAGCCTTCTCATGTCGATATCTTTTGCGGGATTCCTTGGCTGAAGTAATCTTATCACGGCACGACATACTGCAGGAGAAAATGTTCTCTCTCTGCATCAACAGAAATTAGCGGTCTTCTTCATTTTTTTACAACATTTAAAGCATTTTTTGAGGCTATGTCAAAAAGTTTTGAAAGAGTAGATTCGAAACTACGCTCATTCATTCTACATGAGTACAGTTCGGTTTTGCGGTTTTTCTTCAAATAAAGGTATTCTTCATACAACTTTGAGAGTTTCCTAATGCAAGAGTCTATTTGCTGTGTGCTAATTCGGGCTCTTTCTCATACTTTTATGACTTTTTTGCAAGCGAGGTTGTAACTTGGTGTCAAGGTCATTGACTCCACTTGATGGTGGTACTGAACAACACGAAGCACAACACCACATGCTGGTGGTCTTGCATATAATGCTCACTAGTAAGATGTCCTAAAAGCCAGACTGCCGCAGATGAACGAGTACTTCCAGCCATAATCTGAAACAACAGAAATAAAAATTTATTGTAACTGAGTGAGCTCACGGCCTCCCTCTATTTAGTTATACTTAGAAGATATTTTTTTATACTCTAAAATATCTAAATATTCAATATTCATGAAAGAATAAGCCTTCATTTGACATAAATAAATAGGCTCCTGTGTTTGTAAAAAATTACGGCAGTCAGGCTTAATTAAAATATATATATATATATATATATATATATATATATATATATATATATATATATATATATATATATTGTGAATTAAAATATGAACATAAAGTGTGTTAACATATAATTATAATATTCTTTAAGTAAGTCTGATATTGATAAAAAACTGCAAATTATCTATGCACTGAATAAACAAAGTATATTACTTACCTAAATAATTATATATATATATATATATATATATATATATATATATATATATATATATATATATATATATATACTTGCATAAACCAGCACTTGTATTCACTTGTATTACGTCAACTGTTAAACTTCAAACTACAAATGAACAATTAATCAATCCTCGCTGACTTATATAAGAAATGGTGCGATGGCATCACCATTTGAAACGAGGGGGCGTTATTGCGTCATCACTTTACAAATGGGCTCAGAAATTAACAAGCTGAAACAACAATTATTATCGCATCATACGCCGAGTATGTGAATGTCATTCCACTTTTCAGATAATGCAATATCTTTATTTTTTTGCGAATTATTGTAATTCATAAGGAATGAGTTATCAATGACAAATATATGATAGTATATAAGTAACAACCAATAAATGCCTACTATTAAAAAGTTCCAATATTTTGACTGAAATTTAAAAATATGGAGACACATAGCGACCTCTAAATATTCACCAATTTAGTAAATATTTTGCATCAGCTCTTTTAATATCTTATAGCATAATTTTAGCCATGTGGAGAACATTTCCAACTAATTTCAATATTTTGCATATATTTTTGGACCACCCTAATATATATATATATATATATATATATATATATATATATATATATATATATATATATATATATAAAAAGTCCATCATTCTTAACTATCTTTTTCTAGCGATCAGCCAGTATCCGAATCTGTCCCAGATACCCCTCAGCTTGCTTGCTTTGAATAAAAAAAACTGGAAATAAGCTTCCTTCACTCCATCAAAAGTGTTGAATCGCTGGTCGCGGAAGATGTGTGCCATTGAACGGAATAAGCCATAGTCACTCAGAGCAGCATCAGGACTGAATGGTGTATGTGGAAGAATCTCAACACCTTCCATCTGTTTTGAACTTCTCCACAATCAACCTGGAAGTGTGTGTCCTCGCATTATCAAAGCAGGATCAGAGCAGGATACTCCTTTAGCTTGTAGTACGCACGGTCTAGCTGCTGGCAATACAGTTTAGCGTTGATGGCGCAACCATGTGGAACAAGCTCGAAATACAGTTCTCCTTGGAAATTTCACAAGACAGAGACCATGACTTTCTTGTCAAAACGATTTCGTTGTGGAACCGATGCCGGTTGTTTAACTCACCGAACCCATTTCCTCTCTCAATCGTGATTAAACAAGTACACCCACTTCTCATCTGATGTGATAATTCACCTCCAGAATCGGTCGCCCAATGGATTATCGAGAAGTTGGCTGCAAATCTCTACTCTATAGGCAGGTTGTGTCTCGATGTCATATGGATCCAATCGTTGCTTCTTGTGAACATAATCCATTTGATTAACTCGGTTGAACAGTCTGGTGGGATGACAATCCAACAATTTTTCGCAAGATCATGGCTGCTTGCAGAAGGTTCAATTTTCAATGCTGCCACTAAAGCCTCGCTGTCAAAGGTTGATGGTCTGTCAGAATGTTGTTGATCGTGAAGGGTAAGATGATCGTAGTTGAAACGTCTATATCACATTGAGACCTTCGCCTGGCTGACTGTGCCTTCTCCTTCAGTATCGCAAATTTCCTTCACGGCAACATTTTGTAGAACGTTTTCGCTTTAACAGTAACGAAACAAAACTAACTTCACATTCTTCCAAACTCATTTCTGTCAGTTGGGGCTTAGACAAAGAGAAATAAACTGCGGAGTAGCAACACAGAAGAGCTTTTTATGGAGGCTGGTAGTCGAATAAGGCTAATCTAACCTAATGTATGTGTTGCGCCATAATTTTTTTTCAGCTTTCTATGTGAGTCGGCAGGGGCAAGGCGATTCACTTTCCTGGTTGCCATGCTGACGGGACTCGTCCTGCCCCAGGTTAGCCAATTCTCCTTCTTTCTAACACCTTGGCTTCTTACCCCGCTTTCTCACTTTCCCTACAGCCTCTCCCATAACTTTCTCTGGTCGGCCTCTAATTTCACAAGATAGACGCCGACTAGATTCCTCTCACCCAACCAACTAAGATCGGGCTGAGTTGAAAGGGGACAACGCCCCTTCCTCCTGAGCTTCGGTTTAGGGTGCTGGGTTTTTAACAACCTTGCTTCATTCCGACCCACACCTTCCTCACATCCTCTTTCTTTCTCCTTTCACTCTATCAATTTTTACAACGTGGCTAAGATGGAGCCGTCATACTGATGGGCTGCCTGGCCACTAGGGAGAGGAGTGGCCTCAAATGAAGGCAGCTGGTTTTGCCGGACGCGTGTTTACTCCTCGCAGAGCGGGCTACTGCAGAGGGTGATTAGCGTATGCGTCCTGTGCTAAAAATAGGGTCACCATGCCCGATGATGTATATACAAAAAAACAACTAACCTCTCTCACATTTCCATCTATTAGCGTAGGGGCTACCCTCGGGTAGTTCCAAAGTAGAAAAGAAGGTCCTCCCCCCTGTACTTTCACAGGGGACGCTCCAAAACTCTTTTACCAGGGAGGAGGCTTGCTCCTCTCCTATGCATTCGGGTGCAGGGAACTTCTCCTCACTCAATTGCCTAGAGTCGTCCTTAAGCGATTTCTACACTCCAGTGGCATTCCCCCCTTAATTCTCCGAGCGGACTGCCAAGAAAGCAGGCAGGCGGCCGATAATTGACCTCGATAGAGCCAACCACATTAAGGGAGCAAAGGATGGCAAGACCCGACGGCCCGTGCCCCTCAATGTCCTACTTGCGTGCGCAAACAGCGTGCAGGGGGTCAATATACCTGCCCCCCTCTCTTCCCCGACGGATGCCAGTTTGCCGGCACAAGACAAAAAAAAGGTCCTCGAATGTGATCCGTGATATCTTTGACGGGGGGGGGGGCTACATAGAGGATTCCAAGCGATGGGCATGGTCCCTGAGGTGACTCAACCCCAGACGGTAGAATCTTCCATAGGGTCAAACTCGGGATCGGTGCCAAGCACTGAACCCGAGTCCGAGCCTGTGCATGCTTCTCCTAAGACCGTTCGGGCCTCCGAGGACCAACAAGGAGAGGAGAGATCTCCTTCCCTAACTGGTGCCCCTGTGACAACCAAGACCTTCATTTCAAAGGAGAATTTGGCTAAGTCCGGTGATCTGTCATAGGGGCAACTGACGGCGGAGTAGAAAAGCGGGTTCATTCCACATCCTCCTCTCCTAAAAAGATAATGAACAAAAAGACGAAAAAGACAAAGAAGACTGGAGGATCCTCTGCTTCCGCGAGAGCCGCGGGGATGGGCGAGTTTGCTGCCGTTTCGGTAAGCGACCAAGCCAAAATCGTCACGTCTACCCCGTGGTCTCCCGGGAGAGGAGTCTCCGACCAAGACCAAAAGTGCAAGTGCACAAAGCGAGACGTCGATTACGTCAGGGCCCTTTATTCTGAGGCTATCTGGTGTTTTCGAGTACGCTGGTTTCAAACGCTTTCTCGTTATTCGCTCTACTGATGGCAGCTTGTTGGATAAGGGCAACATGATCCATCAGAGGAGACCTCTAGCTAGCGTGATTGGTCGAATCGCATCAAGTGCCCTTCGGACACGATAGCACGCCGGTGAGTGTGACGCCGAACTTTAGGAAGAGCTTCTTGAAATGAGTGGGTTATGCGAGGGAACTCGTGGACTGCTCCATAGATGACATCACATCAGAGCTGGCCGACCATGGATCGGTCAATCTTGAACGTATGATGAGAAAACAGAAGGGGCATCGAGACTCACCCCTACACTCTTCGTCACGTACGACTGACAAGCTCTCTAAGCTGGTGCGTGCCGGTTGGTATCGCTACCGAGTGAAGGCATTCGTACCACTGCCGCGAAGGTGCTACTACTGCTTCGATCATACTAATCGCTTATGTAGACGTCCAAAGTCGGGATTACCTGAATTCTGTTTAGGTTACTCCAAGGCCGCACACGACAAGTCCGAATCGTATGTGGCCAATGTGTCAATTGCGGAGATACGCACCCTGCTTCTTTGAAGTAATGTGGTGCGTATCTCTCGAAGAAGGAAATTCTAGCTGTTCAGTCCCAGTATCATCTCTAATTTTGTGAGGCTAAGGACTTGGTCCTGCAACGCCCGGCGCTGCCTGGAACGTCTTATGCCTCAATGTTAAGAACGACACCCTCTGCTCCTGGCCCATCTAGGCCTACGAACACGGTCGTTTCCGCGCCCATTCGAAACCATTCTTCAGGTTCTACCCACCCCGGGCGCTCTCCTTGTAGATCTGGCAAATAAAGAGTTCACACCCTGTCCAGGCTAAAACCAAAGTTCCCCCTCGTTTCCCCAGCGTGACTGTTTCTCGTAAGGCAAAACGGCCGCGTGTTTCCGGCGCATTTTTCCGGCCACCAGCGCCAGGATTTCTGCCTCCAGGAAGCATACGGCCATTCTAGTGAGGGTCTTGGCTTCGACGATGACCCCCGCACCTCCTCTGGGCTAGGCCTAGAAGGCATATTCCCTCAATGGAATTTCCGCGGACTCCGGGCCAACTGGGAAGAGTTGCGGAGTCTTGTCTAGTCCCATTTTCCCTTAGCTGTCTTTTTGCAGGAGACCAATGTGGGCATGTATCCCCTGCACACCCTTCCGGGAAATAAGGGTTTTGCGACCCCACAAAAACGTGATGGGGCCGAGGGATAGGATGCACCATTTATACCTGGCATGATGTCTCCGTCCTTCTCTTTGATTTAGAAACCTCCTTTCAGGCAGTAGCTGTGCAGCTGCACCAGGATAAGAGGTATATTATTATTTCTGCGTACATTCTACCGCAGACGACTTCGAGACAGGGAACTTCCGCCGCGTCGTGGCCCTGTTGCAGAGTAAATTTTGTCAAGCTAGGGCAAGGTTCCGGTATGTTTTGTAGCACGCCCGCCGCTCTCCTTGGCGGGCATACATGTCTTCACTTAACGGGAAGACCCCTCTAACAGAGATGTTGAAGCGAGTCAAAAGGATACGAGGCAAGCCATCGCAGGAGCACCCTCCAGTTATCTGGAAGAATGTTACCACAATCTCTGATCCCGCGTCTGGGGTGGAATCCTTCGCGACTGGGTTGCTGTTCCGCCAGCATTCAATGCGCGTCGTGATGTCGCAGAAGGACGCCGACTAGACTTCACCTTCAGAAGTGAAGAACCCTTTAATGACAGGTTTACTTTGAGTGAGTTGCGTTCACCTCACTTTTCGTGCGCGGACACCGCCCCTAGCAGGGACCATGTCCTGTACGCCATGCTTCAACACCTAGGTGAGCGCAGCATGGCCTTTCTGTTAGATTTGTTCAACGGGATCTGTGTAGAGGGTATCCTCCCAGAACTCTTGTGAATTGTTTCTATGCTTGCTTTTCGCTAACCGGGGAGAGATCACTCTACCTCGGCCGGTTTCCGTCAAATCTCTCTAACCTCTTGAGTGTACAAGTTGATAGATAAATTGTTAAATGTTAGATTAACCTTTTTTCTGGTCTCCGGAGGTCATTTGTCTTCTGCACAGTGCGGCTTCCGCTAGTTATACTCGACGTCGGAAGCTCTTCTCCCACTAGAAAATTTCCTTTGAGCGGCCTTCCTTCGTAGACGACACTATGCTACGGTGTTTTTCGATCTGGAGAAGGCTTATGATACCGCATGGCTATACGGTATCATGGAGACTCTCTACACAATGTGAGCGAGGAGACGCCTCCAAATCTTTATATCTGAATTTTTGCGAGATCGTCGATTACGCTTACGGGTGGGGAGGAGCCCTCTCCGGACTAATGGAGCAGGAAGAGGGTGTCCCGCAGGGAAGTGTGCTCAGTGTCACAATCTTTGCCCTGAGTATCAACGGCATCGCCTCGGGCTACCGGAAGATGCTCTCGCTACGCTCTACGCGGATAACCTTTCGATCTCTCAGGGCACGGCCAACTCTGGTGTGTCGACTACAACAGGCATTGAACCACCTCTGTAGTTATGCCGAGGTGCACAAGCTTCGGTTTTCCTTTACCAAGACTAAGGTGGTGCACTTCTGCCGCCATCCACGCATCCACCCTAACCCATGCGTTTTTCTAAATGGGGTGCGCCTGGAAGTGGTGGACTCGCACCGTTTCATTAGTGTTGTATTTGACCGACGCCTCAGCTCGGAGACTCATATTCGCAGCCTTAGGATCTCTTGCATCTGCGCCATGGATATTCTTTCGCTCCCTGACGTTCAGCGCATGGGGCGCTGATAAGGCTACTGTCTTACTTTTTCATAGATCCTTTGTTCGTTCGAAGCTCGACTACGGATGCGAGTTTTATCCATCCTCAGTAGACCGTGAATTGCGGCAGGTGAACTCGATCCATCACACCGGCCCTCTCCTGGTGACCGGTGCTTTCAGCACTTTCCCCATTGTGATACTACTTGTCGATGCTAGGAAGATCCACTTGGTCTGCGGCGTGCACAGTGCATTATTCGCCTCTACGTGCGAGCCAGGTGCCTCCCTCAGTGGCCAACAGCTCTCACTGCATCCGAGGCTGATCTCAACGGTGCCTATGGCGCCGAGAGAGACCATTAATATCTTAAGCCCCTTTTGTTTAGTGCTAGGAAACTTCTTCGACAGCTCGGTATAGCTCTTGGGCCGGTGGCGGCCTGGTTCTGCACAGGCCACCACCCTAGAGGGTACCACCTTTGATTATTTTTCGCCACGCTTCTGCTCCCAAAGCTTCTACAGCGCCGGGAGTATTACGTTCGGCATCTTTGGAGCACACTTCGTGTCACGCTGGAACGGTGGCGGTGTATACGGAAGGATTCATGTCCCAAGAGTGGGTCGATTTCTATGCCGTGTCCTCTCTCTTTGAAGTCAGCGAGGCTCTTCCAGGCAACGTGCCCAGTTCGGAGACTGGATTGTGATTCTTAGCGACTCACAAAGCGCCCTGAGTGCTTTCGGGGCATTGGAATATCTGCATTCCTTAATTCGCGATTTCCGTAACGCCATGGTTTTGGCGAACCGGGCAGATGTCGAGATTATTTTCTGGTAGGTTCCTGGACATGTAGGAATTGCGGAGAATGAGCACCCCGATGAGGGCTGCAAAGAGTCCGCGAGAGCTAGCCGACCAGACCAGCGTTTCGCTCTTCCTCACTACGATTACATGGCAGAAATACGGGCTGCCCTTTGAGTGGCTTGGCCAAGAAGATGTGAGACAGTCGAGGGGAACTTATAGTTACGTGCCATAGCGCCGCGAATGTTCCCACGTAACTACCCCCAAATGACGCGACGGCTTCAGGTTGCTTTTTGTCGTCTCCGAATTGGACACACTCGCGGGACGCACTGCTATTTGATGGAGCTATCGCCTGCGCTTTATTACGATGGGTGTGTTGTTCCCCAGATTGTTCAGCACATTCTTGTTGAATGGCCCATTATGGGTGATGTTCGCGCACGTTACCTGTTTAGGCACTGGGACGAGCAGGTTCACTACAGCTTGTACTTGGGATGGGTTAGTGCACACAGATCTCTGGACTATACGATTGTTTGGAAGAAACTGGCTTCTTCCCCTTGATTTAACTGGGGGTTTTTTATGTGAGCATTTTATAGCTCGCATGTTCTTGCACCGGCGGGAGGTGGGCCTATCCTCGACGCCAGAGCATGCTTTCTTCTTCCCTTTTTACTTGTTTTGTTGTTTTTGTTATATTTTAGCCTTTGTCCTGATATATATATATATATATATATATATATATATATATATATATATATATATATATATATATGTATATATATTTATATTGTTAAGGACCATTGTATATTTAGCCTTAATTAGTTATGTCTGGTAACTTTCTATTTTCTTAGAAAGTTAGCAAAGAAAATTAATTAAGCTAAATATGCAATGGTCTTCAACACAATATGCATCCAAAAAAAACTGCTACCCATTTATACACACACACACATTTATATATGTATATATATATATATATATATATATATATATATATATATATATATATACAAATTTTGTTGAAGATCATTGTGTATTTTGCCTTAATCAATTTCCTTTAGCAATTTTCTCTTCTTCTAACTATCTTTTTTATTCCATCTTGTAGATGGTGGATTATTTGTCCAGTATTCATCTCTTTTTTAAATGAATGTGTTTGGTAAAAAACAAACTAGAATGCTAAGTTTTCGATCTTATTCGATCATATTCGGAGAGTTATGGAATTTCTTGCCTCATTAACCGATGTAGTGAGTCGAGTGAGGATCTCTTAGCAAGTTAAGTGAAAGAAAAATTGAAATTGATGTAATAAGTAGGAAGTGTGTGGTAGGTATATAAAGATAAAAAGAAGTTGAGTTTTGCCCTGGTGTAGAGGGCTTCTCTCAGGTTTTTCTTCTGTTAGTTTGGTTTATCTTCCTCTCATTTATTATATATATATATATATATATATATATATATATATATATATATATATATATATATATATATATATATATTACATATATATGTATATATATGTTGTTTTTTTGTTTTTTTTAATAAATAAATAAATAAATAAATTTGTTTCTATCCTCCGTAGTGGCATTCAAGCCTTTCAAGTTCTCTGTTTGCTATATATATATATATATATATATATATATATATATATATATATATATATATATATATATATATATATATATATATGTTTCTTGTTATTTTAAATATCAATTTATAACTTATTTTGCCGGGGTTTAAGTTGTTATTTCACTTCTGTTTATTTTGTTTAAATGGTAGGCACTTCGCCTCTTTTTCTTCAGTTTTATTACACTTAGGTGTTTGTTCTTTTCTTGATCAAGTATATATTTCAATTTGGTTTTCTCAAGAGCAGTTTCTTCCACTTGGGAATAGGGCTTGCCTGGTGGCGCGTCCCCTAAATGCTATCGGAATGTGTAGATCGAGGTTCATATTTGGGAGTTTTTCATTTTCGATCTTGTCCCGTTCTTTCTCTCTAGCCTTTGGAGTTCAATATTAAGTGGGTTCAGACCTGCTCTTGCGTGCAGATCTGTTTGCTGTATATGGTCCATCCTTCGAGTTACAGCTATAAGCCGGGCTGCTCTGTTCTGCACTCTCTGCATTTGTCTGAGAGAAGTTGAACTCGCAGCCTGCATAACCAGTGCCGGGTACACTAAGGTTGAGCATACCAGAGCAGTGTATAGCTATTTATGATTTGGGGAGCTGAGGCTCTTAAATCTATACAGTTTTCCGAGCTATATTTTGGCTAGGAAGATTCTGCTACTATTGTGCACTTTGTATCCTTTGGATGTTAAGCGCAAACCTAGGACTTTGCCTTCATTTCTGTACGAGTATACTTCGCCGTCCACTAAGACATCCACACGTTTTTGGCGGTTAATTGGAAGGATCTGGAATTTTCAGCAGTTGGTCTTGATTTTCCACTTTCGTTCGTATCGACTGATGATATCGATTTCGATGGCTGTCTGCCTTGCTTAAAATTCAGCATGTTTGTAGTAACTGGGAACGTTTTGTGTAATGTCGTCTGCTGAAAACGATTTTTAAAGGGGTATTTATTCTCCTTGGTTGAACGTAACGCTAGAGGAAATGGACCACTCTTGTGCGTGGAATTTTTTAAATAGTTTTAACGTACGATTCCAGCTTGTCATTTGACTGTTGATGGCCGTCTTATCTTCATTTATTAAAATGGCTTCTAAGCTGTTAAGTCTCACTTTATTAACCTTTTTTCTTTTAATAATGGTTTTGTCAACAAGCATATCTCTCGTTAGGTTAATATTATGTACACTCTCCATATGATTTTTTGGCCCTCCGCTTTGTAGATGCATCGTTAATCTCCTCCAAAGTATAGTAGTTGCCATGCCAATATATTTAGAGTTATTATAAAGCTTACAGTCTTTATTGGAGCAGGTGAACTCGTAAACTATGTTGGTTTGATTTGAGATTCGAGGAGTTAGGGAAGATGTTATTTTTCATCAGAAGGTTGCTGGCTTTTGTAGTTTTATAATAGATGCGGAGTTGGATTTTATCGGTTTGATTTTTAACCTTGATATTACGGTTAATAATCTCTTTGATGTTTTTTTCATTTTTTTTATAGGCCGAGGACATCTGGTTTCTGTATTACACTTTGATGTTATTGACTTCTCCATGATTACTTATAGTTTTATCTGCATGTTTGTAATGGTTATTTAAAAATGATTGGAACTGTTTATCAATCATGCTGTTTGAGAAACCATTATTCACAAGTATTTGCATTGAGGCAGCTTTCCATGCCCGTACTTTTCCTATGTACTCTAGTGATGTAGTTGCCATTGATGTTATGGACCGCAACATCCAAGAAAGGGAGTTTAACGTCGATAATATTTCTTCTTCTGTTATCTTCCGTCCATATCTAGTCATGTCTCTGTCCGCAGTTGTATTATTGAAGGGGTACGTCCTGTCTAGTACTTGTCTTAACTGGTCGTTAATATGTTCCCTATAGTCTGCGTGAAAGTGTTAATTTTCTTTGGGTGTGATGGAAAATACATTTTTCAAGCAGACTCTGAACACTTATTCCGTTTCTATTGGGGTCATTTTTGTTCCGTCGTCTTTTTTAAGAAGTATGTTCTTGTCAGGTGGCTTACCCTTCAGTCTTGAAAGAGTATTCCAAAATGTTTGGGGAATCCACTTCTTCGTCCCTCCTGTCTACAAGGTTATTCCAAAGAGCTTCTTGCTGTTCAGTTATGTGTCTCTTCATTTCAGTCCTTAGTATTCTTAGACGTCTTTTTTTAACTCTGTCTGTGCCAGTCAGTCTGATTTCTTCTAATAGTCTTGGGTATTCGTCCGTTATGTCGTATAGTTCCTGTGTCCACCTTGGTGCTGGTAACGTTTTGTAGGATGTTCTGGGTACTGCTGCGCGGTCCGCTTCCACCATTACCTCCGTTAACCTTGCCAGTTCCTGGTCGATTTCTTCCAGGGTGGCTTCCTCGAGTGGTAAAGGTCTGAACTCACCGAGAAGGGTACGGTACTCTTCCCAGTTCGTTCGAGAAAAGCACTTTCTCTTCCTGACAGGTATCTGAAAGGGGCTTGAGGATATCTTGATCAGGGTAGCGACGTGGTCGCTTGGGATTAGAGGGCCGGGTTTAATGTAATAGTTGTAGGGAAATTGTGAGTTGGTCAGGATGATATCCGGCTTTGTTGCGTAGGTTTCGGCGATATAGGTGGGGAAGTCGGGCCCAATGCTGGGAACAATACCCCTGCCAATAAGGTTCCTCAAGTTCCTCCCTTTCTTATTTAGACGTCCGGCATATCCGGATTACTGGCATCTGGCGTTGAGATCTCCCCCGAACAGAAGTGTTCTCCCATGTGCACACAGTTAAAGAAAGTTGTGCATTGGGATATGGTATGTCTTGGGGTTGATACCCGGTGGACACTACCAGTAGCCCCAGGGTAGTCTGGATCTCGATGGCCAGATAGGATTCGTCTAAATCCGAGAGTAACCTGAATAGAATACCTTTTTTGACTGCGATGGCAGCGCAATCGAAACGTTCCTGGCTGTGGTTCTTTGTTATTACTGCGTAGTTAAAGATTTTCATAATTTTCTGCGTCGTGTTAAGTCCGTGTTCTGATATCAGAACGATATCAGGGTCGCATTGTTTGATGATATTATCGTAAGTCATTTGTTTTTCGATCCATCCGACAATGTTCATTTGTAGTATTGTCAGGTCTTTTGTCAGTCCGTACATTATGTCTGTCAATTAGTCGTTCCTTTTTTCGAGTTTCTTTGGTGTTGAGGGGCTGGCTGGGGGAGATCGGGATTTACCGGATCTCTTTTTATTAAATTCCGAGGTCGTCAACGTTGCGAAGGCATCTTGATTTAGTCGGACCATTTCCAGAATGAGGACCTCTTCGACCACCTTCCCATTTGTAACGGCTGGTTGTCACGCCGTCACTTACATCTTTATCCGTCTTGGTCTCCGGGAATGGGGCACTCTCTGCTGTATATATTTTTAGTTTGATTCTTCTGCCATGATAGGCATGTTTACCTTCTCTCGAGGATGAGGTGGATCTCATCCCCTGCCGGTTGGCTGTCCGTTTGGTGCGGCTACCGTGGCAGGGTTTCGTTTTTGTTTCACTTGTGGTGTTGGTTTCTATGTCAGCATTGGGAGTTTGATTTGTTGGGGCTTCAGGGTTTTGGGGGTTTTTGTTTGTTGGAGGGGGAACAGTTCTTTCCTGCGTGCTGGTTGTTTGGGTTTAGGGAGGCTGCATTTAGATACGAAGCACTTCCTCAGATGGAGGGTTCTCCGGGAACCACATCTCATCCATCCCGTTCTTCGTCAGCATTTGATTTAGTTCCTTCTTGAAGGAGACTGGCCTAGTAAGGTTAGCGATGTGCGCATAGTAAATGCAGCACATGATTTTTGTAGATTGTTCATTTTCTACCCTAAGGTAGGTAGGTTGGGCTGAGGCCTCTCTTATGGCCGCCTTTAACACTTTGGCATAGGACCTGTTGTTATTTGCCTCTTCTCCCTCTTTCCTTCGTTGTTGCTGCTTTCTTATCGCTTCTTTTTTTACTTGGCATGACATTGCCATTGCCCCGTTTACCATTTACAATTAACACATCTTCTCTTCTCTCCCCACTCCTGCAGTCACGCCAGATGTGGCCAAATTTGCTGCAGGTGGAACAAACACTTTCCGTCTGTGGGCATGTTTTTGTAGTGTTCTTTGTGTTTGTAGCACTTGAAGCAGGTTTGTACCTGTGTAAATTCTTCTCTTTCAATCTGTTCAGGGCAGACCATAACGGGAAAGAGAAGGAGACCTAACTTTTAAGCCTTTTACGCAATTGATGTATCCTGGAAGACCACCTTAAATACGTGGGTGTAGTCTTTGAACTTTATAATTTCAGAGACTTCATCGCTTGAGATTTCGTCGCTTGAGTGGTGTCCCACCCATGGATCTAATTTACGGTAGACAACGATACGGTGTGACTGAATCTGAGGCGGAATTTTGGGAGTTAAATTGATAGTGTTGAATACTGCAGTGGCTTTGGACGAAGCCAGGAGTTCTGCATTCTTTTCATTCTGGCAGATTGCGGTATAACCAAAGGGGGTGTCTATAAGTCTCACGAGTGCGACGTCCAGCTCCCCGTAAACTATAAAGAAGACATCTCCCCGATCAGGCTTTCTCCTTTCTGGGAGAGTCCTCAGACTAATCCTTAGTACGTCACTCGTCATTTTACCGTCATTGTCATTTTGTTAGATGTTTGTAAAAAGTGGAAGGTCAGAAAACAGAGAAATAGATCGAATTTCCAAAGTCCAATTACCACTTTACCTTTCGAAGTGAAGATTCTGGTGTCCTATAACTTGCCGTAATCCAGGATTTGTGGTGGCACTATCACTTTGTATGGTATTTATTTGCACCACACTTATTGTTTACATATGGAGGAAATTGTGATTTTGAGCGAGAAGATTTCGCGAGAGGATAAAATCTTCCGGAACGTTTGGCTAATTCACTCGACTTTACCTCCCTTTGCTAAACTGACATAGCGAGAGAAACAAATATACCGGAAAATCTTAGTAGTCTGAAGATAAGCCGGCCATCAACAGTCAAGCGACAAGCTGGAATCGTACGTTAAAACTATTTTAAAAATTCCACGCACAAGAGTGGTCCATTTCATCTAACGTTACGTTCAACCAAGGAGAATAAATACCCCTTAAAAATCGTTTTCTTTCTCAACATCAAGTTTGTGGAAGATCCGGCGGTAGCTCCAAAGGAAAATCTAAAACGAAATGAAGAGCAAAAGCAACAACCGGAGAACACAAAAGAAAATGAAAAAGTTAGCCAAGAAATGGAAAAGGAAAAAAGAGAAGATAGTAAAGAAAGCCCAGCTACCGCCAAAAGCAGCCCGAAGAAGAACAAACGTAAGAAAAAGAACATCAGAGCAGCAGCAAAAGTAGAAGAGGACAAACAATCGGAAACGGACGAATGCTCAGAGGACGACGATAGGTATCCTGGAGTGCCGCTCACCGAAAAAACCGAAGTCCTTGAAAAAGGACTCTTTTTCGACGGGGAGGAACTCAACCTAAAAGTCTTCGGTAGCATCGGACGGCGTCCAGAAAAGAACAATCAAGTCAAGTTGGTACAGGGAATCCGAAACGGGGACTTCAAATGGACCTTTGAGGGGCTGGGTCCCCAAAGGAAATCGAAAGTCTCCTGTGTAGCGAAACGGTATATATACCGGACACAAGCTTACACACAGTCAACGCGGCGACTTTCAAAAGCATAAAGTGCGGAATGAGGACTTCGGAGATAAAGTAAAAATTAAAAAGTGTTAAACAATTAAAAGTGGTATTTGGTAGAATAAATATAAATACATAATCAATTTATAGTAGTGTGAATAATAATAAATCAAAACGGTGCATAAATGTAGTTACATAAATAACTAAATTATATTAATGAAAATTATTAATGAATAAAACAGTGCATAAATACAAACAAATAAATAACTAAGTTTTATCAATGTGAATTGTGAATAATAAACCAATGAATAAATATGAATACATAAATAATAAGTATCAATATTAATTAGCAGTAATTAAGCTAATAAGTGAGCATAAGCCAAATATCAAGTAGCGATAACTGGAAGTGTAGTGTCTAGTATAAATTAAGAGCAAGTGTAATATATAACAATAAACTAGAATGAGTGTAAAATAATAATATAGTAGATATGAGTAAAGCCGTATAATACTAATTAAGAACAAGTGCAATATATAGCGATAAACAAGAATGAGTGTAAAATGATAATATAGTGGATATGAGTATATATATAAATGGATAAATAAGCAAATCAACCAAACACTGTAATAGAAAATTGAATTTAGAATATATAAACAAAACTATTATTGGGAAAAAATTAAAATGTTAAAGAAATTTTTTTTGTATGTAAAAATCTGAGTTCCTGCGTAACATGCTCCAGGAGAACCCCTCTATATGTACCTATGCCTTCTACTAAATCCTTCCCTTTCTCAGCGATAATTTTTGTTCTTTTTTTCAACACTATTACTAATAACATTATATAAATTAATTTATAATAATTTCTTGTGCTTTTTTCAAATGAATATATCATTATCATCATCTTTCACTTGAAGGCAGAATAATTCACTAAGAAAACTACACTAAAACTACATCTCGTACCCGATAAAGGAGGAAAAGGTTGAGGAGAGGCAGCATCAAAACGTCAAGATTCACTTCGCCATCCCCACGGGGACTCTCCGGAAGACTTTTTTAACCAGCTCTTAGGCGACTTAATGTCGACCTAACTTCCCCCCCCCCCTCCCTCAACGCTGTTGCGAAGCTGAAATGAACTAATCTGCCATTCATCTAATCTCGCTCCAACTATGTCGGTCCACTTTGATAGACATAATTGGAGACGTAAAGGAAAGCAGGTTTGAGGATTAGCCCACTGTATAACTCTACGGAAGAGACTGCCCTGTTAGGAGGTGATGCTGAAAGCTTTGTGGAAGAGTTCGCTCTAATCTCTAAGGGTAGCTTCCGGCCAAGACCACAGGGGGACATGCAACCGTCCCTGTTTCCGTTGGAAACAGCATCGATAACCAAACCCCAGATAGGGCGGCATCCCCGGATAGTGGTAGTTGATTCTATCACCACCCATCATTAAGTTCGCCACACTTCATCCGTCTAAGGGGCCTCCCCGGGTTCACTCATCATCATTCATCCCCTCATTTGGCAGTTCACGTTCACGAAAACTTAACGACGAAGTAGAGGGAGTCTTTAACGAATAAACAAGGAAACATCATCATAAGAAGAAAGGGAGCACGAAATTATACTAGAATCAAGTCACCACTAATAAGAGACTTGGGAGGAAAAGTAAACCCAGTGCAGAGGGGCCACTCTCTCGAAAAGATGGCCCAAGACGATACATCAAGAATACCTCTGCCAGTAGTCTACGGACAGCCCAAGCCTAGCAGAGAGAGTGTATTTGAAGCTGTGTATAGCAAGTTAGGCATTGCCATGGTGAGGCTGCTGGACATAACTTCGGGTTACATTGCAATCTGCGAAAAAGAAAAAGATGTAGAAGACATTACCAAGGAGAAGGTAGTTGGGGTTCTTCGGGGCATTGGGCTGCAGCCAGCAGTACCACCACAGATCCTGGCCCACAGGAGCGTGGTATGCCAGCGAATCGATCCGTGGATTGGACAACACTCCAATGATGAAATCATGGATGAGATCCAGCTTCGTCAAACCTGGGCCAAGATAGACGAAGTGATAAAGTTTAAAAATAGAAGGAATAACAGTGAATACACGCATGTCTTTAAGGTGGTCTTCGCCGAAACAACTATGGCCCAAAAGGCAAAGGAACAAGGACTATTAATGTTTAATGCCAAAATTAGTGGGGAACAGATTGAGAAGGGAGAATACACTCCAGTCCAATTCTGTTTCAGATGTTATAAGATGGAAGCACACACCACTAAAGACTGCAAAGAGCCTCAAGAAACTTGCTTTAAATGCACCGATAAAGGGCACAATTGGAGGTCATGCACTAGTAACCTTGAGAAGTGCGTAAACTGCGGCCAGGAACATAAAACAATGACCATGTCATGTCCCGTTAAAAAAGAAGTTATGAAAAACAAACAAGAAGCAAAGAAGAAAGAAGAAACACGTAAAGTGAACACGTCCTACGCCCAAGTGGCAAAGACGGCCCCCTCGGAAGTAGACAATAAGAAGACTTATCTTAAACTACAAAACGAGAATTCGATGAAGATTATGACGTGCATCGTTCACGCGCACGTCATGAACCTCACTCGCCCTGGCACGTTCACAACTGAGCTAAACCAAATGTTAGCCAAAAACATGATGGAACAAATGTGGTTCCCAGGCCACCCCCCCTTCCGGGGATGTACTTCAACTGCAGACGGTTCCAATTCATCAAACAAACGGGCAAGACACCACCAAAAAAGTAACCAACAAAAAAGAAAAGAAACAAGCAATCAATGTGAAAACTCCGTCACCTAAACAGAATCAAGTAATCATCACAGAGAAAGAAAACACCGACACCAATAGTTCCTCGGAATCCTCAGATTCCTCGGACACCGAAGTCCCACAAACCAAGAAAGCCAAGGGAAATAAAAAGAAAACCAAAAGATTGCGTGCGGATAGCCTCAATCTAAAAATCGACGCTTGCGATCAGTTTCCCTTTCCCGAGGAAATGGAGGTCAGGAATATTTTCCATGGAATCAAAACCAAAATATACAAATAGGAATACGACTACGAAGTCGACCTCGAATCGGTGGAAGAAGCTCTGCTTAGCCAGAATGTGACCCTACATCACAGCACCTGCGAGCAGATTTCAAACGCTGAGTTCAGGAAAAAGAGAAGTGAGGGGAAGAAAAAATCACCCCAAATCACTAAAGAAACAACATGGAGAGAGTAAACAATAAAATGAGGATACTGACACTTAACGTTAATGGATGGGGGGGGGAAAGCTACGGCATTTGGAAACATATTCCGAGTGCTTGACCCGACATCATTCTTATTACTGAGCACGGTATCGACACTACAGCTGGTCAAATTAAAATACCAGGTTACAGAGTAGTCAGGAAAAATCATTCTCAGGAAAGGTGCAATGGTGTTGCAATAGCTGTCAAGGAAAAAATCTCGTTCAAACAATTACCAGAATAAGATGAATCCTTTGTGGCGATCGAGCTCCACACACTGGTAGGAGACCTCATGATAGTTGCAGCCTATCAACCCCCTTGTCGAGCCTATCTCGCGTTAAATAACTTCTACACACTGTTCGGGCACCGCAGAATGGCAATCTTAGGGGCAGATCTCATTGCCAGATGCCGTGCGGCGGGCTATGGTAGTACCAACGAACTAGGCCAAAACTTGGAATTGATTATGGGAAGAAAAAACATCGAGAGAATAGGAACGGATTTTCCGACCTATCTCACTTCCAGATCAGCAACCAAACCTGACATAATCTTAACAAGTGAAGGCTTCCCATTCAACTACCATAGTAAGCCAGGCCCAACAGTCCCAAGTGATCACATAGCGATACTCACCAAAATATCTCTCGCTCCGATCCAACTTCCAGTCCGTCTCCGGAAAAACTACGCCTTGGCCAACTGGGATCGTTACAAGAGACGACTCAGTCAATACGCGCCAGCTGACCTAAGCGAGGCGTCATTGGAGGAGATAGACGGGGCGCTGGAGAGAATAACCACGTCCATACTAGAAGCGGACCGCGAGAGCATACCCAAAACTGGGTATAAAACACCTCCTCAGCCTAGATGGACAGAGGAGATGAGAGAGATCGCTCGCGTTCACAGGGAAGTGTACGAAGAGATAAGACGGGAAGGTCCTAATTGGGAAAAAAGCTCGCTCCTTCGACGCCTAAGCACAGACTTAGAAAGGCTATCAACCTCCAACAGGAGGAAATTTGGAACAACCTGATAGCCAAAGTCGATAGGGAACTCAACCCGGCTAAGTTCTGGCGTCAAGTCAAGAACTTAAAGGGACTAACAGCAAGACCAAAGGCTCGAATAAAAGAGAACGGAAACTATATAGAGGACCCGGCGGTTCTGGAAGACAGGTTCAGAAATTTGGGAAAAACGTCTTCAGGATCACCCCTGAAGAAAACGAAGAGTTCGACCAGGAATTCAAAGGCCAACTGATCGAAGAACTGAATCGGGTTATGCACCGCACACACCCACAACATCGAGTCAACGAAGGCAGGGAGATGGCGGACCACGGCCGTCCCATAACAGCAGAGGAGGTTATGGCCACTGTAAGAGCCTTCCAACAAAAGGCACCAGGCTGGACGGGCATCACCAGAAACAACTTGGTAAATGCCCCACAGCAGATCATTCAGGGAATTGCAAACATTTATAACGCTTCGCTGAATACGGGTTACTTCCCTGAAGGTTTTAAGATTGCTAAAGTAATCTTCATGCCCAAGGGAGGTAAACTCCCTGATCAACTGGTAAATTACAGGCCAATCGCCCTGCTGGAATTCGTTGCGAAAGTCTACGAGAAGCTCCTAGCTGACATGCTTCAAGAACAACTAGCCGAGCTAGGAGCTCACAACCCTCAGCAGCACGGGTTCCGCAAGGGACAAGGAACGAAAACAGCACTCGCCCTCCTAACGGAAAAACTCACTTGCAGTAAAGCTGAGAGAAGGTACGTAGACGTGGTGCTGCAGGATGTAAAGAAGGCCTTCGATAAGGTATGGCTGAGAATGCTACAATTCAAGATCCTCAACCTCCAGCTAAATCCACTCCTAGAAAGGGTCCTTTGTAACTATGTTACGGATATGAGAGCCCAAATCGCGATCGAGGGCTGCAAGGTACCCGAATTAAAACTCGAGGCGGGAGTTCCACAAGGCAGCGCTCTCAGTCCTTTGCTGTACCTCGTGTACACAATTGACCTACCTGCTCCAGTGAGGTACGATTCGATGTATCTGCAATACGCAGATGACATCATTCAAATTCTCCTGAGTCCATTCAAGAACTCTGGAAGTCAGGCAAGGGCGACAGCTGCCGAGATTGACAACATCAATCGCTATGAAAAAAAGTGGAAGATTAAGACTAACCGCCAGAAGTTCACCATAATTCCAATGAACCGCCGGAAAGTTGACGACGTCATCGTCGACAACGAACTCTATCCGTACTCTAACGAGGGAAAAGTCCTGGGCTTAAGACTCTACAAATCTGGTTACAAGGCTCACGTAAATACCAGAGTCTCCCTAGCCAAAAGAGAGCTGAAGAAACTTTACCGTGGAAGACAGAATAAAATAAACGAAAAGAGGCGAAGTGCCCAAACTATAACTCAAATTGAAAATAATAAATGAAAAACTTAATAAAATTTAACTAGAGATATTTAGCATAATAAAAAACATTGAAAGGCTTGATTGCGACGACGGTGGAATACATTAAACAAAACAAATAAAAATATATATTTATATAACAATGGAGGAACCTGGCTGTCAACGACAGTCAGCACCATTACTCACGGAGGAAGAATACGTTACGAAATAAAAATAATAAGAAGCATGCTTGTGATGCCCTAACACCAGGGCAAACTAGAAAACATTTTCACACCTTTATAAACCTACCACACAATTCATCACTTTCATTAATTAATTAATTCTTTCACTTAACTTTCTGCCAGATCCTCACTCGACTCACTACATCGGTAAAGGAGGCAAGAAATTCCATAACTCTCCAAAGAAGATCGAATAAGATCGAAAGCTTAGCATTTTAGTTTGTTTTTTAGCAAACACATTAATTTAAAAAAGAGATGAATACTGGACAAGTAATCCACCATCTACAAGATGGAATAAAAAAGATAGATAGAAGAAGAGAAAATTGACAAAAGGAAATTAATTAAGGCAAAATATACAATGGTCTTCAACAAAATTTGTATTCAAGAAACACTGCTATTCAAGACTGCTATTCAATGTCTAGGTCGAGGTTCATGTTCGGGAGTATCTCAGTTTCGCTCTTGTCCCAGGTCTTTCTCCCTAGCCTTTGGAGTTTCATATTCAGTGGGTTCAGACCTGCTCTTGCGTGCAGTTCTGTTTGCTGTATATGGTCCATCCTTCGAGTTACAGCTATAAGCCGGGCTGCTCTGTTCTGCACTCTCTGCATTTGTCTGAGAGAGGTGGAACTCGCAGCCTGCATGACCACTGCCGGGAACACTAAGGTTGAGCATACCAGAGCAGTGTATAGCTTTTTAAGATTTTTGGACCTGAGGTTTTTAAATCTATACAGCTTTCGGAGCTGTATTTTGGCTAGGGAGATTCTGTTGCTAATATGCGCTTTGTATCCTTTGGATGTAAAGTGCAGACCTATGATTTTGCCTTCTTTTCCGTAAGGGTATATTTCGCCATCCACTAAGACATTAGCACGTCTTCAGCAGTTAATTGGAAGGATCTGGAACTTTTGGCGGTTGGTTTTGATTTTCCACTTTCGTTCGTATTGAGTGATGTTATCGATTTCGATGGCTGCCTGCCTTGCTTGATATCCAGCATGCTTGTAGTAGTTGGGGACGATTTGCGTGACCTCTCTGCAAACTGCAGGTACATCACTTCCTCCCCTACCGGATCAGGTAAGTCCAGTGTGTACAAAAGGTACAACAGCGGACTCAAACAGGCACCTTGTGGAACACCCGCCTCAAGTTCAAACTCGGGTCATCTGTAGCCCTCGATGGAGATTTGGGCTTTTCTGCGCATGATGTAGTCGCAAAGGACCCTTTCAAGGATTGGGTTCAACTGGATGCCTAAGATCTTGTATTGTAGACCTTTTAGCCAAACCTTATCGAAGGCCTTTTGCACGTCTCGCATCACCCCGTCTAAGCATTTACTCTCAGTTTTACAGCGGGCTAGCTTTTCAGTGAGAAGGGCAAGGGCTGTGTCAGTCCCTCTTCTCTTGCAGAACCCGCGTTGCTGAGGGCTGTGAGCTTCTAGTTCGGTCAGTTGGTCTTGTAACCTGTTGGCTAGAAGCTTCTCGTAGACTATTCCTACTACCTCCAGAAGGGATATTGGCCTCTAATCCGCCAGTTGATCGGGCTTCCTCTCTTTAGGTATAAAGATGGTTTTAGCCATCTTGAAACCGTTGGGGAAATAGCCAGTATTCAGGGAAGCATTGTAGATGTTTGTGTTTCCCTGAATGATCTGCCAGGGGGCATTCACCAAGTTATTTCTGGTGATGCCCGTTCTGCCTGGTGCCTTCTGTTTGAAGGTTTTTATGATTGCCATGACCTCTTCAGGTGTAGTTGGTCGGCCATGGTCTGCAAAACCCCTCCATTCATCAATATAGGCATGTGGGAGCGTGCGATGCGCAATCTGATTAAGATCTCCAATCAGTTGGCCCTCGAATTCCTGGTCAAATTCCGCATTGTTTTCTGGTGTTATCTTGAAGGCATCCTCCCAGAATATGCGGAATCTTCCTTTGAATACCAGCGGGTCTTCCAAGTAGTCATTGCTCTCCTTAATGCAGGTCTTTTCTCTACTTGTAAGACCTTTTAAAATGTTCACAAGTCGTCAGAACACGTCGGGTCGCACCTCGCTGACTACTTTTTCAATCAGGCTGTCCCAGATTTTAGCCTGTTGCTGGTTAATCGCCTGCTTAAGTTATTCACTCTGGCGTCGTAGTAGCGTGCTTTTTTCCCCATTTGTATCTTCTCTCCTGATCTCTTCGTACACCTTCCTGTGTACTCTAGCGATCTCTCTCATTTATTTGGTCCATCTGGGTTGTGGGAGAGTTTTGTACCTCTTCATCGGTACACTCTCGCGATCTGCTTCGATGATGTAGGCAGTTATCGTCTCCAGCTTCTCATCGATCCTCTCTAGCTTTGCTCCGTTTAGGTCCGCTGGTTCTAATCTAGCAAGGATTTCCTTGTAGCGTTCCCAGTTGGCCGAAGCGTAGCTTTTTCGAAGAGGGATTGGGAGCTGTATTGGTGCGAGAGAAATGGTCGTCAAGATCGCTATGTGGCCGCTGGGAACTGTTGGGCCTGGCTCACTACGGTAATTGAAAGGAAAGCCATCGCTTGTCATGATTATGTCGGGTTTTGTTGCTGACCTTACGGTGAAATAGGTCGGAATATCCGGACCTATCCGCTGGATGTTTTTCCTTCGCATAATCATTTCCAAGTTATGGCCTCTTTCGTTCTTGTTACCATAGCCAGCCGTTCGGCATCTGGCATTAAGGTCGCCCCCAAGGAATACCATTCTGCCGTAGCCAAATAGGGTGTAGAAGTGTGTAAGAAGAAGGTACTTTCGTGGAGGCGGTTGCTATGCCGCCGTGATTATGAGCTTGCCCACTATCCAGAAAGTGTCTGAACGAGAGATTCCTTCTGACGGCAACGGCAGCACCATCGTACCTCTCCTGAGAATATTTTTTTGAGTTCACTCTGTAGCCTGGTATCTTTAACTGTTTGTTGGTCGTATCGATACCATGCTTCGTGATTATCATGATGTCGGGATCAAGCACACGGAATATGTTTCCGTATGCCGTGGCTTTCCCCTTTCATCCATTCACGTTGAGTGTCAAGATTCTTAACCTGTTGTTCTGGTTTTCCATTCTCTGTTCTGGCTTAGGTGGATGTCTTAGTGTTTATGGGTTTTTGACTTGCGTTTCCCGTACCTCTTCTTTTTGAACTCCGCTGGGGAGAGTTCAATAAATGTTTCCTGGTAGTAGTCAACGTTTTGGTTGTATAGGGCCTCCCCAACTGATTCTTCCTCTCATTGAGCGTCGAAGTCCCATTTATAATATTTCTTTTTTAGTCTCACGCAGATTTTGTTTCCGTCCCAGTCCTTCGGGAAAGGGAATCGTTCGTTTGCGTAGATGTTGAGGTTAATCTGGTCTGCATTTATCTTTTTCTTTGTTCCTTTTTTGCGTCTTATCTCTTTTTGTGTGTTCTCTGAGTCTGAGGTATCCGAAGTTTCAGAGAACTCAGTTTCTACCTGTTCCTCTTCCTTTGGTTTATTCGAGGGTGTTGCTTTTTCGGCCGCCTCTCTCTCTTTTTTGGCCTCAATTCTTGGGTCAGGCCATCTATTTTCATCTTCTTTTCTATTCTCTTGGCTCTTTCCTGTCATCTGGTTGGGATTCAGCTGCAATTGCAGTACATTCCCTGAAGGTGGGTTATCGGGGAACCACATTTTGCTCATGCCGTTTTTTGCGAGCATTTGATTTAGTTCCTTCGCGAATACTCCCGGTTGAGTTAGATTTCTGACGTGAGCGTATAAAATGCAGGTCAATATCTTCGTATAGTTTTCGTTCTCGATTCTCAGGTATGTCTTTTTGTTCTCATTTTCTGTGAAAACTGCTTTTGTCGCCTGAGCATATGATGTTTTGCTTCTGCGTTCTTGCTCGTCTTTCTTTAGTTGCACCTTCTTTTTTATAATATCCTTTTTCATTGGGCAGACCATGGTCATGAAACGGTGTCCTTGACCGCAGTTTGCACACTTTTCACCGGGGCTTTTACAGTTCTTCCAGTGGTGCCCTGGCTCGCTGCACCTAGAACATAGTTTCTGTGGCACTGTACATTCTTGTGTTGTGTGCCCCTCTATTTTATAACATCGGAAGCAGAATTGTACGGGAGTAAATTCCTTCCTCTCAATCTGCTCCCCACTGATCTTTGCATTAAAAAGCAGTAATCCATGCTCTTTTGCTTTTTGCGCCCTTGTGGTGTCGGCGAAGACCACCTTAAACACGTGAGTGTATTCAGTGTTGTCCCTCCTGCTACAAAACTTGATAATTTCAGATACTCTGGCCCACTGTTGATTTTTTTAAATTTCTTCTCGTATCTCTTCTTTAGAGTGCTGCCCTATCCAAAGTTCCAGTCGTTGACAGACTACGCTCCTGTGGGTTATGATCTGCGGTAGAATTTACGGTTGTAGGCCTATTACACGGAGTGTTTCGACTGTAATACACTCCTCGTCCTTCTCCTTTTCACATACCGCAACATAACCTGTTGTTACTTCGAACAGTCGAAGCATTGCTATCTTCAATTTTCCGTAAACTACTTCGAAAACCTTTTCTCGGGTTGGCCTGCTGCTTCCACTGATGGTTCGCAGCTGGATCCCAGTGGTCCCATTTTGATCCATTATTCCCTAGGGGGGAGGGAGCGTCCCCTCGGGTTGCCTTTCTTCTTCTTGTGTCTAATATGCGGCTTCTGTTTTTTCGTCGCTGCATTGTATGTTTTCCCTTTATTGTAGGGTCAGCTTGTTGTACTTTTTAGAGCGCTTTGAAAGCCGCCCCCTCCTCGTTGCAAGCGAGTCTCCATGAACATGAACTGCGGGATGGGGTGGATGAATGATGGGGTGTGGGGGGTACCCGGGGATGCCCCTGAGACGGATGAAATGTAGAGGACTTAATCATGGGTGATGATCGAATCAACTACCACTACCCGGAGGTGCTGCCCCATCTGGGGTCTGGTTATCAATGCTGCTTCTAACTTACACATGGACGGTTGTTTGTCCCTCTGTGGTCCTGGCCGGAAACTACCCTTAGAGATTAGAGTGAACTCATCCCCAAAGCTTTCAGCATCGGCTCGTAACCAGGCAGTCTCTTCCGTAGAGTTCCACAGTGGGCTAATCCTCAAACCTGCTTTCCTCTACGTCTCCAATTAGGTATATCCAAGTGGACCGACATAGTTGAAGCGAGATTAGGTGAATGGCAGTTTAGTTCATTTCAGCTCCCTTGCCTCAATGACGGGCCGCGGGGGGGTTAGTCAGATATGGGTCGGCTATCCTGGCTTCTGTAGAAAGTTTATCTTGTTGTCCCCGTGGGGAGAAGGCAAAGGCCGTTGACGGTTTCTTGAGGTGACCTTCCATGACTTTACTTCCTTTACCGGCTGTGACTTCATGCTGAGCGTAAAAATTTCAAGTTTTCTTCCAAGTCAAGTGAAAGAAGGTAAGATAAGATAAGATAAATAAAGTTATAATGTGTAGAGAGAGTGAGATAAGATAGATATAAATTAAAGTGTTTTGTGTGTGTTAATGTGTGTAGGATGATATGTGAAGATGATAAAGATTTGTGCCAGGTTGCCTGGCTAACGTTTTTTTTTCTTTTAATTTTATTATATTTTTGTGATACATTATTACTTTAAGCATTGGAGCCTTTGTTTTCTTTTGCTCAATAGACCGTTTGTATCATTTTATTGTTTTTATTTTATTTTATTTTTTATTTATTTATTTATTTATTTTTAATTATTATTAATGCTATTATATAAATATAATAGTTCTTTATCGGAATTCTCATTTGGGTTGTATACTTGGTAGTCGCAATCGGCTGTCCTTTCTAGATGTAGCATTATGGTTTACTACCTATAGATTGGGTTGACGTTTATTAACGTTTTTCTCAGGCTGCCTTTAAGGCGTTGTTTATATTGCGTACGATAGATTTGGTATTCTTGTACGATGGTTTGGTTTATTATATTCTGTGGAATCGTATTTTTAATCTTTTCCCACAGCTTTCTTTCTCTTTTTTGTATGACTATGTTTATGGGTTCTATAGTAGATATGCGGTGGAGTTCTTCTGCTGGTATGTAATCTAGTATTCCTGTGTTTGTTATGAATCTAGTGGCTTGATTTTGGACTCTTTGGATCTTCTTGATTTGAGAGTTACTTAGTGTATTCAATGATACAATTGGGTATAGGAGTTTGGGTTGAACTAGGGCCAGGTATAGTTTTCTTTTATTTTTGGTTGAAAGTTGCCTGAATCTGTATAGTGATGATAAGGTTGATTTTGCTTCTATGATTTTTTTTGTGGTAGGTGACTTGTATAGCCGTTTGTTGTTATTTTTAGTCCAAGGACACGTCCTTCTGTTGAAAAAGGATATGCCTCTCCATCTACGCGTACAGTAGCTTTTTCCTTCTGTTCATGGGAATTAGTTTAAACTTATCCTTGGTAGTTTTTATTTTATTCCTTTTCTCGTAATTATTTAGGTTTTTAATTTCTATACCTTTTCTTAGGGCGATGTCTTTGGGGTTTTTCCTATCGCTGGTCACTATCTGAGTGATTTCGTCCGCTAATTGTATGTAAAACGAACTTTCATCAGTTGGATGTGGAAGGTCCCTGGTATACACTGTGTACAGAGTAGGTGAGAGGCAGCCTCCTTGTCGTTTTCCTGTTTGCAGGTTGATTGCATCGCCCCTTTTGCCGTTTATCTGCAATATCGCTTTCCTCTCATCTAGATAGCTGCAGAGTATTTTGCAGAGGTTTATTTCCAGGTTAAGGTAGGAGATTTTGGCTTTTAGGCCGGGCAACCACACTTTGTCAAATGCTTTGGCAACATCACGAAGTACAATGTCAACTCTGTTGCCTCGCGCTGTTGCAGTTGCAATTTTTTCGTTAATGATTGCTAGCGCGGTGTCCGTCCCTCGCTTGCTCCGGAACCCGTGTTGTTGTGGGTTGTATAGGTTGTTTGTGTTAAGATGGTTGATCAACCTTTCGTTAAGGAGCTTTTCTAGGACTTTGCCTATAAATTCCAGGAACGAGATAGGACGGAAGCTTTTGACTTGATTTTTCGGTTTGCCCGGCTTCGGCAGGAAGATCATCTTTGCCGTTTTAAATGCTTGGGGAAAGTATCCCATATTTAGGCAGGCATTGAAGATCTTCACTACCGATTCGTGCACATTATCTGGGGCATTAATTAAGTGAGCTTTAGATATTCCACTTTGTCGTGGAGCCTTTTGTTTAAATGATTTTAATGCTGTCAGGTATTCATTCATAGTAAATGGCTTTCCTTCCCTCAAGGGATTGTCTCTTTGTTCGTCGACGTTTCTAAACGGTATAATGTGTTCGCGTTGTGTTGCCAGGCTACGTATTATTTCTTCCTCATAGTTTAGGTCGAAATCTTGATTTTCTTCAGGTGAAATAGAAAAATTTTCGTCCAGTGCGTTCGGAAATGCTCTTGTAATTCCTCATTTTGCTCTACTTTCTTGTTCTGAATTTTCAGGCTTATTTCTTCTTTTGGATGTGATCCGCGTAATTTCCTGAATTTTCTCCAGAATTTCCTTGGATCCTTTTCTATTTCCATCTTACCTATTATGTTATCCCAGAGCCTGCCTGAATTTTCCCTGATGAGGGTGTCTATCCTCCTTCTAATTATGATAATGCTTCTGTACCTTTCGATCGTATTACTCGATACTCTGATTTCATTTATTACACTTTGAAATGCATCCATTTCATCTTGGATCCCTTGGCTCCATCTAGATGCAGGTATGGTTCTGTATTCTATTGTTGGAGTGTGTAAACTGTCCGCCTCTCTGATTTTACTGGTGAATAACTCTAGTTGGGCATCTATTTTCTCTTCACTTTGGTTGTTAAGGTATCCGGTTTCTATTGTGTTTAAGTATTGTTTGAATCCATCCCAGTTTGTTTTGCTGGTTGCTTTTCTTCGTGATATTTTTATTTGGATGGGCGAAGTTGACATGGTGGTAATTATGCGTAAATGATCAGAGGGAGTTGCGAGACCTGGTTGTGTGTGGTGATTTAAATTGAAGTTTTGATTAGTTAAAATAATATCTGGGGTAGTCGAGGCTCGGGCTGTGAGATACGTAGGGAAGTTAAGTCCTTCTCTGTTTAGTAGGCCTCTTTGCATCAGGAGTTGTAGGGTTTTTCCCGTACCGTTTTTATGGGTTATGTACCCTGCCCGCCTGCATCTTGCATTAAGGTTTCCGGCTAGAAAGGTTGAGGCTTGTCTACGGAATAGCTTGATGAAATTGGGTATCGGTAGGTACGAACGTCTAGGTGGTTGGTAGGCTCCGGCTATGACCAGGTCACCTGTAGTCATCGTTATTTTCATAGCTAAAAATTATTCCTCTAGCTCTTTTATTTCAGTAAAGTGTATACCTTTTTTAATGCCTAGGGCAACTCCGTCCTATCTTGACTATGAGTGGTTTGTTGTTAAGAATTTATAGTTGGGGATTTTTATTGTTTCACTATCTGTGGATATGCCATATTTTGTTAAGATGATTAGGTCTGGATCTTCCTTTCTTACTATGTTTGAGTAGATTAAGCGTTTTTCTTTCCAGCCGTTAACATTCAAGGTGAATATTTTAAGCTTACGTTGAAACGTGTCCATTGCTGTTATGATTGCTTGTGTTCTCTACCTGACTTTGCCTTTTCTGGTCGGCCTGAGGATCGAGTGCGTCCATTTCTTTTCGTTTTGAATTTACCGGATGAGATGTTGCTGCATGATTCTGGAGCGATGAATAACATGCCCTGTTTCAGTGCGTTGTGAACTACGGTTTTGTCCTCGTCTGCTTCGTATTCCCATCTAAATTTACTCTTGACTAGTCCGTCGACTATTTCCTTCTGCTTGTATTGCTTAGGAATGGGGTAAGCATGAGATCCGTAAGTTTTGATGTTGAAGTGTTGGGTGGTCATTTTTGCTTTTTGCTTTGATGAGGTCACTTTTGTGCTTTGTTCCTCTGATTTGGTATCCATTTCACTTTTTTCTTATTCTTCTTCTATCTGGCTAGTAGTTTCCTTTGGAGTCATATTCATTTTGTACAACTCATTCGAGGGTGGGTTCTCGAGGAACCATATTTTTTTTTAGTCCGTTTTTCTCAAGCATGGTGTTGAGTTCAGTTGCATAAGAACTTAGGCTCGCCATGTTGACAAAGTGTGCATGCATTATGCACAGTATTAAGTCGGGCCTCATGGTGCCCTTGATATTGACCGTTGTGGTCTGTGCGGAGGGTGCAGAGATGATTCCGTTAGCTGTTGCTGCAGCGTAGGTAGTATTTTTTCTCCTTTCTTTCTCTGCGTTGATATCGGCTTTCTTCTTCCGAATAAGTTGCTTTTTTACTGGGCATGACATGGCCAGATTCCTATGTCCATTTCCGCAGTTCAAGCATTTTTTCTCTGTGCTACTGCACTCATCCCATCTGTGTTCCTGGCTTGAGCATTCAGAGCAAGCTTTACCTTTTAAGGTACACTGCTTAGTTGGGTGCTTGTCTAGCGCGTAGCATGTGAAGCACACTTGCACTGAAACGAACGTTTCCCTTTCTATCTGGTCGGAGGAGATTTTCGTGTAAAATGCTAGGAGTCCTTGCTCGGTGCTCGGTGGCTTTCTTTGCGATCTCTGTTGATCGGAAGATCACTCTAAAGACGTGGCTGTGATCCTCTCCATTCTGGTCCTTGAATTTTATTACGTCTTCGACTTTTGTCCATTCTTGCTTTTTTTCTAGCTCTTCTTTTATCTCTTAGGCTGTATGTTTGCCTACCCATGGGTCAAGACGCTGGCATATTACTGATCTCTTTGCTTGGACGTCAGGCGGCGTCCGGGGAGGCTAGTCCTATTTTACCGAGTTTCTTGGCTGCGCCCTCGCTCAAAAGGAGACCGAGGTCTTTCTACGTGTCGCATAGCGCCACGTAGCCATTGTATTGGTTTTTAAGCCGTAGGAGGACCACTCTTATATCCGCATATATGCTCTTCAACGTCTGTTTCCGGGAGGGTTTCTCCCGGCCGGGGAGGATGCGAAGGGGAACCCTCTTCGCCCCCTCTCGGTCGTCCATTGCGGTTGGGTTGCTGTTTCCTTCAAGTGGGTTCTGAATGTTCGTTGCTGTATTTCCCTTACTGTAGGGTTCGATTCTTCTTTAAAAAGGGTTTTTAAGTGCTGCCCCCTCCTCGTTGCAAGCAAGTTTCCATGAACATGAACTGCCGGATGGGGTGGATGAATGATGGTGGGCGAACCCGGGAAGGCCCTTCAGACGGGTGAGAAGTGGCGGACTTAATGATGGGTGGTTATAGTCAACTACCACCGCCCGGGGGTGCCGCCTCGTCTGGGGTTTGGTTATCGATGCTGCTTCCAACTTACACAGGGACGGTCGCATGTCCCCCTGTAGTCCTGGCCGGAAACTACCCTTAGAGATTAGAGCGAACTCTTCCCCAAAGCTTTCAGCATCGCCTCGTAACGGGTCGTCGGCACATTGGACTGCTAAGAATAAAACAAGGTCAACAGACCTAAGTCGCGTGCTCTCAATTGTTCTGACCTATGTCCTTATGACTATATGACCTTACCAGAATTGCTGGATTAACCTTTGGAGGACCTTGGCAATTATATAAAACAACAAAAGGTTTTTAAATTTCGTAAGAATCAGCTGAATAGTTACGATGTTATTGCCCAAAAAATCTCAGTGAAAAGTAAAATGGTTACCACCCGACCGCTTGACCTTCAGACCGACATAGTAATTTATAGTATCATCACGCGACTAAAAAACAATTATTTATTTTATTCCATTTCTGTTTTGGTTTTACACAATTTATCTTTTATTTATACTTGGATTATTTTGTCTATGGTTATTATTTAGAAACTCTTAATCGCCTAAAAACAAATTTAATCACTCCTCTTTTTTCACATTTTTGCGAATCCATCTAATATAGAATTTCGTGGTCAGTCGATGTTACTATTAATCTAATAACAGTTTGAATTTCTATATTTTTTCCTCATCCTTAATTGTGATTACGTCACAGTAGATAAGTATTTTGGCCCAAAACAGAAGAAATGGTACCGTGATATCAGATTGTGTACATTATTTCGAGCTTTTTTGATCATCGGTTTCCCATTTGCTTCTCTTTTAAATTAAACAGCTTTACGTCATGAGTTGTAATGGATGCGAATTATATTTCGAATAATTAGTAAAAGAGGTTCACTGTTACCCTAATCGTGCATCGATTTTTTTTTTTTTTGGGGGGGGGTACGGTATGTTTCGCAATTCTTTCATCTGTTGTGAGTGTGGTAGGTAGTGTAAGACATATTTCCATCACTACACCGTTTTCATTGCACACTAAGTAACAAGGAAGTAACAAGGAAAGGAAGTACCCTAGGAGACCTTACGGTCCATTCAAAGAGGGAACCTTTGGAATAGCAATCGAGCAGGCACATGGCTGCTCAATTGTTTTGCGTCCCTAAACGGTCACTTTTCAAGACCTTGTCTAGTCTTGACTTGAACTGGTCAACAGATTCACTGTTGACAACTTCCACTGGAAGTGCGTTCCACTTACCGCAGATACTGTAAGTGAAAAAAATTTCCACACAGATTGCGGTTGTAACGCTTCAGTTCAAGTTTGAAGCAGTGATTGCACGTTCTGTTCTCACTCAGTGTGAAAATATCCCAGTACGTAACATTGTCGAACCCTCGAGTATTTTTAAAACTTCGATGAGCTGACCACGCAGTCTACGGGTTTCCAGCGAGAACAGATCTAATTCCCTTAGTCTATCCTCATAACTTTTATGTCGGATAAAGGAAATCAGTTTGGTTGCCCTGGCTTGTACGCGTTCCAACCTTGCGATATCCTTTCGAAACGAAGGACTCCAAAATTGTACGGAATACTCCAGGTGCGGCCAAACGAGGGAGTTGTACAGACAAAGTACTATCTCTTTGTTATGGTATCCAAACTGGCGCTTTATGTAGCCTAACATCCTTTGGGCTTTCTTCTCTGCCTCGATGCACTGTTTCGAGAACTTGAGGTCACTAGTAATAGTTACACCCAAGTCTTTCTCAGTGTCACTCGATTCAAGAGCAGTGCCCTTAAGGATATACTAAGATTGGGGGTTTCGGTGGCCAATATGCATTACTTTGCATTTGGTCACGTTAAAAGGCATTTGCCACGTGTCCGACCACTCCCCAATCTTCCCAAGATCTTCCTGCAGGCGGGCAGTGTTTCCATCCTTTGCAACGTTCATACCAAGCTTGGTATCGTCGGCAAATTTGGAAATCTTGGCAACCATGTCACCGTCCATGTCGTTGACGTACATGATGAATAGTAGTGGTCCCAGGACAGAACCTTGAGGCACCCCGCTAGTAACGGGCACCCACTCAGAAGCCTGTCCATTCACCACCACCCGTTGCCGTCTGCCACTTAGCCAGTTCTCGATCCAGCCGGCTACTTTTTCGTCTATGCCCAGCGCTCGCACTTTCCGGAGAAGGCGGTGGTGTGGTACCTTATCAAAGGCTTTCTGAAAGTCTAAGTAGACCACATCCACCTCCTTGTCCCGATCGTGCTCACTGAACACGCTATGGAAGAATTCCACAAGGTTCGTCAGGCATGACCGTTGCCTTCGGAAGCCGTGCTGGGAACTCCTCAATAGCAGGTTTGACTCTTAATACGACGTTATTTTGTCCACCATCATGCTTTCATGCTTCCATGAGTTTACCGACTATCGAAGTCAGACTGATAGGTCGGTAGTTCGACGGTTGGCTTCGGTCTCCTTTCTTGAAGATCGGAGTCACTTTCGCCTCACTCCAGTCTCTAGGAACGCATCCGGTCCGGATTTACATGTTAAAGATAGCGCACAGATATCGTGATACTTCATCGCACACTTCCTTTAACACCTTGGATAGAAACCCATCCGGTCCAGGGGACTTATTCGTCTTTAGGTCAGCGATCTTTTTCTTTATTTCTCATTTTGTGAAGTCCATTGCCTCCAGCTTTTCCTCCGAGTAGGAATCCGTTGGCTGGGGGGTGGGACCACACTCTTTAGTAAACACTGAAGAGAAGTAGTCATTGAGAAGGTTAGCATTTTCTGCATCTGAGTGAGTTAATGCACCCCCCTCGTCCACTAAGGGCCCAATCCTACGATGGATTGGTTTACGGCTATTTACATAGCCGAAGAACTTGGGATTCTCCTTGCAGAGTCTCGCCACTCGGAGTTCCTCAGTACGCTTAGCCGCCCTTATGCTGGACTTCACTCTCCTGGCTAGCCTCCGGTACTCGTGAAAGGCACCCGAGATCTTCGATCGCTGGTACGCATTTCTCTTCTCCCTAAGCAGTTAGCCGATTTCTCGATTAAACCACTTTGGTTGAACAGAATACCGACGGAGGCATTTCAGGGGGATGGAACTTGATTGAAGACTCATGAACTTATTTTTTAAATTGTTCCACGAATCCTCAACCTCTTCGCATACCGCTAGCCTTACATCAGTCAGCCCAGCACGAAGGCTCGCAAAGTCTGCTCTTCTCAAGTCAAGAAAGTGGGGGTGGAACCTCTTTAAAATGTCGTGGTATGGTTGGCTAAGTCTCTCTCTTCTTCCCCATTATTTGGTTGGGTAGGTACAAAAGGTTTGTATAGTTCTACAAAATAGTAATTTGAAAATTGTTAGCTCAGGTTATTTTTCTTGAACTATTTTTTTTTGTGCTTTGTTTAAATCTGGTTTGTTTGTTTTTGTTGTTGTTGTGTTTTTGGGGGGAGGGGTAAGGCGAAATGCGGTAAAATCGAGGTTTACTCCGATCTGACCGAATCGGTATCAAACTGTTTTCCGCATTTCTTTCCGATCGCCCAAAACGAAACAGATTTGAACAAAGCACAAAAACCTACAGGAAGACGTAAATAAAATGTATTCAAAAGTGATTACGATAAAAGTAAATAAGATGAATATGAAATACATAATCACCCATCTTTAGCTGCTCGCCGAAGGGGAGGAGGGAGCACTGAATAAAAACAATGAACAATGGAGTACCTAACAATATCTGGCAACAGCGTTTCAATTCTAATTCAGAAAAATATTCCTTTTAAAATGATACAAAAACATTCGATTCAAATTGATAATGTGCCTATGTATTCCATATTTAGCGGCAAAAACATAACACTTCAGAATACTCCTGAATCAGTCGCCTTTCTTTGTTTTTGTTTTAAATTCAAACCTTTCATTTTTTGCTTACTTTGTATTCGAGAGGCTCCAGTACCTAATTAGCTTAAATATTCAAGAAGGCACAAATTTCAAAAAGAAAGATAAAATATAACGAACTACAAATATGAATAAAAAAAGTAATTGACAGAGAATTAATGGAAAACAATAGTTCTAATTTAATGTATGTACGGTACAAGTATTTAATTCTAATTAACTAGAGTATTAAAAAAGGCACAAAGAAGCCTAAAATGCAACAAAATATAAATAAGAATAAAAAATGAGCAATTAGCAATAAATTAATTAAAAACAATTGTTTTAAATCATTACAATCACAAAGGGGGAGGAATACATAAAAACAACTTTGTATAATTCCTCCCCAAAATCTCCCCTCCCCTCCCAAATATTGCTTTTGTACATGGTGGTGCCCCCCCCCCCCCACACCTTGATCTTTTAAACGGAACATATATCTATTGGGAAACAGGACGAATCAATATGGATGAATGGGTCGAAAGCAATCGAGCGCGCTTTCTGGAGTAGTACCGAAAAAATATAGATAATAAAGTGACTAGTCCACGTAAGAAATTTGTAAATAATGGTTGGGTCGTATTTTTCTTTTTAACAAATGATTCCAATGAAAACATTTATGCATTATGGAAGAAAACTCTCGATAAATGGGTAACTATGGTAATACTTGGAATTTCTTTTTAATAAAAAATTCTTTATTTGCATATATTTTGAGGTACAATTTTCTTGTCTAGCTGTATCAAAACCAAAATTAATTTGTGCATTGTATTTTATTATTATATATTTTCATACTTTTTATTAATTATTACTTTATTATTATTATTATTATTGCTATTAAAGAAATAGTTTACTAGCATGCATTTTGAGGAAAAATGCCATTATTTATCGAAAATACTTTTAGATATGGACTTGGAGCCTTTTAGTGAAGAACAAAAACTTTCAGAAATGTTTTATTTGCCCATCATCTGAAGAAAGCTCAGAGAGTGACATAAGCTTATCGGACGATGATGTTAATTATACTTCACCCTCTACTAGTCAGCACTTCATGGATGAAGATGTTGTGTAAGAACCCCATCTTAAGATGGAATAAGACACTTGAGGAAACCTAAAAAATGAGCACTTTGAAGTTTTATGAAATGTTATAATGGGATCACGTTGAACGAAAAAATAACATTCGATGAAAGGGAATCCGAATGAAAAGTGCTCTAAAAAGAGCACTGTTCCTTTATCGTAAATACCTTTTTTTTGCATTATAATCTTTATCAAACGCGGATCCATGAAGGGGAAAGCTGAGGGTCTGAAGCCACCCACCACCACCCATAAAATTGACTCAAGAACGCATCAACGGCCTGGTGCTGATCGGTGCTCTCAGCGAAATTGATGTTAGAACAGACAGCGTAATCAATGTACTTGCCCAAAGTAAGAGGAGGTTGATGGTCACGTGAAATACCGTGACCAATGATGTGTTATTAATGTGTGTTTGTATCCTGAATCCCCCACTGATATATATATATATATATATATATATATATATATATATATATATATATATATATATATATATATATGGAAAATATCACGAAAGTTAGCGCGTAATAACTATAAATATGAATATGTACCACGGAGGGAAACTGAATAAAAGGCAGATTGGTGTTAGTACTTTCGTCTATTCGACATTTTCAAACTCAATGGTAATAAAAATAAGACACAGTATTTATACTAAGCGCGTTTTCCTATGAGGTCAACTTTTTAATGCTATCTCATAGGGAAACGTCTTATTTTTCTTACCATTGAGTATGAAAATGTCGAATAGACGAAAGTACTAACTCCAATCTGCCTTTTATTCAGTTTCCTTCCGTGGTACATACATATATATATATATATATATATATATATATATATATATATATATATATATATATATATATATATATATATATATATATATATATATAATATCATATCCTTGAGAATGGGTTCTACCTGAAACGTCGGTACCAATAAGTATATATGTAATAATGAACTTCCTAAATTTAGCCTGCTTATTAATCCTAAAAATACGTAAACGCCTGGCAACGCGCACCACCCCCTTTGCTCTCTCAATCAAGTGAAATGAAATGAAAAGTAAAGTGGGAGAAAAGAAACAGATCAACCGATCCCTGTCCCCCATCCTCACCCGGCCACTCACGAGTGCCAGGGCAAGGAAGGAAGGCGAGGGCCCGGTACTCCCTTGTAGTCCTCCGAGCCCCCTACACCCGAGTCTGGAACTTGGAGTGGGAAGAACTCGAGGGTGGGAGTGAGATCGAGAGAAAGAAGAAAGATTAAGGATAGAACAGCGAGAAATATAGTCTGAGAAAAATATAGGTGACCTAGGCAGTCATTGGCCCTACAGCTTAACGTGGGATCCGAACCACGGTGTGTATCTTCTTTTCTTTTTTTTATCTCCGTCTATTCCTTATTTTATTAGGTTTCCTGTCCCTTGTGTAAGTTGTAGGCCCGGTAAGTGTGTGTTTTAATAGAGTGAAAGTTCTTAGGTTGGAATGGAAGGAAGTAAGAGCTTTGCTTAGGGTTGCAATGTTGCCTGGTAGTCTGGCTAATCTCTGGCAGTTTGAGTAGGTATTTAAGTTCAAATTTGTGTGAGTAGGTATTTGGTTATAAGAGTGGTTTTTGAGTATACTTAAAGGTTTCATGTTGTTCTTTTGTCAAGTTGTCATGGCGTTCAAACCGTTTTTAGCTTTAATAAATTGCTACTGTTACGCACTCTCTTTCTAGTACATACTTTTCTTTCGTATCTTTTTATTTTGTTTCCATTTAAAAAAATAGTAATAATAATAATGATTAAAGATCTACTTTACCTGTTTTATTCCTGTTTTTATCTGTTTTTGGTCAGCTTATTGTTTGGGAATTTCCACTTACCTGTATAATTCTTCCATTTCTCTTTTCAAACTGTCTAAGTTACTTGGAAAGAGTCGATGGGCTCTGCATCCTTATAGCTGATCTAGTTGGTTGGGAAGTTCTTTTGCCATTTCCTCTTGGGTTTTCCGTATCATTTTCTTTGCTCTTTTTTTGTTATTTTGCTGATAGTAGTAAGTTTTGCCTTTCTGTGTAAATCTCGCTGATTTATTCGCTCCGCCAGTCTAGTATTCGTTATTATGCACACTGCTTTGTTCTGTATCCTCTGAATCTGTTGTATGCTAGTCCTAGAGATAGTGCACATTGCCACCGTAGGGTACACTAAAGCCGATTGAATAATTGCTTGGTATATTTTTCTTTTGTTCTTTAGGTTAAGATTTCTTAATCTGAAGAGTAGTTTGAGTCCCATTTTTCCTTTGTTAATTATGTCTGCTACGTGTTTCTTGTAACCTGTTTTTGAGATGGTTAGGCCTAAAACTTTGCATTCGTTGCTATATCTATATCTTTCACATTCTATGAGATATCTGCTGTTTTTTTTCTATATACTGGTACAATTTTAAATTTGTTTATGTTTGTCTTGATCTTCCATTTCTTTTCGTAGTTGTTTATGGATTCAATTTCTGTTGCTGTCATTCTTGCTTGCATAGGTCCATTTCGATAGGGGCAAACAATTAATTGTATCAAGTCGTCTGCGAACTGTATATTAAGGCTTCCCTCGTTTATAGGTGGAGGGATGTCCGCCGTATATATTGAATATAATATGGGACTCAAACACCCTCCTTGCGGCAATCCTTCTTCTAGCTTAAATGTGTTTCCTCGAAACCTTTCATGTTCTATGTAGGCGTATCTGTTCATTACGTTGTCACAAAGTATCCGTTCAATCTTATTATTAATTTCCAATCTGAGTATTTTGTATTGTAATCCCTTTTGCCAAACTTTGTCGAACGCTTTCGATACGTTTCTGCACACTATGTCAATGCTTGCCTTTTCTCCTTGGGCTTTTGCTATCTTCTCTCTCTCTCTCGCTATATATATATATATATATATATATATATATATATATATATATATATATATATATATATATCTTAACGTTAATAGATTAAACAGCTTAGTCATATTTTTCCAAATTATTGTTATTCTCTCAATCACTTCCTTATTTTTACCAGTAACAATCATTTTTATTCCTTCTGTTATTTAAAGAAACTCAGAAAGAAACGAAAGACTGGAATATAAAAATTTGTTCAGTAATTATTAAATTTATGTAAAAGTCTGTAAATAACAATTACAATCACATTTCTTCTATATATTTAATATAAATCGGGTTTAATCGGGGCTTGGAAAGAGAAATTGTGATTTTGAGCATAAAAATAAGATGGCGCTGTCTTTTAATTAAAGGCTGAAAACAGCCATCAAATGTCATTAATCTTATAGAAAAACAATTAATATGATGGCTTTGTTTTGATTCTGTTAAGATTAGGGTGCCCCAAAAAACAACATTTACTATGAACTAATCTTCAGAACGCTTCTATTTTAATATATTAAACGCCCTGAATTGAGCCCATTAAGTCAAAGCAAATAATTAGGAAAACCTGTTGAAACTTATCAATTTGTTCATGTGTAATAACATATAGGTGTTAGGTGTGGTAGGTGTATTATTATTATTAGGTAGGTGAGGTTGGCAGCGTTAGGTTGTGGTGGCTTGAATATTGTATGTTACCAGTTACCGGGGTCGCAAGTACTAATCCGAACGTATGTTGCTTAACAGTGACGATCGATCTCGTTACAGGGCCACACGGCAGCCTGGCACTGACCTGAGGCTGACTCAAGTTGTTCTAGGGAAGATATTACTTTACCTCGCCTTGAGGTAAAGTAGGCTGGCTAAGAGGATCGATAGTGATTAGTAGTAGGAAAGGAAATCCCAAACGGCGGAATTTCGGACTCTTTATTTTAGGGTGTAGAACTCGGGTTGCTTCGGCGTAAGATGAATTAAAAAACGGGCGTGTCGTGTGTTCGGGCGAGCCTATTCCTTGTTTTGGGTTTGTATCTTAACTGACTCAAACTGCGACTGTGACTATAATTGTGACCCTGCCCGTGAGTCTGATTGACTGAATTGCTGCAAGACTCTCCTTCCTCGGTCTACCCAAGATGTATATACGGTGGCGCGCACCGAAGGCGTGGCTTACCATTACCCAATGATTTTGTTTGGGTGGAGCCTCCTCCACGCCGCGGTAATTTGTGTGTTCATGGAGATAGATATTCACTTTATCTCTAATTCCAAAAGATGCGACTTTGTGTTACGCGATTTCCCGCTAGCAAATAATGGCCGCGGCTATCGTGTTTTCTGTTCCGCACCTGCTGCCAAGTTTTTTGAGCTAAACATAAGTTGAACTTTGCTTTACTTGTACAACAAAATATATTCCTCTCAGGCGCGGATCCAGGAGAGGTGGCTAAGGGGCTGAAGCCCTGCCCCCCTTTCCAATTTCAGACTCGTTTATGTTTAAGATTTCTTTTATAAGCCATACTTGTATTCTTCTATTCAGAAAGAATTATGTAATAATATAGAATATATATAAAACAGTTATTTAAACTGTTGCAATCGAATGTACTTTATATGATACATCTATGAAATACAATTAAATTGCAAATATAATTATTAAAGTCAGTAAGTTAATTATTCGTTAGAAAACGCTGTTAGTCGGGAATTAGATTTAAGGTATTTATCTATAAGGCGTTTGAAAGTATCTACGGTGTTGCAGTCTATTACTTTAGGAGGAAGCCCATTCCATAAGTTGACTGTCGTGGTATGACCAGGTGTACGTGGTTATGCGCACACTGGCCTAATGGCAGACTGAAATTAATGCTCCACCTGGGGATGGTTCTAAGAATACTTTAATACGACTAAAGTTTACATATACATATAGAGCAAGTTAAATGGCAATGCAATTAAATTTTGACGGTTCAAGGCTAAGATGATTAACACTATCAATTAAGTTTGAACCGAGGGATAATTAATTAAGTAATGATTTTACAATTATGCAAGTTCTTGAGCAAAGTGGATCATTGAGGTTCGACGCGGTAAAGGTCGGAGGAGCGTGACGAAGCTGGGGTTAAATCCCTTTTACCTTGATGTGCAGCGAGTAGGACCAGGTAGGTAAGTTCGACTTTTAACCTGTGGGCATCTCACGAGACGCTCAATTCAACTTCGGAAACTGAATTTGGGGCCTCTTATCCTTAAGAGGCAAACGAAGGGTGCTTTTGGGAAGGCTTTTCCGATCATTGAAATCCGAAGATGTGGCAAGAAAGGGTGAAGCGTGCCTAATTATCTCCGCGAACAACACTGAGTGACGACTAGCTCTTTCTTGGCTTCTCAACAATCACTCAATTCTCCTCTGGACGAGAATGTAGTCGATTCAGAAATAATCTGCATGTGAACTTAGAAGTCTCGAATATATACTCCGAAATTATTTAGACGGGGAGAGAGATTCATCGCCAAAAGGCTTCCTTAATTGCCTTGGGTCGCGATAAGGGCCCATAGCGAGAAGTCGCAATGCCCTCTTAATGGTCTTGCCATTGTGCTAATTTTCACAGTATATAAGACAGATGAATTTAGAGCGGTCAACGGCGAGCTGGGGAAGTCAGGGAGGGGGGCGGGATTCCTTCTTTCTCTCCTTAATCTTCCACATTGACGATTCGGTTAAAAAAGAAATTCTTAGATTTGTGCGAGTTAAAATGTTCACCTATAATTTTCCGTTTTTTCTCGTGTAATTTGACTGTTCGAGAGTGAAATATTTGTTCTGAGAGAGTTGGTGCTCTATCCTGTGAGAAATAATGTTATTTATTATTAATGTTGTGTAAAATAACCATTATTAATCATCAATGCCTTTTTTTTCAGACTACTGTGAGGGAGGATTTCAGGTTAGTCCCCTGCCCCATTAAATTTGTATCTGGATCCACCACTGATTCTGCCACTTGAGTTGTGAGAGATAGATTTTTAATTCTCACGAGTTGTTATTCCAATTTTCAGATGAATAATCTCAAACCCGAATGGATGATATTGCAAACCATCCCAATAAACTTTCAAAGAGATAAAAGCCGGATAACAACGTGGAGAGTCTTACAAGATGACAGTACAGATACGCTTGGAACTGTGCCACACACTGATAGCATCAAATCTACATTGCAATACTTCTCAGATTTTTAGTCGCGGGCGACTCTACATATTACTTTGTTGATAGGTCCCTGTTTTGCTATTCTCTTGTTTTAGTAATAACATTGTAACTATTCAGCCAATTCTAACCAAATTTGAAACCTTTATATTGTTTTACATTTACCTTCAAATAACATAATTGCCAAGGTCCTCCTAAGGTTAGTAGGTAATTATTTTGTTTTGGCAATAACATCATAACTATTCTGCCGATTCTAACGAAATTTGAAAACCTTATGTTATTTTACATTCTCTTTCGAATTATATATTAGCAAAGTCTTCTTAAGGTTAGTCTGGGAGTTATTGAAACTTTTGAAGCTCATAAGTTCATAAATCAGAATAAGTGAGAGTACGCGACTTTTGGTCAGCAGTCCTTGTTTTATACATACTTATTTGAACACATTGTTGAACATTCAAATCTATTTACAATATAAAAAGACCTTGAAAAGCTATTTAATTTCACTAAACATGAGTTGAAGCAATTTATTGATACTTGAACGGCACAAACGGAATCGAGCAGAGAAGAAGTTCATCATGAGGCAGTTCCTGTTGGTCACACCGAAAAGTAGACCCTTTTATTGAGAATCACTCTCATACATCTCTCGTCAGATAAACACTCTATCCCTGTTTTCAACTAAAACTAGAGATATTCCTCACCATTGGGGCATACCTAAAGTGAACCCCCATCCTCTCCATTCTTCAAAGTATTTACTTTTTGGTCATCGCTCGTCAAGGAGAAGCACCTCTAGAGTAACCCGAAGATTGGAAGAAGCGCATACCTCCACGGTTCCGTTGCTTAAATCGTCAGATCAAAATACAGTGCTAAGCACCATCCGCACCTCTCATCGAAGGCAGCTGTTTAATTCCAGTCTGTCTACTAGCCAAACGATCAGCTGGGTGTCCGAGCCCATCCACCCACGTCCCACCCCTTCCCCCGCCTCCATAAGATCCACCGTCAAGGTCGTTCCTCATCCGGCGTCACTTGTTTTTAAAGGTAAAGCCATCCCTATTTAATTATGTGTCTCAATTAGCGCTCAGTATTAAAGTGAGCTTGGATGTCAACCATCACCTAATATTCATTTTTAAACTAGTAATTTTCACTTAGACCCTTTTATTAGATTCATTGTAGATGTAGAGTTTGTTTTTAATATTTCATTTCTTTTGTTGTAATTAAAAGTATATTTTGGCTAAAGTTGTTTAACTAAATCCTCGAAACGCTGCACATGGCAAGATAATATCCTCCCTGATTAAAGAAGCAAAGCAAAAGATTAAATAAAGTAAAGAATTATCGCACTCTTGGAGAAAACGAAGTAACGGAGTTATTTAAGTACGTAACAAATCTACGTACACCCTCGGCCCTTATACCACGACAGAATCATTTGATTTTCTTGTTAATTAGTTTACTTCTCTTAAACTATTTTGCATTCTTCTTAGGAATACCATAGATATTGATACAATTCGATCAAACAGGATGGGATCCTGTAGATTAAGTAATGGCAATCAGCTGAAAGCACGAGGCTGAGGTTCATATGAAGAAAGGGAATTCACTGTCAATGGAGTATACATCAAGATCCTCAAATGTTATGGCAACATAGTAGTGACATTGCCAGTTACATGGTATGACAAATTTATGGGTGACTTAGACTGGCTTATGTTCTAGTCTAGTAAGCCTATCAAAGGATAAAGATAAGGTCTAAAAATATTTAACAACGCTTGATTTTTTTCAGATTTTAGACATGGTTTCATAGGGTTCGTGGATTAGGCAAGCTTCCTGCAAGATATTTGATCTTACCTTGGAACCCCGAATTATTTTTAACTAATGATGTACTCCAGTACTAAAATAAGACAAGCCACTTTCAGGTGACTCTGAAATAACAGGATATTTTTTCATTTGATGTATTGTTAATTGTTTGTCTTATCTACTTCTGGTGCAAATTTTATTTATAGCATGGGTAGATGTCTATGTACTTTTCTATAAGTCTATAAACGGATTAATAGTTAGGTGTTGGAGTGGCTATGCCCTAACAAAATCATCGGCAGCTTATCCGCCAACGCAATGGGCACGTTTGTACAGCAGAGAAATGCTTTTAACCGTATGTGGATTCGTTCAATGAAGATGTTCTTTTGTTCATGATACTGGAAGTTAATGAGAAATGATTCAATGAAGAACAAATATTTGTTCTAGAAATTTTTCAAACACATAGTTATGGAGCTGTTTATTGTATGGTAATAAAATTTAGGGCCATTGAAAGGAATATATTAATATACTCATCGACAAAATTCCAACAAATTTGATAGACAAAGGAGGAATAGAACTTTTTACGACAATTCGCAACCAAAGAGAATATATGCAATATAATTTTCACATCCATATGTTCAACTTATATAGTTTAAATTATGACAATTTCAAAGTCACACGAGTAGTTTTTGTGATATACTTATAATATGGATAGGTCAGAAATAGTCTAGAACGTTCTACCAACCCTTTCTTCGACATCGCAAACTTGACAGTCTTATTTTACAAGCAATCATCCTGGCGAAAGGTAGTGGACTATCTTCTGATATCAAAATAAGAATAATTACGAAATTAAAACAAATGATTTACAAGAAGATTTCTGAGGAACTAAATGTCCCTCCCTATATCTACACACCAGACAGCAATATGAAAGTTATGAAAATGGGGACAACTGCAAATGTCCTTCGTTTGAATCGTACTCGGGAAATTCCACTCCGCACGTTTCGAAGGACACTTAGATCTAATTAATATAACCTAAGGATGACTAGAAATAAAATGATCAATAAGTTTGGTGAGGAAGGCGTCCATGTTAGTTTAAGTGTTTAATATATTGCATAAAGAGAAGAAAATGCATGGAAGTCTTTAGAAATGAACATTTAATGAAAAACCTTTATTTGAAACCCCCTTCTGAAGTATCCCAACGATCATTTGGAGAAAGATTTCGAACTTTGAATCCATCTTTTATTGTCAGATAAAACGAATGTTGACTTGCTTGGAACAAATGATGTCAGGTATGTTTGATCTAAAAGTGTATTCGGGTAGATCGATTATTTTATGCGGCAGTTTCTGTGCAACAAGCGTTGGTACACTATATCGAATTAACGGGACCGTGAATCAACAACACTACCATAAAATTCTTTAAGATTATCTGAAAAGTGATGCTTACAAGCTTGTCATGAAAGAAAGATAGTTCTTTTAACACGACAGAGACCCCCAAAACACATCAAAACTAATTTCCTCCTGGTGGAAGGATGCTAAAATAAGCGAATTGGAATGGTTATGAGTCTCCATTTCTTTATCCAATAGAACATTTATGGCATGAATTGAAGATCTACATCCATGAAAGACACCTCAAAATTTGAACTTTGTCAAAAATTATAATATTAATTGGAGTGTCACTAAGGAAATATTATACTATTCACTATTACTTATCAAAATGTGTAGGGTATGAATAGTTTTTGATTGTAAATTTTCGTAAAAAGTGTTTTTATTCCATTATTTGTCTATCAAACTTGGTGAAATTTTGTTGTCTATTGATACCGTCATCTCAAAGCCTCATTAACTATGTAGAAATATTGTTATATAATGTAGGGCTATGAATATTTTCTGGAGCAAAAGTAACGATGTGCATATGATAGAATTTACTATATTCGCTTTAAGACTTGTAAATCGGTAGGGCTGCAAGCCTGAAAAGAGGGATTTACGAAGGAGCTCGTCCACTAAGACTTTCAATGAATTTGGATCATGGTCAGCAAAATCAGTCGCCTATAACCTTAACTTATCCACGCAATCATAACGAACCAGACATACTATTCTATATGCCCTATTTTTTTAGATGGAGCCAGTGAAAATACCTGGAAGATATACACCCTTGGCCAAAAGTATAAAGAACCCCTCATAGATTTATATATGTACATATTTAGCAAATGTAAAGTTTTTTAGGATTTATTATATTATTCACAAATATGTATGATAATAATGTATATTTTCTAATATATTTGAATATTTTGAATTTCTTATGTAATATTTTACTAAATGGTGTTTAATTAATAAAATGGTATGTTTTCTAAAATCCGAATTTAACCAATATTTCTTTTATTTCATCTTAAATTTCTAATTAATGTGTATTCAATATTGTTCTAAGTAAGTAATATGACTAAAAATTACAATTTGAGTAAAAATTTAGTAAAATCCTTACCACGAAGAATTATAGCTGCAATTATTAATTTTGATAAAGATTGTAGAAACATCATTTAATTACAATATTAGGGAAAACCTCTTCAATCGCCGTTCGATCCGTTTCTTCATAATCTATAAAAAAAACTTTCAGGACAAAGCCATAGGTTAATATAGTAAAGCGTTTTTCAAAGATATATTTGTAAGTCGAATGTTGATTGTTTGATAAAACCGCATACACATACAAAGGATCATTCTTTTTGAAACAAAATAATAAACGCTGTAAAGTCGATATAACGATTCGGGCGTTATTTTAAAAGTTCTATCACCAAACCAAATTTTCTGAGTTCTGCAGTAGTGTCATGTTGTGTGCTAAAGAAAAAAAATGAAATACGTCGATCATCAAGCCAATTTTCATCCAGCAAGAAATTGTCTCCTCGTTCAGGACAATTATTAAAAAAGGTTTGCAGGAATCGGATGTAGGGAACTCATTGCATATTTGTGGTAGTTTTACCATTGGCCATTCAGATAACCCCTCCACCGATTGGACGATTATTTGTTTTGCGGTCTATTGATAACTTATTTCTCTGTATTTATTTTGTCTCGTATTATCATTAGCACGGGGAGTTCGTTTTCTAAAGAATATGAGTGTTCATTAATTTCACCAACTTTTGTATCTTCCCAAACCTTCAATTAAGCTTTACATTTACCAGGTGACGCTGTTTACATTCATATGAAATGATACTTTGAGCAAACTCTTTCTGTTTCACATATATAAAACCATTATTGATTGATTTATATTTCCCACGTTCACTTTTTACTATTTCTATTATAGGGGTTCATTGGAGAGAGAAAATAATTCGGACATACTTCTCCGAGGACAGTTGAGGAACTACTTAGCGATAATTTAAAGATCAATGATATTGATTCGTACAAACACACACTCACACTGCCGTGGTTTACGGCCGAGTATGTATATACGTTTGATTCGTACATGAGTAAATCCGTTCCACTTTTCTCTAAGAGTGCTATAATTTATTTCTTTAATCAGGGATGCTTCGTATTATGATAGATCTATTGCCATTTGCTACGTTCGAGGATCTAATTAAACAACTCTGACAAAATATACTTTTAATTACATAAAAGAATGAAATATTAAATCTTTAAATACACTAATTCTATAGTAAGAGGGTCTAATAAAAATTAACACTATAAATGAGTACTACGAGATGGTTGACGCAATAATCACTACTAATACACGAGCTTTAAGCTCAATTAATGCGAGTTCTTAAGTAATTTAAACTTGAAATAGTTTGGTTAAGATTACCAGATTGAAATGATATTTGTTACGAATACACTTTCGCACGGAATGGGAGATAACAAAAATGAGTAATTTTTTTTATTTCGTTTTACCTTTAACTTGGGGACTGTCGATAGTTGGGTGACCTTGAAAGTGAGCCTCCTCGCTGAGTTGGTTTGGGGCGAGTTGGACTGGAGACGTCCTTGCTGGGGTGAGGCGAACGTGGTTAGGTGATTCGGTAAAACAGCTGATGCTTCTCCCAAGGTTATTTAAGGCGAGTGACGATGCCTCTCTCGACTTGAAGATGTAAGTGAGGGGATCTGGTATGAATGGAAGTTATCCCGATCCCTGTGTCACCAATTCTGGTTTCTCGACGATGAGACTTAACCAAGATGTGAATCTTTTCTCGAATGGGAATTCACTTTGGTCTTTCTCAATTGTGAGGGGGATCTCTGCTTTTTCAGCCAACTGAGATGGTAGGAAAGTTGGTCTCGATACCACTGGTCTGCTCTTCTAAGCGACCAAAGGAACAGCCTCGGGAGGGTAAGTCCCGCTTGGTTTCAACTATCTTCTTTATTCCCTATTTGACTCAGGGACTCGTCTTCTTTTATCGATGGCTCCACGGGTTCTCCCTCCAAATTTCTCAAGATCAATATATATCTATCTATATATATATATATATATATATATATATATATATATATATATATATATATATATATATATATATATATATATATATATAATATATATATATATATATATATATATATATATATATATATATATATATATATATATATATATATATTCATCGATTATCTCCGGGGGGAGGGGGAACGAGGGAATTTAGGAGGGGCGAACCCTCATTAGCCCACAGTAAAGCCCCTCTCCTAGGGCATAAATTTTCAACGCTGTGACACTTCGCCCCTTCAGGTTTACGCACGGGGAAGGTGAGATTTCCTCTGTTTGGCGAAAAATAGACAAACAATCGGAGGGGACAGTGAGCCTGTACTTATGTTTTCTGCCGATGAAGCCTTAGGCAGCAAGATTTCATTCTAAAGGCTTTCACACCTTCCTATTTTTATATTAACGGACTATACCACCAGTCTCGTAAATTACGAAATATGCTGAACGAAATCCTTATTAGCGTGCGACTTCGATGGCTCTTGGGGCAGCAGGGAAAAGGGGCGGGGGGGGGGGAGTCTTGGCTCATGCGGAGCGTAACGGTTGACGCTGTATAAACAAACTAGCGTCTGCTTGTCTTTGTTATATTCATTCCTCCACACACGCATGTACCTAATTTAAGGAAGAAGATTAAATTAAAATGAAATTATTCATAGTCCACCAATATGCATTCATACATGCACAAACGCAGCCACAAGCTATTGAAGTTTGTATGATGCTTACATTAAACTGTCTCGGGGCAATTGTCATATGGGGGCAATTGCCCGGGTGGCAATTATCCTGCAGAGGTAATTTTCTGGGGAAAGTTGACCGGATACCCTTTTGGCCAAGGAGATATGCCACCATCTACTCCTACAGTCGTTTTAGACTTGAGGGAGCACTCTGCATGCTGTTTGAGCTGGGTGAGTACTCAATCTTCCAGATATCAGCTACAGCATGAATTCCATGCTACACCTCACACCCTCTAGCGGCGAATCCATAGGTCCAACTCCCTGGTAAATATTTTTTTCCAGCACCCACTGCAAGCACAGCTCACTTCTCTTGCCTAGATGAAAGTGCAACAGGCGTTCGGAAGTTCGTGGTGTTGGGCCTCAGGGTGAAGAGCCCCGTCCGCTCGGCTGAATTCATCTACCTCACTCGGAGGGTGAGCCATAGCCAACTTCAGTCGCTGTTGTTGCTCGTGATTCTCCTTGCCTTAATATTTAAGGAGGGAGATGGGGGAGGGGGGGCATATTTGTTAGTAACTGTACAAATTTGCATCTGAAATCTTCAAATGGACCCTCTTGCCCCGGCATTTAAGGTCCATGAGGTTTGTTGTATCCATCTTTTTCATCTGTAATTTTTATACTAAATTATTCATTTATTCCAAACATTTCTTCCTCGTTTGCTCCCCCCCCCACGTACCTATTTTTGTATAGGCCTGGATATATGCGACTATGGGTCAAAGAGGGTCTTACTCTCTCCATTCCTTTTAATCGCTGTTTCTTTACTCTTCATTTCCATTATTTCTCATTTCCATCACTGCTCTTCAATGCGCCCCTCCTCGGCTTCAACATTTCCGGCTAATTTTTTCTCATTCTATCTGCTCTTCTCTCTCTTCACTGGGCCCCCGTCCCTAGTGCCCTTGGAAGTTTCAAACTAATATTGTAGACTAGTCGCCCACCATCTTTCGTCCATTCAACCCTAGTAGGGGCCTAGAGGGGAAGCGGGAATGTTTCACCCCCACTTTTTGGCTCTGATTGCGGTGGTGGCCTTTCAACCTGCCTGAATTACTCCCACACTTTTCTCTTTCTACTGCCCCTCTCCCCCGTTCTTTCTTTTCTTTATTTATCCCTTTACGCAACGGCAAGTGGGTTACAAGTGTAGCAGAGCTAACCTTGCTGCGGCTGACATCTGGAAGGCGGTGTATTCGCAGTTTTCCCTCTCGGCCCCAATACCTGCCGGAGGATATGCGTCTATGTCTCGCACACATTTTAACTGCCGCAACTTCACCACTTTCTTAACTGACCGCGTTACAATTAATTATTTTAGTGATCCGCCCTCGTTGTTATTGCGCTTTAAATTCGAAGAGGAAAAAATAAGTGTGTGTCGATGGCGCGACTGTGGACAATCGTATTTCTGCTGCTCATTCAATGCCAAGATGATACGTTGAAGTCCTGCCCCCTCCCCTTTCGCAGTCTTAATCCCGGCGTTTATCGTGGCCACTTCGGAGTGGTGTGTTGGGTTCGCTCTTCACTTTCACTTAGTCATTACTCCATCGCCACTGCTGCGAGAGGGCCTGCTTTCGTTGTGCACCCCTGCCCCCTCCCCCGGCCTCTTGGGGACCACGTATAGCCCTCTTCTAGCGACCTTGACGAGGCACTATTTCACTTCCCCTAACTTCATCATTTTCCCCGCAGAAGGGTATCTGGTGTTGCATGGGCAACCAGGGTGAAGCAACTATTTGGCGGGGGGATGCTTCTCGGTTCCAAAGCCCAGAGGTGGATCTGGGGCTCTATATCTTTTCACTTCCTCCATCTTCAACATTTTCTTTACGAACTTTCTGTCAGAGATGTACTCGTTGGTATTCGCTTGTTAATTTTAAGTAATAATATTAATATAATGACCACGCCTTCCCTTGCAGAGCACCAAATAGATCCACTCCGTCCCCACTGCAATAAAGGAATATTGGATACCAATAACAAATTCATTGTGGTCTTAGTTTATATTTTACATAATTTGAAACTAATTTATACTTGTGCGATGTATTTATAATTATGGAATTAAATCATTAAAGATAAATAAATTTCCCCCGACACCTCCCAAATCAAGCATCTTAAAATGCAACCTCTTGCCCCTCCAGCAGACCTGTATTGCACCACCAAAGGTTCTTGCACCCCCGATTAAGAACCCTTCTAGACATATCTCAGTCGCATTTTGCTTTTATTAAATATGATAAATACTATCAGAAATTCTATCTTCTCAAGCCATCCTTATTGCTTAACAGTTTACTTGCCTGGGAAAATGGCTCGGGTGATGGATATTTAATTATACGCCGGTGTTTTGAAGTCTTTAGCAAGTGCCCAAGTATACCCCGCTCAAATTCTGTTTCATGTCTGCTAGAAATAACCGACAGCAGGCAGACGCAGAACAAGGGGTCGTTACGACCTGCGCCCTTAAGTCAAGTCAAGTCAAGCTTTGAATGGGAGAATAATGTTTAACGCAATTCTATAAGTTTAACTCACGTTGTCTTTTATATCGTTTAAAATTTATTCCTGGATCCGTTACTAGGCGGCGTGAGTAACGTGTGTTTATTTGATTTAATACAACGCCAACGCAAACGAAAGTGAGTGACCCTGAAAGGAGAATACCATTTTTAGATTCCGGCTTTGTCTTACCATTTCATTATGTCCATCGAAAAGTGCCACCGATTTGAATGGGCAAGAAAACGACGCGTAATGCTATCCCGTCACATTCTGCAGAAATTTGAATATCCTATTCGGGGACACCTTCCTCCTAGTGCTTTTCAGTGTTGACACATTTTAGTTCATTCGATTCTGTTTTGTTTCTTTTACTTTCAATGTTGTTCTTGTTTTCATCTTCAATATAGATTAGAGAATTACAAACCAGCAAAAATCCTAAGTTCTATTCGAGGCCAGCCCAAAAGAGGAAATGAGGGAGAAGGTATCAGTATATATATATATATATATATATATATATATATATATATATATATATATATATGAAATCACAATAATACGTACATGATATGGTGGATATTCAATAACCCCTAGTAAATAAGCAAAGATGTGACACATAAGCGAAATCTTTTTATCTTTCTCTAAAAAAAGAGAAATTTCAAGTAAGCTTTTGTAAGAGATAGCGTTTACTTTAACAGAAAACGAGAATGCAAATGTTCCAGTCGTATGTGTGGCGCTCCTTAAGATGGTTGAGGAACTCCAGGTGACTTTTCTAACGGAATAAGAAATTCTTACTATTACCCTCATCGAACCACATTGACTTGAACGTTATTGTTCAATTATCAGGAAATTAGATGGTCAAGAACTGTAGGAAAATTCGCATTTTCCTTTTCTGGTAAAGTAAATGCTTTCTCTTACAAAAAGTTTCTTGAATTTCCTTTTTTTTTTAGAGAAACGGATGGTAGCCCAGTCGTATAGTATATATATATATATATATATATATATATATATATATATATATATATATATATATATATATATTGACCCAGGCGTGTCAAAACACTTATGAGAGGAGAGTAAGTTATTCCATATTTGCGTAATTTTAAACGAGAAAATAGTGTGCTGTCGCAGTCTTAAATCTTTTGGGTTTCACGCCCATTCTCCAATATTTTGTTTTTGCAAATTTCATCACTCATACAATTTTTTCCATCGATTCAAATATGTATTTCTTTTGGAGGGGGTTGCATAAGGTTAGGTTAGGATATCTTATGATACAAATAATATTTATAACATATATTTCAAAATTACGTTTACAGATTTTAAGTTAGTCCTAACACTTTTACTTCGAAATGTAGCGCTAAATCTTATTAAATAGTTCTGTATTTTCGTATTTTCTACACGATACGAATTCACACAAATACGAATCTAACATGGGGCGATGCGTCTCAAAACGGCCCTTGTTTTGACGTTTTAGGCAATTCTAGGGACTCTGAATATTGCCTTGTGATGTTCTTATTCTTCAACGAACTTGAGACCATTCCATTATTAGTGGTTTTATGTTTGAAGATATATCCAAGAATCTAATGTCTTTCACATGTCACTTGTTATTGTGAAAACAGATGAAAGGTAAGCATTAATAAATTCTTCAAAAAAGTTTGGCGATCTCTTCCACCTCAACAGCTTAGTCATACGAGTTTGAAGGCCGAACCCACCAAATACACACTGGTGTATAAGAACTATACCCTCATTATATTTTATTCGCTAATACACTGTTAGATTTTGGTATGATGATGTATTAACGGAAAAAGATGCCCTGCATATTTCTCCGCTTTCAAATGAAGCCACAACTATTTAGATTCCTATGTATCATCCCTAATCGCAATTATCAAGAAATTATCATTTTAATTAATAAACATTAATATAAAATTTAATTTATTTTAATTTAATAGCTACAACTAATTTAATTAAATGATTATCTAGTCTAGCCTGACTTTTAAACTACTAAGTTTTGAAAAGAAATGTAGTGCATATTAGAATCAGAGTAAGAAACGACCTTAGTGCTGAAATTTGATAAAAGATCGGACGACGCCAAAAGCAAAAGATCCAATACTTTGTTAACACATTTGAATCCCTCATTTCTAATGCCGCTCGATTAACTCCAATCAACCTTATGCTTATGTTTATTATCAAAGACGTTTATTATTTGAAAGACTTCAATAAGTTAAGCAAACAACGATATTCCAGTGAAAGCAGAGAGAGATAAAGAGAGAGAGAGAGAGAGAGAGAGAGAGAGAGAGAGAGAGATTTTTTAGCATCTCTTGAATTAGTATTTTTCTAAGTTAAGGGATTAATTTTATTGCTCGACGCCGAACCGGCCTAAGGTTGTTAAGCTTTGAAGTTGTTAATGGCGGATTAATGGATAAAGTTAGTAACAAGAGATCTGTAAAGACCGTAGTGAAGGGAGACGAAGTGAATGAAAATAGAGGAAGAAATATAGCCGCAGGTTCTACTACAGGCATTGGGGCCGGGAGGGTGCACAACTGGGAGCATTTGGAGTGGGAGGGCATGCCGTTCTTCCAGTGTGCTACGCCATCCACACCTTTACGGGGTGCGTACTCTAAATGAGGTGCAAGACTCGCCTCATATAATAGAAGAATAAAACCAAGATCAACAGCCCTGAGTTGCGTACTCTCAATTATTCTGACCTATGACCTTATGACCTTCAAAACTTTCAATTCCCGGGCTCACTTTGGGAGGACCTTGACAATTATATCATTCGAAAGAGAATGTAAACCAACATAAGGGTTTCAAATTTCGTTAGAATCGGCCGAAGAGTTACGATGTTATTACCAAATAATTCCCTGACTAACCTTGGAAGGACCTTGCTATTTATATAATTCGAAAAAGAATGTAAAACAACATAAGGGTTTTAAATTTTGTTAGAATCGGCCGAAGAGTTACGATGTTATTACCAAATAATTCCCTAACTAACTTGGGAGGACCTTGCTAATTATATCATTCGAAAAAGAATGTAAAAACAACATAAGGGTTTCAAATTTCGTTAGAATCGGCCGAAGAGTTACGATGTTATTTTCAAAAGTCTCATTGAAAAGTAAAATGGTTACCGACCTACGGACCGACATAGTGACTTATAGAATCGCGTCCACGCGACTAAAAATATGTATGTTTCGCGATGCTCCAAAGCATTGCATAGAAACTCTTAGATAGAAAGCGATGTCTAGAGAACGAATCCAGTGTCTCCGTTCTTGGGACGCCCTTCAGGCGAGCTCCGTCATTATCAACAAGATCCATTGTCAGGAGAGTTACGTGCCCCCAGATCCCTAGCGTTCAAAAATGTCAACTCTGGCTACGTATGTATCTTTCATGCATCTTGACTTATCCCAAATTTACCAACCACTTCGTATGCAAACCTCTCTGTCTAGTCTGAACACAACGGCAAAATGCATATTTTCAATAAAAAATGAACATTTTATTTGACTGAAATATTAATAAATAACATTTTCAATGTGATTCCCGCCATTTACCCCAGGAACAGAAGTTAAGGGGGGGGGGGGGGGGATAAGGTCTGGTGAACGAGGGGACCAGTGTGATATTTCCCGTATATATATATATATATATATATATATATATATATATATATATATATATATATATATGTGTGTGTGTGTGTGTGTGTGTATACACATATCTGTGGCCAAAAGTTTTCGTACACCTTGGAAATTTTAGGAAATTAGATAAATGTAGGGTCTTAAAGTTTTTATTTGCATATAAATATGAATATAAGAGCAAAATGAGGATTAATATATATCAACAAGCCGCTGTTCTCTTCCTTAACAGGAAGAGCTTGGTTACATAGGCACCCCTGCGGGGTGTGGCCTACGGCCTTATTTCCTAATCTTAACCGCCTTTTTTAATCCCCTTTATAGACTCTTTATTTTAACATCCTGAACACCTTCTTCTTCTTCTTCTTTTTCTTATCATTTTTCCTCTTCTTTTTCTTTTTGTTCTTCTTTTTTTCTTCTTCTTCTTTTTCTTCTCCTTTTCCTTTTTCCTCTTCCTTTCCTTTTTTCTTTTTCTTCTTCTTCCTCTTCTTCTTCATCATCTTCATATTCATATCCATCATCTTCTTCTTCATCTTCTTCTTATTGTTCTTCTTCATTTTCATCTTCACATCATCTTAATCATCATCTTCTTCATCATCCTCTTCTTCTTATTCTTATTTTTCTTCATCTTCATCTTCTTCTTCTTGTTATTCTTCTTCTTATTGTTGTTGTTGCTGTTGTTGTTGTTGTTGTTCTTCTTCTTCTTCTTCTTCTTCTTCTTATAAAGGAATTATTAGAAATAACTTTGATAAAAAAATTAAATATACTTAGGTTATAACGGAATTAAATGAAAAAATCTTATTCAACCTTCAAAGAATCTCGTTCTTAAAATATAGGGTTATGGATAAGTTATATATGCCCTAAACAATCAACAAGAATGAACAAAAGGCAAAATTTGCAAAGATATGTAACAGCGACATATATCAGACGAAGATCTGTGAAAGTTAGTTCAATATCAAACTGATACAGGAAGCTCAGTAGCATGTCGAGAGTCCCTTGTCAGTGATGAGAGCATTTCTTCTTCGATGCCTGCTCTTCCCGAGGGTGCGACACCGGAGAGATTTGCTTTTTTCCCACTCATCGGTGATGACTGTCTTCAATTACTCACTGGAGGCTTGCTGACAACGTCTTACGGACTCTTTCAGGTCATGGCAGAGGTTTTCCTGTGGATTCATATCCGGAGACTGAAGTGGCCAGTCCATTACCATGATATTGTTGTCCCGGAACCGCTGTATAGTGGACGCATACTTGTGAAATTGGTATTTTTCTGCTAGAAAATCACATTCCGGGCATATCTCAGTCTGAAGACAGTATGTAATATTTAAGGACAGCCTGATAGTTCTCGGAATTCAGAGTGCTATCAAAAACGGTGAAACGACCCACCCCTGATCCTGGTATGCATTTCCATTATAGAGCGGCAACCATACATTACTGATGGTACCATTAACTCTCGATTTTACTTCTCGTCTGACCTCCTGGGTAATCTAACGTTGCCTGGAGTCGAAAACAATCAGAACAAGACTCGTTGTAACATAAGATATGTCTCCACCCAGGCATGGTCCAGTTTTGTTCAGCAAATAACCAAGCCAGTCGACGTCACTTCTTCTGACGGCTGATCATTAGCTCTTGCGGCGCTTTACATTGCTTAATGCTCTGTACAAGCAATCAGTGATGGACAATTCAGGCGGATGTATTTACCTCGTGGCCGTCTGTCCATTCATGTTGCAGCTGGACTGCGGTTACATGCGATCAAGAAGGCTCATGTGAAGCAGAGACCTGTCGTCACGTTTAGTACTTACTTTGGTTGGTCTCGGCTGTTTCTACTTTATCTGATCCTCTTCAACATTTCTGCAGCACCAGAATGTGATCCATCCACCCTCCGGGCGATTTGCAGCGTGCGTATCCGACTTCTTTTCTCAACGGTATAGTTACGCATTTTCGCCATTATTTTATCATTATCAGATCCTGTCGAGATGCCATTGTAAATATTTTTTAAAAGTTATAAGGAAACTCGTACCTTTGTTTTGAGATGTATTGAACATATGCTTGTAAAACTATATCAATACATATCCATAGACATAGCCAAAGAATACGAAAAGTTTCATGCGTCCGAAAACGTTTGGCCGCGCTGTATAATCACAAAACTTACAGAAGCTGCAAACCAAATAATTATAAGAAATGCATGATAAACTACAGCTATAAAATAAGCATGGCTATAAATTGTACGTATTGTACATGTACATTGTACATGGTAGGCTAGATGAAACATGCAAGTTACGTGCAAAAGATTCTGAAAGATAACACAACAGACGTAGGTGAGAAGGTAAAAAGATATAAGTTGCTCAGCAAATAATTTTCGGTTGTTACCTTATTAGTACTTCGTATGCAGACCTTTACTATCATTTAAGCACCGAGATCTGCAACAGGAGTGCACTAACCGAAGGAATTCTTCTGGTGTTATAAATACAGTAATAAATATATTCATAAATATTTAGGATAAAAGGAGGTACAGAAGCAAGCCACATCAACCATATATACTGAAGCCAGGAAGTTTATTATGAACATTCTAAAATAGGTTTGTACAAGGACCATAAGCACACAAATCTACCTACATGTGCTCCTATTTTTGTATACAAACAAACCTCGAAGCGCGCACAGGAGGGCGAGGCGGCAAAATATCAAGTTCTTAATTCTAGAATCAACCCTACACAAGATTCATTTTGTCGCCTCAAATGTCAGTGCAGCCTTATTTAACTATGTCTGTTTCTCTCCTTCTGACGTCAGAAGACTCATTCTACCCACACAGTAATCTCCCGGACTTGGTCAAAAGGAGGATTACATCACGTACGTGTTCAATTATCTGTCCCTTGCACGCCAAGAGCCCTATAAGCATTTCCTTCGCCCCTGTTCACATACCTAGAATCGGCTAATGGTAAAGGGATGATCTTGCTCTAAATTGACGAACCAGATGTGTGTTAATGAACCTGGTTTTGTTATGTACTCTTCAAGGGCTTCTGGTTGAGAGTTTTGCATGTTTCTTCCGTTTATATGAATTTGTTCTTTGTGTGAGTCCTTCTCTCATTCTCTTTGGAAGGAGAATGTAATCCTTGGTTATATCCTTTTCTTTTTCTTTTTTTTTAAAATAAGGATTAATTTCTGTTTGTTAAAAGGATTCGTTAGATTTCGAAAGCATAAAATTCTTAGTAGCATTAAGCATTGAGTGGTGCACATAAGTGATTACAATATGGGTGGTTAAATTATAAATTCACTCAAGATGGAATAGAATTTAAGTGTCTTACACTCGAGTGATCTAAGTTTTTCCAAACGATATACTGAAGCGTCATAAAAGCCGGATATGATTTTAGGATACCCAGTTAGACATTTTGCATTTAAATCGAAAAATATTATTCTTATCTTATGCAAGCGTTTGTAAGACCTCATTTTGAGGATGTGGAACAATTTTTGTCTTCATAAATGCAAAAGAACATTGTAATAGTGGAACACGTCTATCATCGGCGACGAAGTTAATTCCTCAACTTAGAAATAGAATGTACGAAGAAAGACTGAGTCACCTCTCTTCACTTTCACTGAATGATTGGCATCTGGATTGCCAATTTATTGGTATTTAAAATACTAAACTGGTTTACTAATATAAATTATGATTCAATAGTTGAATTAGATAACCGAACGACAAATAAAAATAGCGACAATAATTATTCGGACACTTAGGTTTCCATCACAAAATTTACTGTAGCTTCCAACCAAATAATAAGTAATGCATGATAAAATACAGATATAACATATAAATAGCTTTAAGTTATACATGTACATTGCATATGTTAGGATGAATGAAACTTCAAGTTAGGTGGAAAGGAGCATTTTTATTCCCCACAAAATGGTGGGCAAAATGATCCGGAAAGATAACACAACCGATGTAGATGAGAAGGTACAATGATATAAGTTAATCAACAAATAATTTTCGCACTAGAAGAAGTCATTCTTTTGGTGTTATTTTTCTTTCCATTCCTCTTGTAAAATTTGCCGAAGTTCTTTGACCGTGCTTAGGTTTTCTCTCTTTACTTCTCTCTTCTAGCGTCGTCTACAAATTCTCAACCAGTTTGAGGTCCGGGCTCTGAGCAGGCCAGTCCATTTCACTTATTTCTTCTTGATCCAGGAAATTCTTCACCAAATTTGCCGTGTGGCAAGGTCCATTATCCTGCATAAAAATGGCAGGTTGGGCAGAGGTTGCTCTCATATTGGGCACAGTATGTGCTTGCAGAAGTTCTTTATACACTTGAGCATTCACGATGTCTTGCAAACGGACAAGTGCACCAGTAACTTCCGCCGAAATTATGCCCCACACCATAATGCTTCCTCAACCAAACTTGACGCATCTCTTCACGCAGTTCATGGATAATCTTTCCCCAGGCCTTCGACGGACGAACCTCCTGCCATCTGAACCGAAAAAATTGTACTTCGATTCATTGCTGAAATGTACTTTGGACCATTGGTCTTCTGTCCATAGAACGCGCTTAGTGGCGAAGGATAATCTAGCTTTCTTGTTCTTAAGGCTAATCAATGGCTTGACTGCTGGTGTACCAGATTTCAACGATCCTTCCGTGAGGCGACGTAATACTGTCTTCCTGGAGACACCAATACCCATATCGTCATTTACTTCTCAGGAATTCCTGGCTGCTGTCTTGTCTGGGTCCTTTTTTGAGATACGGACGATGGCTTGGTCATCTCTCTTTGGAGATTTTCCTAGGTCTATCAGTAGAAATTCTACTAGAACATGAACCTGTGGTATCGTTAATTGATATAATATTATTTAAGATATTTTGGGGGTATTTACCCCTCTCACCTATGGCTCTGATGGAGAGATGATCCTCTAAACATAGCTTAACAATTAGCTCCTGGATATAGGAAGCTGTAGTGAGTTCCCTAAGTATCTTTGCTGCTCGTAACTTAAGAAGGTAATGGCTGAAAGTGATAAAAAATTATGGAAGTAAGTTACTAAACTAAATTAATTGGATGTTTCAAAGATAGAAGCAATAGAATTACGCTATCCGGATCATGTTAACCACCATATTTTTGTAATAGAAATGCTCTTTTTCACGTAACTTGCAGTTTCACCAATCCTAAAATTTGAAATGTACATGGAGAACTTATAGCTATGATTAGTTTTATCCATAATTTATCCTGTATTAATTACCATTATTTGGTTTGAAGCTACTGTAAGTTGTGTGATGGAAACCTAAATTGCGAATCATTATGTCTGCTACTGCATATATATATATATATATATATATATATATATATATATATATATATATATATATATATATATATATATATATATATATCGAAAATTATTTGCAATTGCGCAATCATAATTATGCAGTTAATAAGGCAATGTTGTAGCTAACTAATCTCTTCATCAAGCTCTCGGAAGGAGCTCTTCTCACAGTCAAGAGAAGATAACGCATAAGCCAGCGTTATATATATATATATATATATATATATATATATATATTCAACAAGGTTGCTTCTAAGAAGGCGTAATTTTAATTGCAGTAGGAAGGATACGATCATCAGTGACACTCTTATTTATTCCAAGCAACGTTTCGGATTACCCAATCCGAAATCAGGCTAAAGGGATAAACACAATTTGTGAGGCGAACAAACGTTAACATAAACTAGATACAAATCAAAAGCAAATCATTTAGATAGTGAACCTATAAAATTAAAAGTATTAATAATTACAAGTACATATACAGATAACCTCAAAGCAAAGGAAAGGGACAAATTCATACCTGCTGTCAGCGAGTCAGGGCAATGACTAAGGAATTTACCCCAAATCGGACACGATTATGGGTAGTTTGTTGTCGGTAGAACATTAACAGTTCTGAAGCTGGTTGGTTGTGTCTATTACCCATAATGGGTGGCAGGTCAAGCCTGAATTTAACGTGGGCGAATGTGTTTTTATGGAGAGAGATTCCAGAATTCTGAGCTGGGTGATGTTAGGATTAGAGCCCAGAATCTCAAAATTATTGATGTTTGCATCAACCTTACACTTTATAATGTGATCTCTGATTTGCGAGACTTCCTTAATGGCGAGAGACTTTCCTGTTCGGCAACTAATGCCGAGGTGTGCGCAAAACCTCGAGTGTAACGAGCGAATAGTACTACCAATATATGTTCCCTGGCAACATTCAGGGCAAGAAAATTTGTATACAATACTATTGCCTAAATAAGCTAGGGTTAAATCCTTGGTGCGGAAGAAATGACCTATTTTTAAATTGTTAATGAAGGTTATTCGGAAATGTATTTGCGAGCTATGGAAAGGAGGGTACCAAAATAATAACCTTTAATAATTACAATAGGTATACGATATATACAAATGGAAAAGACTTGAAATGGATACTTAGTGTTTACAGAATTACCAAGAGCGAATAGATAGGCTCAAACGTGAGCCCACGAGCGGCTGCTGTTGAGCCAATATACGAACATACACTTTACGGGTCGACTGGTCAAGAAGCCACAATATAGTCGCTGGAGCCTAGCTTGGGGGTTGAGGGGAATGGGAGATTGAACGAGTAAATCATAATCGATTGAGTTTAACTTCGAGGAGTGAATTTGAGGGAGTACTTGCGCCAGACGAGGTTAAAACCTAATCCAATGATAGCTCAATGACTAGGGCTAAATTCCTTCGGTGAGAATTCTTGCCTTCGAGCTCGAGAAGGGGGAATGGAGGTGAATCGAGAAAACGACGTGCCTCGTGCAGAAAGGCGGGCCTATACTGTTTTTTTTTTCCCGGCTGTGTCTAGCATTATATATGGGCCAGCCGGAAGCTAAAATGCCTCAGGCCAAGGAGGGACATCTCCTTAATCAAACGCTCCACCGGAAGATAGGGATGAACTCCAGCAGGGTTTCTTGATATCGCCCGGAGAAGCAGGCAGCGTCTTCTTGCGCCTGCGTGCTTGGAATACTTGCTCCTGCCTTATCGGCGGAAGCGGCTCGATTCTCTCACGGTTCCCACGACTTTGCTCTGCGTTTCTCGACCCCGTGCTCGTCCTCATGGCTTCTCGGCCTCATGGCAGTATTATCCTCTACTGTCGGCATATATTATTTGTTTATTTTTCAAAATACAAATAAACAGCGCCTTCGGTTGCGATGGAGTCGTTCAGAGGTAGAATTAACTTAATATTTTATTTATTTCATAAACCTATATATAATTCGAAAGAGTAGAGTTAGAAGTTAATTATCAAATATTTATTTTTTTACTCCCTTAAATTGTGCTCCGCTAGTTTCCAAACTTTTTAGTTTTCTCGCATGAAAGTTCTGATCACATTTGTATCAGTAGTGGGCGGTGTTATGACCTGTATCTCATGGGTAATGGCGGCCTTCAATTCTCGCAAGGCAATAGCAGGCCATTCAACATGTCCAAAGAATCGAGATTAATTTGCTGGAAACGTTTGAACTAAAACTGTCATCCAGTTACTCGTGGTATGGCAGGTAGGTCAATCTTGCTGGAACCAATGCGTTTCAAGATAAAGATCTCTTAATATGGTAATCGATCAACATTTGTCCGTATCGAACACCATTTGCAGTAGTGTGGTTCCTTTTAAATCTCCGGAAGAGTACGGCCCTATAATCAGAGAGGCAATATGACCACACCAAACATTACACGATTGACTGTGCAATGAGGATTCGGTGATATTCATTTAGATTATTTTTTTTTGGCGGGATGGAACGAAAATTTTGTTTGGTTACAGTTTCATTCAAGTAAAAATGGGCTTCACCTAACCTAATCAAAGTTGCGAGAAAATAGGTGTGTCATTTACCTTATGATGAATCCAATGGCAGAATTTATATTTGTGCAGAAGCTCCAATGGTTGGTTTGTTGTGCTATTAGAATTTTATTTGGAAAGAGCATTAAGCTTTGCTTTAATGTACGCTGTGTTGTTTTATATCTAACAATTTCATGAATTATGTTTGTCGTAGAATTGCTCATAGTCTGGTTCAATAATTATTCTAGTCCTTGATCTGGACACACCGCTTTTGTTTAAGTCGATGGTATTGCCCCTATGACTCAATCTACGATCATATATATATATATATATATATATATATATATATATATATATATATATATATATATATATATATATATATATATATAGGTAGGCTTTAATTCCTTCTGAACGTGACAAAAAAGCTGGTTAGAGGCGGGTTGTGCCGTAGCCAGTATTCTTACTATAAAAGTCCCACTTGTTACTGGGGGGAGGTTTATGATTGTTGAATTCTAAGAGTGCATAATACAGGTTGAATAAATTAGCCCAAGGGATTCTTAATTAAAGTCTTGCCAAGGGTACGTCAAAAGGGAGGAGCCACAAATAAACACACGTACAAAAAATAAACTTTACTTTACACAAATATAATAATTAGCAATAGTTAAACGGGCATAATTAAGGATTAAATATTAAATACTGACGTTAAGCGTCTAGATTTATAATGACTCAATGGGAGTCTCAATCACTGTTAATTAAATAGGTAATTTAAGAATAGAGGGACATTGGGTTTACAGATTACCATTAATTGTGATGGATTGGAGAGACGACTACTCAGGTCCAGACGGGGTGGTTCGGGTGGCGTTAACACGAGTTCTCGGGGAGAGGGGGGGATAATACGACGGGTTCGGGGCTGCTGGCTGCAGTTCCAGTTAGTTTACTCCTAACTGGATGTGACACTAACAAATAGTAACTTCCAGTAACTATTTGGATGTTCCTTTTCTTTCTCAAGTTACGTTGAGCAACAGAGCGTACTCTTCTAGTCACAGAATCTGCGGGGCGGGATTTACTTCCAGAAACACTTTGAGACAGCGACCAAGTTCTCTCGACGGCGCGTTGACAATCGATACGTTACGGCAACGACTCTCGTTCAACGTGAGAGTTACGCGTTACGCTAGTTGGTTTGAGACACTGCTATAAAGGGGGGAACGGCGTAATTATTTATACCGAGGATTGTGGAAAATCGAGAGAGAGATTCCATTCACGACAATTCGCTTATCGCAGCGCTTCTGGACAATCTCCATGGTATCATAAAGAAGGCAAATAGAATTTAGGCTTCTCTGTGAGATAGGCCTTCTTTCGTCAGACTTCCTGTCGCCAGTTGGGGGAAGGGTGGGGGGGAGAGGAGACGAAGGTCAACTCAAACGACAAATTTCTTTCGTTCCTACGATTGTCTGGCGGCATGCGAGTATGTACGTTCCATACCCTCACAATGTTAATGATCTCATATATCCTTTTTGTGCGCAATCCTCGAGTCTGTTTTCATTTTCCAATGCGGCCAGTTGGTGAAAATTTTCTGACCGAAGGAGATTTTGACGTCTGAATTTGTGGCATCTAAAAGGAATGTTAAAAAAAATAGCCCTATTGAAAGCAACAATATAATATATAAAATTCCATGTTTGGATTGTCCCTCTTTTTATATCGGCTAATCTAGCAAAGATTTAGAAGTACGTATTAAACAGCATAAGTATTCTGTAAATACTGGGCAAACATCAAATGCGATATTTATTCATTTGAGTGAAAACTCACATCGGATAAATTGGACCGAGAGTTCTGTGATCGCCAGATCCAAAGACTTCTTTTCACGAAATCTTTTAGAATCTGCGATTATTCAGCTTACTTCTAATTGTAATTTTAACCTCAGCCACCGGCAGGTATTTTTTGGACTCTTGTATTACAAAAATGTTCAAGAATGACCTTAAAGATAAAATCACTGACCTAATTAATAATTAGCTTTTTAATTATTCCTATGGTTAATATGTTTTCTGTTTTATTCATGATAATGTTCACCTCTTAGAAATTGTTATTACTTTTTTTATGGTCACCCTTTGTTTCGGAGGGCGAATTTCTCCCTATATTCTTCATTTAGCATATATGAGCGTTTATATACTTTTCTAGTTATTCCATGTTTAATATATTTTCTGTTTTATTCTTGATAATTTTCATCTCATATAAATTGTTATTGCTTCTCAAATAGAAGAATTATGAAATTGTCTTATAATTTAGTTTTGATGGTTTGAGTCCCTCTCCTCTTTTTTGTAAACCCTTTTTCAATGGTCACCTTCTGTTTCGGCAGACTTAATTCCTTAATAGGGTTGGTCTCCTGATACCTGTTAATGCCCTTATAATCCTAATGTCCCCATCTGTCATATACGTGTGTGCGTCTTCTTTGTAAAAAATTCTTCTTATGTTTCTTTGTAAAGGACGATTAGTCGAAAGGACTCGCAGATATCCCGTGTTTCATTTTCCTTCGTGGCTGTTGACTTTATATATATATATATATATATATATATATATATATATATATATATATATATATATATATATATATATATATATATATATATATATATATATATATATATATATATATATATATATATATATATATATACGCGTGTCTCCCTATGCATCAATCTAGTTTGGCGGGTCATCAGTATATTGTAGAGAGGACGAAAGATATGCTTCGTTAGGGGACAATCCTTGCTGAGGTCAAGTCGAAGAAAAAGTGTTGAAAGGTCAAGGAGACAAGTTCAAAATAGTTATGTTTGGCACTGAAGCCATTGCGTTGTCCCGTGGCTTTCACTCCTGAATGCTTCATTGACTTGCTCATATTTGCATTCGTACACACTATGAACTCCACTTCAGAACACCACATTTGTGTGTATATTTATTTCCCAGCCATTCGATTTCCCAGTTCAATAGAGTCCTTCTACATCTCGAGTATAAAATGATGAAATTTATTGGCAAATAATTCTTATGTAAACACAAGTGTAAACGAGGTCTCTCTCTCTCTCTCTCTTTTATGTCTTACATACACACAATAGTACACATAATGGAAATGCAAGTTTATCTACCTGCCTATTTCATTGGCGTTCCGTAGTCTACAATGTAATTTAACAAACTTGAGATCCATCGCTCATTTGCGAAAACATTAATAAAAAAATGAATGCAAAAGTTTTTTTTATGTCACATTTATTCACTATATTATTGTTTGATGTTCGATATATATTTTGTTAGGAAATTCATACATTAGAAGGTTGTTTGTTCTATGGAAAAATATAATTTTAAATTTATGTCTATAATGCTAATCTTTTGGAGGGAAACACCTCTAACCACAATCTAATGGACTACGTTGCCAAACGTACGATGCAATGTCTCGTTTTCTGTCTCCACAGCGGACTAATCAAATTTGAAATTTGTATTTTCTTCGAGTCCTTTTAATACACAGGGATCAGCTTGTTAATCGCAAACAATTCAGATCCATACACAGTTCATTCCCCCATGATTCATCACTTGTGAAAAATTTACCTGTATAAATTAAAAGTTAGAAAATTAGTAACCAGTAGAATTGTAAACATTAAAAAGTTAAAAATAGAAAATTCACATAGGAAATTAATCGAAACGCAGGTGCTTCTTCTTGAATTGTAAATATTTGGTAGGTCTCTTAGTAGATCGTAACTTACCTTAAATTTAGTTTACTTTACTTTAGATGTTCTTTTAGTTTATCGTAATTTATCTCAACAGTGTTTCAAACAACCATTTTACCTCTACTTAACCTAACCTAACCTAACCCAGTTTCAAATCTTATGTAGTGATATAACTGAACAATATGAATTTTAAATGATCCTTTAAATATTTTTCCAATAAATAAACTGTCCTTAGTCATTTCCAATATTTTTTTTTTACTTTACAAGTCATTTTTTGAGTCATTAACAGAGCGTAGGTGCCTTTTATTGTATTGTGACCTAACCAGGTGCCTAATCTTCAAATGAGTGACTTTAAGTGCCTTATTTTGAATTGAACGAAATACAGGTGCTTATTCTTGAATTGAGTGACTTTAGGTGAACCAATTGATGTGGAAAATTTAATGTAGGTTATAGCTAAACTCGGTAACAGGTTACAGTAGCATCACCGCCCTTTACAGCGAAACAGTACCTACGTGTTTATTCTCTTTACTATATTAAAATATATCGCGGCCCTTTTATATACAAAATGGTGGGGTATTTCTATAAATAAGCAAATACTATATAATATATCTCAAAAATATATAATAGATACCACCTTCACTATTTATGCTGCGGAGATTTATACTCATGTTGTTATAAAAAAATAGATTGGCAGCCATCTTTTTATTGCTAGCTTGTTTTGAAAAAAAAATATGCTTGGGTTAGGTGAGGTTTTGGGGTTTCAGTTCAAAATGGCTGATCTCTGTGACGACTGTGATATAATGGTGCGTCCGTTCTCGCATAAATATTAGTCTTTAATCTGTATAATTACCAAAAATAAGCCTGTTTAAATAACCTACTGCGCCCAACCTTTGACAGAGCTGGTAATTTACTGTCTTGCCTAAGTGTGATCCTAATCATCATCGGTGCGACTAATCTCTCCATTTTCCCGAGGCTTATGGCGTCATATCGGCAGGGCTAGCAACGGCAAATATTAACTCGATGGCTCGGAAACTACTACTTTCAAGTGCTAGTAACTCGGACATTAGAGCTTACCGCGCCCTATTAATAACAATATACAATTCAAATAGGCGTAGAAAATAGATTGAAAGTAAATCTATGCAAAATGGTGGAGTCGTTAATCAGTATAATTACCAATGGTCAGCAGAGGTCATTTCACTAATTTATTTTAGTAGTAGTGTGGTGGTCGGATGTGTGTTTGTGTGTTAATATATTTGTAAGATCTATGAAACCTCCCCCTGGGGTTAAGCACAGCGCGTTATACGTGATCGGTCGTTTGGTCCGCTTTCGCTTGGGAATTAACCCGACACCTCGACGTCAGAAAATCAACTCATGCCTTATTTTTCATATTAATAACAAATGCTATTCACTTTCTAGGCATCTGCAGTGAAGGTTGAGTATTTTTATGCCCACTTTAAAATCTTTTGCACTTTTTAAAATCTTAAACAATCTTTATCGCGCCTGTTTAGACCCAGGAAAGGGTGAAAGAGGGTATTAAAAGTTAATAAAAAAGTTTAAAAATATTTAATCTAAGTTTATATGCACGTCTTATCAAGGTTCTCGAAGATACCACAATAGTCATCTGATGCAATTCGTGTTGGTAATCTTCTATTGGTCAAAAGTTTTTTTTTAATAAATTAATTTGTCAGTTTTTTGAGTTCTCTTTTTTTTCATCCCATTTATCTGCCTATTTGGGACTAACTAAAATTAGGATTATTTTCTCCATTGTTAACAAGTAATACAAGTCTATTAACAGTACTTCTAGAGCCTTTCACATTTTCAGCTATCTTTCAGTAAGAGTAACCTGTTTCGATCATCATTGCATGAAGTTTGCCAATTTTATTTGAAAATAAGTAATATTTCAAAAAAAAACCCCCACAAAATTTTAAAGAATTTCGAAAAATATCTTGATTGAGATCAGTTTTAATTTTTAACCGGCTTTCACCGGGTATTCAAATGTCTCTAAAAACCGAAAAACTAAAACACATACCATTTAGCGATTTAACAGTATTTCATTGCATAAAATGAGGTAAAATCTTCAACTTATAAAAAATCAACTGCAATAAAACAGTTATGGGTGCAGTCAAGGTGTCATACATACGCAAATTCAATTCTCTTAGGGACGACCCCATACCCAAATGTGCTGAAACATACGGCAGCTTGACCACATTCAAACCTACCATCCGGTATCAAAATTGCAAAGGTATAAATTACTAAAACAACTCAAATTTACTAAAAAATACTCACTGGACGAATATCAAAACGAAATGAAGGAATTATAATTTTATTTTCACCAGTCATTGAATTTCAATGAAATTGATGCATTAGAATACTTTGACGCCACCTTGAAAAGAGAGTGAATGAATAACTGGAACTTTCACACGATAGATCTCCATTAACGCGACAACTCTACAATCAAAGCGAGGGTTTTCAGCAGCTAGCTTATTTGTATCAACTCTTTGTTCAAGAAAACGACTAAATTTAAAATTCCCTTCATCTTTCAATCTCTACCACTTTCCCATAAAGTGGTGTCAACGCGCAACATCGCCATTGAAATTACCCACCCCTAATGCGTACAAAGTCATCCATCATTTTAATATATACGCCAAAATGGACCTACATGGCGATAGGGTGATATTTGCTGTAGCATCTTCATTCAGAATTAATTCATGGGCAGTAGGCCCCGTGCACGCCCCCTCACAAACTCATTTCCTGCACATTTAGGATAGATGTGCATGATAGATGATCTACCATAAAGAATATCATTCATCCGTTCCTCGATCGCTCCTTTGTCTCGAATACACATTAGAAAAATCAACCAATCTTCAAACAACCTCAAACCTTTCGCACAACTTGAGAGTCACCGTTGTATATTCTGTTCATAACTCTATTTCGATCTATTCTTCTTAACTGATCTGTAGCACCTCAGATCATTCCCAGGCATAACCTCGTTCATACTCTTATTCACGCCATAAACATCTCTTACCCAGTTGTTCCGTAGTCTCTCTACCATTCTTATCCCAACCACCCCTCTCACATTGTCCATTTGCACTGTTTCCATTCGAGATATTTCCTTCTACTTCGTTAGCATAGTCTCATTCCCGTAAAACTACGTTGCCACCAGCACATTTTCCTGTAGCTTCTTGGAACATTCCACACTTAATCCTTAGCATACACTGGCGCTCTGGTCGCTCCAGACACTTTCCTACCATTTAAAACCTTGTGGTCCCAATTTTGTACCTTTATCATTCTCGATACATGGCTTGTCATCACTAACTCTATAATTGTATACCGGGATTTTTTAAAAATTAATAAATGTTTTTTAGCCTTAGTGGACAAATGACTTATGTTTTTTTATCAAAGTTATTTCTAATAATTCTTTTATAATATCAAAAAACAAATGGTGAAGTTCAGAAATTTATATAAGTATCGAAATTTTGTGAAATTTTTAAAACCCAAAGAATTACAAATAGTGAAGTTCAGAAAATTTATTTTTATATATCTTCTTCTATAACTATATTTTAGCAACGTGATATTTTGAAAGGGAGAAATTTAGTTTAGAGTTCCTTTTTAAAATTATTATAATTGGCGAAGTTCAGAAAATTTATAAAAATTTAACCATGGCTGCTTTTTTTTAGCTTTTAAATTTTAATCTTGGTAGCGAAGCCATTGCCTGGTATCTTTATTAAGAAGTTTGTATAAAGTTGAATGAAGAATATGTGTCCATATATGTGAGAGTAGCCTCCTGTGCGTTCTACATATATGTGAGGGTAGTTTCGTGTGCGTCCATATATGTGGGAGTACTCTCGTGTGCGTACTTTAATTTCATATACCGTGAAAACATTTTAAATTCTAAATAAGACGACCCCCATTAGTGAAATGATGGGGATTAAAACCTGTGCCATCAATCGCTCTTAGCCGCTCCGTCCACTGCTCGAACCCTGAGGCTACAAAGGATGTTTTGAGAGCAGTGGTTTACCCTCATATGAATTTGAAAAAGAAAATAAAAAAGAGATAATAAACAGGATAATAATAGAAAAAAATCCCAATAATCATTAAAACATTAAAAGTTAGAACTTGGCCATTGCATATTGCGCTTGCAGGAACAACTTTGGTGTGCGCAGCTTCGCAGGCTAGTGACCCATAGCAAGGTTTAGTCGCCTTTTACGACACGGGCTAGAAGACCGTATGAAAATTATTCCTGGCCTACATACGGAAATAATCTTAAATTAAATGGAAAAATTACTAATAATTGCGTTGACTCGCAGCATCCGACTGCTTCCAAGTTTTTTCATATCGTGAGTGGGAGTTTTTTTTAATGGAGTGGATGTGCTCTTACCCTACTTTGCGTGAAAGCGGTTTATGATAATGATAACGTAGCCACCCCTCTTATCACGTCTCTCACCAATGGACTTTGCATGGGATGAAGTCGATAGAGTTGTAAGCGGTGCAAGAGTATTTGATACCTTTGTTGCCAAATTCATATTTTTTGCCATTTATTACATACAGTAGAATGCCAAGAAGCTGTTCAGAGGCGATCAACCCCAAAGTATGGAATTTTGAGACCTACGAAAGACAAATCATTTAATTTTCAAGAAATTTTCTTTTCATTTCACTTAATTTTAAAGTCAAGAGCATTACTGACCGGTAGTCGTAAGAAAAGGAATAATTATTGAAATATTAATACTATATAGTTATAAATAATCGCAGTAAGTCCTAAACATTGCATTGCATACATTTAATTTTAAAATATATATATTTTTGGTCACAAGTTTTGACTGGGAGTAGTAATATAGGAACAGGTGGCTGGATTTTCATTAAGCCATTATAAAAGCTCACTTTTCACAATCGCCAACTTATACCGGTCACCTAAAACAGGATAAATTTGCAACTATAATATTGTATTTTAATATCAGCTATATCAAGTATATGAGATGTTATATGTATGACTTATGCAAGTGCAAAGTGTTGAATTATAATCTAGGCATGGAATGATAGGACATGAAAAACTGCATTTATAAGACTGGAAGAGCTGATGTGAGAAATACAAATAACGACTGACATTTCTGTACGATAACTTCATACCTTGCCGTGGCATCGCTAGTGCCAAAACCAACCAGACTACTATCAGCAACCAATATTTCGAATGTGTACCAGTTCTATTCTGACTCATCCAGTCTCCACTTTTCACATTTGGACCAGTGGATCTCTCTCGTGTTGGGCTAAATTTATATGAATAATGAATGTGTATAAGTGGATTTCTTTAAATGAAAAACATATTGTTATTTCGTAACCGAACTAAAGAAAACGAACGGATTATAATTATATAAAACTAGTATTAACGGTAATTATTCATATAAAATTGATATCAAAGATAGTGTCATTACTGGAAAATGCAAAGTTCAGAAATAACTCAATCGTAATATTATATATTTAAGTTTTAAGTAAAAATAAAAGAGCAATAAATGGCTCAAGCCATTTTAAACTATTTTGTCGGGACATATGGAAAAGTGCTTAATTTTCTTTTAGCCCAGTGATCACGTACACATTTTGTTGTATTTAACCACACTAGTAATTATAATTTCTTTCGTACTTTAGATAAATTAGTTAAATTTACATTAAATTTTGTTTACATTGAGTCAAACCTCATTGACTAGTAATCGTAAGAATTGCCTTAAATCGTGGGGCATCGTGAGAGATTTGTCGCAACTTAGCGAAAGCGGCGAAAAACAAGTGATTATATCGCGGTTCCTACAAACAGTTCATTCTAGAGTAATAAACTATGAATACCCATAAATTAATACACTACTTCATTGTTATCTTAATAATGATGACATTACTCTCGGAAAACCTCGATGCTGCTAGAAGACGCAGGCGCAGAAGGAAGTTCAAAGGGCGCGACGGCTCGCGGCGTGGACTTAGGCGTATTCGGCACATCGGATCCAAACGGCGAATGGAATTCGTGAAACGAAGACTGGCCAAGTTCAGGGGTCGCAATGGTGACTACGAGGGGAAGCTTCGCTTGGTTGATGGACGGGCAGAATGGGAAGGTAAGAAAGGAGCCGTTATTTCGTCGATGGGCAGAGAATAAATAGCCCGACCTTGAAAGCACACGGTTATGCGAGTCAGAGAAATTGCTCACCTCTACATTGGCAAATAGGCCACCACCTCTTCTTCACAGAATTTCAATGGAGATCCTCTGCATTTGTCGCCGAAAGGCTTCCATATATATATATATATATATATATATATATATATATATATATATATATATATATATATATATATATAATGTATAAATCTTTCAAGAGCGCGAAAGAATGATGAAATGAATGCAGCAAACAGCAATAAACAGAAAAACAGGATAATTTTTCCTTGGAAAAAAGTTATTTCCTAATTCGAAAAATTCCATACTGGGGTGGGATTCGAACCAAGCACACTGAAGCAGCGAGCAACAGCTTTGATCTCAATTAAACCGACCCTTAGACCACTCTCTCCTGAAAATTTTTCTTAGTGATATCTCTGTAGCCCGGTATCTTCAATTGGCTGGAAGTAGTGTTGATGCCGTGCTCCATGCTTAAAATGATGTCGGGGTCAAGCACGCAGAAAGTATTTCCATAGGCACTGGCTTTTCCTTCCCATCCATCAACGTTGAGTGTGACGATCCTTAGTCTGTTGTTCGGGATTTCCATTCTGTGTTCTGGCTCTTAGTGTTTCTTAGTTGTGGACTTCCTTTCCCCGTTCCTCTTCTTCTTGAATTCTGCTGGGGTGAGCTCTACAAATGTTTCCCAGTAGAGGGCAATGTTTTTTTTTTGGTTGTAGATGGCCTCCTCAACAGTCTTCTCGTTACATTGAGCGCCAAGGTCTCATTTGCAATATTCTTTCTTTATTCCGACGAAAATTTTGTTGGTGTCCAGGCCTTTAGAGAAGGGGAATTGTTCGGAAGCATAGACTGAGAGGTTAATTCCATCAGCGTCGAGCTTCATCTTGGCCTCCCCCTTTTCTTTCTTACGGCAAACATCAGTGTCAGCGACCACTGAGTCCGAGGAATCCGATGTGTCCGTGGAATCTGAGGATTCCGTGTCTTCCTTTTTCGATTTTGGTGCCTCCATTTGTTTGGTCATGTTAGTTTTTTTGGCAGCTGCCTCCCTCTCTTTTCCCGCCTCTATCCTTGGGTTGGGCCGTCTGACCTCTTCCTTTGATTTTGGTTCATTCTTTTTGGGCTCTTGTATTTGTTCTGTGATCTGCTTCGGTGCCATCTGCAATTCGAGCACGTCTTCTGATGGAGGATCATCAGGAAACCACATCTCACTCATGTTGTGTCAGGTTGCTGACGTGAGCATACAAGATGCACGTCAGAATTTTTGTTGAGTTCTTATTTTCTAGTTTGAGGTATGTCTTTCTTGTTTCCGCCTCATAATATGCCGCCTTCGCTACCTGTGCATACGTAGTATTGCTCCTCCTGGTTTGTTCTTTTTTTCTTCTGTTGGGCCTTTTCTTTATGAGTTCCTTCTTCAGTGGGCAGGCCATAGCCATGGAAGGATGACCTTGTCCTCAGTTAACACATTTTTCACGGGGACTTTTACAATCCTTCTAGTGGTTCACTGCACTTTGAGCATATCTCCTGTGGTTCTTTGCATTCCCTCTTCGTGTGGAATTCCATTTTGTAGCAGCGGAAGCGGAATTGTATGAAAGTAAATTCTTCCATCTCTATCTGCTCTCCACTGATATTAGCGTTAAATAGCAGGAGTCCCTTTTCTTTAGCTTTCTGTGTCATAGAAGTATCGCTGAATACGATCTTAAAAACATGCATATACTCCGAGTTTTCTCTCTTGTTCCAGAATTTGATGACTTCTGTCACCTTAACCCATGTCTGATTATTCATGACTTCTTCTTTCCTCTGGTCCTTGGAGTGTTGCTCAATCCAAAGGTCCAGCCTCCGGCAGACGACGCTTCTGTGTGTTAAAATCTGCGGGGGAATTGCTGGTTACAGGCCAATACTTTGGGGACCTCAAACAGTCTGAGCATGGCAATTTTCAGTCGCCCGTAGACTACTTCGAAGACCTTTCCTCTGCTTGGTCTGCTTCTTCCGCTGATGGTGCGCAGCGGGATCCGGGTATTCCCATTTTGGTCCATCATTGCCTGGGGATGACCCCTTGAGGTCGGTTCTCTCCTCGGTGTGTTCCTTCTCTGTGGTCATTATTCTTCTATTCCCTTGTGTCCAATGGTGAGCCCTCTTCTGATAGGTCCTGAACCTCTCCTGCAAATAGAGCGCTTTTTTGGCAGCCCACTCATCGTTGTAAGCAAGTTTCCATGAACGTGAACTGCCGGATGGGGATGGATAAATGATGATGGGTGAACCCGGGGAGGGGAAGGGGGCTCTCGAGGTGTGATTGTATGGCGGACCTTTTGTTGGTTAGCACGGAATCAACCATTGCTAACCAGGGGTGCCGCCCCTCGAGGGTATGGGTGTCAGAGCTGCATCCGGTATAAAGAGAGATGGGTGTGACTTCCCTCTATGGTCGTTGCTGGGCTCCGGGGGTAGAAGGGGGGGCATCCCCGAAAGTTTCAGTCCTGCCCATTGTCCTGGTGCCTCTGGCTCCGAGTTCCACAGTGGCCTACTCTTCAAACCTGCTTTCCTTGGCGCCCCCAATTATGTCTATCTTAGAGAACGACATAGTTGGAACGAGACTAGATGAATGGCAGTCCAGTTCACTTCAACTCCCTTAGCCCGATGATGGGGAAGCGGGGGCGGTTTAGGTCGACATAAGTCGACTATTAGAGACTATGTGTATTAATTCCTCTCTTAAATCCCTGTAGGGAAAAGTGAATGAAATTATCTTTCTTTACCGGTTATGAGCTTCTTCAGAGTAGCGTGATCTGTTTAAATACAACTGTCCAGTCCGCTAATACAAAATCGCAATGCCCTTTAGTTATTGAACATTAACTGAACTAAAAAATATCATTGAATGTGTTTGGTCATTTTGTAGCACTTACGTCTGAAAAAGTCAATTAATCTGTAGCACCTATGTTTTAAATATTAGTTTGTCCTTAAAAATTTCCTTAACTGTGATTTGCCAATTTTGTATTCCTTATGTTCAAATATAAAAACAAGCAGTGCATATGTTTTGAACGTTGGTTTGCCCTTAAAATAAATTCTAAACTGTGTTGGTCAATTTTGTATCCCTTATGTTTAAGTAGAAAAGTAGACATCGTGCTGAGGGACGTGCAGTATATTTTAAAGTATGAAGAATGGTAGGTTTAAAGGCAACGAAGCAGAACCGAACAAGAGATCGACCCACCAGAAGTCCAGAGATCTCTAGACGACCAAACTTAATCAACAATGAAATCAGAAAGGAGAAGAAAGCTCAGCATTCTGCAAATCAACACTCAAAGATGGATCGGTAAAACATCGACATTAGGAAATAACTTGAGAGAGATCGATCCAGACATAATATTTGTTCGATTACACCGTCATAAACGCGAACCCTTCAAGCGAGCGTCATGATGGGGCGGCCATAACAATAAGAAAAGGGCTGAAGTTCAAAGAAGTAATTAATTTGGATGAGGCATACTTGGCCGTAAAAAGTGAAACGGAATTAACGCCAATAATAGTAGCCACGGGATACCAACCACCAAGAAAAAAAAGACCTTCTACTGCACAACCTATTTAAAATCTTTGGCACAGGTTTCCCAAACATCTTTATGGGAGACCTCAATGCCAGGTGCAGTAAAAATAGATACCGCTCCAGAAACAAAAGAGGAGCTAACTTAGAAATGATGTTGGAAAGAAACATTTTCAAGAGAATAGGGCCAGACTTTCCAAAATATGTCACAGGCATAGCAGCTACAAAACCAGACGTCGTGCTAAGTACCTTCAATATGCCATACAACATCCACATGCAACCAGTTACCTTTGTATGTAGCGACCATGTTGGAACATATTTGCTTATGAATCAATACCCGATACAGGTACCGGTACCGGCGAGGAAGGACTACAAGAGAGCAAACTGTGCAGGTTACACACAATATCTTAGTAACTTCGTGCCAAAGGATCTCACGGACGCCAACCTGGAAGATATTAATGAGGAGAACTCAAGATTAACAAGAACGATCATTGAGGCGGACGAAAGATATATAGCAAAGACAAGATACCGTACTCTTCCACATCCTTGATAGACAAAGGAAATGAAGAGAAGAAATAGGCAACTAAGAGGAATACTAGACCAAATAATTCTCCATGGACAAAAAAGAGAGCGATACGAAGAAATCAGAAGACGGAGAGAAGAACTGAGGCATTTCATAGAAGAAAAACAAAGCCACATATGGGATAGCCAAATAGAGAAAATAGACGAAGAAAGAAGACCAAAAGAGAACTGGAGACTAATAAATAGACTTAAAGGCAGACCCCCGAGAGAAAAAATAATAATTAAAAATGAACGGGAAGAAAAGATCCAAGAAGAGAGGACCACAGAAGAACTTTTTCGTAATCAGTGCAAATCAGTGTTCTCCATAACACCATAGGAGGACGAAGACTTCAATCCAGAGATAGACGAAATCGTTCACACAGTCTTGCGAGAAAACATAAAAAAGATCACTCCAGCACCAATTGTAGAGCGAGAAAGAGAGGAAATTCTCGGTAGAGGGGCCTACATAACAACGGAAGAGATCAAAGGCGTAATACAATCATTCAAACAGAAAGCGTCAGGCCCCTCGGGAATAACCAGAATTAATCTTAGCAAGGCACCTAACATAATCATCAGAGCATTAAAGAATATTTTTAACGCGTGCTTAAACACCGGTTACTTCCCTGGTAGCTATAAACTAGCGGAAATTATATTCGTCCCAAAGCCAGGAAAACCACCAAACCACCTCAGCAGTTACCGGCCAATATCGCTATTGAACTTCATAGGCAAAGTCTTCGAGAAAATCCCTAACAGAAGACTAAAAGAATATCTTGAAGAAAATGACCTTTATAAGGATTATCAGTTCGGATTCAGAAGAGGCAGAGACACCACAATGGAACTTGGCATAATAACAGAGAAAATAGCAAAGGCTAAAACAGAGAATAACTACATCGATGTGGTCCTGAGAGATGTAGAAAAAGCATTCGACAAAGTCTGGGTCAGAGGAATACAATATAAGATCTTAAATCTCCATATGAATAGCAATCTGGAGAGAATTCTCTGCGATTATGTCACAGAGGGAAGAGCATATGTGAAGATCAATGGTTATTCAGGACCAGAATTCATATTGGAAGCTGGACTTCCGCAGGGGGGCTCTCTCAGCTCCACCCTGTATTCAATATACACAGCAGACTTGTCACCACCAATAATGCCTGGTTGCCCAAACATACAGTTCGCGGACTACATAAGCCAATTCGTCGTCACTCCGTACAAGATCGTACGCTTTCAGGCAAGGACAACAGCTTTAGAAATCAGCAACATCAACAACTACGAAAGAGATTGCAAGATAAGGACGAACAGGAGGAAATTTACAATAATCCCAATCTCCTGGAACAAAACAGCTGAAATTATAGTTGAAGATCAGAACTGCCGATATCATAGTGAGGGCAAAGTGATAAGACTCAAATAACAAAAGGAAGCTACAAACAACATATAACGGGGAGGAAGAATAAGGCGATTCCGATGCTTAACCTACTGTACAATATAAGAAGGTTAGGCATGAAAAATAAAAGAAAAATATATCTTGCACTAGGAAGAGAGGTACTACTATACCCACCAACCCCTATCAACGGTGAAACAAGGACCAAAAAATTGGAACTCCAGAGAATACAAAATAAAGCTCTCTACCTAATCACCAACACACGTAGGAGAGAGATAAGAAGACTACAGGATCTACACCAAGAAGCAGAATTAGAAACACTCAATATCAACATCAGGAACAGAGCGGAGAAAATATGGAGGAAGATAGACGATCTATCTCCGATATTTGCAGAGCACCCGAACACCAGAGCTGGATTCCCCTTTAACACTCGACTTCACAGCGGCAGACAACAGCTGAGAATCGAGGAGGTTCCCATGTTTACTTGAGTAGAAATAAAAAAGAGAGAAGGAACAAGCATAACGATAAAGATATTTACCCGACTATATACAAACCCAACCAAGACACCAGATAGATATCCTAATAACACAACCGAATTTATTAAACAACCTAAATAGAAAGAAAAAAACGACTAAGAAGACAACACAGATCAAAAGTATAAACAGAAATAATGCAAATAAAATGAACTAAAAGTGTAATAAGTGAACTATATTAAAAGTTTAACAAAAATGATGGTGAAGTGAAAGTTAAAAGTAAAACAGAACTAAAACGAACATAGTAAACTGAAAGTGTAATAAGTGAACTATAGTATTAAAAAGTTTAACAAAAATCATAGTCAAGTAGAAGTTAACAGTAAAACAAGTGAACAAAGTGAAACTAAAGTGAAAAAGTGATAAAAACAAGAAAAAGTGAAACAAAATAAGGAAAGTAAAAACAAGTAACATAAAAATACATAAGCAAATCTCAGAGCTGCGATAACTTAAAACGGAATGAATGCTACAATAAACACATGAATGGAAGATGAAAATGAAAAAAATAAGGGAACAGAGATAAGGCGGTCGTCGCGCTTCTGTATGACGAACATAGGTGCTAAAGTGTGAGAAGGAAAGTAAGCATGGTGATTGATGAGTAAATGCATGACAGTGGTTCGGAATCCACGTTAATTAGCAGCTCCCCCTTGTCCCTCGGACAAGGGTATTCCACCCTTTCCACCTTTGACTAACAAGGTTGCTCAATCTGCCTCCTCATCAATCTGTCCTCTTTTAACTTAAACCTTTCCGTCTCCCACTATAAACCCTCTTCTAAAGCTTGTTCCGGACTTCCCATTAAGCACTTCACTATCGGTTCACTTGAACTGAGAGTCAGAAGTGTGGGGTGTTTCTCTAGGAGCGAGTCAGCCGCGGGCCTCCCTCTCTTCTGTGTCCCCCGATCGTATGAGGGGTACAGAGGGGAGGATTAACGCGAGCCGTACCTTTTCTCTTCCTAAAAAAACCCCAAAACCAGAAGGCCTTTGACATGGACAGAAGGGCGCGTCTCATGATCGAAGAGCACAGAAGGCCAGAGTTCGAACTCACAGCGGGCGTTCCCCAGTGGAGCTTTCTGAGCCCTCTGTTATACCTGGTCTTTACCCTTGACCTTTCAACTCCGATACACAGGGACACGATGTATCTACAATTTGCAGATGACATCACGCAAATCGTCCCTAGTGTGGAGAAAAAAGCGAGGGTACAGTCAACTCATTCTAAGGCAGATATCTCTAAAATAAACCAATACGAGAGACGATGGAAGATACAAACAAACAGGGGCAAGTCCAGGATCATCCCGCTGAGCCGCAGGTTGACGTGGCCCATCTTGATAGATGGGAGGAGATATGGTTACTCCGCTGAAGGCACCGTCCTAGGCCTTAAAATCTCCGACCATGGATACTCGAGACACTACACGGTTAGGCAGAATCTGGCGAAAAAAGAAATCTCCAATCCTTACAGATTTAGAAACCTTAGCTCGGCCAACATCAAGAAAATATACCTGATGTTCATCCGGGCCAAGCTCATCTACCCTGCAGTAGTGATTCAAGCGGCCAGCAGGACCTCTATGAGGAGGCTCCAGCGAGTGCAGAACTCTTTATCCCTATGCATTAACAAATGCAGAAGGAACGACCATCTTCAGCAAAGGGACCTGCACCGCAGGCAAGGTCTTGAGCCCATTAATATAGTAACACAGAAAATGGGCAAAAAGGTCTGGTCATCACTGACAAAAGACATCATCCCGGAACTAAGAGCAGCAGGGGGCTATATCAAGATCCCTGGAAGATTGCGCGAGGAAGTCGCCCGAAATCGATATTTCCCAAGCACTAAACTCTGCGCTGAGGAGAACACGGCACCATTATTTACATAAAACACTCATACACACGGTACAATAATAATACAACAAAGTGAGACAACATTTCTGATATACATTAACGAAGAAATAAAAGCAACACGAACACGAGGTGAACTGCTGAATTCGACTGCCTATAAAGGCTTGAAAGCTCAGAAGTATACACAGAATAAATAAACAAATCTAAAAAGACAAATACAAGTAAGAAGAAGACAATGAATACAAAGAAGAATAAACAAAACCCAATTTGACAAAAACACTAAATACAAACAACAAAAAGGAAAAATAAAAAAACATGAATAAGTAAATGCCTGCGATGCCCTCTAAACCGGGCAAAACCCTCTCTTACAACTTTCAACAACTATCTCCTACTACTATCCATATTATCTTACACTATTGGGTACATCATTTAATTCCATTTCTGTTCATTACTTGAAGATGACCGACCACGGTCGAAAGACGTCTCTGAATAAAATATGTCTTTTGCGAATGTTTTTTCTCTCCTACAAGACCCAACAAAAAACTTGTAAGAAAAATAAAGAGAATACAAGTTAAAATCAATAACGCTGCCACTGTTGTGGACTTCAACAGTGCATATATATATATATATATATATATATATATATATATATATATATCGGCAAATAACCGTTACATATATACAGGTGAATACGTTATTGGAAACTAACCTGAACTCAGAACGTTTTTGAAACGTGTTTAAGTTAGAATACATGAAAATGTGTAGAAAAATATACAGCCCTTTTTATAGATGATCCAGCCCTTTCTATCATTTGGTTAAGGAACAAAAACAACTTTACGGTAGGTTGTGTATCATTTTATCTCTCTCTCTCTCTTTGTATGGGCTGGTATATCTTCATGTGAGGGAAATTCCGGTTGCTTATCTTCATCTACTCCGGGATCCGTATAGTAATACTAAAATAAGTATTCCATACATTGAAATCGCCCAACTTTAAGGATCCTCAAGCTAAAAGAAACTCATTCATTTTCAACTAGCCAAATATCCAAAATAATTAAGTTCACTTTATTCTATGTGTTATCGTACTATAGCGTCTTCAATTAGATTGTCTCAAATAATCTTGCACTTCAGAAACTAGATCCCATCGAATCGATTCTAAAGGTATTCCTGAATGTCGCTTACGAATTAGGTCTTTTTCCTAATCTCATTATAAAAATTGTCTCATAGTGTTATTAACGCAAGAAGAAATTTATCAACGACATAAATGAGCCCAAGAAAAAAAATATATCCTCGCCTCGAATCGAACCCGGGTCTCTTTATTGTCGATCAGTTGCTTTATCATTAAGTTACCAAGCACATAAACTATAACTCACCCAAAGCGTCACCATATCTAACTCAGTATCTCTCCAGGTTAGAAACACCTAAGGGATTTTATATACCATATCTCTAACTCACTCACAATTTAAAGGCTCACTATCCATATCATGTACAAAGAAAGAGCAAATACAAATTCTGCGGGTGGTAACAACCACCACAGGTCTTTCGCCATATTTAATTTCTGCCTTTTAAAGACCTTTTAAGGCAGAACGAAAGATGCAGAGACCTTGTATTGCAGACTACATAGTATAACCATATAGTTACAATTTTTTTTTAAAGGCAGAAGTTAAATATAGCGAAAGTAATGTGTTTTTTGTTACCATCCACAGAACTTGTATTTGCTTTCTTTGTATGTAATATGGATATTGGGCCTTTAAATTAAGAGCGGGTACGAGATATTGTCTAAATATCCCTTGGAAGTTCCTAGCTTGTACTTTGATAGGGTGAATTTTTGCGTGAATTTAGGTTGCTGGTGGGGTCGAAAAGCCCTATACCCCAGGAGGATGGGCAGGCGTCACGCGCCCAGCATGGTCTCCTGTAAAAGGATAGCTAAGGGAAAACGGAAGACGAGCCTCCGCAGTTCCTCCTAGTTGGCCCAGAGTCCGCGGCAATTCGATTGAATCAATATGTCCTCCAAGCCTACCTCGTAGGAGATTCAGGGGCCCTCTTCGAAGAGAAGACCATCACCGAAATATCCGTATGCTTCCCAGAGGCAGAACTCCGGGCGCTGTTGGCCAGACAATGCGCTAAAGGCGCGATCGCCTTCGAGGACTTGTGGGGGGAGATTAGGCTCGCCATGCGCATCCTTTCTTCACTCTGCCTTTAAACCTTAGGCAGGCGAGATGGCTTCGGAAGCGGGGGTCCCTCCTTTGGAGGATACACCGTCTTCGAGTCACTCAGCTTAGCACTGAGTGTGGGTGTAGTAGCCAAAGCTCCTTTAGTGTTATCCCCTTTTGCAGAGCAGCTTTAGAAACCCCGAAAGATGGCCTCACGACCAACTTAAGGGGTGTCGCCGCCTGTGAGTCTAACGACTCGGTGGAGGCGCGCGGTCGCGCTAGGGGAAGGTGGGGGGAGCCCTGGTTTTAGCCGGGGGTGGGTGTGAACCCTTTGTACAGCCAGCTCTACCAGGGGAGGGCCCGGGGTAAGTAGAACCCGCAGAAGGTTTCCTAATAGGCGCGGAAACGACCCTTCTCGTAGGCGTAAAGGGGCCAGGATCAGAGGGTGTCTTTTTTAACTTTGAGGCATAAGACGTCCCTGGCAGTGCCGGGAGCGCCCAGAACAAGTCCTTAGCTTCGCAAAATGAGAAACTATCCTGGGTCCGCACAGCCAGAGTTTACTTCTCAAGGAGGTGTGCACCACATTTGTGTGTCCAGCATTTGTGTGTCCATCTCCATCATGATGATCCGTTGAACACTGTTTGGAAGAAGCAGGTTGCGGATCTTCACAATTAACACATTTGGCCAGACACGATTTGGACTTATCGTCTGCGCCCTCGGAGAAAATTACACACACTTCGGGTAACCCCAAATTTGCACGTCTACAGGAGCAATTCATATGGTCAAAGCGGTGGCAGTAGCAGCACCTCCGCAGCAGTGGCTCGAATGCCTTCACCTGGTAGCGATACCAACCGGCACGCACCGAGTCGGGGAGTTTGTCACAATCGAACGTGACGAAGAGTGTAGGTGTGGGTCTCTATGCCCCTCCCTGTTTTCTCATCATACACTTGACCTTGACTGCTCCATGGACTGCCAGCTCTAAGGTGATGTCATATATGGAGTAGTCCACGAGTTTCTTCGCATAAACCACTCCTTTCACGAAGTTTATGACAGTGTGCGGCGTCAGACTCACCGGCGTGCCATCATGTGTTCAAATGGCACTAATCATAGACCCTCTCGGAGGGATTCGACTAATTTGGATCTCTACTATCACGCTAGCTAGTGCTCCTATCTGATGGATCATGTTGCACTTGGCCAACATGCTTCCATTATTAGAGCGAGTTACTATAAGACGTTTGAAGCCAGTCGGTTCGAAAACGCCAGGTAAGCTCTGAATCAGGGGCCCCAACGTAATCGAAGCTCCTCTCTCCGTACTTGCAATTTTGGTCTTTGTCAGGGACTCATCACCCGGGGGCGAACGTGCCGATCTTGGCTTGATCGCTTACCCAAACGGCAGCGGACCCGTCCGTCGCCGTGGTTCCCGTAGATGGAGAGGAGCACTTAGTCTTTTTTGTCTTATGGTTTCTTTTCCTTTTAGGAGAGGAGCGTTGGAAATGAACCCTCTTTCCCCGTCAGCCGGAAAGAGCCCCTAGGCCAGATGGACCGACCTCAGCAAGATCCTTCTCTGAAATTGGAGAAGTTCTTGGCTGTCACAGGGGGACCTGCTTTTCTACTGTGGATCTACCAGAGGGCAGCTCCGAGGGTGGTGAAGGGAAAGTAGGGAGAGTTTTTTTTATTTACATCATTGGGCATGGGGTGACCCTATTAGTATCATGGGACGCAAACGCTAATCGCCCCATGCAGTAGCTCGCTCTGCGAGGGGTGAATTCCTCTAGCCCAGTGGCCAGGCAGCCCTTCGGGATGCGGCTGCACTTTGGGCTGGGCGTAAAATTGAGAGACAGCGAAAGGAAAGAGAATGGAAATGTGAGGAAGGTGAGGGTTTGGGTGAGAAAGGTTGTTTAAAACTTAGCACCCCAAACCGGAGCTCATGGGTGAGGGGGCGTTGTTTGCTCCCCCCTCAACCCCGATCCGGGGTGATTGGGTGAAAAAGTTGAGAGAGAGTTTGTATGGAAAGTGAGGAGGCAGGGTAAGAAGACATGGTGTCAGAAAGAAGGAGAAGAGGCTAAGCTGGGGCCGGACGGAGCGCTGAGTCCCGTCAGCACGGCGGCCAGGTAAGCAAATCGCCGTGGCTCTTATGCGGTGCACTTGTGATAAAAGTAAATGTGATCAGAAATAAAAAGTCGTTCTCTCATTTGCACAGAATAGGTAGAATATGTACAAATTATTAGCTTTACTTATTGACCTTTGTTTAATAGGACTTCCATATATTTTTCTAGTAATATTTAACTCAATCTAGTATAATGAATTCACTGGCGCCAACATTTTCCAATACTGGACTTCGCATTGTTTAATGTTTTGCTGGACAAAAGATATAAAAACATTAAAATTACGGACAGTCCAGCAAAATGTTGGAAGCCTGTTCACTTTAATTATGGTTCACCGAAAATATAAATGTTTCAAAGATTGTTAGGTTGCATAATATTATGAAAAAGATTGTAGTATTTTGTATGCATAAACTTTCATATATGCAGATACATATGCTATATTCATCTAGTTTACGTCTACCTACACTTCAGGCATCATTTTTAGTGTACATCAGTCTCATAGATACACTATTTTATTATTATGAAACTGCCCCTGAACGCTTTTGCGCACTTGCCTATATTGGAATTGGATTTAGAAGCAGAATTATGATGTAATCTTTCAGCGATTTGTTGCTTCCTTTGTATCTCTTTACTGCCAGATGGCCCCTGTCCCAATCAAACGACTTTCGTGTGTTATCGATATAAATTTGCTTCTTTTTTCTTCCCCTACTTGAAATATTTACATAAGACACCTGAGATTATTATTATTACTATTTTACTTGCCTGCAACCCTACAGTATTATTTACACCTCGATAAGCTTATAACAGAGATGTAGTGTAAGATTTTTCCTATTAAAGTGTCAACAAACGGTTCTTTTTCAAAGCTAATTTTAATGCAAATGGAGATTTATTTTTGTTGGTGGTTCTATTACCGGTTTGCACAAGTTTCATTAGCCTATGCTCGTGAGGATCTATAAGGTGGATCTAATTTCGTGAGCAGTCCAAAGATCAAGGTAGGCCTAAAGTCTCTGTGCATATGTTTGAATTGCACAAGGAATTTAAGACTACCCTGCGTAGTTGCATGTAAATCGAACCTACCTCCTTTTCAGCGTATGCCAAACGCCGTAAAGTTGACCGAAATCTGGATTTCATCCAGTGATTGACCATACCTGATGTCGCTTAAGTTGGCGTAATTTGGAAGAATGAATTGTTTATCTTACAAATTATCTATTTCTTTTGTCTCTTTAGTGTGTAGAGCGTACTGCTCTCACTGATAAATCAAGAGAAAAAAAACAAACATGAGAATTTTTTTCTCTAAGTACAGGACTATTTTCGAGACTTCTCGCCTCATCTTCCAGTTTTACAATGAATGAGCATTGTGAGTCACCTACGCTGCTTTCATGCAAAACCAATGCAAAGAGAAAGGATCAATAATCATAATAGTAAAATAAAAAAAGCGGAAAAAAATACATAAATTCTTTTCTTTGTGGCAAAAGATGAGGTTGGGATTAACTACGTCATTCATGTGTGTAAAGATAGTAATGTACTTGAAATAAAAGCTAAGGTTAAAGCTTCATTTTAGGTGGAAAGAGAATCGAATTTTCATTCATCACAAACCTACACACTGAAACGCCTGTGTTCATTTTTTTTTTTTATTCCGCTCTTAGTGAATAAAAAAACCAGTAATCTCTTTTATGTTCCTAAGGAGATATAGAATTTGTGACCCTCAATTTCTCGATGAAAAAGTTCGTAACATCGAAGGAATCTTTACATCATTGTCATACCCACCACAGAGCTTCTGCCTTTCTTGGTAGTGCGGGTATCTATGGGAAACCGGGCAGAGATTCAGTGTTCTCGATTTGAACTAGTGACTATTTTTACTGTAATAGTTGGGCTATTTATACGACGCTTCTCTTAAAGAGAGTTAAGGAAGCCGTTTCTTGGTGAGGTTGCATGCAGTTCCCAAAGCAGCTAATCGAACCCACTGCATCCTGTATTTTCTGCTGGGTTGATGATCAAATTTTTTCCATTTTACTTAAGTTTGGCAGGGAATGAGGGGGATTTTGTTGGCGTCATGAGTTTTGAGGGGGCCCACTACGTTTGGCTTCTTGTTAACACATTAAGCTCCACATTTGACTGGGACCACGTTTCACAAATATTTATAACATTTATTTTATCTGTATTATCATTCATAACTTTTACTAATACAATAATTGATTTACAATTTTTAATTACATTTAACAAGGTTTGGACGAACAGGCCTGAAGTTCTAAATCTACCTGCTGGAGCTGCAGTCAGTAGTTACCAAGATCCTGGATGTCCTTATAACGGACCGAACTGCACACATTTTAATAGAGGAGTTAAATGGCCCCAGGCTCGAGCTCTCTTGATGAGTGCTTCATTTAGGCTGCATGAGCCCCACCCTCTACATCTGGGACATGCTGCCCCTAATTAACGAAACATCGAAGAATCTGCAATACCAAGAAGGCGTCACGCAGATTATAACTGCACCGTACAGACTTGTCCCCACTATGACCTGAATGACAGTAGCAGATATTAAAAACATCAAAGCAATTAGAGCAGCGTTGGAAAGTTGGAACAGATAAAAACGAATTCAAAATCATCTCAATAGGCAGGAGGGTGTTTGAGGACACGCGAGTTGAGGGAAAAATACCGATATTATAAAGAATGCAGCATCGCCAGTCTCTCTCTCTCTCTCACGGCAAGCAGTCCCAGGAAGTATACAGAGCAAAGAATCTTAAGAGCAAAGCTTCAAATTGCAAAAATTATGCCAACTCCGCGAGTTGAGCATAAGGACCAAACGGATATTGTATATCATGTTCCTCAGACAAGTACTCCTGTATCTTGCAATCCCATTCAATAAGAGCAAGAAGAACGGAAGGAAAAAATACAACGTCGTCAATCCTCGAGGGGAATCTATCAAGGTTCATACATTAATCTTATCCTCCATCTCATTCAGGTCAGCGCTTTTTCATGGAGATGAGCGGCAGCGGGGATTAAACCACCTAATTAAACTGAAAATCCTCCTTTTTTTTAATACATACTATTTTTAGCACAGTACTGCGACAGAAAACGGTAGATTTCTACTTCCGTTCAGGGCTAAAATTGTTTTTATGTCTTCACGTCTCGGGAATCCAACAAAAGGGAAGAAATCTTATTTCATTTGAGGAAAAACTCTGGATAAAAAAAATTGGGGAGGACCTACCTACCTTTTCGAGTCATTAGTTGGGAATATGAAAATGAAGAGTAAAGTTATTGAAATGATTAATGAATCATTGAATGTAGCCCTGATATGGTCAATGTGCCACAAAAAAATATAGAGAGAGTAAAATGCATGAAAACTCAAGAAAAGGATTGTGTAATCCATTTGCTTGGATCCATTAGTAGCTCCGAAAATAATTGATCTCCGATCAGACAAAATAGAACTAAGGGGTAAATTAGGAAATAGTTAGAAAATCAAAATTAAATGGTCTACTTGCCTTTAGTCTAAGGATAACACAAATATAAAAATAATATAGCTCTATTCAGACCTGTGCGACGGTCTTTGCAATAGAAAGACATTTCACGAGAAAATTTAAGTTCGAGCAGATAACCTGCGTTGAGTGAGGCAAAATAGATGGTGATGTTTAGACCGAGAGCACAAGCCCAACAAAGAAGTGCTAAGGAAAAAGAGGGCAAATATGCGAGAAGAACAGAAACAAAAAGTAAAACAAACATAAAGAAGCTGTAATAACAATCACAAAGCCCCGCAGAAAGCAAACTCCTTACTTGATGGTAGGAAATACTAGTTTAGAAGTCATGGCTATGATCGTTTGCCCATATGGCGAATGTGATCAAACTAGAGTTTTGCATCGGAGATGAACATACGCCTGGCAAAAAAGGACTCAAAGAGAAAATATGGTTCCCTGAAAGCCCACCATCAGATACAAAAAAAACTGGAACTGATATATAACATACCAAAGAAAGACGAGGAAAACCAATAAAAACAGACATGAAGAACTAAAGAACAGAAAAAGTTAACATAACATTCTTAAAAGAATTGTAATAGAGACATCATTACATGAGGCGTGCCAGGAAATAGAAAGCAATGATAGTACAGTGGAGGAGTCCCCTAAATACCACACTAAACAATACAAAACTACCAACGAAAGACTACCTGCCAAAAAGATCGAGGGGAAAATAGAAAACAAGGGAAATATGATGCTGTCAATATTGATACAAACATCTTCACAACTAACAATTAATTTCCCAGAAATAAAAGACGAAGGAATTATTAAAGACTGATTAAAGGTGAATATGAATGGACTTATACCACGTGCAATGACAACGAGAACATAGAAACAAATCTTATAACAGGAAAATATGACTCGACAAAAGAACAGGAAAAGGGTCCTAATGAATTTCGTTCAGATTGAAGACCTACATTCATGGGTTAAAGTTTTGAGACTAATATATTTTTTCATATAAGAAAATTAATAAAACTAATCAAACGTTGCATTTTGTTCTAGTATGTTTGTATCAAAATTTTAAGGTGATATATAAAAAGAAAATGAAAGCCCAAACCCATTTCATTAATAAATACAGTTAATTGGTGCGCGCGGTCAATATTTACAATGATGTCTTTGGTTCTTCAGGAGGGCTTCAATTCGTTTTGACTTAATGGAGACCAAATTTGAGATGACATCTTACTGATATTGCTCTATTTTTGTTCAATAACAACCCACAACTGCTTACAATTGGATGGTTTCTGTTTATCAACTGACATTTTGATTATTAGCACACAAATTCTCTATTGTGTTGAAATTTTCGAATTCTCGGGCCAAAGACCCATAAGTTCGATGTTATTTTCAGCCAAGAACTTTGTTATTGTTTTTGCTTTGTGACAAGCTGCAGCATCATGCTGAAAAATCTAGCTATCATCTCCAAATTCATCATGAACTGTTAGGAAAAGGTGATGATGCAGTGCGTTTTGGTACCATTTTGAGTTCCTGGTAGTGTTATTGGGCAAACTGCTAGTGTTCCAGTTGCCTTAGATGAGAAGCAGTCTCAGACATGGACTGCCCTGATGCTTCACCGTAGGCACGACATAGGACTCGTGAAAGCGCTGCCCTTTTCTCCCCCTAACAATAGATCTCCAAGAAGCTCCAAACAAGCGAAAGGGAACTTCATCAGAAAATATCACTTTACCCTCCAGTCTTTAACACTCCATTCTGTATATTCCCTACAAAAGTGGAGCCTATCCGTAAGCTTCTTCTTCTTGGTGAGATGAGGCTTCTTCGCAGCCTTTTCGACTTGAGACATTTGTCGAAATGTCTCCGCCTCTCTGTGCGCGCCTGATTCTTATCAATCGTGAGCAAGCTTGGCACTAGTGACAACCCGATTCTTGAGCTGGGACCTTAGCAAGAGGTAAACTTGGCATTTATTTGAAGCTCTTGGGCGTCCAGAGGACTTCTTCACAGTGGTTTAACCAGTCTTTTAAAAGCCATTAATGATCATAATGAGTGTGTTCTTTGATGTAATACCCTTATGTTCCTTCATGTAATACCCTTGATTGTGTTACTTGATGTAATACCCTTGTGTTCCTTTATGTAATACCGTTGATTGTGTTCCTTGATGTAATACCCTTGATGTAGCAGCCCACTTTAGTGCAAAGTAACAATAGTTGCATACTTTTCTTTGGAAAGAACCATTTCTGGAATTGAAAAAGATTCAAACATTTATTTTTACAAAAAATAATACAAAATAGATTCTATCGAATAGCAAAGTAGTTAAAAACTGAAACTCATTTTATACAGAAACAGAACCAGGGAACGATTTTGGATTCAATAAATGAATGCACTGGGTTTTTTTCTTATTATTTTAAATTGCTGACTATTTTTAATAAACCTGCATTAATTTACATATTAGAATAATTATTCCTATCACGTATCCTTTTTTAAAAAAGGATAAAAAAATATAAATATATATTATTTGCAAAACTTGGCGATGACTGTATATATATGATAGTAATAATATTTGAACACGGTGTAAAGCAAAATAGTCATGAATTAAGATTGTACAACTATTACTTACCAGTATAATCTCAGAATATGACAAATGAAAGGTTATATAAAGTAGCACTACTAGTCAAAAAGAACATACAACAATTTATTTTGGATAGTTCACAAAGATCAGGTTTAGTCTGATCCTATATTGTGAGTTATTCCTACTGCGCAGGTTGATGGTGTATTAGTGATCGGCTGTTAAGAACGGCACTCTGGAAGTATCTTGTTCTCTCGGTGTCGCTCACCTAGCTCGCTTTGCATTCTATCTTTCTCTCAACCCTCGTTGGGTAAGACTTTCAGAAATCTTCTGTCCGCATACATCATTACTGAATCACTCTCGAACAACTTTCTGAAACTCAATTATGACCAAATTGAGGTGGTGATAATGGTAGATACTCCTTCGGATTATGTAAAAAGATTGCTTCATTTCTTAATCATGATGGCTCCCATTTTTTTGATTCTCGATACCTTCGTACCCCTCTCTATCTCTGAAACTATACCGGCCCCCGAGATCGCTGTTTGCTTCTCATGTTCGTCTGTGCTGCTGCAATGGATGATGTGTTTCCTCGATGTCGACGCCTACCATGTGGAATGATTTACCTGTTGTTATGCACTTTTTCCCCTTCCTGGGTGCATTCTTTCTTGCTTTGAAGACCAACCTCTTCTCCAAAGCCTTTTCTTAGTTAGTATGCCCTGTGTGAAGAACTGTGGTGATTGGTTTATGTAGTGGGTAGGCTACTGGCACCAAGTTGAATGATTCAATAGACTTAGCAAGCAACTCCACAAAATGGACTCGCGGTGGTCTCATTAAATCTTAACGCGCGGGAAATACAAAAAGGGTGAACGCGAGAAAATGGATAAATGTCAAGATACCTAAGTCAACAAGAGGAAACTAATAAACAAACAATTCACGTCTCGGGATGAAGTTATCAGAAGACGGAAGTCTACGGAATACCTGAGTAAACATAAAGTCCAACCAAAGGAAATAACACAGATATGTACGAGTTAAATCGGGTCGAAGAAAAGCTTGATTAGCTGGAGGATGTAAGCAAATTGTGATGCACAGCCGTTCAAAACTACGCCCTTCGGGGGTGGAACTAATGAGCCCCGACGGCAGATTTGTCCCGGAGTCGAATCTAGGCAACGCCTCCCCCCCCTTGAAATGAAACTGTATATATAAGGTAGCAATGAGAGGAATAGAGAGTTACGAATTAAGCATTATAATTCTCATTAAGTATTGTCATACCCGTATTAGCGTTTACGGAACCCCTTTTAAATTCACTAAGTCTTGTCGCTCCATAATATAATACTTTGCGTTGAATATATACATACTGGTAGTCGCCCGCAAAGCAACTTCGTGACGTACCGCTTGCCTCATTATAGGCCAATGTTAGAATAAAAATATATATTTTTGCAATGTCCTTCTTTACCTCGATTACCCTAAACCTTCGGTAAGCCCAGCCAAATTAAGAGCACAGTGAAGAACTCATCATTGGAGTCAGATAGATAATTCACCTTCAACATATACTGGTCACCCCTATAAACTGGTGATTTTACCTCTTCAAACTGGTTACCCCTCGTTTAGGAAAAAACAGTGAATGTATAGAAGAAATGTACGCAATAAGCCATCGTCAAACAAGACAAGGTGAAGGAAAATTCGTGAACGCTTTCAACATCAAGCCGCCCATCTTTAATTAAACAGCAGTCCCAAGTTGGTTAAAAATTGCTGAGGCCCAATTTCACATGTCAGGTATTAAAAAAGAGGAGACAAAATTTTTCCACGTATTGACCTCACTTCCTTCTGAGACCGTCGATCGTCTTCCGGCGGCCATTGTAGAGGACTGATGGCTAGCAAGACGAAGGAATACGGGAGTCACTAACTAGAACACCGACCACAAGTTCACTCTAAGCCCAAGAAGAAGAAAACCAGGCTATCTCCATCACCATGGGTCTACCCTTTCGAAGAAGCTGCAGTCAGCACTGCAATTAACACTAGAAAAAGATGATGCCAGAAGAAATTCACGCCCTACGTTCTGGTACAGTTTTTAAATTTATTAATAACAATCGTAGAGAGTGTTTTGTTCCAGTGATGATCAATTTAACTGCCCAAATTCAGTAATTTTCTTATGTCCGGTGGTGTGAGAAGGATATTAGTCCTTGCAATTTAATAATGTACAAAGTCCGTTAATTGTTAATATAAAGTTAACTCCTGTTAGTTTACATAGTCCATGTATGCATTAATTTAAAGGTTAACTACGTATGCTTAAGTTTAGTACAGCTAAAAGTGAGATGTTCTGGTACGCACACGCAAGCTTTGTAGCGTCCATTGCAAGGCGAAATAGATTCAGTATAAAGCCTCACATATGAGTGTCATGCGAATTCTGTAAAAGCTTGTAATTGGTACGCGAATATGAATAATCTAAAATGAAAGATATAGTGGTGTTCTTGAATAAAAATAACTCGTTGCGTTAATAGTATATATGTACACAATATACTCATATAAATAGTAAAGTTAAATAGTAATGTTATATACAAGGTTTCACAGAAAAAAGTTAACCGTACTTTGAATTAGTATAACTCACAAACTATTAGAGATTTTTGAGTCCTGATAAAAAAAAAACAAATTAATAAAAATTAATAACTATTTATCTGTTGCTTCTGGAAATTTAATTATATTCCCTTTTACAATATTAATACACTAATGGGTTTAGTGGAGGCTATCAAAATTATGTTTGCGCAGGGAATGTAAAATAATGAAACTTCGAAGTTTAAAATCAACAAATATATTTAAATCTATTTTTAACAAAAACACCTTTCATATGGGTAATACAAATTGAATTTTATTTTTCTAAGCACCGTTTCCTTCCACATGTCCTCCATTTCTTTCTAAGCACAGTTTCGCCTTTGATCGCATTGATTGAACTACTTTTTTGATTAACTTGTAATTTTCCTTAAGTCTATTAACTTCACGCGTGATACTATCTCTTAACTGGTTGATGCTTTGTGGTGGAGTAGAATACACTTTATTCTTTATATATCCCCATAAGAAATAATCGCACGGTGTTAATTCAGGGAATCTTGGGGGCCATTTAATTGCATGATTTAGCGCGACAATGCGGTTGTCAAACGTTTCTCTTAGTTTTGTTCTTTCAGCAAGCTGTCTATGAGCTGGTGCACCGTCCTGAATCCACCAAAGTTTATTGAATTGATTGCCGTAAATCTGGTGAAGTTCCGGGAAGATCCTTTCGTTGATCATGCTCAGGTAGGCAGCACCATTCAAGTTATTTTCGTAAAACAATGGGCCGACAAGATAGCCATTCTCGCATATTCTGATCCACAGAGACACTTTCTGCTGTCAAAGTTAAATGATAGGGGGTGGTTCAGCGGCGTATATTGCCGAATGATATGGCTATTTACCTTTCCACTCATAAAAAAGGCTGCCTCGTCACCAATCACAATGTTTTCCAAGAAACGAACAGGTTTATGGACAAGTTATTCGAAAATTGTGTACGACGAGGAAAATCAGTTTCAAGAAGTTGGTGTCTTGCATGCATCTTATAGGGATGCCATTTTAAGTCATGTTTAATAATGCGATTAAATGATGACTTTGGCAATTGTAACCCATTCTTTCTGACTGATACATGTGCATTTTGAAGAAGTGTAATCTGAACATTTTCGATATTTTTTGTTGTTCTTATGGTTCTCATACGATCCGAACGACCTTTATTTAAATTTAAGCACGTTCCTTCATGTTGGTATTTGCGAACATTTTTCCAAATTGTGAGCTTACTTGGTGGGTGCCTACCTGGAAAACGTTGTTCAAATGAATCTAGTACTTGTGTAATACTGCCAGTCTTAATAAAGTTTGTGACTATAAATACGCGTTGATCTTTTGTTAACTGCATAATTAAAAAGGTTCTATGGAAGTAAACCTTTACACAGAAACGCTTTGATTTGCTTAGTAAGCAATAATGACGAGACCATACCACAGCGTAGCTTAAAACCCACTATAAAATGGCCTAGGCTTTGCTTGAAGAATCGCACAGTGCCCTAGGCTACCTAGGCTCCCTACTCTTCTTTTGAAAGTGCACGGTGGCATAGCTTTCCTCGGCTTCGTTTCATTATTTTACTTCCTCCTTGCGCAAACATACTTGTGATAGCCTCCACTAAATCCATTAGTGTATCAATATCATGAAAGGGAATTTAATGAAATTTCCATAATAGACAGATAAATAGTTTTAAATAAAATACTTTTTGCATAACCCAAAAATCTCTAATAGTTTTTGAGTTATACTAATTCAAAGTACGGTTAACTTTTTTCTGGGACACCCGGTATATCTGAAAAGTAATATTGTATAGTTTTCGCCCATTTAAGTTATGAGAAGTATGCATTGCAAGGCAGAATAGGCTCCTTGTTGAACCCTCACATATGACCGTCATAGGAACCCCAATAAAGCCTTATGACGGCTCCGTAAACAACAAGACATTTGCCAGGAATCCCTGGTTCATGTATTACTAATCCTTGTGTAGGCATTATTGTAGCGACGGGTTTATTGAATGAGGGAGAGGAATAAATATATAACCGTCTTGCTGCCTCTATAGATTTATTAAATGTGTTATTATGTGTTTGTTAAGTGTCGTAATATATTATGTAGAAATATGAAGAAGGATAGGACAAATTTGTGGATAAATTGTGTATAAATGTATTAGATTTTACTATTATTGTATTATATGGCAGAACATGGCATAAATAAGCTCATTTAGTAGAGGCATGCGTTTATGTAAGTGTCAATGCCCTGTGCGTATGTTGTGAATGCTGTCAGATATTAAGTGTGCCTAAAAATATGTATTTCATATGTATCTGTAGATATCTTTGTGTAGGAAAGGGGCGCAAAGAAAAATAAATAAAGAAGAGTAGCGAAAAGAGTTTCAAACGCACTTCCCGCATCGCTGGACAGCCGTAAGAGAGACTCTTAAACCACTTGGCCATCCTGAGTCCCCCAAAGACTAATTCAAACAAAGCATTTAAGACGCTCGCCTGAACTTCCCGCACGCTACATATCTACCTATGTAATGTTATGCGCTGTTTTCTAACCCACTCCATTACTGGCGGGGGAGTACTGTGGTGATCCGTTTATGTAATAGGTAGGCTACTGGCACCAAGTTGAATGATTCAATAGGCCCATCAAGCAACTCCACAAAATGGACTCGCGGTGGTCTCATTAAATCTTAACGCGCGGGGAATATAAAAATGGCGAACGCGAGAAAATGGATAAATGTCAAGATACGTAAGTCAACAGGAGGAAACGAATAAACAAACTATTCACGTCTCGGGATAAAATTATCAGGAGACGGAAGTCTACAAAACACCTGAGTAAACATAAAGTCCAACCAAAGGAAATTATAACACAGTTCTGTAAAATCAGGTCATCGAATAGCTAGATTAGCTGGAGGATGTAAGAAAATTGCGATACACAGCCGTTCAAAAGTCCGCCCTTCGGGGCTGGAACTAATGAGCCCGAATGACAGATTTGTCCCGGAGTCGAATCTAGGCCACGCCCCCTTGGAAAGGAAACTGTATATATATGCGAGCAATGAGAGGAATAGAAAATTAAGCATTATAATTCTCATTAAGTATAGTCATACCGTATAAGCGTTGACGGAACCCCCTTTAAAATTTTTCTAAGTCAGGTCGCTCCAGAATTTAATACTTCGCCTTGAATATATACAGACTGCAAAGTAACTTCGTGACGTGCCGCTTGCCCCGTTATAGGCCAATATTAGAATAAAATATATATTTTTGCAACGTCCTTCTTTACCTAGATTACTCTAAACCTTCGGTTAAGTCCAGCCAAAATAAAAAAGACAGTGGAGAAATCATAATTGAAGTAGATAGATAGATAATTTACCTTCAACATATACTGGTCACCCCTATAAACTGGTGATTTTACCTCTTCAGGCCCGTGGCCTTGAAGAGCGCCATGGAGAATACTTGTTATTATTACTAATACTATTATTATTATTTGTAGTCTAATTGTAATTTTTCTCATAGAATTATAGTTGTTCAGTAGTTTTTAAGATTTTTTTAGGGGGGCGGGGTGTCTCTCTCATTGCAGACTTATTATGAATGTATTCCATATTCCGCCCACTGTCAACAGTCTCCTCGTTATAATACATTATTTATTTTTATACTACTCTTTTTAATTCGTTATTTTTTCTTATTCTCTTTTTTAACCGCAATTTTACACTAACTGAATATTCCTTCTTTAGACAGTATTAGGTCCCTCCTATAATACTTATTAATTATCAAAAAAATGTCATCATATTTTAAACATACATAAACTCTTGTTATCTCCATTTACAATAGTTACTGTTTCATTCAAAGATAAAAGAAAACCTAGGCCATTAACATAAACTAAAATAAGTCTGTAATTTCATTCCCTAGAAATTATGGTAAATAAAATCATATAATTTGGAATTTTTAAAAAAATACACTTTAGTGCTTAAGGCTAGGCCGAGCCGTAATTTTGAATAATTGAAAATAGCGCTTTAAGAGCCGAATAAATAGCAACAGATAATTACCTTCATTATAGAATTACCTTGACCACAAAACAACGTAAAATCATTCACAAAACCCACTCTGTACTTACTCGGATGCGAGCTTCACTAACTATATCCGGTACCTGCACCATAAAAGTAATTTTCGTTCCACGTTCGAACCCACCGAAAACTCACACACCTTTGATAACACTCCCTCAATTATACTTTCGTGTCCCGAATTTCGCGTTGTCTATTTCCATGTTTTCTCGAGGCCGCCGTTTTTTTTTCGAGCGTTTTTCGAATAATGAATGAGCTCCTCCTTACAAAACTAAACCAGTCCACCAAGGTTCTGGCTGAGACTCGATTTAGATACTTTATTTTATTACTACTTTAGGAAATGACGTTTCTTTCACAACAAAAATGAAATTGTTCATTAATAGTACCTTCACTCCCTTACGTTAGACACAACCTGTTTCTATATAAGTTTTTGTTCAAAAAGGAACTAAACAAAATTCAATTTATCCTCACACAAAAGGGTTAGATTTCGATCATTGAAACAATAACGTTGACACACGGCTTCCATAATGAAAATGACGTTGTATTTGAGTGAAAATCGGTAAACAAATTGTGTTACAAGTGGGTTGGGGATGGGAAGGGAGTGGGACAACCCGCCCCCCCCCCCAGTTTCTTCCGTACACCATTTTTAATTCGAGCTAGTATGCTAAATTAGTTTAAGTATATTACATAAAAAACTAACTAATATTAACCTTAAAAACAAACTTCGTTGGTTCGCTATCTTCAAACAAACGATCGTATTATTCGGTCTCATAGCATTTAAAGATGGAGTCATGGAAGAGTTGTTGCGTTGCAAAATCGGGTTGAATATTGACTTTTTGTGACTTTATAAGCCTTGATACACCTTCTCCTCCCTCAAAATATTACTCCTAGGACACTATTACAGCGATACGACGAAGTATTACAGAATTTAGTAGCCTAAAACTCGTGTGTTCATCTTATTCAAAATTACCTGCTTATTTTCTATGATTTGTTGTTGACATCTCTAAATACCCCTCCCCTACCTGCATAATTTAGGGAGATTGAGTTTGCCGTAGCAATCTTTTTCATTCCCTATCTAGACCGCATTATTTGCTAATTCCTTCTTTATCTGTTGTCTTTTCTTCTTTGCATTCTATACCTCACCTAGACCCTGTTGTATAGTTGCGTAAGGGTGCGTAAAATCTCTTTGAAGAGTGAGTGCCTTAAATAATAAAAAAAATGAGTTAAATAAGCAGGACAGTTAAAATTGTTGATCTCGCAGGGCGGAGTTCCATGGATTGTATGTATATATATATATATATATATATATATATATATATATATATATATATATATATATAATCCTCAAACTGAACACCATTTAATAAAACAAAGTTACCCACAGGGTAAGGAATCCTTTGGAATATGTTAAGGTAGAAAAGACATTGAAAGATTCGAATAAGAGCCAGAGAGGCAAGTAATGAGTTGATGAAGTATGAAGAAAGAGGCTGAAGTAAAGATTTATGCATTGCGAGAATTTTAAATAAGAAGATGGAACTCTTACAACGAGAGTATAAGAGGGAGACTTCTATACTGCAGGAGAAGGTTAATATAGTTTAGAACAAGCTAGGCGGGTCAGATAAGCATGTTCCTTTGCAGTTGCAAAAGCACCAGTGGGCGCATCGAATCCCCATATGAGTGAAAGAAGAGCCCTCAACCTATTACGCAAGCGAACCAAAGAATGCGCATTTGCTGTAATAGCTTTATTAATGTATCATTATTATTATTATACCAAGAACGGAAATCAACGAAGGCTTACATGCCTGAACATTCTAAGGAGAGGTTCCTTAAAATGTAAAGTGATATACCAATGATGGAGGCGAAAATGTATGAAAGTTTTGAAGGGCCAGAAGGGTACGCAACTCTTCCGAATATGCCCCATAAGGAACTTAAGCTAACACATTGAAATACCAGTGGGGCTTTTGCGGGATTTTGATGGCATGACAAGTAAAAACTGAATATTTAATCAAATTATGAGCTATTTGCACAATAACTTTTTGCCAATGATCGTATGAGGATAATATCCTATTTCTATAAAACTCTTTAGCTCTATTGGTCACAAAATCAGTAAAGGCATTAATTATTTCTTCCCGTTTATTTAACCATTTTTTGCGAACATGGAGTCAAAGGGCTGGGAAAGATAGTAATCTGCAGGGCAGAATAATGGAGAATAATACAAAACTTCATATTCCAATTGTCTAACATTAGATACAACAGCTGAGAGGTGTGGGGCGTGATCTTGTCAAGAAACAGTATTGATTCATGTCTATCGGCCAATACAGGCATTTGAGGATCAATCTTGTATGCATATCAGCAATCTGTCGGTAATACGATTGGGCTCTTATTTTTTCCCCCAGTTCTCCAAAATTTTAAAATGGATGATTCGATCACTATTCTACTAACTGAAACTATAACCCATTTTGGGGTGCAACTATGGCTTTGGTATATAACTTGGTCTTTCATTCTTGTCTAGTCATTCACCAGATATATTTTTATCGTATAAGATTAATTTTCAGACATAACAATTTCTGAGTTTTATTCAATTATTGTGAAACATTTCCAATTTCTAAACCTTCCTTATCGTATTGAGATGTGATATGGGGGCAGCTGAAAGACTTAGGTCTTCAGCATATTCTCGAACTGCTTTTCGTGGATTATTGGCCATTGTAGCTGATAATTCTTTATCATTGATAACAGACTTGTACCTGTCTTGAGTTTCAATATTGATCTCCAAAATTCAAGACCTTAACTGATTGAACCCACGCTGTGCAATGTTCACTAAATGTGGCGTTCAGGCCAAATTTGTCATCAGCAACTTAAATATCACTGTCCCAATTTGAATTTTAGTTTAAAATTACTTAAATCTTTGGCTAGATACCATTGCTTTAGCGAGGGATAAAAGGCTCAAAAACATCCAATCTTACTCTAATTAGATTAAATTTACAAAAAAAACCTCTTGCTTTAGCAAATCTTTAATTTTAGCGGATGATCCAGGGAGTTTAGTGCAATTATTAATTTTTTTCTACTGGGTGGGTTGTGCAGCCACGGATAACACCAGTAAGATCGGGTTTATTTCCTTAAAATCCTTCCCTGCAATTATGGACTAACCACCTCTCTCCAGCTGTTCTCGGGTACATAAGGTTATACTACCTATGGGGACTACCACGCCAACTAAAAGTATCTGGGTCAGTCACATCGCAGATATTCAGAACCTGGCCGATTTGTCGCCTAGCACGACTGAGTAAGGGGACCCAGTCTGCCACACCTACCTCTCTGGCTGTTAAGTCGCTGTGCTTTGACATCTCTCTTTAGCGCGCCCAGAGTCAAAAGCCCCTAAGGTCGGAAGTTCCGAAACGAGATAGGCTTTTATATATGGTGATAACCTTCCTATTTTTCCTTTGTACTCAAGTTCTCAAGACTAAAGCTGTAAAGAAAAGCGTAATCTCGCCCCACTGTTTTGTCGGGGTGGTCGAATTCCCCTACAACACAGCTTTGGCTGGTGGAGGGGTTTCCCTCACACATCCTCAATTGGGAAAGAGTTTTTCCCAGTTAGCAATTCCGGAGCCACCCTCAGCATTTTCACCTCCTATATTTCAACGTGGAGGGGAGGGGGGTCCTTCTTACGCCCATCCTCAGGGCGACTCTCTAATTTGACGGATCACGACCATCTTCCTTCTCTTTCGCTGGGGCATGCAAAGAATGCAAAACAGGTAGCCTACATAAGAGCGCTCCTTCTTTTAGCAGATCGATAGGGCGATCCACTTAATAAGTGCAAAGAGTGGCTGGGTCTACTAGGTCACGCTCCACCTACCATTCTTCGACCTGCATCTAATGACTTTCTTAGGAAACGGCATGCCCGCCACCCCAAATTTTTCCGATGGAGATCTACTTGTCACCGTCCAAGACGTATCTTTATCGACCAGGCTACGGGCTTACTGAGTCCCCGATGCCACAGGATGAGATGGCCGAAAGAAGATTTCTCTCGAAATGACTGCAGACCGCGAATTGCTCTCGCCCCATGTGACACGATCTTCCCCAGGAAAAGTACTCGGTAGCTACCAGCCCCGAGTCAAAATCCAATCCTGGTGAAGGCCCGCCCAAGGTGAGACATACCTAGGGACTTGTAGAGAGAGTAGGACTCTTCTTCCGTATGATCCCTGCAGACGGCTTGTTGATTTGTCATTTAGGCAAATGGAAAGGTCCCGGCTGGCCCGTTCGGCCTCGGAGAGAAGAGGTGGCACACCTCGCCTTCTCCAAAGAAAACGAATAAGAAAAATAATAATAGAAGAAATACGCGTTATTCTTCCTGAGAAGGAAAGCTTCTCTGCCGACTCGGCAGACAACGAGGTCAAGAGTGGCTCCTCCGCCCCTGGGTAACCTCGGGCGCAGGGGTTAAGGCCATCTCAAAATAGCAGATCTAAAATATAGGTGGAGTCTCTGCGACGTCGGGGCCCCTCATCCGAAGATTAAATCACGTCTTCGAGCCCGCCGGTTTGAATAAGTTCTTGATAGTTTGATAAATTGATGAGAGTATGTTTTCAAAAAGACACGTGTTCATTCAGTACCAGGTATTAACTAGAGTTATCGTTTAGGAACTGAAGGTCACCCGTTTCTTGGGCGGAACCCTTCTGGTGGATGCGGCTATCCTGCCCAAGGATAGCCGCTCTTCTTTCACTCGATAGCTCGCCTGTTCAGTTGACACTACCCTCATAAAAGAAGTAGTTTACACAAGTTGGCCGAGTAGGGAACGCTTAAGGTCGAAAGTTTAATGAGCAAATGGGAAAGGGCCAAAAGATCCACCCCTACACTCTTCGTCACGTTGATCGTGACAGGCTCACAGAATCGGTTCGAGCATTCGCATTTGTGCCATTGCCGAATGGTATAACCATTGCATCCGCTTTGGCTGTACAAATACAACTTGCAGACGTAATAAATCATATTAATCCGAAATCTGTGCTAACTGCTCCAAAGTATTATACAAAAAAAACCTATTCTGTAATGCCAAGTATGTGAAATGCGGTGACCCACATTTCACATACTTGGAGATCTACTTGTCACCCTCCTAGAGGGTGACAAGTAGATCTTCAATACGAACCCTTCTGCAGGTTCAACTTCTTAACGGCGCCAACCTGGTAGAGCTGTCGGTAATAAGGTCTCGCATCCTAAATGCTTTGGAAAAAAATAAGAGCGGCTGCACGCTTCAGAGGAGGTTTTAGTTTCACAGAAGCCAAATCTAGGGAAGGAAGGTGATCGATAGGCCATTCCTGGGGCTTCCTAAACGTGTCCACGAAAGGAAGGTAAAAACAAGGGGGCTTCGGCTCCGCCGCTTCTATCTAAAGAAGAAGTGGGTGCTTTTGAGAGTCGAGCTCATCATAGGACAAGGGATCTCGATTCCAAAGCCGCCCAACTGACCAAATGTTTCGACGCTGTTGGAGCAGAAGTCTCGTACGTGGAGCCAAGCCTCTTGAAGTGAGTCTTCCTTGGCAATGGCCCGTTCTAAATCTAACAGCCCCCGGAGATTCATATACATGAAGGCAATGGTCAGTGGCGCGAGGGTCTTCCATTAGAGGAGGGCACCACATCTCGTTCGAGCTAGGCCAAGAAGGCATTTTCCTTCTATTTAATCAAAGTGGACTATAGCGTACGAGAAGTGCAAGTGAGCGGCTTAAAAGCTTCGTTTGAATGAGTCTTTTTTGGGACTCAGGATGGCCGAGTGGATTCGCCGCTGGCTAACAGTGGTCCAGCGACGCGGGAAGCTGTTCGCAACTCGCCTACGCTATTATTTTTTCTTTGCCCCATTTTCCTACTCTCCTCTATCCACAATGGTGCCCAGACCCGGGAGGGGAAGCGTTAGCCCTTGGATAACATTTCCAAATGGGCTCTCTTCATTTCTTCAAAATACGCTCCGATTCTAGGAGGGGGGTTGTATAGCGTACGAGAAGTGCAGGCGAGCGGCTTAAAAGCTTCGTTTGAATGAGTATTTTTGGGGACTCAGGATGGCCGAGTGGATTCGCCGCTGGCTTACAGTGGTCCAGCGACACGGGAAGCTGTTTGCAACTCGCCTACGATATTATTCTTTTCTTTACCCTCTTTTCCTACTCTCTTCTATCTACAGGACTAGGGGCTAATTTGGAGAAGCTACAGAGGCTCGTCTCTTTCCACCCCCTTTAGCCCTTTGTCTTCAGGATACCATGTTGGGCTCGTTTGCCCTACCAACCCTCGTAAGTATACATTTTTTTTGCAATCCCAGTACGACTGGATGGGGGCCGGGCAAGAGGATCAACAATTTATACGCATCATGTCGTCTACATTCTCTTGCTGGCATTAAATACCTCATTTAGGACAGTGTAAGTGCAGCTACACTTGGAGAGGAGGTATACTTCTCTTTCAATTTATATTTCACCGTCAGCTGACATCGATGTGGCGGACCTCCACCACGTCCTATTACTGTTGCCGAGTCCGTTTGTTCCCGAATGGATTCTTACGTGAAATATACGATCAATGCAAGGGACGGACCCACATTTCAGGAAATGACAATTTTCTATCTCAGTTGAAGAATTAAGGTTAGCTGATGAGGCCGTTGAGTTATTCCCCGCCACTCTCATCGCCGTGAGCCTGGCCACCATTCATAGAACATCTGGAATTCTTGCACGCTGTCCACTTCCTTGCCTTTCGCGTGAGGATTAAACTGTCTATATGCGCTGCAAGCGCATTTACCGTGGGTAAATATTTTCGCACGCGGGGCAGGTTTGCCTATGTTTTGAAACACCCCCACAGCTCTTATTGGTGAGCATACGTATTTTTACTTAACAGGAAGACCCCTCGTGTATAGGTGTGTAAGCCCATCAAAAGGATTTGGGGCAAGTTCTGGGAGGACATCTTTCCCATACTTAAAGAGGACGGGACCGCAATCTTAAACACCGCGTCTGTGGCGGAATCCTAGGCGACCACTTTGTCCGCACTCTCTATTTAGGATACTGCTTTATTAGCATTTTAAGCACGTCTTGGGCTTGCTGAAGGACGCTGATAATAAACGACGGCATATTATTACGACAAGACACGACAGAAAACACGCTTTTATATTCACAACAACGAAAAATTAGTAAATACAGATGTATTATTCGCACAGATTAACAAAATTACACACCCAAATCAAACCAACACTTTAAAAATATGAATATCGAATCGTATAGAGAGTTTCTAAAAATGGAACCTTTTAGGAGAAAGTTAGGTAGCCAAGAAGAAGTTCCATTTAATTTGCACTTATTTATTAAAAAGAAGCGAAAACCAATGAGTTCATTTTCAGCAGTTTTGTTAAGGGAAGTTTGAAAAGAAAGTGGTGAATCTCACCCCATATAGGGTCGGTGTTTATTCCTCCCTCTCTCGACCTCTTTCCTTATTTCTGTCCTTACCCGCAGGGTCATATGCTGGCACACGCCTCCAGTCCCGAAAGGCTGCCAAATCTACGTTCTAGGCTACTTGAGTTATGTACCTTCTGTGTATTTTCACGTTACCCAACCTGAACACTTTACAAACCGATTCAAAACCTTTCTGGTGAAAATACTCTCGTTAGTTCTTGCTTTATTTTTAGAATAAAATTAAGAATATTTTGTCCTATTTGTTCTTGAGCTTTCTTCCTTAAAGACAAGACGCTTCGCTTCTTCTGCGGTCGGCTGTTGCTATGGGTTGCCGAGCCTCACCACCTCATCTATGGTCATTTAATACATTCATAGGATTATTATTTGATAGGGAAGTGGGTTTCTCGACCCTCTCCGTCCACGACGTGGCGTCAACTCATTCGCCTTCTACGGCTGGACAAAGTGTACTTGGTATCTTCTCTCCCGACTTAACCACAAGAATACCTTATTTTAAAGCTTTTAATTAATCTCAATAGATTTTAAGCCATAAAGTTTCTTTCATGAAGCGGGTATAATGCTGATCGAAGACCGGAAACCACTGGTATGCCATAGTCTAGTTGTAACACTGCGAATAACCTTGAGTATGGTTATTTATAAAGTGTGCTTGCTGATTCCGGCGACCTACCGTGGCAAATCCCTACACAACCAACGACCAAAGATTTCTCAGATTTTTTTTTTCGACTTTTTTCAGGTTCTGTCGAAATATTCCACGAGGGTTCATGGGGCAACATCTGCGACGACGAATGGGATTTGCGTGAAGGTGAAATCGTCTGCAAAGAGCTGGGCTTTCCTGATGTCCAGAAAGTGACCTACAACGCCCATTATGGGAAAGTTCGACGTAAGAATTTAATTCTTTTACTGAGACTAGAGTAAAATGGTAGTAAGATCCTTCGTCTCATTGGGATTTAGTCTTTGGGATTATCTTTAAGTGGTCCCATACTTTATTTATAAGGCCGACTAGTGTTCAATTTAATAGTTAAGAGATATGATAAATCCGTTGAGGGTTACTCCAGATCTCTGCTAATGTATAACATTTCTTCTTAATTACATGCGAGTACGAAAGCCGGCAAGCTCTCTAAGCAGCTCCAAGGTCATTGTGGGTTTTATAGGATTATTACACCCCAAGAGAAAGGATAAAAATCAAACTCAGTGTCTCAGGCCCATTTTACGCAGGATCCTCTCCTTAGTTGGTTCATTCACTTTGAATTCAAGAAGTGATGGATGGGTTATTTGATTGAATATGTTAGTTCCTCATCGGTAAAGTGATTTGGAAATGTTGATTGTAGAGTAGCTTTTGACTGGACGTGTGTGAGGGGAGGTCTAAAACTTATTGCATCATGGAAAACTGTGGTTGACGATGGTGTGAGATTTAATATCCAAGTCTGTGGTGTAAGCTTCAACAAGTGTAAAGTTGTAATTATCTAGGATGCATCCTAATTGATAAAAGTCGTCTAAGTTTTTTTAACTGATTTAAGACTTTTGCACCGCTGAATCCGAAAATGAGATCTGGTCCCTCGATCAGGTTGGGGTTTTTTCTGCTGTCACTTTTTAAAAAATCCGATCTAATAACTGAATCGATTACATTTTTTACATTTTGGGTTGATTTTTAATATTTCTCATCTATTTCTCACGGATGAGAAATATTAATTAAATCTTACAAAAGCCTTCCACACTTCCAGTTTCGCTTCGTTTATTGAGTTTTCAAACTCTGGATCTCTGATGAACTGACGGAGTTGAGGAGCGTCAAAGATGACAGCTTTCGACTTATCCATAGTAAATTCTGGTAAAGTGTTGCACAATAAGCGAAGGAGCCACCATCCTTATCCAGAGCTTTGGAGAACTGTTTGATGAAGAGGAGCTGATGTGCAGCAGGGGGAAGACTATCCTGTTTCTCTCCAACAGACGGTCATTTATGACGTTCCTTGCTCTGCAAGAAACCAATTCCTCTTATGTAATGCTGAAATCGGTCCCTACTATCCCACATGCACAGAAAGCACTGGCACTTGCTGAACACGGATTGTTGTCTCATTAAAAAGCTCACCATCTTCAGGTCAACACAAATCAACCCCTGATGCTGATCATAACGAATTTTCGCCAGTACGTACTTCACCTCTTCATACTTCTCATTCAGCGTAGTTATCTGAGTGAGGAGTACATATGTACACTTGTTGCCGTTGTGCAACAGAACATATTTAAGAGATTACTTGCTGTGTTCAATGAACATATCCAATCTTCGGATTGGTACTGTGCAGAACCTGTGCTATATCTGTACAGTACAGAAGTCCTCTTCAGAGAAAAAAAACAGAGGTACTCTTGATGTCTGTTGCAGTAGAAGGTATTTGGATTTGGTGGTCACTAGTTTGGGGGTGAAGTTGGGTTACCAGTGTATGAGTTGGGCGAAGGCGGTTAAGGCGGCCTTACAGTCGAGTTTGACCTGACTCCAAAGTGCTCTTTCGGTTTATCCGCTAGTAGGCTGAGTTCGAATAGTAGCCTGGTTATTGCTTGGCAGAAGGAAGGACTCGGAAGAAAAATGGCGGTTTTGTAGGCTTTAATCTCGGCTTAGGGCTACCTCAATTCGGGCAAGCGAAATAGTTGAGTTTTCCGTGGTTTGTTTGTGCGCTAACGCCTTTGGGCTGACTATCGGTGTTAATGTTCAGTCTTTCTTGTAAGTCTCCTTCTGCGTAAAATTGTTGGGACTATGGGCGGATGGATTGAGGACAAGGAACGGACTCGTGATGCCAATAATAATAAGGCTACTAATATATAGATCAGAATGAGAATAATAATCATAATAATGTTTCTGCCCGTCTATTTATACCAACGCCAATTAAGGGGGGCGTGGCTTCTCTTCTCTTAATCTTAACGTGGGGCAAAGCTTAATGGGCGCGTGTGTTCCCTAATAAGACTGCTGAAGGGAGTCAAAGGGTGTGTGCATGTTCAGTGTAGGCACGTGTGCACTAAAAGAGTATTTTCATTTGGACATCTGACCGAGCCTATCAAGCTAACATTCATAGCAAGATTGATTTTGTCGTTTCGCAGGTTCATGTAAAGCCTGGCTAGTCAGATCAGATCAAGTACTATGTGTGTCCAGCTGTTTTCCACTGCCTCCGTTATGTCTCCAGAAATTCGGCTCACATCTGTTTCCTCATGCGTATGTTTGTACATCCGCGTGGGAACCCACAGATTTTGCCTACATCCTTACAACATATTATGTTTTGCATTGCTACATATTGAATTGACATTTAACATTACTTATAAGTATTTGATTTGTTCTACACCCATTCATTGTTATAACATGGCATATTATTTCAGTGTTCAATTTGTGTGCCCAATTTCAAGATTTCATAGGGGCAACGGGGTGCTCATTTGTGAGGTTCCTTGTTGGGTCTACTCCACCTTGCAATTGAGCGCCACAAGTGATTAGATCACTGTCAGAGAGGATTTTTTTCCGTTCATTATGGATGGCAACAGTTCGGCAGATGACTTTGAAAAGCTGAGATTGCAAACTATATCATTTAGCTCTTTTTAGGCAAAATGATGTGGAGCATTATCGTCAAATACTCTTCTTTTTCATTTTCTTCAACACTGGATGAATCTTTGTCACTAATGTCAAGACGTTCTCCAAAAAAAAGGTGCTGGAATTGAAGATCAGGATACTTGAGGCTGATCCGGTTCTTTCTTTAGATCCCAGTCAAATCAATAGCGCAGAAGTAGCAGTCAGTGCCATGGTTTTTCTGCTCCCTCCAAACCATGGGAGTTCCAAACTTCAAACAATACTTCAGTGCATGCTTGTCTACCATCTGTGGCTCCTAAGCTTTATTCTGGTCACCAGGTTTCATATCAAAATAATCATAGTAAGCACGCCCTATGAAACTTGCGACTGGTTCCTATTAGGAACAACGGTGTATTCGTCGCAGATGAAACAGAATATATTAATCAGGCTTATTTTTTGTAAGATCCTCCGACCGAATCCATTTTATTAACCTGCAAAAGAAATATACCATTTAGTAAAAAATTGCCGCATGTGAACTCTTCAGAATTCGTTTATTTAAAGAAATAGGAGAACTTTTGTATCATATAAATAGAAACTATTTGTACGTGTAAAATACGTAAAAAAAAACATGTGGCGATAAATCAAAAAGTAGACCTGATTGAGCAAAAACAATGTAATTTTTGGATCCAGCGCATCAAAATTGTCCTAAATCAGTTAAAAAGCTTAGACAATAAAGTTAGTGTTGACCAGTGTAGTGGTGCAGATAAAGCAGATCAAGATTTTAAGTACTCGGAAAGTCTCTGGGGTGGTTAGAGCTTAAATAAATGACAAATGTCTGGGTGCGGAATGTCCCAGGAATTTGCATGAGAGTATGTTGATGCCAACTTTGGTGTATGGGGATAAGATTATATGATGGAAGCAGAAAGGAAATATCTCGAGTGAGAGCAGTGGAGATGGATAAGTTGAGATTGATGTTTGGTGTGTGAAAGGTGGATAGAGTGAGGAGAGCCTGGGTAAGAGATGTTTATGGCGCGAAGAACTGTGCGAATGAAGTTGTGACTGAAAGTGACTTCGGTGCCAGGTGTATGTATGGAGAATGGATGAAAATAGACTTAGAAATTAAGAGTGAATGTCATGCTGGGGTAAGGTTCGAAGACCGCGTAAAAGGTGTGAAGATTATGCAAACGAGTGTTTGTGAGAGAATGAATTGAGTGGAGAGGCAGTTGATAATATTGTGTATGGTAGGTGTGCATTGAAGGGGACTTTGAGGGGGCGTGCCTAGAGCCATTGCCTAGGGATGCACCCTGACTAGAATACCACCCTGTCGTTATCAAGGGTCAAAGTGAAGGGGGCAGGGGTCCTTCATGAGCTATAAATGGGTTCGAAGTGGGTGTGGTTTATGTAGTGTTGACGCGTGCCGACTCCTATTTAGAGAAGGTGGTAGGTGTAGAAGATGTTGAGCGTCTCCCTAAGGTGAAAGAATTATAAAAATCATTACTATAGTGCCAACTGCGCGTCGTAAGTGTTAAATGATTTTTGTTCTGCTTATCATTAAGGTTTCTTCGCATGGGCCGGACTGTCTGCGCTTGGATATTTATGAACTTCTTTTTCAAACTTCGACACTGTAGACTTTCGCTAAAGTTATCCCCCTCCTCCTGAATAACGGCTCCCTTAGCTCCTCCAAATCTTACCTTAGGATGATGTGGAGCATGGAGTTACCAACTAATTGGCAGGTTCAGAGGAGAGATTTGGGCTCCCAAAATTCAGAATGAATCCAGAGCCGTCGTCATCAGGACTAAAGAATATTTTCCTTACTTCTCCTTTCTTTTATCATTTTCTTTCAACTAAGTCCCATCTCCAATTTATCAGTCATCATCACCATCATCACCCGGTTTCACCCAAAGTGGACTCGGCGCGCTTCAACTAAAACTAATCTCCCCTTCCCCTCCCCCCTTCATCCCTATTAGGCAATAAGCCACCTATCATTATGTTCACGCGGATGACCTTCATAGCGAGAGGGGAAGAGGGAAGGGCTGCAGAGCCGTCCAAAATGATAAGAACGGCTGTATTTCTATTAGACCCTCTTCCATAACTTTTGACAGAGAAAAATCAATGTTTAAAAAAATAGTGTACGATAATCTACAGGTAAAAAAGTGCGTATGATTAAGGTTATGCAAATTGGGTTGAATAAAACGAAAGTTATCAGGAGATAAGAAATCTACTAGAAAAAAATGAAGTTTCTAAAATGATCCGAACGCTCGGGTTTCTTGTAGAGAGAACCAGCATTGAGTCAATCTTGTGTATGTTCGGCCATTCTCTTGCCAGCTGCCTAGGAAATCTGTCACGCCTCTGTATACGAGCTGATCGTAATCATGCGCCACCAAGATGGTATTACAATTAGAGCCATTGCAGAGACTGTCGAGCGCTCCGAAAGTGTAGTCGATAATGTTCTGTCAATATATAGCCAAAAAGGTATATGTAAGGCTGATAAATCAAATGGTAGACCAAGGAAGACATCAAACATGAAAGATCGAACCATTATCCAAATTGTGAAGAAAGATGGTTTCAAGACGTAGCAGCAGTTTCTAGAGGAATTATGCGATTTTGGCCATCATTGTCTCCAGACATACCGTGCCACATCGGATGGAGGAAGACAATCTTCAAGCTTGTACACCTGCGGTCAAGTCATTGATCAGTAAGGAGAACAAGAAGGCTCGTCAGTGAGCACGTTACATGAACGGATGGTCAATGGAGCCAAATCCACTTCAGTGATGCATCTAAGTTTAATTTGTTCCTTTCGCTGGCAGGAGGTTCGTTCGTGGCAAAGCAGGCGAAAGAGTATCTGTCAATGTCACAAAAAAGAGTGTGAAGTTTAGCGGAACTACAAGGAGCTACAAGGAAAAGAAGTACCCTAGGAGACCTTACGGTCCATTCAAAGAGGGTACCTTTGGAGAGGTCATGGTCTGGGGCATGACTTCAAAGGAGGGCACATGGTCCCTTGTGCGGTTACGGTGGACAGTGAATGCCCTAGTATACAATAAATTGCTGCGATAGCATGCTTTGCCCCAACTGCGAGCCTCCGAAGTACAACCAACAATTTTCATGCAGTATATCGCTCCCTGCACACGGCATGTGGGTGAAAACCTTCCGAGACGACGAGCACATCACTGTTATAAACTCGCCTGCACAGAGTCCGGACCTGAATTCCATTGAAAATGTGTGAAAGATACTTGGAGAGAGGTCTAAAGCGAGGAATCCGAAAGCCTTTCAAGAACTCTGTGAAATTCTTCAAGATGAATGGACAAGATTACTCGGAAAGAGTGTCAACAGTTGGTTTATTCCTCTGTCGCAAAAGATATTAAAGAATCATCGAGAATATTCGCCTCTACACTAATTACCTATGACTTATGCCAATGTTTTCCACTCATAATTGATTTCTTTATATTCTAATAGAAATTTGTTTTCGCTTTCGTTCTGATCATTTTCACAGTCCATTTTTTTCTAGTAAATTGCTTATCTGCTGATATCTTTCGTCTCATTCTTCCACATTTGCCTACCTTCACCCATACGTAGTTTATTTATACCTGTCGATTTTCGGTACACCAATTTTGGAAACCTTGGATTTTCTATGGCAGGTGTTATGGAAGATGTTGTGATAGAAATACATGCGTTCCGATCTTTTTGGAGATTACTGTATGCGGTGTAGCATCTCGTTCACTCAGGGCTTATCCCTGGGGGAAATGCCCAAAGCCTTCCGCTCCATTACATCTACTATATGTAACAATATAATCCATTTCTTCCTTGGTCAGACCTCTCAAACACTTATTCACAGAATCATTTCCAGTTTTACGCGGTCTTCTCACCCTTCACACACGCTGACACACTCATATATTCTCTTTACATGTTTATTTCACTCCTTTTTTTATGTGTCCGTACCATCCGAAAACACTTTTATTCTCATTCATACATTTCTTAACACCATATAAATTTTTTACTTTCTCTTTCCTCACTCTATTTCCCACACCAATCATCCTTTTAAAGTTGTCCATTCGCACTCACTCTAAATCTTTCCTTATCTTTCCATCATACAATCTTACTTACATACACCAACGTTGGCACCAACATACGCCCATGCAGCTTCCTGGGACATTTCACACTCATACTCTGAGCACTCACGCTCGGATCGTCTCCAAGACTTTATCCTCCCCACCCCCTTTAAAACCTGTTTGTCAGGCAGAAATGTCCGTACCTTTCTCTGACACGTGTCGTAAAAGTCGACTAATCCTGGATAAGGGATCCCTGGCCTGGGAAGCCACCCGCGAAGGATTATTACGTGCTAGGGATGAACAAGGCGCTTTTGAAGTGACTTTTATTAATTTAAATATATTTCTAATTACTAACAAATAAAAAAGACCGACCTTTTACAATGGTTGTCATCTCCACTTTGAAAAAGTGTGAGGGAGAGAGGAGATGGAGGAAATAAAAAAGTGGGATTATTCAAAGTGGAGAGAAATGGGACGATCGAGCGTACTTGTATGCAGGATTTGGGGAAAACATTTATACCCCACTGGAAAAAGTACAATCGGGGAAGGAGATTAGCCTGGGTGCCATAAAAGCCAATCCCTATTCGGGGTCCTCGAGGAGGGGCTATAATGCTCTCGAATACGGACAAAAATGTTTCAGTCAGTGTAGCAGCTCTGTTACAGTTAATTCACCATTAGATATTAGTTATTCTGCCCTGATTCTTTCGCTTGTGATTTTCCCAACCAACTTCACTCTCACCAATCCGCCACAACATTCAGGTCGGTGCGCACAAACGCCACTGCTCTGATGTTGTCGCGGTGGATGAAGTGTCAGGAGGCAGCTTCCCAGACAATCAACCACGATCCAGGTTTAGACGCCTTTTAGGTCACGCAATGAAAGAGGGCATGGATATTCCCCAGCGCCATACACTGACTACTTATTCAAGGATTATTCCAGACAAATATTGGTTGGACAATCTGTTTTGTTATGGGACCGAAAAGAAACTTGTTGACTGTCGCCACGATGGATGGGGGCGCCACGACTGCGAAGTTGACGAGGCTGCTGGAGTTGTCTGCCGAACCCATCTTACTACCACTACCGAAGCACCGACTGTCCCTCCTCCGCCTCAAGATGCCCCGAAGCCCATAAAGAAAGATGTCTTAGCGGTAGGACTTAAGTCACGGATCGTTACCCTAGTTAGACCTTCCTACTTAAAATGCTAAGAAACTGCAAGTTTGAATTTAACAATCGATATTTCCCACATTTATAACTTAAGATTAAGGCAGGAGGGACATTAGTTCATTACATATTACGAGGATTAGTCGGCAATGCCAAACTTTCCTCTAATAAAAGGAGTATTAATTGGTTATTATTGTCGATCATAAGGCTATGGAAATAACAAAAAATATGATAGGAAATGATTCCCAATAAAGGATGATTTGCATAAATGGGTTGAACTAATCGATCTTTATTTGTATCTATGGTGATTTATGGCTGTACTCTTCCATACCACTGCCTTCCTAAAGCCGTAACAACATTTTATAGTTCTATAATTTCAGTTTTATTAATAGTGGCTACACGCAGGACATCCTTGGAGGAAAACTAAAGGTCCGCTTAGCGGGTGGAAGAATTAAGAAAGAAGGAAGAGTTGAAGTGTTACTTCCGGGTGCTTCGGAATGGGGCACCATTTGCGGGGATGATTGGAGCCTCCTGGAAGCCATGGTTGTCTGTCGGCAGCTTGGGATGAAATACGCTCAATCGGCTCCGTCCACAAGTAAGTCTTTATCTATTTTAATGAAAAAGAAATCAAGGCATCGCCTAAAGAATTCATTTTGTGTTCTATCCAAGTCCATTGCATGGGTTTTTTTTTATTCTCACTACTCCCTCTTCCAACTGTGGGCAAATGCAGGAGTTTGTTATTTTAAAATTTTTTTTTCTCTATTTCAACATCAAGTGGGCAATCATTTCGCTTTAGCAAAACATGGGAATGGAGTTTTGTTTGCTGGTAATTCATACCTTACACAAGGGGTACAATAACATACTCCATTTATTTCGCTGGTCGAAACTATAATAAAATTACACGTCCAATTTGAAGCTGACTTAGATGGCAGTCTCTTGATTCTTAATAATAACAAATAGAGAAATAAAATAAAAAGAAGAATAGGGTAGAGAGAATTAAAATCATTACATGAGGAGGAAAATATAACAAAATCGTCTTCCTCCACAATAACTCACTCAATATCTGGTTCCGTCTCACTGAGGGAGTAGTATTTCCAGCGGACATTTGGTCTATGTTACACCACCCTATGAGTTAGCTTGACCAAGTAAATTGGCCTAAATTAATAGACATTTTTAATCAAATTTACCCATATGTGACAGGTTTCTTTGGCGGGAACTCTTCAATGACTATGTTAAGTGGCGTAAAATGTACCGGAAATGAAGATACTTTGAACCAATGTTTGCACGATATTGTTAAAGAAGTCTCCTGCCCAGGGCCACTCCCCGACTCGAACATCGCTGGAGTGACGTGTGTTGACAGTAAGTAGTCTCTCATACCTCGGCATATGTTGAATCAGTGTGAGTGGAAATCGTGAATGTGAGAAGAGAAAGGAAATGTGACTAGCGAGTTTATTTTTACTGAGTGCAGGAAAAATGAGACGAGGAATGAGTGGAAAGAACAAGCATAGTGAAAAGGGCGAAGGATGACAACGATTGCAATAGATGTCGTTAACTTTCATGTTGAAGGCGGGTGTGGGGGTGTATTACTATATGAACCCCCTGATACAAAGATCCCAAGGACCCATCAAAGACACACCATAATTATCCTGACGTCATTTACACTTAATGGTGATAAACACCGTTTCTCACCATTTGAGTGGAAAATAAAATGGCCAATCTGGTGTCTGTAGCTAGTGTATATAAAGGGACCAAAGGGTGATTTTCTTTTCTCTTTATTATTTCTTTTCGCTTCGGACATGTGATTGCTATTGTTCTGTGGCTCCCTCCGCAATTAACACACTTTTTCGTGGAGTTTGTGCAGCTCCTCCAAGAATGTGGGCCACTGCATTCGGAACATATTTCTCCTTCCTTTCTTAGGCAGTTTGCGGTGATGTGGTCTTCCATTTTGTAGCATCTAAAACAGGTTTGTATATTGTGATACTGGTCCCTTTGAATGTTACAAGCTGGGATTCTCATACTGTATGAGAGGATTCCCTTCTGTAATGCCTTCGTTGCAATCTCGGTTGACTCACACACTATTTTGAACACATGTGTGTGTTCCTTAAATTTGATTATGTCGTGTATCTTCACCCAGGGTTGTTGTTTCATTATTTCATGTTTGATTTCGTCTGGTGAGTGTCCCCTCACCCATGATTCTACCTTACGGCATACGATGTTTCGGTTGGCAATAATCTGGGGTGGTACTTTAGCCTCTAAGTGGATTTTCCTTAAAGTAATGGTTCCTGCCGATGAAAGTAGCAGTTCAATATCGTTGTTTTCCGCACAGATAACAACAAACCCATTAGAGGTTTCTATGCATTTGATCATGGCGATTTGTAAATCCTTGAAAATGCTTTGTGCTACATCCTGTGGTTTCCGTTTTATCCCGTTCTGAATTAGCTGAAGTGGGAGCCTTTTGGTGAAGTCCTCTGGGTCCATGTTCAATTTTTCATGCCCTCCCTTGCACCCCTTGCTCCCCCCCCCCCCCGAGGGGGGTCTCTGAAAAAATAAGGTAGTAGATTATTTACCCAGATCTACTAGTAGAAGAAGCCCCTTATCTGTTTCTAATACTATCTCGCCTGCCTGCTCTGGAGCGCACACTCCCTGACCACCCTACATAATTAGGCCTAGCCCTATAAGCTGTCCTGCAGTCAGATTCGGGCTCGTCACCGATAACCGGGCTCCTTCTCTGGCCCCCTAACGGGGTTTCCTTCGGGAGTTCACTACACCCTACTACTGACTGCTTCTGAGACCTTACTGGTGGTCAGGTATACTGTGCTAGATGGAAATAAAGTAGGAGAGTTTCAGATATAAAAAGGTATAGTATGAGATAGGAAAAATTTAAGAAGATCACTGCTTTGGGGTGATTCCCCGCGAATCAGAAACAGGAGGTCTCTTCAATCAGTCCGATTCGCGCATATATTTCTTCTTTCTTCTCTTTGGTATATACTTAAACGTATGTAGAAAATGCTCTCTTCGCAAAGTTATTTCAAGTCAAAACAATGATGTAACTTAGCAGTGCGTAGATCGCTGTGAGTTGTCCTACTTTCTACCCTTTCTATACCCCCTTGGTGTTGAACCATGTTTACTACATTCAGTTGTAAATGTGTAATGACGTCATGATGATGATAGTGTGTTTATGATGGATCTTTTTGATCTTGAATGAAGTTAAGCTACATTGGGTGTTTAGTCCTCGAATGGGGACTTGATTTGAGTGGAGTCCTATTTTGGGGGCATTTTTTTTAAGGGCAAGTTGGCCCTTGATAGGGGGAGGGGGTAATGTGCCATAGCATCTCGTCCAGTCAGGTTCATCTCTGGGCAGTACGGCCCCAGCACAACCTCTCTCTCAACCACTCATTCACATAATCGGGTCACCTTTTACGGGGTCTTCCAACCCCTTTCTCACTCCCCGACACTCACTCTCGTCTATCTTTCTTACGTGCCCATATCACCACGAAACACACTCAATCACATCCTCGATCATACCATAAATACCTCTTATACCCTGTCGTTCCTATCTTTCTCACACCAAGCCACACTCTCACAAATCGTTCGTTGCCACGGCTTTCCCTATACATCTAGACCTCTTTCAAACCATAACCTCACTCCCATATATTAGGTCATGCCTTAATTAACGCGGGATTTTTGTCATGATAATCATTATTTAATGAAAAAATTAGTAGATAGATGGATACTAGTGGTAGAAACGGGTGGGAATTATATGACTTTAATTAGTAAATAAATACTTATAAATTATAAATGAACTCAAAGAGTTATTTGATTTCTATCTTATAAGTATTTATTTACTAATTTAAGTCATATAATTTTTACCCGTTTCTACCACTAGTATCCATCTAGATATCTACTATTTTTTTCAATACCATGTTTGTAAAAATTGTTTTGAAAAAAAAAGAAGCTTTTTTTAAAGTTGTCTCGACCTCTTCTGTTGAGGACATCTTCATTCCCTTCAGGTGAATCGCTAAACTCCTAAAAAATATAGTAAGTTGTGCTGGGGAGGGACTAAGTCGAGTCAGTATGGAGGGCGACTCATTAGTTCGCAATCGAAATTGTTGTGTTTGTATGGTATCTCTTGCGACATAAGGTGGTGCGTTGTCTTGATGGAAGAGCACTCGTTTTCTATTGATTAATGCTGGGCTTTTTTTAATCCAAGTGCTGCATGTAAACGGTCCAACTGAGCACAGTAAACCTCTTTTGTGATAGTCTGATTTGGGTTCAAAAAGTTTTAAATGGATTATGTCATTTCCACCAAACGTACGAGAGAATCTTCTGTGGAAGAGCCCTCCTTTTCGGCTACGGTATTGGTTTTTCCCAAGACTGATCCATTAACAAGAACGTTTAATATTACTTTATACTAGTTATTATTATTATTTTATATTTGTTGTTATTATTTTATATGTTATTATTATGACTTTTATTATTATTGCGAGATGATATTTGTATGCAAATTCCAGAAATGGCTGATCTGGTCCCTGACCACATCGAGCTGATGAGATCAGTTCACCTGGAAGACAAGCAACTGTTCTTTCTGCAATGCGCCATGGAAGAAAACTGCTTAGCGTCGTCGGCCTATAAAGCTCAGGTGAGTTATTGTCATTCAAATGTGCAGAGGCTCGCCGCCTTCATTGAGGAAGTCAGGGAACCACAGCAGAGTTGCCTCTCGTACCGGTACCGAGTTCCCAAAGTAGTCTCCTCTTTGGACTAGTCATTGCAAAGATTCTCACGTTGTTTTTCTTATGTTATTTGCAATTGATAATTTTAATATAAAACGATATATAAAGGTATATAGTGTGCCGCAAAGGTTTGCAACACGCTTTTGAAAGGCAAATTTACATTAGTTAACGCAGGTTAATGAAATTTACAACGCACGCGGAACTTTATGTAATAAATAAATGTATCGATGAGTCAGAAAAGCAAAATGTTGAACAGGAAAAACTTTATAAGGACAATAATGAAATTTGAGGACGCAAAAGTTTACAACAGATTCATATAAACATGGTTTAGCACTTGGTTGCATAACCCTTGTTGTCAATTACAGTTTGAAGGCTCTTTGAGTAATCTCCTATGATCTTTCTACCTATACTTGGGTTGATTTTGGTCCATCCCCCACAACATATTTTCTTCAAATCAGATAAGTTATGCAGATCACGTTTCTGGACCATGAATTTCAACTCCCTCCACATATTTTCAATGGGATTTAGGTCAAGAGATTAACTTTGCCATTCCAAAACATTAATTATACCTATATGCAGTATTTCATAGTTTGTTTAGCTGTATGTTTGGGTTTCTTTGTTGTTGTTTTTTTAAATGGCCATGCTGGTTTCAAGTTCACAGAGCCAACCCTAGATAAAAAAAAATTATGTCCAAAATTCCACTGTACATTTCGCCGTTCTTTCTTTCTTCGACTACCTCCATTCTTCTAACCCATGATGAGTAAAAAAAAAAAAGCAATATCATGATTAATCCACCACCGAATTTGACTGTAGGGATCGTATTCGTTGGCGCGTAAGCTGCACTCGTTTTTTTTCAGCCCCTGCTGATTAAATTTTGACCCAAAAGTTGTATTTTCCTTTCATCTGACCAAAGAATTTTTCCCAGGACGTTGCCAGTTTATTTAAATATTCATTTGCAAATACCAAAAGAGCTTTACAGTGAGTTTTATTAAGGAGTGGGGGCTTTCTTAGAGTACGAGAAAAGAGAACATAACAGCGTAGCGTTCTACTTATTATATCCTTGGTAACTCAACTCGATTTGAATCCAGATTTTCCTGCAGCTCTCTAAGAGTAGTCTGTGGTTCGTCACATAATGTTCTAGCAAGTTTTTGACCTTAACCATCCAAAGGATGAATTAAATTACGAGACTTCTAGTCGCGTCTTATGGTACCAATTAAATTTTGATGTACTTTAAGATGTACAGAGATCTTTTTGTACCCAATGCCACTCTTAGGAAGGGCTACAATGTGTTCACAAAGATCTTGACTGATTTGTTTATTTTTCCCCATTATGAAGACTTTGACGGTACGACTATCTATCTTGTAAGGAAGGATGCAGTAACCTTACACGATCACGAATGAAAACAACCTCGCATTTAGTTTAGAATATACTAGATAAACGAGAATAAATGAGGATTAGTTTTTAGAGACATTTTGCAGATTTAACCTATTTATATGAATGTGCTGTAAACTTTTCTGCCCCCCCCCTACACTATATATATATATATATATATATATATATATATATATATATATATATATATATATATATATATATATATATTACACTGACGAGTTTTCGATACGGCACGTATCATCTTCAGATACAAAGTGGACAAATGTACAATACGATGCGATTCGATATGAATAGAAATAAGAAAGAGGAATCAGTGTGAAGACCACAGGAGATCGAGTAGTCGTAGAGGAAAAGGTTCGGAAATAAACTTAAGAGAGCATAGGTAGAGTAACAGGTCGGTGTCTAGACAACGATGCGCGGTATTTATGTGCGTGTATTTTGTAGTATTAATATGACTGGGGCGGTGGGAGGATATGGGGTGGAAAGAGAAGCGTGCTTGCGTGCGTACATAGAAACGCGCCAATCATGATACTGTTAACTTATGTGTGGATTGGTATTGATCGTGGGCTGCGAGGTGTCTGAGTGCTATCACAGTGTATTTTCTTTCGTGTAGTATTGTGTATGTGGGGTCTCTTGAGAGTTTCCCCAGCCTTCTTGTTAAGCAGGTGTGGGCGTATGTGTTGATTAGGGTTAGTTTATTATTTTCGTGTAGTGTGGCCTTTAATGTGTACAGAGGAGAGCGACATGCGAGTCTCAGAACAGATTTATGAATGCGCTGTGCTTTCCTCTGCCATGTATCACTCGCAGCTACGAATGTTATTGGGGCGTATGTAAGGAGTAGTCTGACTAGTGTTTTGTATACATGTATTTGTAGTTTCTTGCTGGCCGGGTAAAACCTACGCAGCAACTTGTTTGTGTTTTTGGCCTTTGCTTGCTTTATGTGTTGGTGTATGTGGAATCTTAGGGACTTGTCAAATGTTGCCCCTCAGATTTTTGTGTGAGATGTGTATATAAATCTTGTTGGGGCTGGGTGGTTTCGGTCTAGTGTGTGAGTAAATCTCTAGGTTGCGCATGTAATGATCACTTTCCCCATAGTATTATTTGTACATGACTTGCAATCCTGTCTGGTCTACGGCCGCAGAGGAGAATGGTCTCGTCATCGGCATAAGACACTGTGTATATGTATCTTCAGTTTTCAGGTGGGAGTAGGGTGTCATTTATGTACATTATTTATGAAATGAGTGCCAGTACGCTACCCTGGGGTACTCCTGAGCGTATTGTGAATGTGTGTGATGTAGTTTTGTTTTATTTAATGTGACACCTCCGGTCTGTGAGGTAATGAGAGAGTAGCTTCCTGGTGCAAGTAGGTAGCTCTGTGTTGTTGCCTAGTTTCCAACGGACTCCCTCGTGCCACACCTTGTCGAATACCTTCTCCACCTCCTTACTGATGCAGTTTCATTGTTTTGCTTGTCGTGCTTGTTGTATCATGTCATGAACGAGAGGCATAGCCGCTCGAGTTGACTGGCCCTTCTAAACTCATATTGGCAGGGAGAGAACCAGTTCCCCTCTTCCATGAAATTCCGCAGACGGCAATTGACTATACTAGCTAACTAGCTAACATTTTTTTTTCGACTAACCAACTACATAGATCAGAGAACTAACTAATACTTAATCACATCTTTCCTGTTAGTATAGTTTTTAAATACATTCATTCAGCTCACAGCTTTCTTCGAATCGGGTAACAAATTTTAGTGTATTTATTGAGGTTTTCCTTTTCTTTTAATTGTAACTTTATTAATTTCGTTTGAATTTGTTTATTTTTCATCTTAATATACAGATTTTTGTCCTTTATCTTGCATTTTGATTTTTCCTTTTTGTTTTACATCCTAGCACATTTTTAGCCTAAAGCCATTAATTATCATTGTTCTCATAATTGTTAAGCAATTGCTATTTAATAAATCTTTAATAATCTAGCCTAGAAGATGGGCCGGATCTTCCTGCTGAAGATCCGGCTTGGTAGAAGCAGAAACATATATATATATATATATATATATATATATATATATATATATATATATATATATATAAGGTGTCTCGGGTTCGATTACCGGCACAGCAGAAACCCCCCAAATCCAGTTTTCACTACTTCCGCTTACGAGCCCTAGCTACCAAACCCATATATAATCGCGGCTAGATAGCATAGTGGCTAGCGTGCTGGAAAAGAGAAAATTTATTTACCGATTAATGGAATTATTAAGAATTGGAAAAATACCCAATTACGGCAACAAACCCAACAATTTTGACGCAAAAACCTTACCAATTTAGACTCAAGTGGAAGGAACTCGAAAAAAGAAAATGACAAAATAAAAATAAACAAAAAAGGACATATACTACAGAATATAAGAAATACAAATACAAAGTATTACATATAATAATAAAGAAATTGAATCATAAAACAACAACAAATGCGAATAACATAAACAAGAAACATTAAACTTTTAGACAAAAGGCTTGAACGCTGTTTATAAATAGAATAACAACAAAAGATATACACGAACAATGCAATAAATGGAAGCGATAAGCCTGATCACCAGGAGCCTTACATCCCTCTACAAATCTCCTACACTATCTTCTCTTTTCAACACTTTTATTACTTTCTACCTAACCTACACATGCTTTGTTCCCTCCACGCACGCACATACACACATATTAATTCGAATTCGACCTCACTCGCGTCCTAGCCGCCTCCTGACTACCTTTAATTTTACATAACGTGTGTTACTTTCTCTTTTTAGCACTTCGATTATGTATAAATAGTAAACAGTGCTTGCTCTTCGCAGGCAGACCTTCAGTCTGTGACCTAGGTCCTATCCGGCCTTCGCAACGGGTTTTAGTCTAAAATATAACTAGGTTTCTATTGCAAATCTATGAAAAATTTACTCTTGGTCTATGTTTTTTTTTCAGATCGATGCTTATTTTCTAGGCTTAAAGTCAAGACAAAACTTTTATTAAAATTCTTTTGAAATACGAAAAAAACAACCTACAGGGCTGTTTTTTTCCGATCTGAATTTGCTCTAATAATTTTCTTTTGGTTTACTGGGTTTTAGGGGCCAGTGGCTATTTCCTCCGTCTAAAGATTAAGATGGAAATCCATTTTACAGGGTGTCCACAAAGTCTGGGTACATAGGAATTTTAATATTTTATTTATTTATGTTATTTTTCCTCCCCAGATCGAATGATGGCTCTGTCTAAAGAAGAAAGAATCGAGTTGGTACTCTTAAGTGGACGAGAAGGATGGTCTTATCTCAAAATCGCCGATGAATTTAACCTTCAACACCCTGATCGGCAACCTATTTATTTTACTGCCGTCGGGAAATTGGTCACGAAGTTTAAAGAAACGAGCAGTGTCTTGGACAAACCCCGTTCCGGGCGACCAAAGACTTGAGACGAAACGAAATAGGTTGTCATGGCCAAGATTGTTGCTAGCCCAAAGAAATCACTTCGTCGGACATCCATGGAGTTAGGTGTTCCAAGGTCAACTATCCACAAAATCCTGGTAGAGCAGAAGTTCCATCCGTACAAATTACAGATATTGCATCACTTAAATGAAGACGACCCTGATAGACGAATGCAGATGTGCGAATGGTTTTCAGATAAATTGTATGAAAATATCAATTTTACTAAAGACCTTTTGTTGTTCAGTGATGAAGCTTTGTTTTATGTTAATGGTGAAGTCAACAGACAGAATCTTCGATACTGGTCTCAATACAATCCACATTGGATGGATCCATCCAAACAGCAAGGCTGCCAAAAGGTGATGGTGTGGTGTGGTTTGTGGAAAGCTCATGTGCTAGGACCCTTCTTCTTTGATGAACATGTAACCGGTGAGACTTATCTGAACATGTTGAGAGACAAATTAATGCCTCAAATTGAGCGCCTTGGTGAGGGACTTCCGGACTGGTTTCAGCAGGATGGAGCCCCTGCCCATTTTGCTACAAATTTAGAGATTAGCTGAATGGCACTTTTCCTCACTGGATTGGAAGAAAAGGTCATGTGGAGTGGTCCCCTCGTTCACCAGACCTTTCTTCCCTTGATTTCTTTTTCTGGGGTATGTTAAAAGAGAAAGTTTACTCAATGAAGATTGCAAATCTAAACCACTTGAGAGAACGCATTATCAGTCAGTGTGCTGAAATCGACGGCAATGTACACCTATTCAATCGAGTTCACAAGAATTTAGCAAGGCGCATCGAATTATGCATTGAAAATAATGGAAATCATATTGAAAATATAATTTCTTAACATTATAATTAAATAATATTGTTTTGTTCTAAAGGTATGTATTTATCCCCTATGTACCCAGACTTTGTGGACACCCTGTAGAAAGAACTTCGATAAAACCTTCGAATATATGAAAAAAAACATGCTTTAATATTAATAAATTTTCTTACTTATTTCTAAACTTCACCATTTGTAATTATTTTTCTGTTTTAAAAATTCCCAAACATTCGATAATCATATTGATTTATAAAAGTTTCATGTTTTTTAAATTTGAATAATTATAGTAACAAACATGGTCATTCTCAAACTTTAAAAAGAATCATAGGAAATATCTTGAAAATTTCCTAAGTTAAATTTGGATTAAATTCTTTAATATCAACGAAATCACTTTTAAAATAACAATAGCTTTGTGACTCGACGCTTATGACTAACTGAAGAACAGGGTTGAGCGTGAGTGATGGACAAGTTAATTGGCGATTGAACGAAAAGTAATGAGTGAATAAGTAGGTAGTGCAGATAAAGTAAGTAATCAAAGTAATGAATAGTAAAGTAATGGATAGGTAAAACTAATTTCTCAGTTACATTGGCTTAAACTAGTAAAATAAAATTGGGCTTTAACAATTTTTTCATAAAATCAACTAAATATAATTAAACATCTAAATGTTTACGGTGGGGACAATATAAATTGGGTAGTTTACAAAAGTGGCCTGAATATTTTATAAAGGAGAATCGCCGTCCTTTCTAAACAATTATTGGTTGATTGCTGATAAATCTTAACAATTTTCGTTCGTATGTGAATTTATAAAATATGCCACACTAATTAACTTTACGAATACAAGAGGTAAATTTGTCTGCATAACGACTTTGCGTTAATGAGTTGTAAATGTTGAAGGAGCCTTTTTGACAAGACAAAGTGTTCTGGTGTCATTAAAGCACGTTTGAAAGGGAGATTTTTTTTGGATTAGCAGTCCAGTGCTATATCAAAATACTGGAAAACAGATTCATTCTGACACACACACACACACACACATATATATATATATATATATATATATATATATATATATATATATATATATATATATATATATATATATATATATATATATATATATATATATACAGGATGACCAGGACATAGTCGTAGATGCCTCGTAACATTTATTTCAAACGTTTCAGAATTATAACTAATCCTATCATCAGTAAAGAATACAAAATACATACTTAAATATATACATAAAAAGTTAACACATGCAATAAAATTGTGAAACATGAATAGTAAATTTAAAAAGAATTGATTATATTGGAAATACGGAGGAAAAAAACAAACAAAATCAACGAGAGAATTTCTATAAAATAGGAAGGAAAATAATTGACAGTGGATTTTATTCTCTTCCCCTCCCCCCTAAAAAAACAATGTGAAATTCAACAAATTAGCATTATTTTTAATGAGTCACTCTATTTAATGGGACAGATAATGAGTTATTATTTAGAACGGGTTGAAGTTTTGTAATATAAATTGACTCTAGCAGGTAAAGGTCCGAGATGTTTCTTACCGCATTAAGTATCGTGAAGTTCTCGAGTGTAGCCACATTGTGATAGATGGTTTCGAATTGGGGATGGATCACGTTTTGAAAGGTGTAGTCCAGTTCTTTCAGACATACCCATATGTTGCATGAAGCGGGAGTAAAGCGTACGCCTTGTTGCCCCCACATATGATACATTGCTACTGCACGTACAACGAAAAACGTAGTGGTTGATCTTTGAACTTAAATAAGGATCCCAGTCTGAAGTCATTAATGGGAACAATAGATGGTAATAATTGAGGATAGGCTGAATTTAACAGTTTTAATAAATCTTTTTTAAGTTTTGCTTATTGGTAACCAAAGTATGGTAAGGAAAAGAAGATCTTTAATTTGTTGACAGTTTGTAGTGTAGGTAGAGTCGAGTATCTTATATTGATAAACAGACTAATTTGCCTCCGAAATAGTGATTTGGAGTAGCCATTGGAGGTAAAGAATTTTGTTAAGAATTCGAATTCTAAATGTAGGGTTGGAAAAGTTGAAGACAAGTTATATGCTCTATGGAGGAGAGTACGAATGGCATTAATTTTGAATTTACAATCACAGAAGCTAAAAAACTTAAACCAAGTTTTGAAAAAGTGGGTTTTTGGTAAACATTTGACGTGAATTGATTGTCTATTCGGGTAATCTTCACGTCAGGAAACAATATGCTATTATTATCTGTCCCATTAAATAGAGTGACTCATTAAAAAAACATGCTAATTTGTTAAATTTCACATTGTTTTTTAGGTAGGGGGGTGCAAGACTAAAATCCACTGTCAATTATTTTCCTTCCTATTTTGTAGAAATTCTCTCGTTGGTTTTGTTTGTTTTTTCCTCCGTATTTTCATTGTAATCAATTCATTTCAAATTTACTATTCATGTTTAACAATTTTATTGCATGTGTTAACTTTTTATGTATATATTTCAAATCCCATTAAACATCAATAATGCAGTGGAGGGGATTTATTCTCCTCTAAAGTACGAATTAAACGCCCCGCGCTAATCTCATTTTTCAATGGGATTTTTACTTCAATGATTAAGGTTCAATTTTTGAGTGGGGACACCAATATTTACCTATTATTATTATTATTATTATCATTCCAGGATAGTGGCTACGGATGGCATTTGGAGACACGAAGGCTGCTTAGATTTACAGCCCGAATTGTGAATCAAGGCGACGAGGCCTTTCTGCCTTTCCTTCCGAAGTCTCACTGGCAGTGGCATCATTGTCACATGTAAGTCTGAATCGCCAGTTTTGATTAGTCCACTTATCCTTGGGGTACACATGTATGTGTATATGTAAATCGAAGTGGCACTGGGTAGCAATACAAGGGTTTTTTGAACTGTAGTCAATTAGAGTGAAGAGTTTAAGAGAACTTTGCGACCACCTCTATTTTTTAGCTCTCCGCTGAGAATCATTGGTAAAACAACGTAGAAATGAGTCTTCGCATCTGTGGTTCATATGTGTAGATTCGAGTTCTGAATCTTAACTCTTTACGTTCCTTTAATTCCTGATTGACTAACTTATAAATATAGGATTGATAAATAAAAATAATGTCTTCTAATTATTAATTACGTGAAGAATACCGGAATGGGTGAGTTCTAAGAGAGGTCTGCCACTCAGCAGAGAATGAAAGGATGGACAGACAGGAGAGTCTGATCTTGTAAAGAAAATACGACTATAGAAGAGGGTAGAGGCAGAAAACGGCAGCCATACCAATTTATATCAATCCATCAGAAAGTAAATATCTAAAAGAAGAAGAATTGTGACCTTTCTCAGGGGCAATCAATACCTTCTATTTTTGTTAGAATCTTTGTTACGACGTGAATACAATTTTGCAATGAGCAACTACAGGTCGCATTTACTATGACCAACTTCAAGTCGCATTTACTATGAACAACTTCAGGGCGCATTTACAATGACCAACTTACAGGTCACATTTACTATGACAAACTTGCAGGTCGTATTTATTATGGCCACCGACAAGCCGCATTTAACTACGACCAACCACACATTCGCCTTTACTCTGACCACCAATAGGTCGCAATGTCTTTAGAAATATGAACATTTTTTAAATTCTTGCTTCCTCTGCAGGCATTACCATAGCATGGAAGTTTTTGCCCACTATGATATAATTGACTCGAGTGGGAAGCAGGTGGCAGAGGGCCACAAAGCCTCGTTTTGTCTAGAGGACAACAACTGCCTTCCAGGCGTCACCCCGTACTACAAATGTGCCAATTTTGGTGATCAAGGCATAAGTCCAGGGTGCACAGACACTTATGCCTATAATATTGATTGTCAATGGGTAGATATATCAGATATTTTGCCTGGAACTTATACATTTAAGGTAAGAACCATTGAACTTAAAAGTATAGCATTATTTTCTTTATACTTGAGTTTATCTCTAACTAATAATATGATTAGAAATATCTTCTTTATCTTTACGTTTTCATTTTATGATCAATTATACCAATTCTCAAGTTACGATACACATAAAAGTGATTCGACTACTATTTTTATATTTGTATTATATATAAGGACAGCCACTTTTAGCCCTAAGCTTTTAACTAAACTTAATGTCTGTCCCAAAATGAGGTAGAACGCACGTTTATGCTGAAATTTACAATCATTTGGCTTTTTATATATTCCTATTTGATCGATTCCTGCATGCAATTTAGATGCTAACAGCGTGCGGCGTTCTTTAACAGAAAAAAAATAGCATGACATTTTGCTCTCCACTTTTCGTGGACCATACAGTCGTTGGCAAACTTCTTGCTAGAATAGACTTTTCTAGCTCCTAAGCTTTACCTTTCATTTGATATGGTAGTATACAAAAGGATACAAAAGATATCCGCATGTTTCACTGAGTAGGTAAAACGGCTGCTTAAAAATATTTACGAAGAAGGCGTTTAAAATTTTTTCTCTCCCCAAATGTTTGCCAAGACTGTGGACTATGGTGAACCTTCCCGAGTTTTAGGTCCTAAAATTGACTGCTATTTAAAAATCCGACTTCGACGGCATTGAAGTCACAAGATACATATTTCCTTTCGCAGGATGACGCTTTAATACATACATCTACGAACATTCTTAAATTTCTATTCTTTCCATGACGTATTTGACACGACGACACTATCGCAAACCTATCACGTTTGTACGACTGGGGTAATTACTTATTATAACTCATCCTCTAATACTTTCTTGCCCTTTTTTCCTATCACTTTGTAGTTGTCGGTGAATGCTGAGCTCAAAGTCGCTGAACAAACTTTTGATAACAACGTTGCTTCGTGTAATTTAATTTACACCGAGACAGCAGCCACGCTTGGAAATTGTACCTTCGAAAGACCTAGACCAAGATAGTGCTTTATTTGGTATAATCGTAATTTTTTATACTTTAAAAATATATTATTTTTTCATTCCTGCCATTTAGAAATAGTGTTAATTATTTATTTCTGACTCTTAATATTTTATTTCGGGATTTACGGAACTGCGCAATTTTGAAAAAAATAAATTTACCGGTACTGATAAGTCCGCTCATTGAAAGATTATATTGAAATAATAATTTGTTACCGATTACTTGCATAGAAGCAGAAGAATGTTCTCAACTTTGTTCCAAATAAAATTAATAGTATTCCTTTATTTTTCATGTCCAATTTACATTATTTTATCATGCTTTTCTTCCCCGTCTGTCCATTTTACATAGCTCGATTTCCTCATGACACATTAAGCATGTCTATTTCCAATCTGATTCTTTTTAACTTTTTTTTTTTACATAATTCTTAAGAGCATGTTGAAGGTAGGTAAGATTCGGTTTTACATAAATGAAAATAAATATAAAACAATAAATTTCAAAGTTCGGGTTTTTTTCTCTCAGCTTGAGATAAACGCAAAATTCAAAGTTCGGGTTTTTTTATAATCTTTCTCTCGTTTTTTTCTGTCAGCTTGAGATAAATGCAGAATTCAAAATTCGGGTTTTTTTATTCTTTCTCTCGTTTTTTTCTGTCAGCTTGAGATAAACGCAGAATTCAAAGTTCAGGTTTTTTTTCTGTCAGCTTGAGATAAACGCAAAATTCAAAGTTCGGGTTTTTTTTTATTCTTTCTCTCGTTTTTTTTTCTGTCAGCTTGAGATAAACGCAGAATTCAAAGTTCAGGTTTTTTTCTGTCAGCTTGAGATAAACGCAAAATTCAAAGTTTGGGTTTTTTTTTATTCTTTCTCTCGTTTTTTTTTTCTGTCAGCTTGAGATAAATGCAGAATTCAAAGTTCGTGTTTTTTTTATTCTTTCTCTCGTTTTTTTCTGTCAGCTTGAGATAAACGCAGAATTCAAAGTTCAGGTTTTTTTCTGTAAGCTTGAGATAAACGCAAAATTCAAAGTTCGGGGTTTTTTTATTCTTTCTCTTGTTTTTTTCTGTCAGCTTGAGATAAATGCAGAATTCAAAGTTCGGGGTTTTTTTTAATTCTTTTTCTCGTTTTTTTTCTGTCAGCTTGAGATAAACGCAGAATTCAAAGTAGCTGAGCAAACTTTTGACAACAACGCAGCGGTTTGTGATCTTATCTACAGTCAGTACAGTGCTTGGATTGGAAATTGCACTTTGGCGAGACCGAGTCCTCGCTTGCGAAAGTCTGAAGAAACGCCATCAATTTAATAAGAAACCAAACTTTTAATTTAGACAATGATTTATCAAGTTAACATTTCTACTCTTTTTTTATAAGTCAGAATTAGTTGTTAAACTATGTAGGTATATGCCAGCATAGTGGAAAACCGAGTGAAAGAAATTTTTTTACTGCAAAGAAAAACAATTTTTGTTTGGTATTAGAAGTTGTCGTTTTAGGTTGCTTAATGTACAATTATTTAACCAAAATGTTCATATATTTACAAGTTGCCTTTGCGTTAGGTATTATAATATGCCACGTAAAAGTAAAAAGAAATCTAAAAGATTATAATTGATAAGGTATTCGGGATATTTATTGTGTAAATACGATTTTGTTGAAAAATTCTTTTTAAATGATAACATTTTCATCATTTGCCTTAATAATTCTGAAGGTGGCTTGAGGTCAGGGAAGGTACCCAAAATGACGTTTGCGCAAAGCGAGTGAATTAATCAAATGCAATAAACTTTAGACCGAACAAAAACAAAATGATTAATATCCAATATAAAAGAAATTCCATTGCACACCAACCAAATTTATTCATAGGCCCAATTTTCTTCAATGTCCTCTATTTCTCTTCAAGCACAGTTGAGTTAATTTCTCGCCAACCATTTTTGTTGAATCCTGGATTTTCCTTGAGCAAGTTGATTTCAGGCGTTATTATTTCTTTCAATTTGACTACAATACACCTTATTATTTGAATGTTTTCACATGAAAAAAATTGCAAGGTGTTACATCCGTTAATCTAGGAGTAAACTCAAAGGATTCAAGGCAACTATGCGATCTTTGAAAAGTTCTTTCCATCTTTCTCTCAAAGCTTTCTGCCTATGTGTTGGAGCCACATCCTGAATCCAACAGAGTCTAGTGAATCTATTAAAATAATTCAGGTGCAGTTGCGGAATTATTTGTTCGTTAATCGTGTTCAAGTAGACAGGTTCGTTCATGATTTGTCCGAAAACAACAGCAATAAAACTGCCATTCCCGCATATCCTGAAAATTGTGCGATTTAGATTGAATTGGTGGGGGGAGGCGGGTTGTGAAGTGATGCATACTGTTGAACATTATGGTTATTCACCTTTCCATCCTAAAAGATGCCGTCTTCTCACCAATCACAGCAGTGTCCAAAGAACGAGCGGTTTGATGGGGAAACTATGCGAATAAATCTCGAGTTGCTGATGCCGGAAGCTCATCTTATAAGGATGCCATTTCAAACCAAGTTAATCAATGCAATTAAATGAGGATTTTGATACTTTCATTCCATTCTTTCTGTCAGATTCATTTGAATTTTTAAGGAGTTTTCTTCTAAAACTTTAATAATTTCTTCGGCTCTTACTAATTTGTAATGAACTAAAAGACTTGTTTAAATTTAAACGTACCCTTTATTTTGTACCGGTTTAATGCGTTTAGTCTTCATGCAGTTTGTGACCATGAATATTCATTGTTGTTTTTTTAATTCCTTGGGAGAAGGGTTCTTCTGGTGTGTAGTTTTACGACAATATCATGAATGGAACTCTTTAGTCAGTAATTCAAAGTGAAATGTAATTACATTAGCTTTAAAGAAAAATGAGAGAAAGAGAGAAAGAGAGAGAGAAGAGAGAGAGAGAGAGAGAGAGAGAGAGAGAGAGAGAGAGAGAGAGAGAGAGAATAACACGAGAATAGTGGGAAAGAATTATTGTGAAGAGTGAGATTGAAGGTACCAAGTGACTGGTTGGTGTAATGTAGTATTATTCGAATATTTTCTGTTGCTTGTTTTTAATTATTATTATTCTTCCTCCTTATTTTTTCCCTTGTGTTGACTAGGAATCATTGTGTTTGCTCTTCTTTAAATCTCTGCTGATTAATGGTTCAAAAACCTACCGGGGCCGTACATCTGTTTTGTCAGCCCAAACTTCCCCGACGCCACACACACATCCTTCGTTTACTCAATAATATCTACTTTATTCACCAAGATCGGAGTTTGCTTGCGCCTACGAGCTGTACAGGTCTTTCCAATATACGTTTACAGTCATTGGCAACGTTAGAAAATACCTGTATGGTGATGTCTACCTGCGGATCTATTATTGTTTTACCTCATGCATTTACATTTTTCATATTAATGAATTAAAATTTACTAGCCTAAAATGCTCTTCAATGCCATTGTCATTACTAACAGTTGTTTTCATTAAATTTGAGTTCTACAGTTCGTTTTTATAAAATTTTCATTGAATTGTTACATTTTGTATAAATTATGTTATTTAAAACATTATTTAACAGTAAATAATATATTTATACATTTAAACTGTGTACTCGAGCCGCCCAATCGTCTTGCTATTGCCAAGACGATTGTGAGTGGGATGGAATGTATCAGGTGTAAATCAGGGTGATAGGAGCAATGAGGGTGTGGCAGTACTTCTGAGTGATGAGTGTCATGATGCCATGGTTGGGTATTAATGTGTAAGCTTAAAAAATATGTGGATGGAGTGGAGATTTGCAAAAGTGAAACTCTGCGTGACTAATATTTACACCCTGTAATGGTAGACGTGAACCTGAGAAACAGTGGTACTGGAATGACATGGGATGAGTGGTGGATGGTTTTAGGAGATATGAATGGACGAATGTGGCACACCAGGAAAAATGAATTTGAAAGAGAAGTGGTATGGTTCAATGCTGAAAGGAACTTATGTGTAGTAAACGCATTCTTTCAGCACAAGGATGTGCATAAATACATATAGGTTGGGCAAAGGAAAGGATGACAGCTTATGAGTATGATTGAACTGCGCCTAGTAAGAAAGAATATACATACTACTGGAGATACTTGATGTGAAAGCTCTAAGAGGTGTATGGATATGGGAGTATCTGATCACATAATTGTGCTTTGTAAGGTTAAATTGGTTATGCCTGTATGAGAAAACGTAAGAAAAGTGGAAAGGAAGGGAGAAACAGAAGTGAAAGGTTATTGAATCAGAGAGAAAAGGGAGAATATGTGAGAATTGTTTGAGAGTGGAAGAGAGGAGATAAGTGCGAGCATGGAGATTGAACTAATTTAGAACAAATTTAAAGAAGTGACGGTAGGTAGTGGAAGGATTGTGTGTGGGTATGACAGGAACTGGAAAAAGGGAAAAAATGCTGAATGATTGAATAGTGATGTGAAGCGTGTGATAAAAACCCGAACGGAGGCGTATTTGAAAATGTTTAATAGAGTATGTGGGAAAGAGGGTGGTTCAGTTGAATGCCTACAAGATGAAAAGGAAGGTGAAACAAGTGATTAAACGGAGTAGAAAAACAACAAATGAAGAAATTGAGGAGATGATGAATGAGGATGCCGATTAGAACAGGAAGCCATTTTGAAAGGAAAGGAGAAGGGTGAAGAAACGGGAGGAGAATAGCTGTGTGAACATCGTGGACGAGAATGGCATGGTACTTGTGAACAATGAGGATAATGCAAGTATAAATATGATCATCTTCGTGGGCATAAATTGGATGCTGTAGCAGGGTATGGAAGAGAGAAGCATACATGAGGGTGTCAGTGAGGTGAGAGGTCTGAAAAGTGGGAGGAAGCTGGAGGGAATGATAGTTGCCAAGATGCTACAAAGGGGATGGTGGGTCTTGTGTCTCTTTTGTAAGGCATTTGAAAGTGGAAATGTGCCTGAGGACTGGAAGAATTCATCAATAATTCCGCCGTGTGTGAATGCAAGAACTACATGGGGAATAAGCCTGCTGGGTGTTGTAGGTAAAGTGTATTGAAAAATTCTGATTGTGTATGAGAAGGATAACAGGAATTGATGGGTAACAAAGAAGGATTTCTTAGAGCGAGCTGATTAAACAAGGGATAGTAGATGTGAAGTGTATGGGTAGTTCATGAATCTGGAGAAAGCTTAAGATCGTGTAAAAAAAGAAACATTATGGCAGATGCTAAAAATGCATTAAGGGATAAACTATTGGATGGCGGGGATTTAGGTTAGAAGTAACGCATGAGTCAGTGTAAATGAGCAGGAGTGAGTCGTTTGTCATACTTGAAGGTGTAAGACAAGGTTGTGTGATGTCACCATGGCTGTTTAATATCTTTAGGAATAGATTACGGGGAGAAGTACGTTAGGGGATCAAATAAATGGATGCAAGATCAATGCGGAATGGGTTCTTTCTATGTTGATATATGATAATGGTATGATGTTGGTGGCTGAGAATGAAAGATATTTGGAAATGTAGCTTTTGCCTGGGTATGTGAGAGGAGGGGTCTAAAAGTGAATGCAGAAAAGAGTAAAGGGTAGACAAGGATAAGCGAGTCCGTAGCGTCGCCAGGAACAAGTGAGAAATTTCAGGTATCTCGGATGTAGTGTAAGCGATATTGGTACAAATAAAGCAGATTGCCACCACAAGGTTCTAAATGGTAGGAAAGTGTTTGGAGATGATTAAAGCATTAGTGAATGAATGACAAGGGTTTGATTGTGGAATGTGCCAGGAAGCTGCATGAGCCTTGGGTGCTGCCGCGCTGGTGTATATAATAATCCTATGGTATTTGGAGAAGGAAACTATCGAGTGCGAGCACTGCAAATGGAGAACTTGAGAAGATTTATTGGTGTGCGAAAGACACGGAGGAACGCCTGATTAAACGATGTTTATGGTGTGAATGAGGTCGTAACTTAGGGGGCTCTCAGGTGTTATGGGCAAATAAGACAAAAGCCTGTAAATCGACTTGTAAAGAGAATTCATGAGGGTGAGTGTCACAATGTGAGGAGGGGTAAAAACCGTGTAAAAGGTTGGTTATCTAATTTATTTGAACGGGTGTTTGAGAGAGAAAGGGATAAAAGACGAGGAGGTCGATGATATTGTGTATGATATGTGGGAAAGGAGTTTGAGGGGAGGGGGGGCGGTAGTCGTGCGAGAGACCTCCTGAGGGATAAAACCTGGCTTGATGAGATGGTGCAGCAAATAGCAGCACCCCATCGCTCGGAGGTGTCAATTTTGGTGTGGTCAAAGTGATGGGCGGAAGGGCTTGTGCTTAATATGGCATAAAAGGAGGGGGGGCCTACATTGTTGGAAATTGGTCGATGCTGTAATCTCGTTTTCTAGGATAGAAATTTGAATTGTCGTTTGTAAACGTTTTAATAATTAAATCTTAGAGTTATTAAAATAATTAAAATAATTAAAATTAATTATTTTCCTTCGAATTATCGTTTGAGTTGCATTTTATTATAATGATAGGGTATTAGGTAAAAAGAGTTTAATTTGCATGTGTAGATTGATCTGTCAAGTCTTATCTTTAACGGAGAGTTATAAATAAATTTCCCGTGAGAATCCGAATGCACGCTTTCCAACCTGGTCCGAAACTGCTCTCGGGTGATCTTTTTTCCGTTATGTAAAACTTGTCTTCGTGATTGATTTCGTTCTGCATTTTTTTTCTTGGTATATCCACTTATTTGAATTCGCCACACTCATTTTTTTTCATACTGCCGATTCTTTGTTAGGAAGCACATTTTACACTTTTTTTATGGGGGAGTGATTTTGATTGGCTTGTTTGAATTTTGACATTTCCTTTCACATCTGTTTCTTTATAACATTTACGAGGGAAGGCGGGGGGTCATCCAAGGAGGGAATATATTTATCATCTAATTGTTATCTTATCTCCTTTTGCTGCGCTTGTATTTCGTTTCTTTTGTTATTCCGTTTCTCATCTTCCCTCTGGGTGGAGTGGGATTTCATTGGATTTCCTATTTAAAAACATTTTTGTTTTTACAGGTTTTAATACGTTGGTTTCAAGTTGAACATAAGTTAAAAAGCTTTCATATTGTTTGTTCAGATGATTTTATTATTTTTATCTTATATTTTTATCCTTTCATGTTTTTTTTTTTATTTATTCCCTTAGAACATGATTTGGTGGAAATAAGTAGTATACCGTTTTGTATAATTTAATAATACGGCTAAAATCTGATCAAAAGTCTTATCTCTTACTTATCCTATAATACAAGGTGTCCCCAAAGGCTGGAAAGAGGCAAAATCATATTTTCAGTAAAAGAAAATTTAAATACATTCTATTTAATTGAAATACTAATAAATACCATCTTCAATGTGATTTCCACCATTTACGATGTAAAGTTCGATGCGCTTTGCGAGAAACACCCGATGGATGAATCACCGATTCATTAACTCCAAATTCCGGTCAATTTGAGCACCTTCATTTATGATGCGCTGTTCCCTCAGGTGTCTCGTATCTTTAAATTTCATTGAGGTCACCTTCTTCTCCTTTAGCATACCCCAGAAAAGGAAAGTCAGGGAGGGGGGTATGTCTGGTGAACGAGGAGACCAGTGTGATATTTCCTGTCCCCAAACTTTAGGGAGGAGACCAGTGTGATATTTCCTGTCCCCAAACTTTAGGGATACCCTGTACTGTGACATACTACTTACTGCCCAGGGCAAGCCAACAAACAGCTTGCTTCAACTTTTCATTTGCAATTTAAATCTAAATCACGTTCCTTTTGAAAATATCACTGCCATATAATAAACCATATATTTGCACTGCATTTCATTTGCCTTCGGGGTAATAATTCAAAAGATAGTTTGTTAGAATAGAACCCTAATATTAAAGGGGTAGTAATTTCATAGAGCTCGTGAGGGAACTGTAGGGGTGCGAAGATGTATCGGAGAAAATTCCTTCCAATCGATAATATAAATAGCCCATTAAATTACCAACTCAAAACGGACTCGCCGTAGTGTGACGGCAGAGTGCTGGCATTTTGATTCAAAGACCAGGGATCGAAAATCACCCCACAAAATTTTATGAAGAAATCTCCTAGAAGAAAACGGAAATCAAGGACTAACTCAAGAAATCAACTCTAGAGAAAACTGATGTCAAGGAAAACGGAAAGAAAACGACTTCAAGGGCTAACTCATCAAGAATAACTCCTCACGTCATCAAGAATTAAGAAGAAATCATCACGTCATCAAGAATTAAGAAGGAATCATCACATAGAGATAAATGCAAGTTAATATGAAGATACTTCAAGAAAAGAAAAACGAAGATAAAGAAGTAACCCAGCCAACAAGAATACCAAGAGTCAGATAAGTGCAAGACAATGTTTCAAGGGGCAACTTCAGTCAAGGAGAAGTAAATAGATTCGAATATAGAAATCTCAGATTGAAGAAAGATATTGATAAATAAATAAACAAAGCTATAAAGAAGCCCCCCCCCCCCATAGAATGACTTTGAAAACTACCCATAATAAAACGAAATAGACGATTTGAAAATTAGAGATTTAATTTCTTGTTAAAAGAATTAATTCCATGAGAAATAATATTTGGTAGCTTTAAGTAAGCAAGATACTCTCAAATAATCGTGTGTGGTGGTTGCAGTGGGCGGGTTAGTTCATAGATAAATTCTAAAATGATTCCCGTACCAAAGATTAGTGAAAATAGTTCCGTAGAGCATTCGGAAGCAAACTAAGCAACCAATGACCAAATTATCGTTTAAAAGCCATTTGAAATGTTGTCCCGATTAGCGCGTGGATCGCCATTCTTCAGACGGGCGAAACTGCCCCCCCTCCTCTCCCGCCGCTCCCTATTGTACACAAATTAATTTACCAATTGCCCGTTTAAAATAGGTGGGCCTGGTTTCCCAGATCGCTCTGCAGATATTATAACCGTTATTTCAGTATTAGAGATGCTGGTTGGAACACCCCTTATTAGGAATAGGGTTCGATATTTTCTGTAAAAATCTTTGCTTACCCTACCCAAACACGTTAAGAGAGAAGTACCCTTATCATAATATCTGAAGTAGGGGCTGTGCGATGCCAGGTCCACCCATTTTAAATTGGTTATTGCCAAATTGGTCCATTTAAATAATTGCCGAATAATATGTTTATTACTGATGAAAACATAGTTTTACTTTTTCGTCTTTTACTTCCTTATTCCCTGCTTTGATACTTCTATTCCTCAAATGGGCAAAACTGAGACTCCTTTCGTCAAATAGAAATCTCATAGGGGCAGCGTCTTGATATAGGGGCTATTTTCGTCTAAGGGATTTGGTCCGCTAGTGGGATATAATTAGAGCGGTAAAATCGAATGTGTACCTTAACCTCGTACAACATCATGTTATACCTTCACTCGGAGCATCTCTGAGCCAGCTAGCATTATTTATGGGGGGCAACGCGCTATGCCATACTGCGAAGCGAGTAAAATATTATTTCGAACAAAAGATATCGAAGTAATGAAATAGCCTGCTCAGAGCCAAAACCTAAACCCAATTGAGAACCTCTGGAAGATCATTGGAGACAAAGTTCGAGACCAGCAGCCTTTTACTGGGACGGATTTATGGATGAAATTTACATAAGCAAGAATGAAACAAAATAACAAGAATTTTGCAAACTAATAAAAACCAAAAGTTTCAATACCTCACATTAAGTTTTATCATTGTCAAATCTTGCTTTGTTTCTAGTGGATTTGCTTACTAACCAATTCTGTAAATGATCGTTCTCTTATTTTGCACGTGGCGGTATTTTATTTTGTTAGTTTATTTAGTATAATTTCGTGAATATACGATTGTATTACATGAAATCATAAAATATATTAAATGCATCTCTTTATGTACCGTGGAAATTTCATTTACCTACTCATCATATACAGGGTGGGCCAGAGAGGATGGACGTTTTTGAAATGTCTATTACTTCAAAAACGTCCGTCCTCTCTTCTCGACCCTGTATTACTCGGTAGTATTTAACAAGATAACTTAAATTAGTAATAAATTATGCCCCCAAATAAATACATATTGGAATGAGGGTAAAAAACTGCATTGATGGTGAAATTTACAAAATATCGGAGAACATCACCAAAGCCACAGCATTATTGAGTGAGGAGGGGGAACACCGACCGAATGCTCTGGTATGATAACTATTTTAAATTACCCACCGCCACTCACCACCAACACAGCACCCATCCTCAGAGAACAACACGCGAGCAACAAGTTTCCGCCATCACGACATCTGTGTTTACCAGGTAAGAAAATTGATTTTTCGGATGTCTGTTGTTATTTTTCACGGTTTTCATATAGTGTCTCACATCGATGAATATGGCGTGATTGTTTTGAGTTAAGTTTCATTACGATATTTAGCCATATTGACATGTTATCAAGTGAAATGAAGCGTGTCCTTTAGAAGTGGCCACCATGGTATTGTTGTGAAAAAAAAATGGTGGTGCGGAAAAACATCTACCGCCAACATGTGGGGGAACTCCGATGCGTGAAATTTTGAAAATTCGATGTACTTTGAAATACTTGGAAAAGCATAACAAAAAGTGACTGATTATGTATATTAGCATGAAAATAAATGGTAGTGGTGAACTAGTGCATTTGAATGAAATGGAACAGTGTGTTTTTTTTTGTGTAAAGTTGGTGATTTTTAATGAATTATGTTGCGATATCAGTGTTATTATGCTATAAGCACATGAAATAACTATTATATAAGTGACTTAGGTTATTAGAATGACTCTAGGATTAATATTCAATTTGCAAAAAAGATTTTTACCACCGGATGTATTTCGAAGCATGGCGGTGGTCGGTGTACCCCACATCACTACGATTTTTGAAAAAAATATTTAAAATACTAATAAGGGTTTAAATACTGTAAAAATTACTGTAATATATAGCTAATTGCTAATATGAAATACACAAGACTAATAATTCTTAAACTAGAAACAAGAAATTTGTTTGTTTTTTTTTGGGGGGGGGAGTCAACTTTACCTATTCATATGTCTAATGTCATTAACTGTTTCAGATCTAGTCTACTGCCTTCTTGGAAGCTTGATCATCATGCCTCGTAAGTATGTCAGGAAAAGTGACAAGCAGCTCGACCGCACCAACCTGGAGGCTGCATTCAAGCATCGGGTTGCAACCAATTACGGCATCAAAGCGGCCGCCGAGTAATTCGGGGTCAAGAAAACAACTCTTGTGATAAGTTTTTTTAAATTCATTCACCCCATTTAGGCTACATCAAAGGTCTGGAATTCAATTCCTCAATCTGTGTTTCCAGACTAGTTTAACATTTCCTTTTTTAGGAGGCAAGTCTGCCAGCATTTTCGGAACCAGATTTCATTTTTTTTTACTTTATTTTGTAGCCTAGATTTATATATTTTATTTTTTTCATTTTTTTTAGCAAAGGCCTTCTAAGTCCTAATTCATTTCTTTTGTTACAGGATGCCTTCAATCGATCCAAGAAGTTGCCTGACGGGGTCATTTATGTGACTGTGCAGCCCCATACTAATAGGGTTTTCACCCCACAACAGGAGATGCACATAGTGGAATATACCAACCAAGCTGCCAATATGTTCTATGGCCTGCCCATGAACGAGGTGCGAAGGATGGTATACCAGTATGCCAAAGCTTGTGGGAGCCAGACCATCCCTTATGCCTGGGAGGACAGAATGACAACGCGAGACTGGTACTACTCGTTCATGGACAGTCATCCAAACCTTGTGTTGAAGGCTCCGGAAGGCATGTCAATTGCCAGAAACTACACATTAGCTATGGAGAAGTACGAATTTACTCCGGACCGGATATACAATTTGGATGAGAGTTCTTTGTCCACAGTTATGAAGACTGTTAAGGTTGTATGTGCGAGGGGTCAGCCAGTAGCCACGCAGGCAACTCGGGAAAGAGGGGACACCATGACGTTTGTGGGTATTATAAATGCTGTGGGGCAGTCCATTCTTCCAGTGTTTATAATTCCCAGATGCAGATGGAACCCAGCTTTCATGAGGAACACAATCTTCGGTTCCAAAGGCAAATAGCATCCTAATGGCTAGATGAACGGGGAATGATTCGCGCAGACACTTCAACATCTTCATGAGAAGTCTGGTTCTTCTGTAGAGAACAAGCTTCTTGTAATCATGGACAATGCTGAATGTCACAGGAACATTCATGTTGTTGAGTTTGCGATCATGAATGGTATCGTGATTGTTACCATTCTTCCGCATACGACAGACAAACTTCAGCCATTGGATGTGAGTTTGTTTGGTCCCTGCAAGACGTTTCTGCGTGGCCTACTGAACGACCGCTCTCTCATGCATCCAAACGAGCACATAACAGTGCATCAGTTGCCAGAGTTTGCCTTTGAGGCTTGGATTGAAGTTAGTACCCCCTACAACATTCTTGGTGGTTTCAGGTCGACTGGTATCTGGCCTATCAATCGCAACATCTTCCCAGATGATGTGTTTGTAGGACCACAGTTAACAGAGCGACTGGCACCACCTGTGAATTTTTGCAGCAGAAGTTACTCCAACTTCTTCTGATGGAGAGGAAGGGCTAGCTGAATGCTATAACTTAGAAGTAGACCTTCCTGATCCGTCTCCCATGCATCCAGATGATGACGTGTCCCCTGCTGATGTGATGATGGAACTCTGCTCCTATGGGGACCCTGGCACCTCCAGTGACCCTGCCACCCCAGGCCCTAGCACTACTGACCCTGTAACCCCAGGCCCTAACACTGCTGACCCTGCCATCCCAGGCCCTAGCACTGCTGACCCTGCCATCCCAAGCCCTAGCACTGCTGACTCTGCCACCCCATGGCTTAGCAGCTCAAACCTTGCTTCCTCAGAGATCACCCCAGAGAGTATCAGGCCGTTCCACAAGGCTGTTCCTCGTCCTTATGGAAAGGCAGGTAAGAGGGTACGGGCCTGCATTCTGACTGAGAATGAGAAGGCCATCACAGATCTGAGGATAAGGGCGGAGAAGAGGAAGAAGATAGAGGGGAAAAAGAAGGAGGCGGCTGAGAAGAAGGCATTAGGAGAGAAAAAAAAGTGTGCAAGGGACAGGAAGACGTTGATGATGTTCATATGCTGTTTTTTTCAATTTTAGGGGCCTATCTGACGACTACCAACATGGGCACAAGACAATGCACTCACGACAGCCCAGCACTAGGATACTTTAAAATATGAATATGAAAAAAAACAACAACAATAAAAGAGAAAATGGCAACAAGGAGGAAGCAAGCTACGGCGTCGGGGGAGGTCCCTCCGGGGCAGGAACGTGCGACCTACAAAGAAAACACCCCCCCAAAAATAGTTAAATAAATAGGAGAAGGCCGGCCTCCCCCACCCCATAAAGTCTATAAGGCCACCAGTCAATGTGCAGGAACTCGTCCCGAGTAAAAGGGACAAGCGGTAGCGACCCAGCCGATCCCGGTACCATGACAGGTAACGTGCGCAGAGTCCGCCAAGACTGGGACATTCAACAAAAATGTGCCGAACAGTCTGAAGGATAACGCAATCTTCAAAGTGGAGCGCTGGCGAGCGCTCCATCAAATGCCGGTGCGTCCCGAGAGTGTCTCCAATTCGGAGACGAGAGAAAGTAACCTGAGGTCTTCGCGGCATTAGGGGGTAGGTGCATGAGAACAGTTGCGGCACAATGGCACGTAACTTTAAATTCCCTTCGACCGTCTCCCATCTTCTTTGCCAAGCAGCCCGAAGAGCTGCCCATATTCCTGCCATGTAGTCGGTGTGAGGAAGAGCGAAACACTGGTCTGGTTGCCGAGTCCTCGCGAGTTAAATGAAAGGGAGAAGGCCGGACTCCCTCCAAAAGTCAACAAGTCCACGAGTCAATGTGCACGCACTCGTCCCGAGTACAAACAGTCTGGGGGGCGAAGCAGTCGTCGCAATAGGGCGCAGGCGAGTGCTCCATTAAATAGCGATGCGTAACACGAGTGTGTCTGATTCGGAGACGACAGAAAGCGACCTGAAGACGTCGCGGCATTGGGGGATAGGTCCGTGAGAACAGTCGCGGCGCAATAGCCCGCAACTTTAAGTTCCCTTCGACCGTCTCCCATCTTCTGCCCGTATTCCTGCCATGTAGTCGGTGTGAGGAAGAGCGAAACGCTGGTCCGGTCACAGAGTCCTCGCAGGCTCTTTGGCGCCCTCATCGGCGCGCTCATTCCCCGCTATTCTTACATATCTAGGAACCCAGCAGAAGATAATCTCGACATCTGCCCGGCTCGCCAAAACCGTGGCGTCACGGATATCGCGAACCAGGGGATGCGGAGATTCCAATGCTCCGAGAGCACTCAGAGCGCTTTGTGAGTCGCTATATATCACAATCCTATCTCTGAACCGGGCACGTCGCGTAATCTCCCGTACCGAGTAGGTATTGCCACCAGCTTGGCCGTGAAGACAGACGCAGCGCCTAGGGAACCCCCACTGACTTCAAACAGAGGGGATACGGCGTGGAAGCTGACCCCCTCTTGGGACTTGGAGACATCCGTATACACTGGCACGCTTTCAGCGTGACACGAGGTGTGCTCCAAAAAGGTCGAACGCAAACTGCCGGCGCCGTACAAGCTTTGGGAGCAGAGGCGTGGCGACAAATAGCCAAATGTGGTACCCTCCAGGGCGGCGTCCTGGGCAGAACCAGTGGTATTACCGGCTCGAGAGCTATACCTAGCTCTCGATGGAGTTTCCTAGACCTAACTTTGGGCTTAGAGTATGAATGGCGTCTCTCGGTGGCATAGGCACCTATCAGCGCTCCAAGCGCTGAACGTCACGGAACGGAGATTGTCCAGGGCGTGGGTACAAGAGACCTTAAGGATGCGAATATGAGCCTCCCAGGTGAGGCGTCGGTCAAATACAAGACCAAGGAAACGGTGCGATTCAACCACTTCCAGGCGCACCACATTAAGAATCAAATCTGGGTTGGAATGGAGCCGTGGTTGGCGGCATAAGTGCACCACTTTAGTCTTGGCCAAAGAAAACCGAAACCTGTGCGATTCGGCATAGCGAGAGACGCGGTTCATTGCGGGCGTGCTTCGAAATATACCGGATTCTAGCCATAGCCCGACGAAATTCACCCACAATGAAATCGTTCGGGTGGCGCTTATAGCTCATGTAGGCATAGAGCTTTTGCTTGAGGGCCGTCTCACACTCAGCTGCCACCTCGGGAGTGGTCGGCGTGCAAAACGGCCAGACCTTCTAAGAATAGTAGCTAGGCCCGCGGCGATAAGATTGCAGGAGTAGAATTCAACGACCTCATCTACCGACCTAAACTCCTCGACTGAGATAGAGAATTCACTCATATCCTGAACTGCAGACCACCACGCCCACGCTAAGCACCACAGTGGCGGGCCTTCGGGTGGCAGCGGCCCAGAAAATAATATTTGAATGCGAAAGTGATTACTACTATGGAAGTCATCGACCACTTCCTAATCAAAATCGGGCTGTGCATCCAGAGAGCACAAATATAGATCGGGGGAGGAAAATGAAGCGGTTCTCGGGCAGTGATGCGTAAACTGATCCACATTTACGACGCCCTTCTCAAGCTCGTCGATCAGGTCGGCAAGGACTTGACCCTGGGGATTAATAGAGTAGTCTCCTCAGAGGGGGGTGTCTACTGTTTAGATCTCAGAGCAAGTGAAAGGGCCTCGGCAACGGTGCTACCTCGCCGCGGAATTAACCCGCGTCGAAGTCGGCTGACGGTGGAATGTACGCGGAAATAAGAGTATACCTACTATCCAGGTGCAGCTGCACAGCTACTACCTGAAATGAGGTATCTAAAGCGAAGAGAAGAACGGAGACATCATGCCAGGTGTAAATCGCACATCCTCCCGCCCGGCCCCCATCCCGTGGTGGTGGGGGTAGCAAAACCCTTATACCCAGGGGGGGTGGGCAGGGGCCATGCGCCCAGGATCGTCTCCTGCAAAATATAACTAACGGGGAAGGGGAACAGACGAGCCTCCGCAGCTCCTCCCACTTGGCCCGGATTCCACGGCAATTCCATTGAAGGAATATGCCATCCAGGCCTAGCTAGGAGGAGACGCGGGGGCCCTCTTCGAACAGAAGGCCCACAAGCGAATGGCTGTACGCTTCGCGGAGGCAAAACCCCGAGCACTGTTGGACAGACAAAGCGCTGTCTCCTTCGAGTACTTATTGGGGAAGGTTGGGCTCGCCATGAGAGTCTTTTCCTCCCTACGCCTCAAAACCTTTTGCGGACGTTGCAGCTTCGGAGGCGGGGATGGGGTGCCCTCTTTTCTAGAACACACCGTCTCCTAGCCACCCAGCCCATCACTAGGCTTAGGCGAAGTAGCCGAAGCTCCTTTATTGCTCTCCTCCTTTCGTGGGGGAGCTTTAGGAAGCCCATAAGATGCCCAGGCAACCAACTTCAGGGGTGTTGCCTCCTGTGAGTCTAACGATTTGGTGGAGGCGCGTGGACCTTTCGCCTTATGGAAAAAGGTCACAATGGGGGAAGGAGGGGAGGGCTGGTTTTAGCCGGAGCTGGATGTGAACTCTTTGTGCCGCCAGCTTTACCAGGGGAGCGCCCGGGGTGAGTAGAACTCGCAGAACGGCTCCGAAGGGGCGGGAACAACCGTGCTCGTTGGCTTGGATGGCCAGGAGCATAGGGTGTCTTTCTAACCATTGAGGCGTAAGACGTCCCGGGCAGAGCCAGGCGCACCAGTGCCATGTCCTTAGCCTCGCGGAATGAGAGACGATCCTGGGCCTGAACAGCCAGGATTTCTTTCTCAAGAAGATATGCACCAAATTGTTTCGAAGAAGCGGGGTGCGGCTCTCCGCAATTGACACACTTGGTCACACACGATTTGGACTTATCGTGTGCGGCCTTGGAGCATTTTACACAGACTTCGGGTGACCCCGACTTTGCATGTCTACATGAGCGATTAGTATGGCCGAAGCGGTGACAGTAATAGCACCTCCGCGGCAGTGGCACGAATGCCTTCACACGGTAGCGGTACCAACTGACACGCACCGACTCAAGGAGCTTGTCACAGTCGAACGTGACGAAGAGTGTAGTGGTGGGTCTCGAGGCCCCTCCCTGTTTTCTCATCACACGCTCGACCTTGACCGAACCGTTGTCGGCCAGCTCTAGAGTGATATCTTCTATGGAGTAGTCAACGAGTTCCCTCGCATAAAACTATTCTTTCAGAAGGTTCATGGTAGAGTGCGGCGTCACACTCACTGGGGTGCCATGAAGTGTCCGAAGAGCACTTATCTTGGCCGTCTCGGAGGGATCCGTCGCATTCGCCAGAATGCTCCTGTCTGAGAAACGATTTACCTTCGGCTCTCTACCAATCATACTAGCTAAAGCTCTCCTCTGAGGGATCATGTTGCCCTTGGCCAACATGCTGCCATCAGTGTAGCGTATGGCAAGGAAGCGTTTGAAGCCAGCGGGCTCGAAACGCCGGGTAATCTCTGATTGAGGGGCCCCGACGTAATAGAGGCTTTGCTCTGCGCACTAGCACTTTTCAGCACATCAGGGGGCAGATGTCCCTGAGGTGCCGATCTTGGCTTGGTCGCTTACCGAAGTGGCAGCAGACCCATCCGTCCCTGCAGCCCCCCACGGATGGAGAGGACTCCCGAGTCTTTCTTTTTAGGAGAGGAGGGCGGGAAATGAACTTGCTTCCCCCCCTCCGCAAGTAGGAACCCCCAGGCCGGATGGACTGGCCTCAGCAAGGTCCTTCTCCGAGATGGAGAAGGTCCTGGCAGTCGTAGGGGCACCGGTCAGAGGAGATCACTTCCCTCCTTGTACTGCCTTGGAAACCCTAGCCGTTTGAGGAGGACCTTGCATAGGGGCGGATTCGAGTTCGGTGCTTAGCGTCGAGCCCGGATTTGCTCCCATGGAAGGCCCTACCGTCTGAGGCTGGGTTGCCTCAAGGACCGTGTCTATCTCGGGGGACCTCCAGTTTGCCATTCCCCCCCACCCCCTCCAGGACATTACGAGTCTCATTGGCAGTGGTGTCACAAGTTGAGTCTTGAGAGGCACAGGCCTCGACCTCCGCTAGTTTTAATATTTTAGCCAGCAGGGGCCTGGCTTCACTCTCCCCCCTAAGGGGGGGGTTGCCCTACCGAGCTGCTTTAATGGGGAGCGTTCGGCTATGGGCTGCCTCCTGGCTTTCTTGGCAGTCCCCTTGGAAAGTAAAAGGGGGACTGCTGCTGGAAAGAGGGAGGGGCCTGGAGGCCCCTCCAGACAAGGGCGTGAAAGGGAGTCCCCTACACTCGAAGGCGAAAGAGAAGAGTAAGCCTCCTCTCCGGTTCGAGAGATTTGTAGGGTCCCCTGCGAGAGCCTATGGGGGGTGGGACCTCCAGTTTTTTTCTGTGGAGCTGACCGAGGGCGGCTGCGACGATGGACAAGGGGAAACTGAGGGGAGATTCTTAGTTTTCTCATCATTGGGCATGGTGACCCTATTTTTATTACGGGAAGCAAACGCTCATCACCTCTCGCAGTAGCCCGCTCTGCAAGGGTTGCGTACGGGGCTGACAGAGCCAGGTGCCGCCATTTAAGGCCACCACTCCCGCCTGGTGACCTGGCAGCCCTTCAGCATGGCGGCTCCACTTTGGGCACGGCGTAAAAAAAATAGATAGTGAAGTGAGAAGGAAAGAGGATGTGAGGGAGGTTTGGGTGGGGATGAAGCAAGCTGTTAAAAACCCAACATGCCAAACCGGATCTCAGGTGTTAGGGAACATTGCCCCTTCCCTCCGCCCCGATCCGGGATAATTGGCTTAGAAGAAGGTCAGCATCTACCCTGTGAAAATAGAGGCCAACCAGAGAAAGTTGTGGGAGAGGTTGTAGGGGAAGTGAGGAATTAGGGGAGAAATACAGGCTGTCTGAAAGAAGAAGAGGCTAAGCTGTGGCCGGATGTGGCGCTGATTCCCGTCAGCACGGCGGCCAGGAAGTCAAATCGCCCCGCCCCTTACGGTGTGTTCATATGTAGCTCGATGACTCCTCAGAGTACTCAGATGAGGTGGAGGACGAGGACAATTGGACAGAATTGTCATACCCTTTTGCGGAGAAGGCACCAGAGGTGAGGGACTTTATATTTTTGCAGCCAAAATTGATCAATTATCATAATTCATTACCAGGAGTAGCCTAATCTGGCATATATATTTGTTTTGTTTTATCTCAGTTTTCAATTCTTTTTCAGGTGGGGGACTTTGTTCTTGTTGAGGTGAAGCTGGAAGAGGGAAGGAACGTGGGCACATTGGTGTGCTATGTTGTCCAGGTCTTGGCCATCATGGAGGATGGGAAAGTTTAATTTTTCTTTCCTCCGTATGAAGTCAGCTTCTTCAATGAAACTTTTACCTTCCCTACCATCCTGGACGAAGTGTCTGTCGAGCAAGGACAGTGTAATTGTGTCCTGGTAACCACCAAGGGTGCCCCTAAGAGGCAGGCCGACCTGGTTAAGGTGTAACCCCCTCTGATTGCCTTCAACATGCACTTCTGAGCCTGTAGTAGCCTACAGGCTAAGGTATTTATTTGTATATAGTTTTATGTCTTGAATTCCCTGTATTTGTATGTAATTAGGCTATAAGTTGCTCAAATATACTTTAAGGGGTCTTAACTTCCCTCTCTGGTTCAAATAGTTGTTAATAATTCCTAAAAATTCAAAAAATTACTTTTGTCTGCCAAAGTTAATTTTATTTTGTCAAATAAATGTTAATTTATTATGTGCTTATCTTTCATTTCATCACTTAATAATGATGGAGGAGTGACTAGGGTTATCATATATGTTGATTTCAGGCAAAAATAAAACAATGTCTTTTGTTTTATGAGCTTCCAAAATAAGGGTCGATGTTCCCCCACATCCAGGTCGGTGTTTCCTTGCGGTAGGGGAACACCAACCGAGGTCCCCAAATATTTTGAAGTGCCAAAAATGACACTTATTTTCTGAGTTGAGGATTTATGAGTATACCATAGGTGGGCCATGTTGTCAAGTTTGTTTTGGGCACAGTTTGGACTCGCTCAGGTACAAAATGGATTTTTTATGCAGGTTTTTCTACTAATAGGTCGGTGTTCCCCCACTGAGTTCCCACAGAAAAATAAAATTAAAAAATAATTCAGATCGGTGATAAATCCCAACCAAATTATTTATATTCTAAATTCTGATGGAGGAAAAAGGGATGAAAGACAAGAGAAAGAAACTATTGTAGATGGGTCGTGCTGGATTGATTTACCTATGCTTTTAGTCCAAGCCGAGTATAATAATCCCGCCAGACTCCGAGGAATGTACCCATGACAGTTTTTAACTTGGTATTGTGCGAGAAGGTTGGGAGTTGTGATAAAATATTTAAACTAGGACTTTCGCGGGAAAAGTTGATAGAAATGTTTAAGAAAGTTCAAACGGATTTTGGAGAATAATTAAATAGTGAAATGGAGCAGTGCGTCACCCAAAGAAATTAGTAATAACCACGATAAAAATTGGCAACTCTGGTATGTGTACGACAACATCCGGTCGGGCGTACGACAACATAAGTAATAACCTTTAACTCTATTTTTAAAATTAAATTTGATATGATCACATTCATTAATAATAGACAAACTGAATTAAAACACTATTATCATATGTTTTCAAACATTAATTTTATTTTGACACGCAACAGCATAGCGGTGCCATTTTTCGCACGTGCATTATTTTCCTCAGTAACACGCCTTCATATTCAAACCTCATATATAATCAAACTCTAATCTAAGAAAATCTATCTGGAGATTGGTACCTTACATACATGTATTCTCTCAGAGCTAGTACTTTTTTCGGTCTGGGTGTCCTATCTATTATATTTTCATTATGCTTATATTTTCTTGGCTGATTTGCCCACAAGCAAATTTTAATTGAACCAAATTTGTTACCAGGACCCTCTTCCGGCTGTTCACCTCTGTCCCTTTTTAATATATTTTTACAGGCCGATCATAGAAAAATATATGGGATTCATTTGGAAATTAGGAAACATGGTAATTTAAGGGAATAGAAAAAAAAGTTTGTTCGTTCTCAAAATTTAATAAAAGTTTCATAATTTTCAAAGGTTTGCATTCTTTAATTAAGCATCATCTTAATACCTCTATAATCGGCTACATAGGCCGGGGCCGATTAATTGGGATATTAAGATATGCTTAAAAGAAAAGAAAACCTTTGAAAAGTATCAAACTTGTATTAATATTTGAGAACGAACAAATTCTTTTTATTTCCTGAAATTAACATGTTTTCCTAATTACCAAATAATCGAAAACGAAGGATCTGATTTTAAAGTATTCGCATACAATTTCTACTTGGAGAAAATTATCCATCTCAATGTTAATTTTAAGATTTTTGTTGGATCAAGTAAAGATAAGGAATCTCAATGTCTAGCAAAGATGGTCCATCTGTAAATTTAACCAGTAAAGAAGTCATTTCCAAGATGACCTAGCAAAGAAAAGCCGGTATATATCAAGCACAACTGAGTCCTCTTATTACTAATCAAAAAACAATTAATTATACATCAATAGAAACCTAATTTTAGAACAAATATTTGCATATCGCCCGAATTAGTTGAAATATTTTTTATATATAAATAAAATGCAAGAAATCTATAATTGATATTATGTCATAACATGACATTGCATCACATTCATCTGAAATAGTGACATTTGTCTTTCTATGTTTATGGTTGGTTAGATTAGGTTTGGTGAATTCGCTGCATTGCATCTTTATGACGTGATAACAATTATAGATTTTCATTTTATTTATATAAAATATATTTCAGCTATTTCGCGCGATATACAAAGATTAACTTTTGAATGATGTATAATTAATTAATTGGTCTTTGTTTAGTAATATAACGCTCAGTTGTATTTGATAGCTTTTCCTATCGTTATTAACATAACTTTGGAAAGTCCATTAAAGTAAAGTACAAGTAATATCATAAGGTCACAACACTATGAAACACAAATAACCTATCTCACTTAACTAGTAAAGAAAGTCATCTCTACCACAAGAGGTAATAGAGTAAAAATCTAAATAATTTCAGGTGAAGGTTGGACCACTATATGCGGAGGGAGTTATTGTGGTTTTGGAGTATGAATTTTACATATTTTAATATTGGTATTACTGTATTTGGATGGTAACTATATAGTTTATCGAGGGGTGGGGGATTGACTCGTATGTCCTTTGCTATTCTTGTGGCAACCATGTCATCCATGAATGTTAAGTTGACCTAGTAATGAAGAGCTATCTGTTTTGTTTTAATATTGTTTATCTATCTGGTACATTTCCAAAACATCCCCACTACGATTTTATGCCCATAAAAGAAAAAAAAAAACATTTCAAGAAAATCACTGAATTGTGCAGGCAATGAATGACCATCATATTCGCCTTCCTGACCTCTAAAAACGCTAGGGATGTTCTAGAGATTTACCGATTGCTGTTTTTTTTACGAGTGATTGACGGACTGTTGAAAAACATTTTATAGAGACGAGATTAAGCAGTTCCGATTCTTTGATCGATTTGTCGAAGAAGGAGGTCGAAACAGGATATTTCCTCTCCACCATTCCACCAATCATAAAAGGGAAGCTTTTTTTGGTATTGTACAGCTGACATAAGGCGGGGAGCCTCGAAACTAATACTGAAATTGTACGAGGAATATATATTTTTTTTTCAAGATTTCAAATTATCAATCGTTTTGTTTGAACGTCTTTAAGATAAAGCTGGATAAATATATGAATACAAATTTTTACGAAGGTTTTGGTCAGTCACGAAATTGTTTATATTACTATTCACTTGTAGAATATTATAGCATGTTTTATGATAATTTTCGATTTAACGGTTCCTTTCCCGTTGAAAGGAGGTTATAGCACTTGTATTGTGCTGGCGTTTGTTTTGTTTTTCAACTAAATTGGGTTGTAACTTATACATAGGCTAAAATCGTCTCCACGTGGCTCAAAACCAGTGTGGTGCGGGGCGGAACTCAAGCATCGAATCAGTTGTTTCACGATTCAATGGCAACGTTTAACCTTGGTAAAGTATAACATTACATACATAACATAACATAACAATTTCACGGATGACAAAAGCCACAAGGGCCTATCAAAGGTCATCCGTATCCATCAAATCCCACCCACATAATGCATCCATAGGATTTTGTCAGATCATGCATCTACAATATACAATTTAAACAATCCATAGGATTATGTCAGACCATGTATCGACAATATATAATTTAAAGCCTCCATAGGAGTGTCAAAAACAAAATCAAAGTCCCCCAAAATATACAATAAAAAGAAACTGCATCCACAGGAATGAGTCAAGAAACATATCCCCATACCAAAAAGTAAGAAGTTAACCCTCCATCTCCAAATAATCCTCCAATCTGCGCTTGAAAACATTCAAGTTTGGGCTGTCTACAGTCTCAGGTGGCAAACTATTCCAATAATCCACCACTCTGTTAGTGAACAAATATTTTCTAACATCCAGTCTGCGCCTCTGTTTTTTAATCTTTAAGTGGGGACCTCTAGTTCTATTATAACCTTCTAACTCCAATAACTTGCTGAAATCCAATTTATCCATCCCAGAAAAGATTTTAAAAAGCTCAATCACATCTCCCCTCACACACCTTCTTTCAAATGAGAACATATTTAATACCCTCAGTCTATCTTCATATTCAAGGTGCTTTAGGGATGGTATTATTTTTGTTGCCATCCTTTGTTCTGACTAACAAGTTTATATCATGTCTTCCATAACATTTTGCCTAACTCATTTAATTTCTCCCCAAAATATGGCATCAAAACTAATTTTAAGTAGAGAAATAAACAGCATTTCACAGTGATAGTTTACTAGAAATATTATTGAAAAAAAAGAAGTGAATTTATGTCATTTAACACAATCCGAAATTTGGGAGAATCCTATTCACTTGCCCAACCTCCTCGTGATGGCCAATGGCGCGCCACCTTCGCATATCTCCAAAGACGCACTCAACTGATAAATGAATCACGTTAATTTTCTTCCGACAGGAGTATCTTTTCCCTTTCCTTTGGCCCCGCAGGGTGGGGGGGAGGGGTTTCCTGCGTATCCTGTTACACTTGGTACACGGAGGAGTTGCAGCTCGTTCCGGACTAGGTGCAAATTAGGGTAGCTCCGACACTGGGTTGACTTGAATACCGGTGGAACCTGTGGAAGTTTTTGGTGCACTTTCCCCTCGCCACGAGTCAACACTACTTTTCCTTTTTATTAGTATTATTATTAGTTACTATTATTAGCATTATTATTATTATCATTCTTATTATTATTTAGTATGATTAGTTATTATTATTATACTATTATTTATCTTTATTTAATAATATTTATTATTTTCATCACGGCTGTCCTTTCAACCCCTTTCAACCTTTTCTATCGACACTTTGTAGGAGGAGGAGTGTTTCCACCAGTACAGAGTTGTGTCCGGTTACCAAGGTTCCTTGGTGGACTGCGTGCCATCCTGGAATTACCTGGCGCCAGGGTATGATAATAAAATAATAGGTGATCACCCACCCTGCTCTAGTGGACCCGCCTATCTTTACTTCTCTTTATTACATTCCATCACCACTCTCCACACTTGTTCTCCTATCCACAGAGGTTCTGCAGCCCGGCTCACTTTCGTCCTATTATGAGCCTTAGTCGAGTGACACTGTATAACGTGAGGTCCCTACCTGCTGCGAGGGCCGAAAGCCCACTGACTAGGGCAAGTATTTGGTACGGGGTGTGCTGGTCCGGCGACTCTGCTCACCTTCCTCCAGTACACATATGAGCTAGCTACGTCGGCATCACCCTTTATGGTTAAAGTTCCGCAACAACTTTGCATAAATGGCTGGCCGGGTTGGCGAAGCCCATCAAGGCAAGACCGGGAACGATTATGTCAAATTGATCATTCTGGAATTTTTCATCCTATGGAGACTTTTTTTAACCTCCCCCACTCATAAGGAGGTAATAGTATCTACTTTTCCTCAGGCCTTTTGTTTTTTACTCTGATTATGGTGACAACTAGAGGCATTAATCGACCGCTCCCTTAGGGAAGCCAAGGAAAAGTTGGGTGGGTCAGAGCAGTGCCCCATGCAGTCCTGGATCTCGATATTATGGGGGGTCAGCGTGAGTGCCCTCGTCTCTCCTCCGATGGAGGTCGGTTCGCCGACCAGAGACTTGACTACCACGGAAGATACCTCGAATGGGATCCGTGATGCCTTGAGGAGGGGAGGGGATGGCCACATGTAGGCTCCCTGAGATGGACATGGTCCCGAAGGTGACCCAGCCCCAGACGGCAGGATCTTCCATGGGTTCAACCAGGGTTTGGTGGCAAACACAGAATCTCAGACTGCTTGGGCCACTGAGGACTCACAAGGAGATAAGGGGGTACCTCCTACCCTGGCTGGTGCCGCTCTGAGAGCTAATACCTTCTTCATTTCGGAGATGGATCTCGCTAGGTGCTCCTTTCAGCGGTGGAGGGAAGCGGATTCATTCTTCACCCTCCTCTCCCCAAAAGAAAAGTAAGAAGTCTAAGAGAACTAAAATTTCACTCCGGGGAGAGATGGGTCCACTGCCGCTTCGGCAGACGACCAGGCAAAGGAGGGCACGTCCAGCCCGAGGCTCACTCGAGTAGGATTTTTTTTTTAGGAGCTCATCTGGCGACTGCCTACTTGGGCATTAGTCGCCGTATTAAAAGTGGCCTAGTTCTAGGCTACTTTAAAATATAATTAAAGCTCCTGCGTCGGGAAAAGGTCACCCAGGCGGCGGAGCATGCAACCTAAAGGAAAAAAACAACAAACAAACCCTGCTTAAATAATAGGGAAAAGGCCGGCCTCCCCCCCAAAAGTCAACAAGTCCACCAGTCAATGTGCACGCACTCGTCCCGAGTACAAATGACAGGCAGTAGCGACCCCGCCTATCCCGGTACCGGGACAGGTAACGTGCGCGAAGATCACCCAGACTAGGACATTCGACAAGAATGTGCCGAACAGTCTGGGGGACGACGCAGTCGTCGCAATAGGGCGCAGGCGAGCGCTCCATCAAATAGCGATGCGTCACACGAGTATGTCCGATTCGGAGACGACAGAAAGCAACCTGAAGCCGTCGCGGCATTGGGGGATAGGTCCATGGGAACAGTCGCGGCGCAATGGCACGCAACTTTAAGTTACCTTCGACCGTCTCCCATCTTCTTTGCCAAGCAGTCCGAAGAGCTGCCCGTATTCCTGCCATGTAGTCGGTGTCAGGAAGAGCGAAACGCTGGTCCGGTCGCAGAGTCCTCGCGGACTGTTTAGCGCCTTCATCGGCACGCTCATTCCCCGCAATCCCTACATGTCCAGGAACCCAGCAGAAGATAATCTCGACATCTGCCCAGCTCGCAAAAACCGTGGTGTCACGGATATTGCGAACCAGGAGATGCAGAGATTCCAATGCCCCGAGACCACTCAGGGCGCTTTGTGAGTCGCTATAGATCACAATCCGGTCTCCGAACCGGGCACGTCGCGTAATCTCTCTGTACCGAGTGGTGTATTGCCACCAGCTCGGCCGTGAAGACAGACGCAGCGCCTGGCAGAGCCCCGCTGACTTTAAACAGAGGGAATACGGCGTGGAAGCCGACCCCCTCTTTGGACTTGGAGCCATCCGTATACACTGGCACGGTTCCAGGGTGACACGAGGTGTGCTCCAAAAAGGTCGAACGTAATACTCCCGGCGCCGTACAAGCTTTGGGAGCAGAGGCGTGGCGACAAATAGACAAATGTCGTACCCTCCAGGGTGGCGTCCTGGGCAGAACCAAGTGGCGCCACCGGCTCGAAGCTATATATAGCTCTCGAAGGAGTTTCCTGGCCCTAAACTCAAAGGGCTTAGGGTATGACTGACGTCTCTCGGCGGCATAGTCACCGTCGAGATCAGCTGCGGATGCAGTGAAAACTATTGGCGACTGAGGGAGGCGCTGGGTTAGCGCGTACAGGCGAGTGATGCACTGCACGCGGCGCAGAGCGAGTGGCATCTCCCCAGCATCGACCAACAGACTCTTAATGGGGAAAGTGCGGAAGGCACCGGTCGCAAGCCGGAGGCCGGTGTGGTGGATCGAATCCACCTTCTGCAATAAACGCTCGGCTGCGGATGCATAAAACTCGCATCCGTAGTCGAGCTTCGAACGAACAAAGGATCGATAAAAAAGTAGGGCAGTAGCCCTATCAGCGTTCCAAACGCTAAACGTCACGGAACGGAGAATATCCATGGCGCGGGTACAAGAGACCCTAAGGCTGCGAATATGAGCCTCCCAGGTGAGGCGTCTGTCGAATACAAGACCAAGGAAACGGTGTGACTCCACACTCGGGTAGGAGGTCCCAGACCAAGACCAAACTCGCAAGTGCATTGAGCGGAGCCTCGATTAAGTGGGATCCGATCATGGAGACTAACTGGCGTTTTTGAGCCAAGGGCAAAATGATCAATCATAAGAGAGCAGTAGCTAGCTTGATTGGTAGAGAGCTGAAGGTGGCCCGTTTTTAGAAGGAAACCTTCTAGCGGATACTTTGGATAACTGCGAAGCGGCCATGATTAGTTCCCTTAGGTCCCTTAATGGCACGCCATTGAGTCTGACGCCGCACTCTTCCATGAACTTAATTAAAGTAGCTGTCTCGGCGAGGGAACTCGTTGTCTACTCCATAGAAGATAGCACATTAGTCCTGGCCGACAATGAGGTGGTCAAAATCGAACGTGTGATGAGAAAACAGGAAGATTATAAAACGAGTAAATAACAAACCACAAAGGTAAAAAAAAACAGGAACAAGGGCTAAGAAACAAGCTATAAAAACAACAAATAAAATAAGATAAACGTGCGACTTAAAACAAAGAGTAAAATAAAGTGGAAGAGGCCACCCTCCCCTATAAAGTCGTATACTCCTCAAGTCTGTGTGCACAAACTAGTCACGAGTAGAAGGAAGAAATGGTAGCCACCCCTGTCGTCCCGGTACCGGGACAGGTAACGTGCGCGAAGATCAGCCAGACTGGGACATTCAAGAAAAATGTACCGAACAGTCTGGGGGACAACGAAGTCGTTGCATTAAGGTGCCGGTGACCGCTCCATTAAATAACCGAGCTTCCCTCGGTGTGTCCAATTCGGAGACGACAGAAAGCAACCAGAAGCAATCGGTGCATAGGGAGTATGTCCATATACTGTTCCTTTCTCGTTGATGGCGCAATAACACGCAACTTTAAGTTCCCCTCAGCGGTCTCCCATCTTTTTTGCCTTGCAGCCAGTATTCCTGCCATGTAATCGGATTGTAGAACAGCGAAACGCTGGTCTGGTCGCCCAGTCCTCGCGGACTATTTGGCGCGCTCACTCCCCGCAATTCCCGCATTTTAAGGAACCCAACAGAAGATAATCTCGACATCCCCTCACCTCGCCGAAACTGTAGCGTCACCGATATCGCGAACCAGGGGATGCAGAGATTCCAATGCCCTAAGAGCACTCAAGGCGCTTTGTGAGTCGCTATAAATCACAATCCGGTCTCCGATCCGGACACGTCGCGTCATCTCCCGTATCGAGCGATGTATTTCAACCAGCTCTGAGGTGACGACAGACGCAGCGCCTACCAGGCCACGCTGACTTCAAACCGAGGGGATACGGCAGGAAAACCGACCCCCTCCTGAAACTTGGAGCCATCCGAGGACACGAAGTGTGCTCCAAGAAGGTCGAACGCAATACTCCTGGTGCTGGAGAATATTTGTGAGCAGAGGCGTAGCGACAAAAAGTCAAAGGTGGTACCCTTCAGGTTGGCGTTCTGGGCAGAACTAGGGGCGGCACTAGCCGGAGAGTTATACCGAGCTCTCTGAGTTCCTTAGCCCTGCACCCAAAGGGCTTAGGGTATGACTGGCGTCTCTCTGCGGCAAAGGCGACGTCGAGATCGCTGCTGATGCAGTTAGAGTCCTTGGCGACTGAGGGAGTGCGAGCCACCAGGCTTGCGCATACAGGTGAATAGTGACGGTGCAGAGCGACTGGCATCTCCCCAGCATAGACAAGTAGGCTTTCAATTGGGGACGTGCGGAAGGCACCGCTTACCAGGGATAGGCCAGTGTGGTGGATTGTGCCCACCTTCCGCAATACACGCTCGGCTGCTGATGCATAAAAAATGCATCCGTAGTCAACCTTTGAACGAACAACAAATCGATAGAATAGTAAACACTAGCCCTATCAGCGGAACGAAAAATGTCAATGGCCCGGGTAAAAGAGACCTTAGGGCTACGAATATGAATCTCCCAGGTGAGGCGTCGGTCAAAATTTAATCTAAAGAAACTGCGAATCCACCACTACTAGCTGAACCCCATTTAGAAGCAAGTCCGGCCCGGGATGAAGAAGCAAATGGTAGTATAAATTCACTAGCTTAGGCTTGGCTAAGGAAAATCTAAACCTATGATTTGACATAGCAAAAATCGCGGTTCAATGTCCGTTGGAGTCAATGCTCTAGAATTGGCATCAGGGCCGCACCAAAAGAGATCGAATGGTCGTCCACGTAGAGCGTAGTGAGAACATCTTCTGGCAGCACCGTTGATGCTCGGGGCAAGGAGTCTGACACAGAACACTTCCCTGCGGGACACCCTCTTCCTGCTTCATTCGGCCCGAGAGGAGTATTCCCCCCCCCTTCTCCTCAACGTACGCGGAATCGACTATCTCGAAAAAATTCAGAAATAAAGTTTCGGAGACCTCCCCATTTTGTGCAGTCTCCATGATACCGCATCGCCATTCGGTATCGTAGGCCTTTGGCAGGTGAAAAAAACAAAAATCGTTGAATTTTACAGTCGGAGCTGAGAATTCGACGAGAGTGAAACTTACGGAAGCCACACTTTGCGGAAGACAGTTGGCCTCCGCCGTCCCCCCAAAAGGCTACTGTAACATTTTACCAACTTATCCATCAACTTGCACACTCGGCCGGGATAGAGTCATCTATCCCCGGGTTGCAAAGAGCGAGCACAGCATCGATTCGCCAGCATTCGGGTAGGGTACCCTCTACCCAGATCCTGTTGAACAAATCTAACAGAAAGGCCATGCCTCGCGCACCCAGTTTTCGAAGCATTGCGTACGGGACATCGTCCGGACCAGGAGCGCTTCCCGCACAAGAAACCAGAGCGGAACGCAATTCACTTAATATAAACATATCGTTGAAGGGTTCTCCGTCCCTGGAGTTAAAGTCCAGCCAGCGGCCCTCAGCGATATCACGTTTGCATTAAATGCTGGCTGACCAGCATCCCGGCTAATCCTCGGTGATTTCAACCTTCCTGGCCACGATCCTAATTTCAAAGCCTTTTCTGAAATCCTTGATCTCTTCTCCCTCACCCAACACGTTTCTTTCCCACTCTCACGGTAACATTTTAGACCTTGTAATCTCTGACTGTCTTATTTCCGCCTGACGACTACAAATTTGTCCAATGCTATATCTGATCACTTCCTTATCAACTTCAACTTCTCTATCCCATTCCATATACCTCCCCAGCTGTCTCTTAATCCTAAGCCTTTGCGTCGATAGCCTCCATTGATATTCCCTCCCTATCTAATGATGAAGCCTCTAAACTTCCTCCCATTGATGCTTCTGCCTCTCCTGACCAGATTCTCTCTTCTTTGGAGCAACCCCTTCTCACTTGTCTTGATGCCCACTCTCCCCTTGTCACCCCTTCGAACTCCCGTTTTCACCGTGACCCTTGGTGCTCTATGGAACTCCTCCGTGCCAGGCAGTCCATGCGTGCCCATGAAAGAGTCCTTAAAAGGCTCGCACCTGTGGGCAAGACACGACCCCTCTCTCGCTGGCCTTCCGACCTGCGACAGCTTCCTACGTGGTGAAATTAAAATCTGCTCGTGAAGCCTACTCACGTAATCTGCTTACTGATAATAGGAATAATCCCCGTGCCGTCTTCCGCCTGCTCTCCCGTCTTACTTCCCAAGCCCAGGTCTCCGCACCCATTAGCCCTGCTACTCTCTCGAATTTCTTCGCAGATAAGGTCACTAATCTCCGTGCCTCCCTTCCTCAGCCTTCTGTCCCGGCTCCTGCCATTCTTTCTGACTTCCCGCCTCAGCCGCTTATCGTTTTCCCACCTGTGACCGCGTTGGAGCTTACAGCCCTGCTCTCGCGTTCTAAGAAATCAGGCTCCCCAAAGGACATTTTTCCGCCTAAACTGTTATGTAAAATTCTGCCTGCTATCCTCCCAACGCCTCTTCACCTGTTCAACACTTCACTTGCAACTGGTCTTGTTCCCTCTTCCTTCAAACGTGCCCACATCCGTCCGATTCTTAAAAAGCCTCAACTGAACCCCACTGACCCTTCCAATTATCGCCGATTTCGCAACTTCCTTTCCTCTCTAAGGTTCTGGAGAGAGTGGTTGCTTCACGCATCAACAGTCACATGGTGGCCTGTAACATTGATGAAACCTATCAATCTGGTTTTAAGTCAGGTCACTCCACAGAAACCGCCCTTCTCAATGTGTCCGATTGCTTACGAAGAGCCGCGGACAGGGGTTGTGCCTCCATCCTCGTTCTACTCGACCTATCCTCTGCCTTCGATACTATTGACCATACCGTCCTACTTGATCGTCTCCACTCTTTCCTCAGCATATCAGGCACCGTGCTTGACTGGTTCCTCTCTTACCTCTCGTATCGTACCCACTCCCTTGTGATTGACGACGTTTCATCCGACTCTACCCCCATTCGCTTTGGAGTGCCACAAGGCTCTGTCCTTGGTCCTCTACTATTTCGTATCTACCTTCTCCCTCTTAGTTCCCTTCTCCGTAATCCCGGTCTATCCTTCCACCTCTATGCTGATGACACTCAAATTTTCGTTTCCTCATCCCCCACGTCTCTTGCCTACTCTATCACTGACCTCCTGGCTGCCTACTCCTCCATTTCTGACTGGCTCTCTACCAACTTCCTCAGGCTTAATCACTCCAAAACTGAGGTCCTCCTCGTCGGCACCCCTGCTCTTGTCAAAAAATCTAAATCTCTCTTTCCCTCGCTTACTTTGGGCGGTAATACTATCATTTTCTCTGACTGCGTTAGGAATCTGGGTGTTGTTTTTGATGAGCATCTCTCCTTTAAGCCTCATATCCGCAATGTCAGCAAATCCTTTCTATGTTTCCTTTGTAACTTCTCTCGCATTCGCTCTCACTTTGATCGCCAAAGTCTTGAGACTGCTGTTCGTGCCTTCATCACCTCACGCCTTGACTACTGTAACTCTCTGCTTGTGAATCTGCCATCCTCCTCTCTCCGCCCCCTTCAACTTGTACAGAACTATGCCCCCCGGCTTCTCCTCCGTCGCCCTCGCTTCTCTCCTTCGAAACCCTTGCTGCATGAACTGCACTGGCTCCCTGTCAGATCCCGTACTCACTTCCAGATACTTCTCTTCACATTTAAGGCCCTAAACAACAAGGCCCTGTCTTACCTCTCTTCTGCTCTCTCGCCACGCCATGTCCCTCGGGCCCTTCGGTCATCACATGCACCTCTTTTGAATATTCCTCGTTCATCCCTCTGCTCAATGGGGGACTGCTCCTTCTCAATCTGCGCCCCTAAGTTGTGGAATTCCTTTCCTGCTGAAATCAGGTCTTCTCCCTCTCTTACCAGATATAAGCGTCTCCTGAAAACGCATCTTTTCAGAATTTCCTTCTCCCCCTCTTCAATTTCCATTCTCATCTCAGCACAACGTTCGCATTACAAAAGACTTATTATTATTATTATTATAATGCTAAGAAAGCGTTCGTGAATGACTGCCACGGACGCAGGGTACCAGATTCTCTTGGGGAACGGTGTGTGTGTGTGGGGGGGGGATTTGCCCCCGAATCCTTTCGACTCGCTCCCACACCTCTGCTAGAGGGGTATTCCCGTTAAATGAAGACACGTATACCCGCCAAGAAGAGCGGCGGGCGTGCTACAAAACATACCGGAACTTGCCCTAGCTCGACGAAATTCATCGACAGTGGGATCATTTTGTAGGCGCTTATTGCGCATGTAGGCATAACGCTTCTGTTTGAGAGCCATCTCATACTCGGCTGACCACCACGGAAGCGATCGACATGCAAAACGGCCATACGTTCTACGAATAGTATTTAGGATCACGGCGATGGGGTTACCGGAGAGGAACATGATGACCTCATCTCCCGATCTAAACTATCGACTTGGAAAGAAAACTGTCATTTTCTGAAATGTGTATCACCGCGCCCGCGCAAAGCACCCCGTATGCCTTCTCAGGCGGCACCTGTTCAGAAAATGATATTTGAATGGGAGAGTGATTTAGTACTACCATGGAGATAATCAAATACTTCCAACTCAAAATGAGGCTTCGGGAGCACAATGAAAGTTCAAGACGAAAATGAAGCGGTTTTCGGGCAGTCATGCGTATACTCATCCACATTTAGGAGATCTATATCTAACTCGTCGATCAGCTCAGAATGTACCTGACCCCTGGGATTGATCGAGTAGTCTTCCCAGAAGGGGTCTCTACCGTACAAATCCTCGACTAAGAAAACGGTAATCAGCAACCGTGCCACGTCGAGCGGAAGTCTCCCGCGTAGAAGTTGGCTGACAGTGGAATGTACGCAGAAATAACAGTATACTTCCTATCCAGGTGCAACTGCACTGCTACTACCTGAAAAATATTTATAGCAAATAGAAAAATGGAGACATCTGGGCTATAAATCCTGCCTCCTCCACCCAGCCTTGGCCCCCATGTTAGAGGACGCAGGGGACAAGTGGGCAACAGGAGGAGACGAGTCTCCGCAGCTTCGCCCAGGTGGCGCAGGGTCCACGGCAATCCCTTGAAGGAATATACCCTCCAGTCCTAGCTCGGAGGAGAGTTGGGTCTCTCTTAGTGAGAAGACCCTCACAGGAATGACTGTACGCGTCCCCGAGGCAGAAGTCCGGGCGCTGTTGGCCAAACAAGGCGCTGTCGCCTTCGCCGTCGAGGACTTATCGGGGGAGGATCGCGACCCCATCGTTTCAAAATGATCCGGGCAGAGGGTAGCCTCCCAAACTATCGGCGAATGGCTATTATCCTCGCTTCCGCAAACAGGGAAGAGATTACTCTATCCCGGCTGGTTTCGCCAAATCTCTCTAACCTCCCGCGTGTGCAAGTTGATGGAGAAATTGGTAAATGTTAGATTACCATTTTTCATGGACAGTGGAGGAAACTTGTCTTCCGTACAGTGCGGCTACCGCAAGATTCACTCCACGTCGGATGCTTTGCTCCGACTGGAAAATTACGTTTCTTAAGCCTTCCTTCGTAGTGCACGACGCAACGGTGTTTTTGCGTACGGGTGGTTTGAGGATTCTCATGCACAATGGAGCAGGAAGAAGCCGATTCGTTAATTGAAAGACTTTAGGTTTCATAGTCGATGTGCTTATTCTAAATTTATCATAAATGAAGTAATTATTCTTGAATTGTCTAGACCTAACCTAACCTAACCTATTTTAGATTCGTTATGTTAGTTTAAGTTATATTAGGGTAGAAAAAAACCTTGGGGTGCCTAATATTTACAAGATCATTTTTCTTTTCCATTACCAAGATACCTTGTGAGTCATACACAGCTTATAGCCGCCTTTTATTTGCGCAAGGTACCTATTTTTTAATTTAACGACTTTATGTCATCTTAAATTGACGCCAGGTGCCTGTTTTTAACTGCGGCGACGCAAGCAGCTCTATGGGTCATGCAAATCTCGTGTTGTGTTCCTCTTCTGTCCGTAGCGAGTCACTGGCTCAATGTAGCCAGCTAAATCCAATGCTACCAAAGGTAATTGGGCTCACTGAGTTAAAATATTATATAAGTTGACCATCAGATGGCACCACCTAGTGGCTAAAGGTGCTAAATCGGGCATTTTTAGAGATATGAAGCTCCAAATCTGATGTCAGTTGACCACCAGGTGGAGCTACCTAGTGGCTAGGTATCTAAATTGGCCATTTTTTCGCCGCAGGTCCACTCGATCACGTCCCTCTAGTTGAAATGAGGTAGTTCGAGGTGCCTATTCTTGACTTGAACGAATTTAGGCGCTTTATCTTGAATTGACCCGGGAACTTTAATGCTTCGGAAAAGGTGCTAAGACCATATTTCACCCTAGTCAGAAATTAAGGCCTAAGCATGAGGCGGTGAAATGTATCACTACCAGAGGATATAAAATTGGTTTCCAAACTTTTCACCATCAGCACCTCTCTTATTTAAAATAGTTTTTCACGAACCCTAAGCTAAAGATTTTATGTCTTCTCAAGGAGCCGATTTTTATTAACTAACAACTAACTCGTTTGTTCGTTTAATTGAATATGAAATTAAATACATGGTACCACTAGTAAATCAAAGCGGACTTGCTTAATGAGATAGTTGATGTCGCTCAGAATTTCATGAGTATTTAATTAAATTTAAGACTAACAATTAAAAAAAAGTCAAAATATTAAATTCTTACATTTGTTTACGAAAATAATTATACATTTTGCAGTGCATCTTGTCGAAATTTGTACTTAGCTCACGGGCCCCCACCCCAGTACTGCCTTTCTGGCCCAAAGGGTTAAGCGGGGGTAGGTTGAGAGCCCAGGGAAAGAAGGTTGAAATTGAAAAAATGTGGAAACGGATAATTTAGAAACAAAAATTAGATTGATTCAAACCCCTCAAGTCCGGCTGGGACCGGAAAATACAGGATCCCTCCATGGTTAAGGCATTAATTAACCCCCTACCACACTACAATGAATTTCATAGCTTACCGTATGAAAGGGCAATATTTTTCAGTTATTCTGCTCCTCTTTCTTGAACGTCGTGAATTGGTACCCAGCACTCGTGGGCGGACTTCGTGGATGGGCCTCAGCGTGATATGCGTTGGTGGGTCGGCCGATCTCTACCCTAATTTTATTTCCCACCCTTTCTCGAAAACCAGACATTGACGAAAATGAGGGACTGGAGTTCAAAATTCTCTTCATTTCTAGCTCGTTTTCTTGTATCTCTTCTTCCGTTCCATTTGGAATTTCTGGTCGAATTAATGGTCTTCTTTGGAATTGCTCGGGTTGTTCGGTTATACAGGGGACAATTCCAGGAAGGTGATCTAAATCTGCGATTCCACTCTCTTTTGCTCTTGAGCTTTTGAGAGAAAATTTTAACATATTATAATAAAATTAGATTTTATAAATTAAAATTGGGAAAGCTACTTTACACAATTCAACTATGCACATGATAAAGGATGGAACTTATAGAGAAGGGTCGAATAGACTGAACCCATCATATAAAATATATCTAGTGGAACAAAGTATTGAAAACAACAAATAACTAAAACCGACGAAACAACACCTCACAATTAGTGGGCAGCAAATGATAACACTAAAGGATAAGTTAGTTGAGGCACAAACTTTGAAATACTTAGAAGAGGAATCCATTTTTAGGATTTCTTTTATTAAACAAACCAGATTGATGATTAAAGCAAGATAGTTCCTAAACTAGTCTCGTTCACTTAATAAACACTATCCTAAAAGGTTTCTTTTCTTAGGATTAAAGGATAAGCAGGCAAACAAAATCATTGCGGAAAATGAGCGCACATATGAGGAAATCAGAGTCCGCGAGGATTGGGCGACCAGATCAGCGTTTTGCTCGGTTTATTTAAAAGACCATTAGAAAAGTTGAAGAATGGCCACGATACACTAAGAGCCCATCTGGCGACTGTCTACTTGGCCATAAGTCGCCGTACTCACGACAGCCTAATACTAGGCTGCATTAAAATAACTATATAAAACAAAAAAAAAAAACACAATAACAATAAAGAAGAAAAATGACAACAAACAGGAATGACGCTCAAGCGTTGAGGGGAGGCCCGCCTCACCCAGGCGCAGGAACGTGCGACCGATAAAGAAACAACAACAAAAAACCAAACAATTAAATAAAGTGCATGAAGCCAGCCTCTAAAAAATCATAAAGTCCACAAGTCAGTGTGCACGAACTCATCCCGAGTACAAGGGACAAGCGGTAGTGAACGCGCTCATCCCGGTACCGGGACAGTTAACGTGCGCGAAGATCACTTAGACTGGGACATTCAACAAGAATGTGCCGAACAGTCTGGGAGACAACGCAGTCATCACAATAAGGCGCAGGCGAGCGCTCCATCAAGTGGTGGTGCGTCCCGCGAGTGTGTCCAATTCGGAGACGACAGAAAGCAACCTGAAGCCGTCGTGGTATTGGGGGGTAGGTCCATGGGAACAGTCGCGGCGCAATGGCAAGCAACTTTAAGTTCTCAACCGTCTCCCATCTTCTTTGCCAAGCAGTCCGTATTCCTGCCATGTAATCGGTGTGAGAAAGAGCGAAACGCTGGTCTGGTCATCCAGTCCTCACGGGCACGTTGTCGCTCTCATTGGCGCGCTAATTCCCCGCAATTCCTACGTGTCCAGGAACCCAGCAGAAGTTCATCTCCCGTACCAAGCGGTGTATTGCATAGGACTCGGCCGTGAAGACAGAGGCAGCGCCTGGCAGAGCCCCGCTGACTTCGAAAAAGAGGGGATACGGCGCAGAAACAGACTCCCTCTTGGGACTTGGAGCCATCCGTATACACTGGCACGGTTCCAGCGTGACACGAAGTGTGTCCCAAAAAAGGCCGAACGCAATACTCCGCCGCTGTAGAAGCTTTGGGAGCAGAGATGTGTTGACAATTAATTGGTCAAAGCTGGTACCCTTCAGGGTGGCGTCCTGGGCAGAACCAGAGGTGCCACCGGCCCGAGAGCTATACCTAGTTCTCGACGGGGTTTCCTGGCCCTAAACCCGAAGGGCTTACGGTATGACTGGCGTCTCTTGGCGGCATAGGCACCGTCGAGATTAGATATTAATGCAGTGAGGACTGTTGTCGACTGAAGGAGGCGCTGGACTCGTGAATACAGGCGAATAATGCACTGTGCACGGCGCACAGCTAGTGGCATCTCACCAGCATCGACAATAGGGGAAGTGCGGAAGACACCGGTCGCTAGGCGAAGGCCGGTGTGGTGGTTCGAGTCCACCTTCCGCAATAAACGCTCGGCTGCGGATGCATAAAACCTGCATTCATAGTCGAGCTTCGAACGAATAAAGAATCTATAAAAAAGTAAGCATTAGCCCTATCAGCGCCCCAGGCGCTGAACGTCATGGAGCGAAGATTATCCATGGCGCGGTTACAAGAGACCCTAAGGTTATGATTATGAGCCTCCCAGGTGAGTCCACCACTTCCAAGTGCACCCCATTTATAAACAGGTGTGTGTCAGGGTGGAGCCCTAGATGGTGGCAGAAGTGCACCATCTTAGTCTTGGCCAAGGAAAACCGAGGTATGTGCGCTTCGGCATAGCGAGAGACGCGGTTCAATGCCTGTTTGACTCGACGCTCCAGAGTTGGCATCTGGGCCGCGCTAAAAGAGATAGAAAAGTCGTCCAAGTAGAGTGTACGAGAACATCTTCCCGGAACACCGAGGTGATGCCCCCCGCAAGGGGCGCTGTGATTTGCCTTTCTGGCTGCCGTGCTGATGGGACTCAGCACCCCATCCGGCCCCAGCTTAGTCTCTTCTTTCAGACCAGCCTGTATTTCTCCCCTACTTCCTCGCTTCCCCTACAATCTCTTCTACAACTTTCTCTGGTCGGCCTCCATTTTTACAGGGTAGATACTGACCTTCTCAGTCAACTATTCCGGATCAGGGCTGAGGGGGGGGGGGAGGGGACAATGTTTCCTAACTTCTGCGCTCCGGTTTCGGATGGTGGGTTCTTAACAACCTGCTTCATTTCCACTCATACCTTCCTCACATCCCCTTTCCATCACTTCACACTATCCTTTTTACGCTATGCCCAAGGTGGAGCCGCCATGCCGAAGGGCTGCCAGGTCACCAGGCGGGAGGGGTGGCCTTAAATGGCTGCACCTGGCTCTGCCAGCCTGTACACACCCCTTGCAGAGTGGGCTACTGCGAGGGGTGATTAGCGTCTACATCCCGTAAAAAAAGGGGTCACCATGCCCAATGATGACAAAACAAAAAATCTCCCCTCAATTACCCCTCGTCCACCGTCGGAGCCGCCCTTGGGAATCTCCACTGAAAAATGGAGGTCCGCCCCCCTTGTGCTTTTACAGGGGAACGTCCAAAATTCTTTGACCGGAGAAGAGACTAACTCCTTTGTTTACGAGTGTAGGGGACCCCCTCACTTCCTCGACTGGAGGTACCCTCGGATGCCTCCCTCTTTCCAGCGGCAGTCCCCCCCTTTACTTTCCAAGGGGACTGCCGAGAAAGCCAGCAGGCAGCCCATAACCGACTGCTTCCCATTGAAGCGGCTCGGTAGGGACAAATGCCCCTTAGGCGGGAGAGGGAAGACAGTGCCCATCGGCCGCTTCCCTGCAGAGACCTGCTGGCTAGGTTACTAACTTTAGCCGGGGTCAAGGCCTGTTCCTCCCCATACTCGACTCGTGAAACCGCTGCCAATGGGACCTGTGATGTCCTGGAGGGGGGGGGGCACATGGAGACCCGCCCCGAGATAGACATAGTCCTTGAGGCCACCCAGCCCAGCCTCAGACGGTAGGGCCATCCATGGGCAAATCCGGGATCGGCGCCAAGCAACGAACCCGAGTTCATCTTATGCAAGTTCTTGATCAAACGGCTCGGTTCTCCAAGGCAGTACAAGGAGGGGAGGGATCTCCTCCTCCGGCCCGTGCCCCTGTGACCGCCAGGGCCTTCTCCATCTCGAAGGACCTTGCTGATGCCGGTCCATTTGGCCTGGGCGCTCCTGTCCACTGAGAGGAAAAGCGGGTTCATTCCGCACCCTCCTCTCCCAAGAAGAAAAGAAACAACAAAAAAAGAAGACCTGGGGCTCCTCTCCACTTGCGGGGGCTGCGGGGCGAATGGGTCTGCTGCTTTGGTAAGCAATCAAGCCAAGATCGGCATGTCCGGCTGCGCTGCGCCCCCCCCCCTCCCTCCCGGGTGCGGATCACTGACAAAGACCAAAGGTACAAGTGCACAGAGCGGAGCCTCAATTACGTCGGGGCCCCTCATTCAGAAACTACCCAGCGTTTTAGAGCCCGCTGGGCTCACAGGCTTCCTGGTTATTCGCTCCAGTGATGGCAGCATGTTGGCCAAGGGCAACATGATTCATCGGAGGAGAGCTTTAGCTAGTGTGACTGGTAGAGAGCCGAAGGTGACCAGTTTCTCGGACGGGAACCTTTTGGCGAATGTGTTGAATCCATCCGAGGCGGCCATGATTAGTTCCCTTCGGACGCTTGATGGCACACCCGTGAGTGTGACGCCGCACTCTACCATGAACTTGGTAGAAGGAGTAGTTTATGCGAGGGAACTCGTGGACTACTCCATAGACGACATCACCTTAGAGCTGGCCGACCATGGGGCCGTCAAGGTCAAACGTGTGATGAGAAAACGGGGAGGGGCCTCCAGACCCACCACTACACTCTTCGTCACATTCGATTGTGACAAGCTCCCCGAGTCGGTGCGTGGTGGTTGCTATCGTTACCGCTTGAAGGCATTCGTACCACTTCCGCGGAGGTGATATTACTGCTACCCACCGCTTCAGCCATACTAATCGCTCCTGTCGACGTGCAAAGTCGGGGTTACCCGAACCCTGTGCAAGTTGCTCCAAGGCCGCACACGATAAGTCCAAATCGTGTGGCCAAGTGTGTCAATTGCGGAGAGCCGCACCCCGCTTCTTCGAAGCAATGTGGTGCGTATCTCCTTGAGAATGAAATCCTGGCCGTTCAGGCTCAGAATCGTCTCTCATTTCGCAAGGCTAAGGACTTGGTCCTGGCGCGCCCGGCGCTGCCTGGGATGTCCTATGCCTCAATGTTGAAAAAGATACCCTATGCTCCTGGCCCCTCCAGTTTTACGAGTACGTTCGTTTCCGCGTCCATTCGGAACCCTCCTGCGGGTTCGATCCAGCCCGGGCGCTCCCCAGTAAAGCTGGCGGCACAAAGAGTTCACACCCAGCCCCGGCTAAAACCAGCGCTCCCTCCCTTCACCCAGCGTGACCGTTTCCTTAAAGCTAAACGGCCACTCGCCTTCAGCTCAGTGGTGGGCTGGGTGGCTCTGAGACGGTGGATCTTTGAAAAGATGGCCCCCAGCCCTCCTAAGGTTTCGAGGCGGAGGGAGGAAAAGACTCACTGGGGAAGGTTGGGGTCGCCATAAGTCATCGAAGGCGCCAGCGCATTGTCCGGCCAACAGCGCCCGGAGTTCTGCCTCTGGGAAGCGTAAGGGTATTCACGTGAGCGTCCTCTCTTCGAACAGGGCCCCCGCATCTCATCCGAGTTAGGCCTGGAGGGCATATTCCTCCAATGGAATTGCCGCGGACTCCGGGCCAACTGGGAGGAGTTACGGAAGCTCGTCTCTTCCCGTTCCCCGTTAGTCATCTTTTGCAGGAGAACATGCTGAGCGCATGCAGCCCCTCCTGCCCACCCTCCCGGGTTATATGGGTTTTGCCACCCCACCACCACGGGACGGTGGCCGCGCAGTAGGATGTGCGGTTTACACCCGGCATGATGTCTCCGTTATTCTCTTCGCTTTAGACACCTTTCTTTCAGGCAGTAGCTGTGCAGATGAACCTTGATAGGTATACTGTTATTTCCGCGTACATTCCACCGTCAGCCGACTTCGACGCGCGGGACTTCCGCCGCCTCGTCGCACGGTTGCCGAGGCCCTTTCACTTGCTCCGAGATATAAGCAGTAGACACCCTCTCTGGGGAGACTACTCTATTAATCACCAGGGTCAAGTCCTTGCCGAACTGATCGACGAGCTAGAGATGGGTGTCCTAAATGTCGATCAGTTTACGCATCACTATCCGAGAATCGCTTCATTCTCCTGCCTCGATCTATATTTGTGTTCTCCGGATGCAGCCTGATTTTGTTTCGGGGCTGGTCGATGACATCCATGGTAGTGATCACTTTCACATTCAAAGATCATTTTCTGGGCCGCTGCCGCCCGAGATCCAGCCCCGGTGGTGCTTGGCGCGGGCGCGGTGGTGTACATTTCCGGAAATGAGTGAATTCTGTATCTCATTCGAGGACTTTAAGTCATTAGACGATGACGTTGAGTTATTATCCAGTAACCTCATCGCTGCGGGCATAACCACTATTCCTAGAAGGTCTGGCCGTTTCGCACGCTGACGCTGACCACTCCCATGGTGGTCGGCCGAGTGTGAGGCGGCCCTCAAACAGAAGCGTTAAGCCTACATGTGCTATAAGCGCCCCCATAACGATTTCACTGTCTGTGAATTTCGTTGGGCTAGGTTCCGGTATATTTCGAAGCACGCCCGCCGCACTTCCTGGCGGGCATACGTGTCTTCACTTAACGGGAAGACCCCACTAGCAGAGGTTTGGAAGAGAGTCAAAAGGATTCGGGGCAAGTTCTCGCAGGACCTCCCTACCGTTCTCCAAGAGAATGGGACCGCAATCTTTTAAAGATGCCTTGTATTAGGCAGTGTCGACTACGGCGACTAATGCGCAAGTAGGCAGTCGCCAGATAAGCTCTTAAAATTAAAAAAAAAAAATCGAACCCCGCGTCTGTGGCGGAATCCTTCGCGACCGTTTTCTTCACATTCTCTAGCCTGGATGCTGCTCCGCCATCATTCAATGCAAGACGTGATGTCCCGGAACGCCGCCGGCTGGACTTTACCTCTAGTGGTGGAGAACCCTTCAACGACAGGTTTATTTTGAGCGAGTTGTTTTCCGCTCTTGCTTCGTGCGCGGACACCGTCATGGTCCAGACGATGTCATGCACGCTATGCTTTGACACCTGGGTGAGCGAGGCATGGCCTTTATGTTAGATTTGTTCAACAGGATCTGGGTGGAGGGTATCCTCACTACTATGGATGTCATCGATCACCCCCCCACCCCAAATCAGGCTGTGCATCCAAGGAGTATCACCATCATTCTCTTAATTCTTATTCATTTACTAAATTATCTTCATCCTTAACTTCTCTCGATTTGAAAATTTTCGAGTCGGTGTATATCAATAAAATAAATCCAAACCTAAATAATTACTCCTCCTCAATTAAACTATTCACAATATAACCAACCAACATTTCAATAGATTAACTAGCCAACCCACCAAGCGAACAAATTTCGTTAGTAGTTTTATATCTTTAGTTTGTTGATTTCTCAACTCCCACGATAAAGCTTAGTCACTTTGTTGTTTTTTACAATTTAATATAATATTTTTTGTTTACTCCAGTAACTTTTAATAAGTGATATTCAAGTCAGTATGTTATAATTTCACTTTCGATTATTTTTTTAAATTCACACTGGGTAGTATTATTTAATTTTATATATTTTTATAAGTGTTTTTACTTTAATTTTAATAATTGTCAATTTTATTATTTTAACCCTCCTTCATCCGCTTTTTTTAGCCATTATTTAATGCTTTATTTTAACTGTTATCAATCAATGTTCCTTCCCCTTCTCATTAGTCGACATAGTCGCTGAAGATGGTCCTAGTACTAGTAAAGGTCCGAAACGTCCGGCCAATAAATGATTAGTGTAATCACCTGGTTCTTCATATTCCTGATATATATATATATATATATATATATATATATATATATATATATATATATATATATATATATATATATATAGAATCGATGAGGTTGTTACTAGCCAGGCGAATCTTTAATTTCACCAGGAATGAAAGTACATAGAATGCGGAGAAATTCATATTCATTTATTGGGTATAAACAACGTTTCGAGCTGTCCGCTCATCTTCGCGTTCATTTCGGCATATTTAGAGAAATGCACAGTCTACTCGTATCGGAAGTATACAGAGGTATCGTACTCTGTATCAGTACTCGCTTGAAAATCTGGTATCGTCCCATCACTACATTGAAGGAATATGCCCTCCAAGCCTAGCTCGGAAGAGACGCGGAGGCCCTCTTCGAAGAGAAGAGGAGGGCGGTGAATAAACCCGCTTCTTTCCTCCGCCGGCAGGAGCCCTTAGGCCAGATGGGCCGGCCTCTCGCAAGATTCTTCTCTGAAATGGAGGAGGTCTTGCCTATCATATGAGCAACAGCCGGAGGAGGATTTCTCTCCTTCCCTTGTTAGGCCTCGGGGACCCGAGCCGTTCGAGGAGCAGCTTGCATAGGAGCGGATACGGGCTCGACCCTATGAAAGATCTTACCGTCTGAGGCGGGGTCACCTCAGGGGAGCCTCCGTGTGGCTATCCCCTTCGAGACAGATCCCATTCGAGGTACGTTTTTTACCTAATGCCGGCGAACCAGCATCCTTCGAGGAAGAAACGGGAGCACGTGCAGTGACCTCCTGTAGGCTCTTAACGCACGAGTGCAGGATGTTAGGGGGCAAGGACCGACGGGCCATGCTATTCCTTGACCCCCAGAAGGGGTTGGCCCTATCGACGCGCTCCAACCTGGAACGGTCAATTTTTATCTGCTTGCGTGCTTTCTTGGCAGTCCTTTGTGAAAGAAAAGGAGGGACTGCCGCTGGAAAGAGGGAGGCACCCAAGGGCCCCTCCAGAGAAGGGGGTGAGGGGTGCCTTACATCCGTAAGCAAAGGATAGAAGTAAGCCTCCTCTGCAGTAGAACAAATTTGGAGAGTCTTCTGAGAAAGCACAAGAGTGGGTGTGGGGGACCTCCATTTTCTTTAGGGGAGCTGCCCGAGGGCGGCTCCGACGATGGCTGAGGGAAAGGAGTATTTTTTAAAATTCATCATTAGGCATTGTGACCCCTTTTTTAGCACGGGACGCAAACGCTCATCACCCCACGCAGTAGCCCGCTGTGCGATGGGTGAACATGTAGCTGGCAAAGCCAGCTGCCGCCATTTGAGCTCATCGTCATGGCGATTCCACCTTAGGCACGGCGTAAAGTCGATAGGCTGAAAAGTAGAGAGGAAGGTGAGGGTGGGAGTTAAGCAGGTTGTTAAAAACTCTCCTCCCAAAGCCGGAGCTCAGGGGTGAGGGGAAGGGCCTCGTCCCCTCTCTCAGCCCCGATCTGGTATGGTTGGATGAGAAAAAGCTGGTCGGCATCTACCCTGTGAAATTAGAAGCCGACCAAAGAAATTTGTAGAAGAGATTGTATGCAAAGTGAGGAAGAAAGAGAAGAGTCTAAACTGGGGCCGGACCGGGCGTTTAGTCCCGTCAGCACCGCCGCCAGGAAGGCAAATCGTCGCTCCCCTTACGGGGGAAAAAATGAATGTAGGGTGTCAGTTCTCTTTAGTGGAGTGGTCAATGGGAACGCGGGGGATGCGTCATCCGTTGGTAATGAAGGAATGTCTTCGTAGAGAGGAATGCACATCTATCTGATAGGGAATGGATGTTAAGTCACTCCGCGTAGAGGCTGGCAACTGAAGAAGATCAAAAAAACCTTTGTAGCCAAAGGAAGTCAAGGAGACAGAGGGTTGAGGTGTATCCGGAGTCGTTCACATCACAGCCAAAATCCAGTTTGGACGGTCAAGGGAGTGTAGAGGCGCATTATCGTACGTTAATTAGGTTTATAAGCTTTGCAACGCTAAAGAAAATGCAGCTAACGTGACAATTTGTCGCGAGAATGCCTCCTGGCAGAAGGAGGAAAGGCACAAGGCTACTTCTCCATTTTCTTGCGTGAAAGTAGATCATGGCTATGGGAAGGTAGAGGGAGGTCTCGGTGTCTGTCGTGTGGACAGGCATCGCAAGTGATTTCCGCCATGCAGAGGGGAAGCTACCATACAACTAAATCCGTTATATTGAGCCAGGAGGAAGTGGAGCGTGGATATGTAGTGTTAGAGCAGGCAGTAGGGAGTTCCATCAGCGCCAGTTGTGGTGTATAAACAGGAAGAAAGGGCATGTTGTAGCTCTTCTGTAGAGAATTGGTTAGAATCTTCATCTCTATTCCGGGGAAGGGGTATGCGATAATTAGGAATTTGATGAGGATTTTGAGATGTAGTGGAGATTTAGCCTCTCAGCAGCCACTCCTCTTTCGAATAGGAACTTGTCACCATCCTTAAGTTCGGCAGAGTGCGAGGGCGAGACTTATGCACCATGGAGACGTCAATCGTCCTTAGGTGAAGAAGAGTTTAAAATCTTGAAGACGTATACCTTCCAGGAGGTTGCAAATGGTTTCTTTAAGACTCGTATGGCATTTGCCTTATGTAGGGGAAGGCGGGTGTCGTGTTATCGACGAGTTACACGTTGTTTTTTTTACTGCGGACTGCTTCCCTATATACGATGAGACACCTCACGAGGGTGTTCTATACTGGAAGATTGGGTGATGCAAGAGTTAGCACAGCTGATAAAGTGTCGAGTAATGCTAGAGTCTAACCATTAGTAGGAATCCATAAATGTCGCATGGCATTTAAATGAGAGTGGAGGAACGAGAGAGTACTGGGAAGTGGTCGCTACCGTAATCCTCCTGCGATATAGTCCAAGAGAAGTTCAATAGTGTAGAATCAGACACGAGAAAGTGTCGGTGGAAGGGTGGCGGTAAGTGGGCAAGCCAGTTTAGACAGGAAAGCTCGTCCATATGGTATTCAAGAGTTGGCACGAGGAAAGTACAGCAAAAGTTCCACAAGGCTGGGTTACAGCTGTTAAAATATCGTAAGAGAAGGAATGGCCGGGGCAGATGGGGGATTAATTACAAATAGAATCAGAAGGACGGCCAAGAAGAGGAATGCTCACCGAACACACAGTCTACTGTGTTCCAAGAAAAAGCAGACCACCACCCAATTAGGGCTCAGTGCAGAGAGACAGGGTGATATGGAACTGACATCCAGATGAAGATGGCTGTTGAGAGTGTAGGAGAGAAAATTTCACAGCAATTCCATTGGACCACTGTGGGAAGACGAAGAGGGAAACGGGAGATTAGTAAATGTCCGGGAGGACCAGATGATCCAGAAGCTTTAATTAGTCTAGGCCCCGGCGAGGATGGTGTAGGTGTGTTTAAATAAACGATGCGACTGTGCACTATCTTGAAATGTAGTAAAATAGGAGGGCAGCAGTTTCGGTTGGGGAACGGGAAGGATAGAGACAAGAGATGAGAGGGGAGTCAAATCAGGGCAGATTTGAAAAGGGAGAGACAACAGTGAAAGTCGACAGCTGGAGGTAGGGATTTTATTTAGGTATGGGAGAGAATCTTGGGTAAGTGGAACAAGAGTAGTAGGGTTTTCTGAAGGGACATGGGGTTGTTTGGTATTTGGAAGGGATTTGGGGGTATGACGACGAGTGAAGATAGTTTGAGGTACGAAGCTAGGGTGATAGTGTTTGGGGAGGGGTCTTTTAAGTAGGCTTGTCAGGAAGTTCGTTGTAGTTATGGATTCGAGTAGAGATCTATAGGGTAGGGGTTTTATGAGGGTTCTGGAGGAAATAAAGGGAGCTGGGAGGACCCCCAAACGGTTCCTAATTGCTTCTTCTAATAAGAGGAATGGGTCGATGTAGAACGATCGTACTGTTCATGTACAGGCGGGAGTACTGTATAGACGAAATGTGAAGGCTACTTGGCGCAGGATGAGTGAACCGGGAGGCTGGAAGAATGGCCTTCATGTCTGAATTGAGGGTACCCAGTGTAGACTGTTATACATGGTACCTGTAGGGGCAGCACGTCCTCCCAACTCCCATGCCCGCAAGAAAGTCCCCGACCACTCAGATTTCCTTTGAAGGTTTACAGCTCTAGCCAGATCTCTCCTCATGCACCACCCCCAGGGTGTGCTGCTACACGTAGCACCTGGTGGACAGGGACCACATCCCAATCCCAGTGCCGGCAAAGAAGGCCTGGTTTACTGAGCAGCCTTCCAACTTTTTTTTTTGCCCTGCTCCGAGGAAGCTACTGCGTTCCTCCAGTCCCTATCTGCGCCATCTCTCCTTTTACTGGTACCCTCTCCTCCGGCTTCTCCCGCATTTGGGGTATCTACAGCCACCCGTAGGAATTGCGTGTTCTTCAAGCCCCTAACTGGTTCACTGAATGGCTTCAAACTCTTTGACTAGGCACAGGGAAGCTGGTGCATTCTCTCGTCCACACTACCCTCAGTATAAGGTACTCTTAGGTGATCACCCACCCTACTTATTAGTGGAATAACATATCTATGTTCATATTCTTCCTCATTACCTTCACCACTACATTTTCTAATTTTTCTCTTACCATTTAGAGATTCGTGCGGCTGCTTGCACTTCTTGCATCGTATTTGAAACTAGTGTAGTGGCGGGTTATTCTGCGATGTCCCTACCGGCTGCGAGGGCCGAAATCCCGATGACTATTTGAGGTACGAGGTAGGGAATAAGCTAGGCTGCCGACTCTCTTCACCGCTTCTAGTTCACATAGATATGAGGTGTTTACACCAGCTCCATTCTTTATGAGGTAAAGCACAAGGACAAATTATTTCTTGTTGCCAAGGTCTATCCAAATTCAAATCCTAGGTCGAGTATGTGTCAATGATCATATTCAGGATGTTTCTGATCCTATAGGAACTTTTCCTATGCCTGCTAAGCCCATAGTATCCTCTCCTACGTTTTTTTTTCTCTTTTGAAGTTCTAAATATGGCTACAATTGAAGGTGTAAAGTAGTGAATAGAGAGCCACCTCGCACCACTTCGCTAACGGAGGAGGGGGGAGGTGCCTTAGAGCATCTCTTCAACCGCTGGAGTGGCTATCCTCCTACCATGCATACACATTAAGAAATATTTACTAAATCTTGCCAGAGAGACGCCCCCGTAGCGGCTCTCACTCTACTGTGGAGTTGACCATCCCTGCCCTTTCTTAGGAGCTTCTACAAGATCCTATTAGCAGAGATCGGACTTCCCCTTACCTCATGTCTATGGATAATGCGACTTCCGCTTTCCACCTTCATCGAGTCTCCCCCTTACGACCGCGCGATGTGGTTCCCCTCCCCCATTACTTCTCGGGGGGTCCAATAGGAGATACAGAAATGGTAGGAGTCGCCGCTTATCAAGAGTGGATCCCCTTAGTGGAAAGGTCGACATACTTTATTGGGACCCTTCTCATTACTAGATCCACAATCGTGCCATTCTTGGCGGTCGACGTGCTGTTCCTCTGAATTTTCCCGTTAGGGGCAGGTCTGCTGGCTCCCCAGGCTTGTAGAACAGTAGTGGGCCACGGCCTTACTTGGTCCCCAATCGGGATCCCCGACCCTCTTGGTAGATGACCGAAAGGCAATGAGGACCCCAAGTTTTGCCCATTCCATACCGCTGCGTGTTCATTAGAAGATAATGACTAGGGGGGAAATACCCCAGAACAAAACTCTGCTCCCTGGCAAGGTCTCTTAAGTGGACACGGGCAACCGAGAACCTAAAGGAAGGGATGGGCTCCACAAGAAACCTTCTTTCTCAATCTCTGAGAGGAACCGGGCTGAGACAGGCTTGTCCGTCCCTCTAGCCTTTTCGGGAGGGAAAGAGAAGAGTTTAAAACTCGCCTCTCTCCAAAGAACAAAGAATAAGAAAACTGAGGGGGGGGGGTCTTCTTCCTCCGTTGGGATGAATGGGCCCCACCCTGTTGACTTGGCAGATAAACAGATGAAAGCTGGCAAGTCCGGCTTTGTTACCTACTTGAATGGACAGGGTAAAAAGAAAACCCGAACAGTTACTGTAAAAGTCCAGGCACTTGGATGAGCGGAAACTCGAGGACATCGATGCCCCTCAACGAGAGAATGCCTGGCGCATTCAAGCGCGCCGGGTTCAAGGGATTTCTGGTTATTTCATGCTTTTGATGGGAGCATGTTGTCCAACGGACACATATGTACTCCATTAGTGTCAGGCTTTAGCTAAGATTCTCGGTAGAGAACCGAAAGTCACTCGTTTCTTGGACAGTAGCATTCTCGTCAATACGACCGCCCCGTCCCAGATGGCCATATTGAACACTCTTCGAACTCTTGATGGCTCGCCTATGCAGGTGACCTTGCATCAACCTCGACTGACCAGGCGTCAGTCAAGGTTAATGGGAAAACCGGGTGGAGAGGGGCGCTCGAGACCCACCCTTTACACCCTTCGTCACTTGTGACCAAGAAAGGCTCCCTGAATTGGTGTAAGCTGGCTGGTATCGCTAAAACAAACTTCATAACTTTATCAATACTCTTATATTCTCTTCACAAGTTGTTTTTTTTTCATCTATTCTTCTTACATGCCATATTCAACCTCAGAACACTCAATAACAAACATTTTTTTCAGTCGTTCTTCACTCTACCCACCTTTCGCACACCAATATCCCTGTCAAATTATCCATTTGCACCCCTCTCAGTCGAGATCTTTCCTTTTCCTTCCGTTATATAATTTTATTCCTTTGCACAAACTTTCGTACAGGCTTACTCTCGTGCAGCTTTATGTCGCATTCCACCTCAAATCCTCGGCTTTTACTTATGTTCTGATTGCCCCAATAGACTTTCCGAACATTTAAACCCGTTAGGTCGCAATCTGCTTCATCTATACCACTATCATCCACACTACACACACACTCACAGATACTGGTTTAAAGGCGACATCACGGGCTAGGATATCGCACCCCCATCTCATTATCACCCCTAAATGCCATTTCCTTACTTTTTTCTGCATTTAATTTTAGATCTCTCCTCTCGCACCTTACCAAAAGCTGCGATCAACATTTGCTAATCACTCTCAGCGACCAACACCAGGTCATCAGCAAATACCAACATCGATAAAGCCAATCCCTTGCAATTGCTCAGTAATTTATTCCCCATTACTCTCACCCACACGTATTCCATTTAAGTACTCCATCTATGAAGATATTAAACAGCCATGGCGACATCACAACACCTTGTCTTACACCCCCACTTATGTAAAACCGTTCCCTCCTGCTATCTTTCTCCACACCATCCGATAGTTTACCAGTACCTCTATAAATTCTTAGCAACTGCCATAATGCTTCTCTGTCTACCCGATCAAAATCTTCCTCCAGATCTTTACCATACACTTTAGATCACTTATTCCTTATTTTTGTTTAGCTGTCTCAGTTCAAATGCTTGATCCACGCATGCCCTACTCGCTTTAACCCTCTATCAACTCGGTTATCTTTTTTTATGCGCCCAATCAGAATTTTTCAAGACACTACAACATTAATCAGATTCATTGGGGCCGTTAGATTGGTCGTCTATTGGATACAACCACTTGCTTGGTGTGGATCAAGAACCTCCCCCTAGCGTGTCCGATGCTATAGTAATCGCATATCCTAACTTCGTCAGTGCAGCCTCTTTTTATAAATATGCATAGCGTGTCTCCCCCACAGCTGGGTGAAAAAGATTCCGTGCCATGGATGGGTGAAACCGACTTAGTGTCTGTAATGGCGAAATAAGAAGTTAAAATAGACCAGCTGAAAGTTTTTTTTTATTTAGTGGTTTTTGATTTTTGTTTTTAGGTGCTGTGATTTTAATGTAGCTTAAGTAGGCTAAATTTTATTGCGGCGTCATGCCTTTGGTGGGAATCCCGGAATGGGTGCGTTAAAAAACTAGGTCGGCTGACAAAAGTAGCGTGCTCTCAATTATTCTGATATATGACCTTACGACCTTCAAAACTTTCAATAATTCCCGGACTTAACTTGGGAGGAACTTGGCAATTATATCATTCGAAAGAGAATGTAAAACAACATAAGGGTTTCAGATTTCGTAAGAATCGGACGAGTAGTTATGATATTATTGCCAAACCAAAATAATTCCAGGGCTAATCTTGGGAGGACCTTGAAAATTATATAATTTGAATAAAAATGTAAAAAATCATTAACGTTTTAAATTTGGTTAGAATCGGCCGAATAGTTACAATGTTATTATCAGAAAAAAAACAGGGACCGACCGACCGACACAGTGAAATATACGCGTAGAGTCGCACGCGAATAAAAATCAAGACTGATCCACCTGTAGTCCTTGCATTGACCTTCCTCCCCTTTACCCATATACAACGTTAATATTACTGTATTTTTCCACTCCCCAGGCACGCTTGCACTTTAAAAGACTTTACAATACAGGTTAATGAAATCCCGTCATTGACTTCAGTATGGTGGTAGACTCGTGACCTGAAAGATCGGGTGAGGTTTTTGCCTAGCGGCAGGATGAAGTAATGATGATGATTTGCTGTGAAAATACCAACGTATTAATCCAATAGTTACCACAAATCACCTGATTGTTGCGTACTCGTCATTGCTGCGTTTTCCTCCACTGTTACTGTGAACTACATCGGGCTCTGGCTTCTTAATAATCTTCATTTCCTCCTAAAGTGAAATTGCAGATTAATTACGAGAAAAACAAACGCACCAATTATTACCCAAATAAGAGGGCATTTTTAGTAATGGTTTGCTACCTCTCTACTGCACTGCATGCCTCGGAAAGGGGAAGGGGGCCCCTTCCCATCCATGCCAAGCAGGTGACTGCATCCAATAATTCACTCTAACAGTTTAGAATTACTGTCATTTTTCAGTCAGTTGCAGTGCCATTTGTACACATTTGTTGCCCGAGGCTTCTTCCTGTGCACACCGACTTAACACAAGCATTTAATCAAGGTTGTAACATCTTCATAGCCAATGTTATAGATAAGAACATAGTTTACACTTTGCTAATCCAATGATAATAAAACCTTTATTTTAAGGGAGCTGCTTTTAATTGTATTGCTAGTGAACATGTTTCGGAGCATCACACGCCATCTTTCAGCTGCCAGTTTCTGTACAGCTGAAACATGGCGCGTGATGCTCCGAAACATGTTCAGTACCAATACAATAAAAAGCCAATCGGTTAAACTAAAGCTCTTATTACCATTGGAATACTTTATGTTAATTACCGTTGATTTTTGTTTCCTATTCAGTAACTTTATCTCATTTTTCTTCGCCTGGAGAGTCCCGACGAGGAGTGAGAAAAGGCGGTAAAAAACTTCCAATAAATTAGCGCTTGCTCATACAATGCCTAACTTATGGATTTTTTTTTAGTAAAATGAAGATAGAATGATCCAAGAGAGAAAGTGAAAAGTTAAGCGAAATAATAATGAATGTGGCGGGAGAGGGAGAGAATAAACGAATAATAGAGAGGATAAGATGACAGAAGATTAGAACTTAAGAACTGACATAATTATGACAGGTCATACATATGTACTGACCTTAAATCCTGTGGATTCAAAAAGTGCTTTGAGTTATTAATTAATTTTTTTTTAACTAAGATCACCACAAGTATACCATAAAGTACCAAACACCCAAGTATCATCGTTTTTTATTTGATGGGAAATTTAATTTCACATCATCGAGGTGACTTTTAATTTTTTTCGTGCCAATCCTCTCTCAAGAGCACAACCAACTCTTCTTTCACTCTATATTACAAACTACATGTTCGTCTCGCATAACGCAACCAGCTACTATTATTTAGACACATTGTCAGTCTGGTATATCTTCAGCGCGCACATGTACACCACAATAGGCAAGCAAACCAATCTCACTATGGCAAAAAATCATTCTTTATAAGAAACCGACCATTGCCTACCATATTCGTGATGAGCTCCATCGGAAGAGGTACGGCCATTAGGACCGAGTCATCGATTACCGCTTGCACTCTCTCTCCCTTTATATTATGGCGGTTCGCAAATTTATAGCAATGAAATAAAGTGATGAAAGATACCACTTCTACCATCTGAGTAAGGCCGTACACCATCGGGAATATTATCATCTGCGCTCGGACCTGGAATATAAATTTCCTGTAATGGGTCACGACGATTAAAATAATATAAATTGGTTTTCATTTTATTACAAATTAATTCGCCATCTTAAACATGTTCAAAAGGAATAACTAGAACAAAATACCTACAAAAAAATGGAAAGGCAGAAACAAACTCTTGAGAATGTGTATAAAATTATAACTATCCCTTGGTACCTTGCTTACCTCAGTCCCACATTCATTATAGGAAAGATAAAATTAACATGAGCAAGCTTTCAATATTTAATTTTAGCGTCCATAATCGTGGTTAATTTGCTTTACCATATGAATTATCGACAAGAAAAAGGATGTTGAAGGAATTTATAAAGAGAAGCTAGTAAAATTTGAAATTTTACTTAGAATTAGCAGCGAAATGTATAGGTAAATCGCAAACACCGAAAAAGTATGCATACTCAGATAAAAAAATAATGTTACCATTGCAACACTCAACATTCGCAATTATTTCTGAGTTTTTGCCTCCTTTATCAGAAACGACGAAAATTGACTTACTTCGGGCTCAGAAAAAGACATCAACATTACGTTCATTCCAATCACTATATTTTGGCATCCAGTTTCGATTCCAATAGTTCTGCAAACAGAATTATTCTGGTGGGGAGGGAAAAAAAACAAGCAATTGCAGGATGAATTGATAACCCGGACTCAGGCAAAGAAATGTGGTATGGATCGGGAATTAAAGGACATATGAATGTAACTGCAGGGTTATCATGTAAGCAGCTGTCCTCTTTTAATGATTAAGATTTTTTTTTTAAAGCGAAAATCAACCAGAGTAGTCCTGAAAGAAATTGTGAAAGAAATTCGTCAAAAAGATAAAGTTGTGGGAAATGAAAATTGTTGGAAGTTACTTAATCCGAGTAGTAAAAAGAGGACACTATTGGGGCGTTGTGGAACAATAGTGCGCGGATTAAAGCGGAAAATTGATCTCAAATAAAGTTAAAAAAAATCCAGATTACAAAATTATGCATTACCAAGACCCCGAAACAGAAGCACAACGAGCTTCTTCTGTAGTGAAATGTATAAATGTGCGAGACCATCCCGTGTGAATGCATTTCATCAATTCTTATCGATATTATATAACAAGAGCGGTCCTGCACAAATAAAGCCCCCTGATAAGGAATCCACCGTATCCCAGACAAGCCAGCTATTTTACCTCAGAAAGTGGACGGTCGTTGCTTCGATATAACCTCGTTCTGTATATTTATTTCAGCGCACGTTTCTCCGATCATGAACTCAGCTACTCCAAGCCAAGAAAACAACACTACGCCAACTAGGGAGAACCCCCATATTGCTCCCGTCTTACTGCAGGCAACAAACAAAGAGTACCAGCAAGCTACCATTCGTGACGCTTCCCTCGTATCTGAGTTAGGTCCCTATCATACCCTCTTCAGGGCCCTTTTGTATTTGCCCAGTTCTTTCAATGACAGTGATGATAAGGCCAGATTCTCCTCAGGGAAAATTATATTGCATCGAATTTATGCTGATTTCCTCGTCTGACCGCCATTTACTGAGAATATTGAGAACATATATATTCTCGTCATCAACAGTTCGATATTAAATCGCCATTTCCTGATGGACTCTCCAAACCAGTCTCGTTTCGTTAGTCTTCCATTCCGTCGTCAACCTAGGCGAGTTTCTACTCGACATTTTTGGTATCCTCATATGTATCTAAGGAAGTAACACTGCCCTTTCACGGTCAGTGATACCGTACCTTTCATTTTCAATTCTATATTCGACCACGATCTATTGCTAACCCGTTGTTTATCTCTGCACAATCTGGACCGTGTGGGTCATTGCTAAACGGAAATTATTAATGACTCCATTTTGTACCTCGCAACAAGTCGTTTCCCATTTGCTGCAATCCAAACCTATGTGCTTATTCTGTGTGTTAATTAATTACCCATTAGCTTATTTTTATTAACTGTAATCAAATGATTAAAACGCCAGTGTATCATCCTGTCCCTAATGGAAAGCAATCAAACTTTCCTTCGTTTATCATTATCTTAATGGTGCCATATGTAACGTCACTTTCCTAAACCTTAGAAGAAAAACATTTTTAAAGAGTAACCACTTATAATAAAACTCCTATCGGTTAGGAGAGTTAGACACTATATAGTATGAATGGTAAAACTAGTCTTAATTACAATTTGAAGCTTGAAATAAAAATCCTTTGTGTGATGTTCAATTGGTTAATGAGCTGGAGTTTCGAGCCTCGGGCAAGGTGAAATTGCATATGTTAAATGCAATATTTTCACTACTCCCATTTCACGGTAATCAGTACAATCCTGTGTTCACGCGAAACGAGGCGGAGAATTATTAATTTGTATAAAAGAATTATTTTATAAACCAAAATCTGACGCAAAACAAGCTGTAAGGTTTTAACCACCCGCCTTCTTTTTACGCACTCTGGCCAGTTCGTTAGCAAATCAAGGAAAAAATCTCCTTGTCCACGCCAAAGGAATAAATTATTATTGTTATTACATCATTGGAATTACTTGATTCTTAACTTCAGTTTTCGAAAACTCCTGCCATCATTTGTAGGCTCCGCCTCGAAAAAATAGCACTGCCTGTATTATTTTTTTCGTACCTTCTCTCAAAGGCAAGCGGCGTTGCCGATTCTTATCCTCAAAGTCGGTTTGAAAATTGTATTATCGGTAACCTGCAATTGTTCACTGATCCCTTCCCGGGTAAAATAGAGTAGCGGGTACTCGCGTTACTACCAGCCACCACAGAATCCTCCTTACCAAATTGTCAAACAAGCGACGAACGTATCGTTGTGGCGGGCAGCAAAAAGTGCGTCTGTGGCACCTAACACACATACTCATTTACTTGGTATAATGAATCTTCCCCTAAAAGATGAACCCGGATTTGTTCGTTTGCCTCCTTCACGACTGACTTCAGTACAAAACCAAACGAGTTTAAAACACGACTTCAACAAACTCCTCTTTCCCACTCAGTTGGGTCGGCGCGCTTCAATGTTCCTGAAAACTCCCACCCCCTCCCCCACTTTATGCCATATTAATCACAACGCCGCGCCCCCTCACAAACACCTATCCGTACATATCTATCATACACTATATAATTCACTTCCTGCTCGGTCAGCCCTTTCTCCCTCAAACACTCATACACGTAAGCAACCCCTTCTTCCACATGGTCTTCCAACCCTTCGCACGCACTGATAATTAAACACCTTCATATCATCTCTTAGCCAGCCGTTCTTTACTGTTTCCTTTCGTACACCAAACACCCCTCACAAGTTGTCCATTTGGACCCTTCTCATTCTGGATCTTTCTTTCTTCCATCTCATACTCTTACCCTCATACAGTAACGTTCGCACCAGCATACTCACATACAGCTTCAATGCACATTCCACATTTAAATCAGAACGCTTTGATCGCCCTTGATACGGCCCTTTCATTCAAAACGTTGTGGTAGCAATCTGATCCATCTTCTACCACTATCACCTACCATGCATCAAGCGTTTGGTAGCAATCTGATCAATCTTCTACCACTATCATCCATGCATCCTAGATACTTAAAACCTAGCAACTGTTCAAGGGTGATACACCCCACCCCCTAAATACCATCCTCTTACTCTTTGCATTCACTTTTAGACTTCTCCTCACATACACCGGGGCATTTGCACATACCAACATAGAACCCATCCCTCCTTAATCCTCATTCCTATTTATACTTCTCCCAGTACTCCATCCCTAAATATATTAAACAGCCAGGGCGGCATCACATCCCTCCCCCTTCTAAAACACGCTTTACAACCAACATAAATACTCTTCACACCATCTTATTGTTTACAACTTACTTCGTATATTGTTAACATTTGTCATAAAGCTTCTCCATCTACATTCTACACTATCATATGCTTTCGCCAGATTCATGAACACAGCAATAACATTTTATCCCTTGTTTGAACAGCTGTCTGTGCGTGCAAATACATGAACCACACACCTACACTCGCTCTAAACCTTCCTCGTTCATCTCGTATCAATCCCTGGGATATCCTTCTTATATCCCCAATCATAATTTTCCACAAGCCTTCCATACAACGCTCAACAGACTTGTTCCCTTTCAATTCTTGAATTTAATTTCTCCCTTTTATCTATATAAAACGATACTATCTTTGTATTATTCTAATTCTCAGATATTCTTATACTTCAAATGCGTTACAACACGGCCACAAACCTTTTCCATACTACAATCACCAAACACTATTTAGTATCTCAGCAACTATATCATCTACTGCTGCCTTCACAATTTTCAGAATCACAGCACCAACAACCTCTTGCATACTTACATATTCTTTACCCCGATAAGAAGCTCATTTTGCACCCACGAGTCGAATCATATTCACATTCACATCATCATCTACTTTTGACCTCGTTGTTCACAAGTACCCAGTCATACTTACCTTTGATGTTCACAACTATTTTTTTATGTTCAAGGCACATGGCACGGACCAATGTCCACATTATAGCCTGGCAAAGTTGAAATTTGTATAGATTTAGGAAACTAAAAAGAGACAGGGAAGAATGTTTAGGGACTTGAGGATTTCTTGTTTGAGCTCCAAAGATCTTTCATAGTGGTAATAGTGTGTACAAACGCGTATATTCGACAATCCTCGGTAAGTATTTCTTGCTTAATTCCTCGAGAAAGTTCAACTTGAGGTCATTTTCAAGAAGATAGCCGCACGATATTTTAGCAAATCTTTTGCTAGATTTTAACAGTTTTTAGCTTTTTTAACCTTTATTCAACTTAGGGGAAGTATATTAAACTTATATAAACTAACATAACCTAGAAATTAACTTACATAAAAGCTAAAAACTGCTAAAATCTAGGCTCCAAAGCCCGGCTAAAATATCGTGCGGCGCTTTTTTTGAAACTTACTCAAGTTGGTACTTTGTATTGCCTTTATTCTTTGTTCTAATTTACTCGTGTCATTTATAATGCAACCGCCATAGTTTAAATTTGCCTTTGACGTCTCTTTTGCTTGCATTTGTCACTATTTTCTCCTCTCTTTGGTGCACCTTTACTTTGATCCATCTTTCTCACATTATTTCCACCACTTAATGACAATGGCATCCAATTGTTGCCATATATACTAACAATTATGGCGGAGAATGAGTAAACTACGAGTGTGATGGAAACGATGACATCTCGCGCAAAGTTTGTAAAGAGAAATCTGGTAAGGAAGTGGTGAAAAGAGAATATGTGGAAGATTTTGCCCCAGATTTTCCCAAAAGGATTGTGGCCAGGAGGGTAAGCGATTTCAAAATGTAAGCTGCAGCGTGGTTTCCCATGCTTCGATCCGGAAAATCTTTTAATTCATTAACAAAGATAAAGAAAAAACACAGAAGGAATCTCCACCAGGACGTTTCAGAAGAAGGGATTCGTAAAGAAAATGGTGAAGTTAGGGGAAGCGTGAAAGGGTCCTAGCCCTAGTCAACATTGTTTCTCCATTGTTGTAGCCCATCTGGCGACTGCTTAGCTGGGCATAAGTCGCCGTACAGTACACAGCCTAGTAACAGGCTATATTAAAAACAAATAACAGAATAAATAATAATATTATGTAACAAACAAATATTCCTGCCATGTAGTCGGTGTGAGGAAGAGCGAAACGCTGGTCTGGTCGCCCAGTCCTTAAGGACTCTTTTGCGCCCTCATCGGCACGCTCATTCCCCGCAATTCCTGCATGCCCAGTAAACCAGCAGAAGATAATCTCGATATCCGCCCGGCTCGCCAAAACCGTGGCGTGATGGATATCGCAAACCAGGGGATGCGGAGATTCCAATGCCTCGAGAGCATTCAGGGTGCTTTATGAGTCGCTATAAATCAATCCGGTCTCTGAACCGAGCACGTCTCGTAATCCCCGTTCCGATCAGTGTATTGCAACCAGCACCTGGCAGAGCCCCGCATACAATGGCACGGTTCCAGTGTGACACGAAGTGTGCTCCAAAAAGGCCGAACGCAATACTCCCGGGGTTGTAGAAGCTTTAGGAGCAGAAGCGTGGCGACAAATAGCCAAATGTGGTACCTTCCAGGGTGGCGTCCTGGGCAGAACCAGGGGCGCCACCGGCCTGAGAGCTATACCTAGCTCTTGGAGGAGTTTCCTAGCTCTAAAGCCGAATGGCTTAGGGTATGACTTGCATCTCTCGGCGGCATAGGCACAGTCTTGATCAGCTGCGAATGCAGGAACAGCTGTTGGCGACTGAGGGAGGTGCCGGGCTGGCGCGTGTACTTGCGAGAAATGTAGTGTACAAAGCGCAGGACGAGTGGCATCTCCCCAGCAACGGCAAGTAGGCTCTCAATGGGGCAAATACGGAAGGCACCGGTCGCCAGGCGAAGGCCGGTGTGGCGGATCGAGTCCACTTTCCGTAGCACGTGCTCGGCTGCTGATGCATAAAACTCTCATCAGTAGTCGAGCTTCGAGTGAACAAAGGATCAATAGAAAAGTAAGGCAGTATCTCTATCAGTGCCCCGTTGAACGTCACGGAGGGAAGAGTCCCTAAGGCTGAGAATATGTGCCTCTCAGGTGAGGCGTCGATCACATACACGACCAAGGAAACTGCGATTCCAACACTTCCGGGAGCACCCCGCTTATAAACAAATGTGGGTCATGGCGGCAGGAGTGCACCACCTTAGTCTTGGCCAAGGATAATCGAAGCCTGTTCACTTCGGTGTAAGAAGAGATGCGTGTTAATGCCTGTTGGGGTCGACGCTCTAAAGTTGGCATCTTGGCCGCGCCAAAAGAGATCGAAAAGTCGTCCACGTAGAGCGTAGCGAGAACATCTTCCGGCAGCACCGAGGTGATGCCGTTGATGCTCAGGGCAAAGAGTGTGACACTGAGGACACTTCCCTGCGGGACACCCTCTTCCTGCTCCTTTGGGCCGGAGAGGGCTCCCCCCACCCGTAAGCGGAATCGACGATCTCGCAAAAATTCAGATATAAACATTGGGAGGCGTCCCCTCGCCCCCATCGTGTGGAGAGTCTCCATGATACCGTATCGCCATGCGGTCTCATAGGCCTTATCCAGATCGAAATACACCGTGGCGTAGTGTTGTCTACGAAGGAAAGCCTCGCAGGCGGCATTTTCCAGTCGGAGCAGAGCATCCGACGTGGAGTGGAACTTGCGGAAACCGCACTGTGCAGAAGACAGATGGCCTCCGCTGTCCAGGAAAAAGGCTAATCTAACATTTACCAATTTCTCCATCAACTTGCAGACGCAAGATGTTAGAGAAATTGGGCGGAAACCGGTCGGAGTAGAGTGATCTCTTCCCGGTTTGCGAAAGGCGAGCACAGTAGCGATTCGCCAGGAGTCTGGGAGAAGACCTTCCACCCAGATCCTGTTGAACAAATCTAACAGAAAGGCCATGCCTCGCTCACCCATGGGTCGAAGCATGACGTACGCGACATCGTCCGGACCATGGGCGGTGTCCGCGCACGAAGTGAGAGTGGAACGCAACTCACTCACAGTAAACTTGTCGTTGAAGGGTTCTCCGCCTCTGGAGGTAAAGTCCAGCCGGCGGCCTTGCGCGACATCACGACGTGCATTGAATGCTGGCGGAGCAGCATCACGGCTAGAGAATGCGGACAAAGCGGTCACGAAGAATTCCGCCACGGACGCGGGGTCCGAGTTTGCGGTTCTATTCTCCTGGAGAACGGGAGGGCGGGACCTGCGAGAACTTGCCCCGAATCCTTTTGACTCGCTTCCACACCTTTGCTAGAGGTGGTCTTCCCCGTTAATTGAAGACACGTATGCCCGCCAAGAAGAGCGGCTAGCGTGCTTGGAAACATACCGGAACCTAGCCATACCGACACTAAAATCGTTCGGGCGGCGCTTATAGCGCATGTATTTATAACGCTTCTTTTTGAGGGCCGTCTCACACTCGGTTGATGACGTCATATCGATGTGTCCTCTAAATCAACTGAAATCTTTGGAAAATTTTTTAAACTACCTCAATAACCTATACCCTACCATAAAATTTAAATGGGAAAATAATAACCGTTTCATTTCCTAGATGTTAAAATTGTAAGAGTAAATGACCGACCTACCTTCTCTGTATACCTTAAAACCACTAATTCAAATTCTTACATCCATTTTTACTCCTGTTATGATATAAAAATTAAAGCCAATATAATGTCTATGTTTTTGAGGGGTTTTAAAATCTGTGACCCATGTTTCTTGTCCGATGAAATTACTTTCATCACCTGTACATTTATAGAACTAAAATATCCCCTCCATAAACAATGAATGCTTATCCAAGGCCAAGTCAAACTTCTATTGCACTAAAGGTAGTAACCCAGATACTAAAATATACTGCCTCTCCCTTCCATGTTCTCCATTACTGAAAGGTTTAAATAGTATCCTTTTCCCTAACAGCACCACTTTTAAATACCCTTCGACCATTAAAAATTCATTCCCTACCACCAAACCTATAGAAGGAACCAACGAAGCAGGAGTCTATTTAATCCTCCGTAAAGAAATTAACTGTCCTTTATTTTACATAGGCAAAACAGGAAGAAACCTGGATAAGAGAATGTACGAACACAGAGGAGACATTAGACGGGGAAACAGAGCCTCTAGTCTTTTCACACACAGTAACAACGTTAATCACCCGATAGACTTCCCAGAGGTCAAACTAATCTACCCGTGTAAGGACTTCCGCAAAAGCAAGGTCATTGAATCCCCAACTTTAACCTTTCGGATTGTCACTCTAAATGCAGCTCAGACGTCAGATGTAATCTTAAAAGATATCCTTAATGAACTTAAATTCACGCCTTCTGATTAGGAACTCCAATTGGATCTCTGTAAACTATATATATGTATATTGTACGCTTGTTGTGACTGCATGTATTCTTAGTGTTCGACTGAGGCTGGCATGACAAACCATGCCGAAACTGGTCTCGAGATGATAAATACTACGCTCCTCCACAGTGTTTTTTTATACATATACATATACATATATACACATATACATATACATATACACATACACATATACATACACACATACACATATACATACACATATACATACATATATACCTACACATACACATACATATATATATATATATACATACATATATACATATATATATACACGAGGGACGGTCAATAAGTTTTGCGAATCGGTAGGGCAAAACAGAGGAAGGGGGATGGCTGTTTGTGGGGGTGTTATGACAATTCAGGACCTGCAACCGCACGCTCCTGCCTCGTCTATTTAAGAAGCAGTAGCTGATCGCAGATCGTCAGTCACAATTTTTTCAACAATGATGAAGGTTGAGCACCGCGCAGTGATCAAATTTTTTACCAAGGAAGGCAAGAATACAAGGGAGATCCATCAATGCATGGTTGTAGTGTACACCAACACCGCCCCTTCCTATGCAACCATTTATCGCTGGAATATGGAGTTCCGCCATGGTCGTGAGTCCCTTGAAGATGACCCCGGTCCAGGACGCCCGTCAGACGTGACCAACGAGGACAATGTGGCCCGTGTGGAGAGCATGATCCTCGAAAATCGACGGGTGAAGGTCGAAGAAATCGAGCGAAAACTTGAAATATCACATGGAAGTGTTATGAACATCATCCACGACAATTTGGCCATGACCAAGGTCTCTGCCCGTTGGGTCCCTAGAAACCTCACGCCCCATGATCGACTTCAAAGTCCTCAAAGTTCGAAGGAGCTGCTGCTTCTGTACATCTAAGACCCGGCGGGATTCGAGTCATGCATAGTGACAGGCGATGAAACGTGGGTCCATCACTGGGATCCCGAGACCAAGTTCGAAAGCATGGCCTGGAAGCACAGGGGCTCTCCGACCCCTATCAAGTTTCGGACCCAACCCTCAGCCGGAAAGATCATGGCCACCATCTTCTGGGATTCTGAGGGCGTGTTGATGGCGGACTATGCGCCTCGTGGAAGGACCATCACAGGCCAATATTACGCCGAGGAACTGGCTGGGTTGAAGAACTCATCCTTCAGAAGCGGCGCGGCAAGTTGCCACGCGGTGTCCTGCTCCTCCACGACAATGCCCCTGTCCACAAGGCCAAAGTTGCACAAGCTGCCCTGCGCGAGTGCAGATTCGAGGAGCTCGACCATCCTCCCTACAGTCCAGATCTGGCCCACAGCGACTACTTTTTATTCGGCCAGCTTAAGGCTGCACTGCGTGGATGCTGGTTTGGGGATGATTAAGATGTCCAGCTCGCCGTCCAGGAGTGGATTGAACAGCAGTCGGGAGATTTCTGGTTGTCGGGAATTCGAAGCCTCAGGGACAAGTGGCGCAAGTGCATTGAAGTCGAGGGTAGTTATATTGAAAAATAATAAAACACTTTTTCTCATATCTCCTTTTCTTATATCCGAATTGCAAAACTTATTGACCGCCGCTCCTCGTATATAAATTATATATATATACATATATAAATATATATATTTATATTTCACATATGTTCACCCACCCTCCCCCATCATCACCTCGTGTGCAAAAGCTTTCTGACGGAGGTGTCCTCGTTGGTTTCCATTTTTCGTTCCAATCTTTCCGCCCCCAAAAGTTCCCTTCTTAAAATACTCGGGTTCCTTATCTTTTTTAAGAGTAAATATTCTAATTATTTATTGGTTGTGCTTCGAATGATTCGATCGAGTTAGCATTTTCGAATATTTACGCCCCACCCACGAGCGTCTTCCTATTGAGCTCTGTTTGACATCTTTACCCTTTATTCCTTCGCTTTTTTATTCATTCCCTTTTCCCTTTATTGTTAATAATTGCGCCACCCCATTTCCTTTGTTAGAGTACCCCGACTAGGTAATGAAATCTACATAACGATCAGTCTGACAATCCCTGCCAAGCCTGTAAGTATCAAGATTTGATCCTCGTTAGGAACTTTAGAACTGTGTTTTACCAGGGAGCATTGGGAACTTGGCCTAAGGAAGACCCACCCATTCGACTTGGGGAGGAAATGTGGATTGAGCACCCCTCCCTGTTTTTGGCGCGACACCCCTACAAACACCGAGTTTTTGTCTCCACTACAGCCAGGAATCGAACCTGGTACCCAGCCGTGGAAATCTAACGCTTATCCACTCGACCACGGGAGCTCTGAATTCCACTCTTGTTCCCCCATCTATCTTTAGCTCCCCTTATTCCTGTTCTCAAATTAAAATCCCCTCGTTGGTTGTACCGCCTTTCTCTTCTCATATTGAAATTAGAGACTAAAACTCTCCTTGATCTCTTTACCTTTCGAAAGCCCATTAAAAAAAATCCTTATATAACTTGTTGGATTCTTTGATAATACCTATGTAATTTAAGAACCATAAAATATTGGGGGGAATCGCGTCACTAAAAATAAAAGAAAGATTTTAAGGCTGCAAAAGAACAAAAAAATTATGAAAACTCACTAAGTCAAAGTTCTTTAACTCAAAAAGTGTGAAAACTCACTAAGAAAAATATTTTTACTCACAAATATGCGAAAACTCATTAGGCCAAAGATCTTTGACTCAAAGTTGTCTAAACTATGTAGGCCAAAGATCTTTGACTCAAAGTTGTCTAAACTATGTAGGCCAAAGATCTTTGACTCAAAGTTGTCTAAACTATGTAGGCCAAAGATCTTTGACTCAAAGTTGTCTAAACTATGTAGGCAAAAGATCTTTGTTCTCAAAGTTGTCAGAACTCACTAGAAAAATAGCTTTGACTCACACAATTGTAAAAATTCATTAGGCAAAATAGTTCAAGTTCAAGTTAATGCAAGTGATGAAATGTGTGGTAGGTTTTCATAGGTGTGAAATTGTTTATTAGTTTGCCCTGGTGTTGAGGGCATCATTAGCATACTTTCTTATTATTGTTTGTTTAATTTTTTTATCCTCCGTTAATAACATTGCTGACCGTCTATGACGGTCAGGTTCTTGCATTGTTTTATAATTTTTGTTTATTCTTTTATTAGGTTCCTCCGTCGTGGCTTTCAAGCCTTTCAAGTATTTTTTTGCTAACTATTCTTTTCTAGTTTCATATGGGCATTTTTGCCTCTTTTATTTGTACTTTAACTTTGTTATTTATTTATTCTTTATTTTCTTTCTACTTAAATTTTAGCTTGGGTACTTTGCCTCTCTTTATCTATGCTTGTTTTTATTGCAGTTAATTTATCTTTCTCTCTATTTTCGTTGAGTTTGTTATTTAATTATTCATTTCTTATTTTTAATTCAAATCTTAGTTTGGGCACTTCGCCTCTTTTTCTTTACGTTTTTTGTTATTGCTGTTAGACTATCTTTCATTTCTTATTATTTTAGTTACCTTTGTTGATTATTTATTCTTCTTCTCTTTTTATTTTAATTTGATTTTAGCGTGGGCACTTTTCCTCTTTTCTTTATACTTATTGTTCTTTCTTTTCTTTTTGTTTTAGTTAAAGTTTAATTTGGGCACTTCGCCTCTTTTTATTTAAGTTTATTGCCCTTTGTTTATTGTTTTTTTTTACTTGTTTCGATTTTTGTTTCATTGTTAGGTGTAAATTGGTCTTATATTTTCTCTTGCACAGTTTCTTCCGCTGGGTAATAGTGCTGTTCTTTCTACTGTTCTTTGTCCGAATTGCGTTATTTGTAGATTATTGTTGAGAGTATTTCTTCTTCTACTTTGTCCCATCTCTTTCTCCCTAGCCTCTGGATCTCCATATTGATCCGTTTGAGTCCAGTTCTATCGTGTAGAGCCGATTGTCGAATACGGTCCATCTTTTTCGTGCCCGTTATAAGCAGTGTGGCTTGATTCTGCACCCTCTGCATCATCCTGTGAGAGATGCAACTTCCCATCTGCGTGATCACGGCCGGGTACACCAGGACGGAGCGTACCAAGGCGTATTTGGCACGTTGAGGCTTCGGAAACGGTAGTTTCTTCAGCTCTCTTTTGGCTAGGGAGAGACTGTTGTTTATGTGGGCCTTATATCCTGTTTTGGAAAGACGTAAGCCCAGGACCTTTCCCTCGTTAGAGTACGGATAAATTTCATCCTCAACGAGGACGTCGTCTATTTTCCGGCGGTTTATCGGAATTATCAGGAACTTCTGGCGATTAGTCTTTATTTTCCACCTTTTTTTCGTAACGATTGATGTTATCAATCTTGGCAGCTGTCGCCCTTGCTTAAACTCCAGCATTTCAGATTGGACTTGGAACGATTTGTGTGATGTGATGTGATGTCATTTGCGTATTGCAGATACATCGAATCGTATCTCACTACATCAGGAAAGTCTATTGTGTACACGAGGTACAGCAACGGACTCAGACAACTGCCTTGTGGAACTCCTGCCTCGAATTCGAGTCATTTGTAGCCATCGATCGCGATTTGTGCTCTCCTTCCCATGACAGTCACAAAAGACCCTTTCCAGGATTGGGTTTAGCTGGAGGTTTAGGATCTTGAATTGTAGCCCTCTCAGCCAAACCTTATCAAAGGCCTTCTTTACACCCTGCAGCACCAGATCTAGGTATTTTCGCTTAGCTTTGCCGCATGCGAGTTTTTCCGTTAGGAGGACGAGGGCGGTCTCCGTTCCTCGTCTCCTACGGAACCCGTGCTGCTGAAGGTTGTGAGCTCCTCGCTCGGTTATTTGTTCTTGAAGCCTGTCAGTCAGGAACTTCTCGTAGACTTTCGCAACGAATTCTAGTAGGAAGATTGGCCTGTAATTGACCAGTTGATCAGGAGGTTTTCCTCCCTTAGGCATGAAGATTATTTTAGCAATCTTAAAACCATGAGGGAAGTAACACGTGTTCAGGAAAGCGTTATAAATATTTGTGATTCCCTGAATGATCTGCTGTGGGGTATTTATCAAGTTGATTTTGGTGATGCCCGTCCAGCCTGGTGCCCTTTGTTCAAAAGATCTTAGAGTGACCATGACCTCCTCACGTGTTATGGGACGGCCGTGGCCCGCCATCTCCCTGCCTTCGTCTACTTGATGTTGTGGGTGCGTGCGGTGTATAATCTGATTTAGGTCTTCGATCAGTTGGCCTTCGAATTCCTGGTCGAACTCTTCATTGTCTTTTGGGGGTGATACTGAAGACGTTTTAGGCCAAATATCTTTAGTATTTATTATATGTATATCTCTCATGATCGCGAGTGAATCTTTACTATTAAGTCTGTCCGCTTGTCTTCTGAAATGGTCCGCGAACTTTTCACTGGGATCGCTTTAGGATTTTGGAAGGCGCCTTCTGTGAGAGAGATTATAGCCCTTTATTACCCTATTTGCGAGTTTGAAACAGTTAGCGGTGCGGACCCGAGGGACTGAGTGGGCTTGCAGAAGGGCTCCCCCCCCCCCCTCCTTGCCCGCAGTGAGAGAGGGAGGGGTATTTTTCGGTGCTTGGGTAACCGACAGCCCGACCCTAGCTGCCTCTGGGAGATGAAAGATCCCCACAAACTCTCCAGACGTTCGAAGAGCAAGATCAGTCTTCCATTCCTTTAATTTACTAACTAGAGTTATCGACTTTTGATTCCAACTATAACTAATTCACACCTTATCTTTCCCACCAATCTTTAATTTTAAACTCAAACAAAGCTAGGGTAGCTTCATCAAACCGATTCCTCGTCAATCGAATAATTCACTGTCATACCAATGTGTTTATAAAGGTGGTAAAATAAGGTAAGTTACACACATCTGACCCACGAAAAGAAATCGGGCCGTGAATTAACTCCTACTTTGGTGAGTACTTTATTATTTACTACTTTTTACTAACTAGGTAAGTTGGTAACGCTTTGAGCTAAAAATCGCTTCCGGCATTCTTTTGAAGAAAAAACAAACTTTTTTAACGAACTTTCCATCGTCTTTGATCGTAAAAATCTTATTTATTTGGTTTTGTTCCTTAACTCGAGGGTATAGCATCAACATTACATACTTGTAATGTGAAAACTCTCTAGGCAAAAGATTTTTCACTCAACTGTGTGCAAAACTCACTAGGCAAAATATCTTTGAGATCGAGAACGCGAGGAGGAATCCCACAAAAGGTACAGCTGCTGCTGCGATGCCCAGCTCTAACGAGGTGGTGAGAAGAGATTCCCAGTAGATGACGACCATGAAAGAGCCAGCAGTTAGGGCGCCGATCCAGCCGAGGACACTGCAAATCTGCGGACAAAGACAGGACGCATGTCCAAATATACCCCCTAACGCGTATATTTTGTTTTAGTTTATGGGAAGAGGGTTTAGAAATCTTAGTTATTTTAAAAAATACTTTCTAGATACAGAGTTCGAAGCCTAAATTGAAGACGTTCCGAAAAATACGAACGTATAGGAACCCTAGTTGGAAATATGTTTATATTTAGTTGTATGGACGAATTGTTTTTGGTGAATCTTGACAGCTGGCTTTGCGGGTGATCCTAGCAGCTCAGAATCTCACCTTTGTGATCCTGCTAGCCCATATTCGTGTTCGATGCCGGACGTACATCCCCAGGAGGGCTGGCACCGTCACAAACGCCATGCTGATCAGGATGTTCAAATAAGGAATCACGATCTCGTTTTGGGTCCAGTAGTGCGAATAGAGCCAAATATTGAGGGGCATCCCCCCGAAGGCTATGAGGGAGGACGTGGCGGTCATGAGAAGGCTGAAACATTCGTGTGGAAACACGGAGTCAGCAAAGATTGGGGGACTGGTGTAAACATTTTTATTTTTTTTAATTTAAAGAGCTCATCTGGCGACTGCCTACTTGGGCATTAGTCGCCGTATTAAAAACGGCCTAGAACTAGGCTACTTTTAAATTTAATGCAATAACACACAAAAAAAAACAACCCAAACAACAACAGAAACTAAAAGGGAAAAGGAAACGAGTAGCAAGCAGGCTCCTCCGTCGGGGGAGGTCCCCCGGCGCAGGAGCGTGCAACCTATAAGGATGGGAAAAAACAAAAACCTGGTTAAATAATAGGGAAAAGGCCGGCCTTCCCTCAAAAGTCAACAAGTCCACCAGTCAAAGTGCACGCACTCGTCCCGAGTACAAGGGACAGGAGGTAGCGACCGCGCCCATCCCGGTACAAGGAGAGGTAACGTGCGCGAAGATCACTCAGACTGGGACATTCGACAAGAATGTGTCGAACAGTCTGGGGGACGACGCAGTCGTCACAATAGGGCGCAGGCGAGCGCTCCATCAAATAGCGATGCGTCATACGTGTATGTCCGATTCAGAGAAGACAGAAAGCGACCTGAAGCCGTCGCGGCATTGGGGGATAGGTCCATGGGAACAGTCGTGGCGCAATGGCACGCAACTTTAAGTTCCCTTCGACCGTGACTGGTGTACGATGATGGTATATTTATTAGAAAAAGCATAAGACATTATAATAAATTAATACATATAATGTAATCAGTAATAGAGTTGAAAAAAAAAAAATATATCGCTGAGAAAGAGAAGGATTTTAGGGGAAGGCAAAGGTACATATAGAGGGGTTCTCCTGGAGCATGTGACGCAGGAGTTCAGCTTTTTATACATTAAATATTTATTTTTACATTTTAGATATTACCCAGTAATAGGGTTTAGTTTATATAATCAAATTTTATTTTCTATTCTAATGTTTGGTTTATACTTTTTTATTTATCCAATTATTTAAATACTCGTATTCTACTTTACATTCTTTTTTACTTATCGGTTTCTGTTACATTTGTTTATAATTTTATTATCACTTTACTCACATTAACTATATTATTATTCTACACTTATTTTTGCTTTTTGCTATTATTTACACTTATTCTTATTTAATCATCCACTATGTTATTACTCTATACTTATTTTTGCTTTTTGCTATTATTTACACTTATTCTTATTTAATTCTAGACACTACTTTTGCAAATTTCACTACTTAGTACTTAGCGTACTCTCACTTATTATTACTAATTAATTTGGCAACTTATTATTATTCACATTATTTCATTGGTTTACTACTCACAACTTAGTTGTTTAAGTATTGAATTTTTACACTTTTTAATTCACATTAAATATAAATTAGTTATTTATGAAACTATATTTATGTGTTTATGCACTGTTTTGATTTTACTATTATTTACTTCATGACTATGTATTAATTCATGTATTAATTATGTATTAATATTAATCTTTCGACTCTCACTTTCACTTTTTATTGTTTAACACTTCTTTATACTATATCCGACGTCTTCATCCCGCATTTGATGCGTTTGAAGGTCGGCGCGTTTACCGTGTGAAGGCTCGTGTCTGGAATGTATACGGTTCCACTACACATTAGACCTTCGATTTCCTTTGGGGACCAAGGCCCCTCGAAGGTCCACTTGAAGTCACCGTTACGAATTCCTTGAACCAACTTCACTTGGTTACCTTTTTCAGGACGCCGATTGATGCTTCCGAAGATTTTCAGCTTGAGCTCCTCTCCGTCGAAGAAAAGTCCCTTTTCAAGGACTTCGGTTCTCTCGGTGAGAGGCACTCCTGGGTAGCTTTCGTCATATTCTGAGCACTCGTCGGTTTCCGTACGACCGTCTTCTTCTTCTTTTGTTATTGTCTTTACGTTCTTCTTCTTCTTTCTTTTTGATTTCTTCGGGCTGCTTCTCGCGGTTGCTGGGCTTTCTTTCTTGTCTTCCTTTTCCATTTCTTGGCTATCATTTTCTTTATTTTTTGTGGTCTTTGGTTGTCTTTTCTCATCATCTTGTTTGGGCTTTTCCTCTGGAGTTTCCGTCGGTTCTTCCACAACCTTAATGTTGAGGACATCCTGAGACGCTGGGTTCGGGGGGAACCACAGCTTCTTCTTTACTCCATTATGTTGGAGCATAGTGTTTAGCTCCTCCGAGAAGCATCCTGGGCGTGCAAGGTTCTCCAGGTGGGCGACGATGACCATAGTCATGATCTCCTTGCACTCCATCGGCATTACCAGTTTCGGAGAAGCTCTTTCCGTCGTTGAAGGTTGGGAGGGGGACATGTATTTGCCAACTCATACGATTACTAGTAATTATAAGTAGTGCACACATAAACACACAAGGAAAGGATATATCGCGGTGCGTTATGGATGTACACAAATGTTGATCTAGGATATGACCAAAACACTAAATAAAGGTTTCTCTTTCTAATATTCTCGCATCTATTATGTAAAAATGCAATTTTATTATGTCTATAGGAAATTAGACTTAATTTGAATCAGTAATACTGCATAGTAAAAGAGTAGCAGCACTAGTTTGGAAAGTGCCAAATTTAGCTAAAATTCCATAATTTAACCGCTAATGTTTTTACCAGTTTCTGTTTTTATATCTAGTTTTAAATTACTACTTTTGTACTTTGTTGTGAAAAGGTTTTAGGAGTACTTTCCAGTACAGTATATAAAGTACTTTTCACTTCTAAATGAGACATTTCAATTTTCCTCATTTTATTATTTTTGGCAACAGGAACGAAAGACTTTTTTTACTATTGCTGACTTTCAAATATACACAGGATGGACGCAAAGTCCCAGCACAGTCCAATTAGAGTTTATTTCCATCACGGGAGCAAAATGGAGATAAATTAATTGGACTGAGTTAGGACTTTCAGTCCACCCTGTATATGAAGCCTGCGCAAAGGTAACGAGTGCTGTATGTCCTCGAACATATTGCCACTTTCCTAACCATCACGGGGAAGTTGTTGCCTTTGTTACGGTTGCGCTATGATGTAGCGGCATGCGATTCGAATCCCGTTTCACTACGTCACCACTGAGCTCTACATGTTTCAAGTTAGTGTGTGTGTGTGTGTGGAGGGGGCAGAGCATGTGTGGTATAGATAGAACGAAATAAAAGTGGTGAAAATAGAAGGTATTTTAGGAGGTTGCAAAGAGACGCAAGGCGCCTGGGGATTAGGCTTATCGCTTTCATTGTTTTGTTGTTCTTGTTTTGTACGGCGTTCAAGCCTTTTTTCTTAAAAAAATAGTTTTTTTTTTGCACACGTGAGCATTCGTTGTTTTATAGTATACCACCGAGCTCTGCATAACGACGCAAATCATTAAGGAAAAAAAACTCAAGAAATAAGTTAAATTTTTTTCACCCTCAGCTGATTGAGAAAGAAAAAGATTCATTTGTTTTTAATGGAAATCCATTTTTATTCCGATAAATAAATACCTTAAAGCGATATCCCCGTCTAACCAGTAGGCAAAGAAGTTGGAAAATGCTCCCCCGGGGGAACAACAGAGGATCAGTAACCCCAAGGCCTGGTAGATGGGTAGATTCAGTGCCAGCGCTAAGCCAAATCCAACCGCAGGCATCACTCCGAATTGGCAAATCATGCCAATCACGGATCCCCACGGCTTCTTCAGATTCATCCAAATCTGTGGGGAAATTGCTCATGTAAACCAGATAGGTAGAGACATTGTAAGATTTTGTTTTTCGATAGGTTATACAGCCGTGTCGCACAGTATGCTGCTTCTCTCACTTGGTATCCAGAGTTTAATGTGGATTCCGAACCATTGCCTGCTCTGGGTATCGGGTAAATTCCTCTTTGAAATGTCCACTCGGGAGTTCCGAACTCAACTGTTACTTGTAAATACACAGTTCGCGGGATGCCATGGAATTTCTTATTCTTTAATTCAAGTATTTATTTTCTAAATCCATTATTTGCAATGAAATCTTAACTTACACAATTTAATTAGAAACAAATGGACTAAAAGGTGTTTTCTTGTCAAAATTTAGGATACCTAAAAATGGTTATTGGAAAATCTATATGGCCCAAGTGGAGGTGAGGGGGGGGGGGCAATAAGATCAGCTTACAATATACCGACCAACCATTGACCCAGCTTAAAAAGTGGAAGATCTCAATGTGCCCGTAGACCACCATAGGGTATTATTAACAACGGCTGGGCGTCGAGTCGAGTCGAATTTACGACCTGTGGTTCGAATCCTACGTTGAACTGTCTGTCTCCGTCACAAGGGGCGAATCGATGGTACAACATTTGAAAAATCTTCCAATCTGCCTTCCAAGATTATTTGAGGCCGCGAACAGATGTGCCCTCGTCGGAAGCCGCCTGATCAACCCGCTAAAATTGATGCCTGGGAATGATTAAATGGAGGGAAAAGACAGAAGCCAATAAACAAGAAAAACGCCGGTTACTATAGCAACGGTTTTCTTCATCGAGCACGCCTAGGAGACGCCTGGGGGACGCTCTTCATCCACACTCAAGCGAGTGGCTGTATCACATAAACCAATCTCACACCCCTAAAAAGAACTATATGTCTGTCAATTGGCCATTTTAACCTTCACACTTGCCGTCACAGGACACGGGATCGTGTTCACCCCTCCGCCTCCTCCGATGGGGACATAACTTTTTAAAATTAGACTGCAATGTACGCAGCTATGGAATGCATTTTCTATAACGCTGGTAAGACTCCTCGATGCTGCATTGAAGTCTTGCTGTAAGAACATACTCGTAAGACAAAAAGGAGTGCAAAAGGCTCATCAATAGCCTATATATACGATGCAGCTCCTGGTCCCATTACCAAGTTCAGTCCTACTTAACATGCTCATCCATAAATCTATTCTTAAAACTTCGCAGGGAGGACGCTCTCGCTTTGCAGTATGGCATGGCGCATTGTTTCACATAGATACTGCTGGTTGGTTCAAAGATGCTCCGAGGGAAGGTATAACATGTTGTACAAGGTTAAGGTACACATTTGCACTTACCGTTCCAATTATTCCCAATAGCGGACCAACTCCTTCAAACGAAAACATCCCCATGCCTTTACGTTGCCTCCCTCCTCCATGCTTGGCAGACTTTTTAACACATTTATGGTTAAGTCTCTGTCATTTGCAGCGTGTCTAACAAAACCTATGCCATACCAATTAAATAAAACTTACTTTCATCGCTGAAATGAATTCTCTCCCAATCTTCATCCCTTCAAACAACATGAGCTTCAGTATATTCGAGTCTCGCCTTCTGCTTCTTATTACTGGTGATTGGTTTAGTTGTTGGAGAACTAACATTTAAACAGATGGATTGAGGCGACGGGGCACTCTGAAAGGTCTCACTTCTTAACCACTATTGGTCTTCATTATATTGACAAATTCCTGCTGCAGTCTCGAAGGGATCCTTCATAGAGAAGAACTTAATAGCTCAGTCTTCGCGTGCGGTAACTCCCTACGTCTCTAGAAATGGCAGAAAGAACCCTCCCCGAAATCTTCAAGCGAGCAATGCTCGGATGATGCTCAGGAGTCACTTTCACGTGTGGTAACATCTCTGCAAAGTGAGTACGACAACAATGGCGGTTGCGCAGTTCTTACGTACTGAGCAAAATGTCGCCAGATTATTTTAAGAAACTTCTAGAATGTTCATAAGAAAATCGTTCTTATTTTGGACGTGCTAATATTTCTTTTATTTTATTTAGCATAATTTATTGAATATAGTATTGTCATATGGAATCTTCATAAAATATATTAAATCCATGCCTTTCTCTACCATGGAAATTTCATTAACCTATTCATTATATTTTTAAATCTATATATATATATATATAAGCCGCTGTTCTCTTCCTTAACAGGAAGAGCTTGGTTACACAGGCACCCCTGCGGGGTGTGGCCTACGGCCTTATTTGCTAATCTTAACAGCCTTTTTAATCCGCTTTATTTTAACACCCTGAACACCCTTTTCTTCTTCTTCTTCACCATCTTCTTCATCATCTTCTTCACCATCTTCACCATCTTCTTCATATTCATCATCATCTTCATATTCATCATCATCATCATCTTCATATTCATCATCATCATCATCTTCATATTCATCATCATCATCATCATCATCTTATAAAGGAATTATTAGAAATATATATATATATATATATATATATATATATATATATATTGATGCAAAAGAGAAGTAATAAGTCAAAGTGCTCGAAGAACAGACATGTTTACCTATTATCTCGGAAGAGGCGGTTTGGAGCATCTCGGATGGTCCCGCGTAACTTGTGACCATTACGATAGGGGTTAAAAATTATCCCCAAAATAATAATAACATACAAAGAATAGGAAGTTTTATTTTCTACATAATTACCGTCCAAAAAGCTCAACGCCTGTATTTCTATCACAATATCTTACATAACTTTCTCCAGAGCAAATCCAAGGTTTCTAAAATTGGTCTAGGTTAACCTACAGGTATAAATTACCTATGGCTAAAATTTATGCTAATTTGAATAAATATTACGAAAGTTATAACGAAATAAACAATTTAAGAACAAAATGAAGTGGCTCGATAATGCTTTGGCATCTGCCACAGGATTTTTTTTTTATATATATATAGAGCCCATCTGGCAACTTCCCACTTGGGCATAAGTCGCCGGAAACACGACAGCCTAGAACTAGGCTACTTTAAAATAAAAATATTAAAACATAAATGATAAAAATGTGAAAAACTTAACAGTCAGGAAGCAATCTCCGGCAGCGGGGGAGAGGTCCCCCTCACCCCGGTGCAGGAGCGTGCAACCTACAAAGAAAACAACAAAAAACAAAACAAAAAAAATAAAACCTTAAATGAAGGGGAGAGCCCGGCCTCCCCCTAAAAGTCAACCAGTCCACAAGTCAATGTGCACGAACTCGTCCCGAGTAAAAGGGACAGGCGGTAGCGACCCCACCCATCCCGGTATCGGGACAGGTATCGTGCGCGAAGATCACCCAGACTGGGACATTCGAGAAGAATGAGCCGAACAGTCTGGGGGGCGACGCAGTCATCACAATAGGGCGCTGGCGAGCGCTCCATCAGATAGTTATGCGTCACGAGTGTTCCCGATTCGGAGACGACAGAAAGCGACCTGAAGCCATCCGCGGCATTAGGGGATAGGTCCATGGGAACAGTCGCGGCGCAATGGAACGCAACTTTAAGTTCCCTTCGACCGTCTCCCATCTTCTTAGCCAAGCAGTCCGAAACGCTGGTTCGGTCGCAGAGTCCTCGCGGACTCTTTGGCGCCCTCATCGGCGCGCTAATTCCCTGCAATTCCTACATGTCCAGGAACCCAGCAGAAGAGATTCTTGACATCTGCCCGGCTCGCTAAAACCGTGGCGTCACGGATATCGCGAACCAGGGGATGCGGAGATTCCAATGCCCCGAGAGCAATCAAGGCGCTTTGTGAGTCGCTATAGATCACAATCCGGTCTCCGAACCGGGCACGTCGCGTAATCTCCCGCACCGAGTGGTGTATTGCCACCAGCTCGGCCGTAAAGACAGACGCAGCGCCTGGTAGAGCCCCGCTGACTTCAATCACAGGGGATACGGTGTGGAAGCCGACCCCCTCTTGGAACTTGGAGCCATCCGTATACACTGGCACGGTTCCAGGGTGACACGAGGTGTGCTCCAAAAAGGTCGAACGCAATACTCCCAGCGCCGTACAAGCTTTGGGAGCAGAGGCGTGGCGACAAATAGCCAAATGTGGTACCCTCCAGGGTGGCGTTCTGGGCAGAACCAGGGGTGCCACCGGCCCGAGAGCTATATCTAGCTCTCGAAGGAGTTTCCTGGCCCTAAACCCAAAGGGCTTAGCGTATGACTGGCGTCTCTTGGCGGCATAGGCACCATCGAGATCAGAGGCGGATGCAGTGAGAGCTGTTGGCGAGTCAGGGAGGCGCCGGGCTCGCGCATACAGGCGAGTGATGCACTGTACGCGGCGTAGAGCGAGTGGCATGTCTTCAGCATCGACCAACAGGCTCTCAATGGGGAAAGTGCGGAAGGCACCGGTCGCAAGGCGAAGGCCGGTCTGGTGGATCGAATCTACCTTCCGCAATAAATGCTCGGCTTCGGATGCATAAAACTCGCATCCGTAGTCGAGCTTCGAACGAACAAAGGATCGATAAAAAAGTAAAGCAGTCGCCCTATCAGCGCCCCAAGCGCTGAACGTCACGGAACGGAGAATGTCCATGGCGCGGGTACAAGAGACCCTAAGGCTGCGAATATGAGCCTCCCAGGTGAGGCGTCGGTCGAATACAAGACCAAGGAAACGGTGCGATTCAACCACATCCAGGCGCACCCCATTAAGAAACGAATCTGGGTCGGGGTGAAGCTGTGGATAGCAGCAGAAGTGCATGACCTTAGTCTTGGACAAAGAAAATCGAAACCTGTGCACTTCGGCATAGCGAGAGTCGTGGTTCAATGCCCGTTGGAGTCGACGCTCCAGAGAGGGCATCTGGGCCGCGCTAAAAGAGATCGAAAGGTCGTCCACGTAGAGCGTAGCGAGAACATCTTCCGGCAGCACCGAGGTGATGCCGTTGATGCTCAGGGCAAAGAATGTGACACTGAGGACACTTTCCTGCGGGACACCCTCTTCCTGCTCATTTGGGCCGGAGAGGGCTCCCCCCACCCGTACGCGGAATCGACGATCTCGAAAAATTCAGATATAAAGATTGGGAGGCGTCCCCTCGCCCCCATCGTGTGGAGAGTCTCCGTGATACCGTATCGCTATGCGGTATCATAGGCCTTCTCCAGATCGAAAAAAACCGTGGCGTAGTGCCGTCTCGAAGGAAAGCCTCGCAGACGGCATTTTCCAGTCGGAGCAGAGCATCCGACGTGGAGTGGAACTTGCGGAAGCCGCACTGTGCAGAAGACAGATGGCCTCCCCTGTCCAGGAAAAAGGCTAATCTAACATTTACCAATTTCTCCATCAACTTTCACACGCAAGAGGTTAGAGAGATTGGGCGGAAACCGGTCGGGGTAGAGTGATCTCTCCCCGGTTTGCGAAAGGCGAGCACAGTAGCGATTCGTCAGGAGTCTGGGAGAAGACCCTCCACCCAGATCCTGTTGAACAAATCTAACAGAAAGGCCACGCCTCGCTCACCCAGGTGTCGAAGCATGGCGTATGGGACATCTTTCGGACCATGGGCGGTGTCCGCGCACGAAGCGAGAGCGGAGCGCAACTTACTCACAGTAAACTTGTCGTTGAAGGGTTCTCCGCCTCTGGAGGTAAAGTTCAGCCGGCGGCCTTCCGCGAAATGACGACGGGCATTGAATGTTGGCGGAGCAGCATCACGGCTTGAGAATGCGGAAAAAGCGGTCGCTAAGGATTCCGCCACGGACGTGGAGTCGGAGATTGCGGTCCCATTTTTCTGAAGAACGGGAGGGGGGTCCTGCGAGAACTTGCCCCGAATCCTTTTCACTCGCTTACACACTTCTGCTAAAGCGGTCTTTCCCGTTAAGTGTGGAGACGTATGCCCACAAAGAAGAGCTGCGGGCGTGCTTCGAAATTTACCGGAACCTAGCCCTAGCCCGACGAAATTCAGCGACAGTGAAATCATTCGGGCGGCGCTTATAGCGCATGTAGGCATAACGCTTCTGTTTGAGGGTTGTCTCACACTCGGCCGACCATCATGGGATTGGTCGGCGTGCAAAACGGCCAGACGTCCTTGTGATAGTATTCAGGCCCGCGGCGATGAGGTTGCCGGAGAAGAACTCAACGGCCTCATTTACCGACCTAAACTCCTCGACTGAGATAGAGAATTCAGTCATTTCCTCAAATTCAGGGCATCGCGCCCTTGCCAAGCACCACTGAAGTGGGCTCTCAGGCGGCAGTTGCCCTGAAAATGCTATTTGAATGGGAAAGTGATCACTACCATAGAGGTCATCGACCACCCCCAAATCAAAATCAGGCTGTGCATCCGAAGAGCACACAGATAGATCAAGGCAGGAAAATGAAGCGCTCTCGGACAGTGATGCGTAAACTCATCCACGTTTAGGACACCTATCTCTAGTTCTTCGATCAGATCGGCAAGGACTTGTCCCCTGGGATTTATGGAGTAATCTCCCCAGAGAGGATGCCTGCTGTTCAGATCTCCAAGCAAGAGAAAGGGCCTCGGCAACCGTGCCACGACGGGGCGGAAGTCCCCTGCGTCGAAGTCAGCTGACGGTGGAATGTACGCAGAAATGATGGTATACCTCCTATCCAGGTGCAGCTGTACAGCCACTGCCCGAAAGGAGGTATCTAAAGAGAAACGAAGAACGGAGACATCATGCCGGGTGTAAACCGCGCATCCCCCAGCCCGGCCATCCCGTGGTGGTGGGGTGGCAAGACCCTTATACCCCGGAGGGAGGGCAGGGGGCACGCGCCTAGCATGGTCTCCTGCAAAAAGATAGCTAACGTAGAACTGGACGAGACGAGCCTCCGCAGCTTCTCCCAGTTGGCCTGGAGTCCACAGCAATTCCCTTGAAGGAATATGTTCTCCAGGCCTAGCTCGGAGGAGACGCGGGGGCCCTCCTCGAAGAGAACAACCTCACGGTAATGGCCGTACGCTTCATGGAGGCAGAATCCCGGGCGCTGTGGGCCGGACAAAGCGCTGTCGCCTTCGAGGACTTATTGGGGGAGGTTGGGCTCGCCATGCGAGTCTTTTCCTCCCTCCCCCTCGAAACCTTAGGCGGCCGTTGTGGCTTCGGAGGCGGGGGGCCCTCTTTTCGAGGAAACACCGCCTCCGAGCCACTCGCTCCACCTCTAGGCGTGGGGAAGGAGCCGAAGCTCCTTTTTTGGTGTCCTCCTTTCGGGAGACAGCTTTAGGAACCCCGGAAGATGGTCAGGCGACCAACTTCAGGGGTGTTGCCCCCTGTGAGTCTAACGACTCGGTGGAGGCGCGTGGCCGTTTCGCCGTACGGGAAACGGTCACGCTGGGGGAAGAGGGGGGAGCCCTGGTTTTAGCCGGAGCTGGGTATGAACACTTTTTGCCGCCAGCTTTACCAGGGGAGCGCCCGGGTTGAGTAGAGCCCGCAGAAGGGCTCCGAATGAGCGCGGAAACAACCGTGCTCGTTGGCCTGGATGGGCCAGGAGCAGAGGGTGCCTTCTATTACTATTGAGGCATATGCCGTCCCAGGCAGATCTGGGTGCGCCAGGACCAATTACTTAGCCTCGCGGAATGAGAGTCGATCCGGGGCATGAACGGCCAGGATTTCTTTCTCAAGGAGATATGCACCACATTGCTTTGAAGAAGCAGGGTGCGGCTCTCCGCAATTCACACACTTGGCCACACATGATTTAGACTTATCGTGTGCGGCCTTGGAGCAATTTACACATACTTTGGGTGACCCTAACTTTGCACGTCTACATGAGCGATTCGTATGGCCGAAGCGGTGACAGTAATAGCACCGCCGTGGCAGTGGCACGAATGCCTTATGCGGTAGCAGTACCAGCCAGCACGCACCGACTCAGGGAGCTTGTCACAGTCGAACGTGACGAAGAGTGTAGGGGTGGGTCTCGAGGCCCCTCTCTGTTTTCTCATCACACGTTCGACCTTGACCGCCCCATGGTCGGCCAGCTCTAAGGTGATGTCCTCAATGGAGTAGTGAACTAGTTCCCTCGCATACACTACTCCTTTCACAAAGTTCATGGTAGAGTGCGGCGTCACACTCACCGGGGTGCCATGTAGTGTCCGAAGAGCACTTATCTTGGCCGCCTCAGCGGGATTCGCCGCATTCGCCAGAAGGCTTCCGTCCGAGAAATGGGTCACCTTCGGCTCAGTGGATTGAATGACGAGGAAGCGTTTGAAGCCAGCGGGCTCGAAAACGCCCGTTAACCTCTGATGTAGGGGCCCCGATGTCATCGAGGCTCCGCCCTGTGCACTTTTGGTCTTAGTCAGGGTCTCCGCAACCTGGGGGCTGAGAGGCCGGATGTGCCGATCTTGGCTTGGTCGCTTGCCAAAGTGGCAGCAGACCCATCCGTCCCCACAGCCCCTGCGGATGGAGAGGAGCCCCGAGTCTTTTTTTGTTTTAGTCTTTTTCTTTTTGGGAGAGGAGGGCGTGTAATGAACCCGCTTCTCACCTCCCCTGGCAGAAGCCCCTAGGCCAGATGGACCGGCCTCAGCCAGGTCCTTCTCCGAAATGGAGAAGGTCCTAGTGGTTGCGGGGGCACCATCCGGAGGAGATCCCTTCCCTCCTTGTACTGCTTCAGAAACCATAGCCGTTTGAGGAGGACCTTCCATATGGGTGGATTCGGGTTCGGCGTTTGGCGCTGAGCCCGGTTTCTTCCCCCATGGAAGGCCCTACCGTCTGAGGCTGGGTTTTCTTAAGGACCATGTCTATCACAGGGGGGGGGCCTCCAGTTGGCCATCCCCTCCCAGGACATCGCAGGTCCCCTTGGCAGTGTCGCCAGTCTTGTGTGGGGAGGCACAGGCCTTGACCCCGGCAATGTTTAAAATTCTTGCCAGCAGGTCTTTTGAGGGAAGCGACCGAAGGGGCCTGGCTTCCCTCTACCCCTTAAGGGGGTTTGCCCTACCAAGCCGCTTACACTAGGGGCGGTCGGCAATGGGCTGCCCTCTGGCTTTCTTGGCAGTCCCCTTAGAAAGAAAAGGAGGGACTGCTGCAGGAAATAGGGAGGTGCCCGAAAGCACCTCCAGAGAAAGGGGTGAGGGGGAGTCCCCTTCACCCGTAGGCGAAGGAGAGGAGTAACCCTCCTCTCTGGTTAGAGTAATATGGAGGGTCCCCTGCGCAAGCAAAGGGGGGGCGGACCTCCATTTTTTCGGTGGAGCTGCCCGAGGGCGGCTCCGTTGATATACAGGGTAAGTTGATGGTTGTTTTTTTTTTGTTGTGCATCATTGGGCATTATGGCCCTAAATTTTCTGCGGGACACAATAGCTCATCACCTCTCACAGTTGCTCGCACTGCAAGAGGTGTTTACAGGCTTGGCAGAGCCTGACGCCGCGACTTGGGACCACCCCTCCCGCCTGGTGGCCTGGCAGTCCATCGGCATGGCGTTCCACCTTGAACACTGCGTAAAAAGATAGAGTGTAAAGAGGAGAGGAAAAGGGGATGTGAGGAAGGTATGGGTGGGGATGAAGAAGGTTGTTAAAAAAACCCATCCCGAACTGGAGCTCAGGGGTTAGGGAACGTTGTCCCCTTCCCCCTCAGCTCCGACCCGGGACGGTTGGCTCGAGAAGAAGGTTAGCATCTACCCTGTGAAATTAGAGGCTGACCAGAGAAAGTTTTGGGAGAGGTTGTATGAAAAGCGACGAAGTAGCGGAGAAATACAGGCTATCTGAAAGAAGGAAGAGAGGCTAAGCTGGGGCCGGACGGAGCGCTGGATCCCGTCAGCACGGCGGCCAGGATGGCAAATCGCCGCGCCCCTTAAGGGGATCTGCCACAAGAACGAACCAACTGTATGTAAATAGGTTCAAACCAGTTCGGCATTGCATATGCTCGCGAAGAGATGACGGGGTTGCAAGAGTTAACCTGGCTATTGCTAACGTGCTGAGCGACTACTTGACTTCTGTGTTTACAAGGGCAGAAGATGGTCCCACCCCGAGGCCGGTTGCGTATCTCAATTATGGGGAGAACCTAAACGAGATAATATTAGACGGCGAAGATGTGGAGACTAGAATAAAGAACCTCAACCCGTACAATTCTCGCGGTCCAGATGGCTTACTCGCTAGAATCAATCGGGAAGTGAGCGGCGATGTTGCACCGCAATTTACTGACATTTTAAAAGGAGCACTAGAAACGGGAGAGATACCAGAGAACTGGAGGATGCCAGGCGTGACTCCCATATTTAAGAAGGGAGAGGGCAAAAGCCCGGGTAAGTACCGGCCTATAAGTCACGTCGGTTGTGGGCAAAGCGATAAAAAGCATAACCGCATATAAAACACCGAGAAACAAACAACTTGATCCTGGATTCCCTACACGGATTTTGCAGGAACTGATCGTGTCTTGCAAATCTACTATAATTATTTCACGGCATTCTGGGCGAGTACGATCGTAGTCTGCCTATGGACATCTTATACCTGGACTTTGAAAAGGCATTGGATAAGGTGCCACACCGCAGGTTGATGCGCAAAGTCCGTGTTGGTTGGCATCACCGGTAGAGTGTCCGACTGGATTGATAACCGGTTATCAGGTCGGCAACAAAGAGTGAGAATCAACAGAGTAGCTTCGACGAAATGGGCCCCCGTGAGTTTTGGGGTACCCAGGGTTCCGTGCTTGGTCCCCTCTTGTTCATCATCTATATAAATGATATAAAAGACGGATTGCTTTGTTCGATATCCATGTTCCCGGATGTAGAAGTCTAAATACCACGTACATAGGTGTACGCATAAACACTCCTACACAAAGCTGCGCGCCCTCTCGTATCCCTAAAATGCACCTCTCGCCTGCCTCGAATTCTCCGTCGCCCTTTTTCTCACCGCCGTAAACTCCGAGATGGCTCGAAGGCGTCAAAGAAATATCGTCGGCCAAAGATGAAAAAAAAGGTCTTTCGCGCCGCGATACGGATTTTACGAGAATTCGATTCGCTCTCTTCATTTTGCTCGTGGGAGGAATAAAAGGAAGACTTCTCCCTGGAATCAGGCAGAAGCCCTTGAACCTACGTCCAGTTTGTGTGAAACTCGATCCACATAAGAAACCGTTCGCCCTCTGCAAGGAAGGAACTTCTCGGGGAATTGGTTGTTGCCGTCACGGTACTTGTAGGTGCCAAACTTCTCTCAGGACCGCCCTCCCCTTCAGAGTCTGAGGTTACACAGGACCTCCCTCTGCGGATTACCCTAGACATAGCTGGGTAATGGTTTTTAGCTACCCACTCCAGGAGCCGAATAATCGGACAGGTACTTCGAGGAAGAAGTCCGATTTAGTCACCGCTTGGATCACCTTCGTGATCCGGCAAAGGATCAGTATATCACCGGTCTAGGATTACCCTCTCATTCGGTAACCTCGGACGGCCGGACTAGTTGCGATCATCGTCACCAGAAGAAGATCTTCACTGCCCCCCCCCCCCTTCAAAAATACTTACGAACTCAAAGGTATCGTTAATTGAATTATCCCCTCCCCTAACTTCACCAGTTTATTTGTGAACAAGAATTCTCATCCCAAGCCCATACCCTCGAATATTAGAAGTGCTTACTTAATTCAGTGTTTAACTCAATAATAATATTCCCTTCGTTCTGTCTGGTGTCATTAAGACGCAAATATCCGAGTGAGTAATCTGCAAGTAATCCCCACGACATTTTTGTAGACTTATTTATTCAGTGCAAGATTAATCCTATTTTTATTTATATACGCTGTGTTTATTTCAAATTCATGTACATTAAAGATTATTTTTGTATATTGGACGATCCCTTGGCAATTATTAAGCAATTCACTCGACTTAAAACTCATTATTCCATCGACCCGCCCATGGTTGGCTTATACTTAGTGGAGAACACACTCAGGGGATCATCATCTTAGTTTTGATCGAAAGGGTACGCACCGGGGTTATTCTTATTCACCGGAAGTGGCTAAGGTAGGTGTATTGGATACGCTTAACCTCCGCTTCACCTCGGTGCGGTAATAATATATATGTCCAGAAAGTGGGACTGGGATTACCTACTCACTAAACCTCGACACCGGACGATACAGAATTAGGATGCAGCGTGAGCTCACGCAAAGGAGTGGAAAGCCTGCAAAACACCCTTCAGAGGTTAGAGGAGTGGTCCGAGACTTGGCAGATGCCATTCGACGTTGACGAGTGCAAGATGATGCACATCGGCAATGCCAATCCTCAAGAAGACTACTACTTGTTAGGTAGAGTTCTGGAAGTGACTAGCATGGGAAAAGACTTAGTTGTGCAAATCAGCAGCGACTTAAAGTTTCCAGGCAGTGTGCTATATAGAATATAGAAAAAAAAAGGCACAGAGACTATTGGGATACATAAAGGGGCAATTTCGCATCCGAAAAAAAGGAGATTGTGCTAAACTTGTACAACTCTCTAGTCACACCTCACTTCGAATACGCCGTTCAATTCTGGTCCCCTACACTGCGTAAGGACATACTCATAGATCGACTGGAACGAGTCCAGGCCCCGACCACTAAGTTAATTGCATCACTTAGGCACAAAGGTTATCAGCGCCGGCTTCAAGAATTAGGACTTTTCTCCCTGGAGACTCGCCGATTACGAGGTCAGCTACTAGAGACCTCTAAGATTTTTATGGGTGTTGAAAACGTGGACTCCAGGAAAATGTTCACGTTGAATATATCCGACTCGTAATCCATTCCATACTAGTATTTGCGGGAACTACTCGTATAAGATCTGCGGTACGTGGAATTGTCTTCCGGCCGAGGTGGTGAACAGTTCGTATATAGAACAGATCAAATCTAGACTAGATGATGTAATCCATGAATATGTATAGAAAGTAGTGTCGAGTAGAGTATAGAAGTAAGTTAGATAGGTTTTAGCTTTTCTATTACAATTCCTGATTGTGTCCTTTTTCACAACAATCAGTTATCTTTTCTGCTTTATGTGTTGAAAAAGTGGGTGGGAGGAGGCTGGGGAGAACCTTCACCTGTACCATGCTTTTTATCATGCTGCATATTGGGTTATTTCCAAAATAGTACCTCCTCGGTATAGACAGCAATGTCCTTTGACTCTTGCACAGTAATCTTGCTCTATTCATGTTGAAGAATTTCCACAAGTTCTTAAACTGTTTTTAGATTTCTCCTTTTAGACTTCTCTCAGAGTGTCTTTCAAACATTTTCAATGGGATTCAAGGCTGGACTCTGTGCAGGCCAGTTCATAACAGTGATATGCTCGTCGTTCAGGACGGTCTTCACCGACTAGGCCGTGTTGCAGGATTAGTCACTGAAGTTGACTCTTTTTCATTGGTCATCCATTCTTGTAACGTGCTTTAGCTTTCGTGACACAGTACCTGGAGACATTGATGGCCAAAATTTCACCAATCCCTCGAGAAACTGCTGCAGCCGTCTTCACAATTTGAGTCTTCTATTCTTTAGTCCTTCCACAGCTTACCCGTTGATTACTAGCCTTACATAAACCTGCCTTGTCAAACGTTGACAATATTATGCACTACACTTTTGGAGCACTTGGCAATGGCTCCAATTGAAAGACCATCTTGGATGCGCAATTTTACGATCACCCTCTGGGCAGAGAGCGCATGACGGATTTCTTAGACATATTACCTGGAAGGCAGCTGGCCAGAAAATGACCTAACGTACATGAGATTGAAATGAAGTTATTTTCTATGCAAATAATTCCCTATTCTCTCTACAAGAAACCTATGCAAATTATCATTTTTGACACTTCAATTTTTTTTAGTAAATTGCTTATCTGCTGATAACTTTCGTTTTATTTATCCAACTTTACATAAACTCTACCCATAAGTAATTTATACCTGTAAGTTATGGTGCATCAATTTTTTAAATCTTGGAGTTTCTCTGGCAAAAATTATCCAAGAAATACAAGCGTTCTGATCCATTTTAGACGGTAATGTGCGTTTCCAACTTTTGTGTAGAAATCCTTTTTTAATTAATAAAATTATAACCGTTGTTTCTTTCCCTCTTCAAATGATGAATCCATTTGATGCTTTTCTTCCAATCGGGAAACTAAAAAAATGAAAACTAACCAAATCAGGGCTGTAAGGTGGATGCGATAGAAATTCCCCACGGAAAGCTCTATGTTTTGACCGTCTTTACAAGGGAACTGGCACATCATCATGAAGAGAAATGTGGCATGTAGCTTTTCTCGAAGATTTTCTAATTTCTTTGTTCGATTTCGTAATACGTCGCATTAATTTAAGAAGTCATCAACATCACACCTTCTGCATTCCCCCAAACAGTTGCCATCACTTTTTTGCCGATCTTATAGCTTTGCTTGGACGGGGTCGCTTGAACACTTCTGTGGCCATTGTTTTGTTAACGATTAGCTTCAGCGCCACATTATTACACCTAGGTTTTATTGAGAGTAATTATTCGTGGCAGGATTAGTATACCACTTCTTAATAATCTGTATTAAGAGATAGGTCCCGGTACCAAACCTTTGGTATCAAAGTCTATTCAATTAAAGTTCTTGTAAAACGCTCTTCAAGGACACAGGCCTTCACAGAGCGCCTGCCTACCAATTAATTGAGAGATGCAGAGAGTCTTTAAGGCACCAAACAAAGGAAGGGAAGTAGAGCAGGAGGCCGATCAGTGAAATCACGATCACCAAAAAACAATAACATAGACGAACAAGCACTAAGGAAGTAGAGCCGAAACGTAGAGATCTCAGGGGGGGGGGGGGGGTGTTAATGAGGTCATCTGGGGTAGGTGGGTGGGAGGGAGGGAAGCTGTGGCGCTTAAGATCTCTTTAAAGTAAGGATGACCTTTAAGGTAATTCTAGACCGAATGGGGATAAAAAAAAAAAAATGAGAGCCCATTACGCGACTGTATACTAGGGCAAAAGTCGCCGTACTGACATCACAGCCTACTAGTAGGCTAAATTAAAAAAACAAAACAAATAAAAATATGTAAATAACAAAGATAAAAAAAGTACAGGCCAAAACACAGATAAAAAGAAAAAGCAAAAAGGCAACAAGAAGGAAGCGTGCTCCGGCGTCAGAGGTAGGCCTGCATCCCCCTGGCGCAGGAAAATGCGACCTACAAAAGAACCAGTCAATTAAAGTGGAGGAGGCCAACCTCCTCCCAAAAGTCCTAGAATCCAGAAGTCTGTGTTCATGAACCAGTCCCGAGTACAAGGAAGAAGCGGTATCGACCCCGCTCGTCACGGTACCGGGACAGGTAACGTGCGGGAAGATCGCCCAGACTGGGACATTCAACAAGAATGTGCCGAACAGTCTGGGGGACAACGCAGTCTTCACAGTAAGGCGCAGACGAACGCTCCATAAAATGACGGTGCGTCCAATTCGGAAAGGACAGAAAACAACCCGAGGCCATTGCGGCATTGGGGGGGTAGGTCCATGGGAACAGTCGCTCTGCAATGGCACGTAACGTTAAGTTCTCCTCGACCGTCTCTCATCTTCTTTGCCAAGCCGCCCAGAAGGCTGCCCGTATTCCTGACATGTAATCGGTGTGAGGAAGAGAAAAACGCTAGTCTGGTCGAACAGTCCTCACGGAATCTTTAGCGACCTCGTCGGCGCGCTCGTTCCCCGCAATTCCTACATGTCCAGGAACCAAGCGGAAGTTAATCTCGGCATCCGCCGGGTTTGCCAAAACAAAAACGAGGCCTCATAGTAATATCGGAAGCTTTGCTCTTCACTTTTTCTGTTAGGTGGTTCGATTTTTTTAGTACCAAGTAATTTAGGTTGATATTTTCGCTCTAGCAATCCTTTTCATCCACTAGGGCACAAACTTTAGTTTGAATCCTAGTGGATAAGGCGTTGACCTTCCAGGCGCAGGCAGCACCATCCGCACACGTGATCACACACAGTCAATCCCAAAACCGCTGCTTCCTCCACCCTCTTTTTTGCGCGCGCACACATACAACTTATCACTCTTCCTCTCTAGAACCATAATACCCCGTTCCAGAAGTGGAACGGGTGCACCCCATTGGAACAATAAGGGTTGTCTAATTGGTAGCAAAAACGCAGTACAATCAATCGCTCTGCCTGTAACTTATCCCCCGAACGAGTTCCGGCCCCTGGTAGCGGCATACGAGCAATTGCCATTCTGATCTTTTAGTTAATTTCATTATCCGGTTGTGACATATGAACGGGTGGGGTGGTACAATTACCGAGCTAGACACCAAAGGGGGAAAGAGTGACCCCTGACAAACGCTCTTCTCTGCCCTGTCCTTGACACCTCTTGTTCAAATCTATCCCGGCTAGACAATGTCAGCGCACGACTGGGCGGCCCTTTTCCACCACATCTTTGCCCCCCTTATTCCAATACACGTCCCCTCTGAGACCATTTTTCCTATACCGTTGGCAAACTGCTCTCCCTTTCCATAATGCAGTTAATTTGATATGAATTTAAAGTTAGCCTCACCCCTTCACTTGATGGTTCTGAAATAGCAGGGGAAAAGGGGGAAGCCCCCCCACTCCCCTAGGGAAAATTAGCGGTTGAATTAAGATTATTGTCTCTACCTCTCTCAAGTAGGTGGCCGATCCCATTCCGAACATGAGGAGAACCAAGTTGAACGTTGTCATAACGGCGGTTGTGGTCTCGAGAACGTCTTTCCAGTTGGGTTTCTCCGTCCTATTGGTGGGAGGAAGGAGGCTGCTGGTCGATGAGGGCGAGGAGTCATTCCAAGCGGTGTGATTCCAAACGGAGTTATTTGATCCTGAAATATCGCCACGAGAAGAGTCGTCGATTTTGTTTAGGCAAATAAAGACTTCGCTATCACAAATAGGTTTAAGTCAATTTTCATTCTTTGGAGATTCTCCCCCCCCCTCTGACCTCTTTGCAATCCATTACCTTTTTCACTTACTGTTTTTGGTATATTTTTAATGTTTTCATCAATTTGTCTGTTCCTCAATTCATTCTCTCATGAGAAAATGTCCCTTCTAGTTATACCGCTCCATCTCTCTTTCTCTTTCTCTCTTTCTCTCTCTCTCTTTATTTCTCTCTTTCTTTCTCTCTTTCTTTCTCTCTTTCTTTCTCTCTTTCTTTCTCTCTCTTTCTCTCTTTAAACCGGCACCTGGCAGATTTTTGTACGGCAGAGGGGGTCTTTTTTGTGGACCCGTACCGCACCTTTTATGGTAGAAATGATCTCTACCAAAGGGATGGGGGTACATCTTTCCTTTAAAGGAAAGGCCTTTCTGTCGAACATGATCCAGGATGTCGTAAAGAGGACCCAAAGGAGTATCCGGCCCAGAGTGAGGGCGGGCATACGCCAGCACACCCGTGTCACTCCTGGAACGACCTTCTCAGAGGTCGCAAATAGGGGTGCCTCATCGCCAACAAACAAGCCGGGAAACGGAAGAGCGTAGGGAGTCCTACAGTCAGGGACTCTGAAAGTTCTTGTTTAATGCGAGATCGATCAGGGACAATTTTCTTGAACTTCGTGGCCTCGTAGGGACGGAAGAACCTGAAATGGTAGCCATAACAGAGTCGTGGGTAAAAACTCTAAGCCGAGATTTTGAAGGTGAATTCACGAATCCAGGTTACCAGCTCTTCCTGAAAGATAGGCCAAACAGAGATGGTGGCAGTGTGATGTTGTATGTCAAGGATACTCTCAACTCGACGGAATGAAACATCGTATCCGACCATGAACTACTAAGTGTTGACCTAGAGATAGGTCCTGTCAGATACAGGACCCTGGTGCTTTACAGATCCCCTGCTCAACTCTTAGAACAGGACAGTAGTCTGTACCAGCTGTTGGGCGAACATGTAAAAGAGTGTATCACCATGGGTGACTTCAATAGCCATGTTGACTGGGAAACCAGAGAACCCTGTGGCGAAAACACACTACTCCTGGAGTTCGCGAACAACGAGTTCCTGACTCAATGGGTGAGAGAGCCAACGAGAGGAGACAATATCCTCGACTTGGTTTTCACTTCTGAGGATGACGTCGTTGAGGACCTCTCTGTTGGCGAAGAGCTCGGTGGCAGTGACCACCGACTAATTAGATTTGTAGTCAAAGTCACGAAGGCAGGGCCTGCAACTAGTAAATCGAAGAAACTTGATTTAAGAAGAGCAGACTTTGCAGGTTTTCGTGCTGGACTGACCGACGCGAGGCTAGAAGTGTGCGATGCTGTTGAAGGCTCGTGGAACAGTTTCAAAACCATATTTATGAGTTTCGGGTGAATTTGACGAATACCGGAGGCTAGCCAGGAGAGTGAAGTCTAGCATAAGGGCGACTAAGCGGTCAGAGGAACTCAGAGTGGCGAGACTCTGTAAAGAGAATCCCAAGTAGTTTTTTGGATATGTAAACAGCCGTAAACCAATCCGTCGAACGATTGGCCCTTTGAGGAATGAGGAGGGGACATTAAAGCACTCAGCTGCAGAAAATGCTAACCTCCTCAACGACTACTTCTCTTCAGTGTTTACTGAAGAGTGTGGTCCCATTCCACAGCCAACGGATTCCTACTCGGGGGGAAAAGCTGGAGGATATGGACTTCACCGAAGGAGAAATAAAAAAGAAGAACAGTGACCTAATGACAAATAAGTCACCTGTCCCGGATGGGTTTCTCCTTAAAGTGTTGAAAGAGGTGCGCGAAGAAGTGTCACGACACCTGAGCGCAATCTTCAACATTTCAATCCAGACCGAATGCGTTCCTAGAGACTGGCGTGAAGCGGAGGTGACTCCTATCTTCAAGAAAGGAGACAGTAGCCAACCGTCCAACTACCGACCTATCCGTCTGACTTCGATAGTCGGTAAACTCATGTAAAGCATCATGGTGGACAAAATGACGTCGCATTCGGAGTCAAAGCTGCTACTGAGGAGTTCCCAGCACGGCTTCCGAAGGCAACGGTCATGCCTGACGAACTTGTAGAGTTCTTCCACTTCGTCTTCAGTGAGCACGATCGGGACGAGGACGTGGATGTGGTCTTCTTAGACTTTCAGAAAGCCTTTTATAAGGTACCACACCGCCGCCTTCTCCGGAAAGTGCGAGCGCTTGGCATAGACGGAAAAGTAGCCGGCTGGATAGAGAACTGGCTAAGTGGCAGACGGCAACGGGTGCTGGTGAATGGACAGGCTTATGAGTGGGTGCCCGTTACTAGCGGAGTGCCTCAAGGTTCTTTCCTGGGACCACTACTATTCATCATCTACGTCAAAGACATGGACGGTGACATGGTTGCCAAGATTTCTAAATTTTCCGACGATACCAAGCTTGGTATGAACGTTGCAAAGGATGGAAATACTGCCCGCCTGCAGGAAGATCTTCGGAAGATTGGGGAGTGGTCGGACACGTGGCAAATGCCTTTTAACGTGAACAAATTCAAAGTGATGCATATCGGCCACCGAAACCCCCAATCTCAGTATATCCTTAAGGGCACTGCTCTTGAATCGAGTGACACTGAGAAGGAATTGGGTGTAACAATCACTAGTGACCTCAAGTTCTCGAAACAGTGCATTGGGGCGGAGAAAAATGCCCAAAGGATACTAGGCTACATAAAGTGCCAGTTTGGATATCGGAACAAGGAGATTGTACTGTGTTTGTACAACTCGCTTGCCCGACCGCACCTGCAGTATTCCGTACAATTTTGGAATCCTTCATTTCGAAAGGACATCGCGAGATTGGAACGCGTGCAAGCCAGGGCAACCAAACTGATTCCCTCTATCAGACATAAAAGTTATGAAGATAGATTAAGAGAATTAGATCTGTTCTCGTTGGAAACCCGTAGACTACGTGGTCAGCTCATCGAAGTTTTCAAAATACTTCGAGGGTTCGACAATGTTGAATACAGGGATATTTTCACACTTGAGAGCAGAACAAGAAATCGCGGCTTTAAACTTGAACTGAAGCGTTACAACAGCGATCTGTGTGGAAAATTTTTCACGTACAGTATCTGCGGTAGTTGGAACGCACTTCCAGTGGAAGTTGTCAACAGTGAATCTGTTGACCAGTTCAAGTCAAGACTAGATAGGGTCTTGAAAAATGGCCGTTTAAGGACGTAAAGCATTTGAGTAGTGATGTGCCCGCTCGACTGCTAGTTCAAAGGGACCCTCATTGAACGGACCGTAAGGTCTTCTAGGGTACTTTCTTTCCTTGTTACTCCTTGTTATTTTCTCTTTCTCTCTCTCTCCTATAGCTTCAGCTTATACTTCTTTATACTCAACTCGTCTTCGAAAATCGCTACTACATTAGGGCCCTTCCTGACTAACGTTCAAGAAATCGTTTCTCTTCTCATTCAGTCCATTTGTGTTCAATCAACTATTTTCCGTTTATTAACTGTAGTCGCAGCTTTTTATTATTTTTTTACAAATTTGATATCATCCACTCAAATTCGCTGCCTTAAGGATCGCAGATCTCGACCGCAAATTCATTTTCCCAACATACTCTTAATCATCACTTCTCTTCATCATCATCATCATCATCATCACTAACTATATTTTGAGGGGTTTTTTGAGAATTTGAATAATAATTTCATCTTAGTTTTGTTATGACATGTTTTTTGATCAGTTATTTCTAATAATTCTTTATAATAAAAAATATAAGTATCGAAATTTTGTGAATTTTTTAAAACTTAAAGAATTACAAATGGTGAAGTTCAGAAAATTTATTTTTATATATCTTCTTCTATAACTATATTTTAGCAACGTGATATTTTGAAAGGGGGAAAATTTAGTTTAGAGTTCCTTTTTTAAAATTATTATAATTAGCGAAGTCCATAAAATTTCTAAAAATTTAACCATGGCTGCTTTTTTTTAGATTTTAAATTTTAATTTTAGTAGCGAAGCACAAGCACCTTTCGTGGCGAAGCCATTGCCTGGTTAGTATTATATTCTTGATCCATTCACCCATAGCTTTGCCGCAAGTTCTTCTTTTTGAGGTTTTAGGTTTTAGTTTGTCTTAAATCTCTCCCTGAATCATTTCATGTTCATCCTCCCCTTTTGTTGTAAGTTAAAGGATTGGGTTTAAGGTTCTTTCCTTGAGTTCAGACATACTTGGGCGGTCTCGTGTGTCTTAACAAACCGATAAGTTTAATTTGCCCAGAGGATCCTCAATTTACGTCTGCACCCAGAACGTATTTTTTTACAACTTGGTAGTACTCGTGGTATCTGAGACACAGGGGGCAAAAGGTCTAGTCCGCAACGTGATACATTTGGGGGGGGGGATTATAGGTTCTGATCTAGATTGTATTACCTCTTTAATAGTGGATGTGGGAACACATTTTTGTATAGTTTATAATTGTGGGAAAAAATGGGCATTCAGTAACGTTTACATTTGGTGTGTTAAGAAATAATTATAATTCATGTAGGCTTGCTCTAGTAGTTTCCGCATACTTCTTGCTTCAGTCGAGGAAGCCTCTTGTTTCGCTCGAGTAAGCCTCTTGTTTCGCTCGAGTAAGCCTCTTGTTTCGCTCGAGTAAGCCTCTTGCTTCGGTCGAGTAAGCCTCTTGCTTCGGTCGAGTAAGCGTCTTGCTTCGGTCGAGTAAGCCTCTTGCTTCGGTCGAGTAAGCCTCTTGCTTCGGTCGAGTAAGCCTCTTGCTTCGGTCGATTAAGCCTCTTGCTTCGATCGATTAAGCCTCTTGCTTCGATCGATTAAGCCTCTTGCTTCGATCGATTAAGCCTCTTGCTTCGATCGATTAAGAAATCCTCTTGCTTCGGTCGGTTAAGAAATCCTCTTGCTTCGGTCGGTTAAGAAATCCTCTTGCTTCGGTCGGTTAAGAAATCCTCTTGCTTCGGTCGGTTAAGAAATCCTCTTGCTTCGGTCGGTTAAGAAATCCTCTTGCTTCGGTCGGTTAAGAAATCCTCTTGCTTCGGTCGGTTAAGAAATCCTCTTGCTTCGGTTAAGAAATCCTCTTGCTTCGGTTAAGAAATCCTCTTGCTTCGGTTGAATAGGCATTTGCTTCAAATCTGGATCCCTCTTGCTTCTTTTGAGGAATCCTCTCACATAATTTTTGAGGAATCCTCCTCTTACATCATTTTTGAGGAATCCTCCTCTTACATCATTTTTGAGGAATCCTCCTCTTACATCATTTTTGAGGATTCCTCCTCTTACATCATTTTTGAGGAATCCTCCTCTTACATCATTTTTGAGGAATCCTCCTCTTACATCATTTTTGAGGAATCCTCCTCTTACATCATTTTTGAGGAATCCCCCTCTTACATCATTTTTGAGGAATCCCCCTCTTACATCATTTTTGAGGAATCCTCCTCTTACATCATTTTTGAGGAATCCTCCTCTTACATCATTTTTGAGGAATCCTCCTCTTACATCATTTTTGAGGAATCCTCCTCTTACATCATTTTTGAGGAATCCTCCTCTCACATCATTTTTGAGGAATCCTCCTCTCACATCATTTTTGAGGAATCCTCCTCTCACATCATTTTTGAGGAATCCTCCTCTCACATCATTTTTGAGGAATCCTCCTCTCACATCATTTTTGAGGAATTCTCCTCTCACATCATTTTTGAGGAATCCTCCTCTCACATCATTTTTGAGGAATCCTCCTCTCACATCATTTTTGAGGAATCCTCCTCTCACATCATTTTTGAGGAATCCTCCTCTCACATCATTTTTGAGGAATCCTCCTCTCACATCATTTTTGAGGAATCCTCCTCTCACATCATTTTTGAGGAATCCTCCTCTCACATCATTTTTGAGGAATCCTCCTCTCACATCATTTTTGAGGAATCCTCCTCTCACATCATTTTTGAGGAATCCTCCTCTCACATCATTTTTGAGGAATCCTCCTCTCACATCATTTTTGAGGAATCCTCCTCTCACATCATTTTTGAGGAATCCTCCTCTCACATCATTTTTGAGGAATCCTCCTCTCACATCATTTTTGAGGAATCCTCCTCTCACATCATTTTTGAGGAATCCTCCTCTCACATCATTTTTGAGGAATCCTCCTCTCACATCATTTTTGAGGAATCCTCCTCTCACATCATTTTTGAGGAATCCTCCTCTCACATCATTTTTGAGGAATCCTCCTCTCACATCATTTTTGAGGAATCCTCCTCTCACATCATTTTTGAGGAATCCTCCTCTTACATCATTTTTGAGGAATCCTCCTCTTACATCATTTTTGAGGAATCCTCCTCTCACATCATTTTTGAGGAATCCTCCTCTTACATCATTTTTGAGGAATCCTCCTCTTAAATCATTTTTGAGGAATCCTCCTCTTAAATCATTTTTGAGGAATCCTCCTCTTACATCATTTGAGGAATCCTCCTCTTACATCATTTGAGGAATCCTCCTCTTACATCATTTTTGAGGAATCCTCCTCTTACATCATTTTTGAGGAATCCTCCTCTTACATCATTTTTGAGGAATCCCCCTCTTACATCATTTTTGAGGAATCCTCCTCTTACATCATTTTTGAGGAATCCTATTCTCACATCATTTTTGAGGAATCCTATTCTCACATCATTTTTGAGGAATCCTCCTCTTACATCATTTTTGAGGAATCCTCCTCTTACATCATTTTTGAGGAATCCTCCTCTTACATCATTTTTGAGGAATCCTCCTCTTACATCATTTTTGAGGAATCCTCCTCTCACATCATTTTTGAGGAATCCTCCTCTCACATCATTTTTGAGGAATCCTCCTCTCACATCATTTTTGAGGAATCCTCCTCTCACATCATTTTTGAGGAATCCTCCTCTCACATCATTTTTGAGGAATTCTCCTCTCACATCATTTTTGAGGAATCCTCCTCTCACATCATTTTTGAGGAATCCTCCTCTCACATCATTTTTGAGGAATCCTCCTCTCACATCATTTTTGAGGAATCCTCCTCTCACATCATTTTTGAGGAATCCTCCTCTCACATCATTTTTGAGGAATCCTCCTCTCACATCATTTTTGAGGAATCCTCCTCTCACATCATTTTTGAGGAATCCTCCTCTCACATCATTTTTGAGGAATCCTCCTCTCACATCATTTTTGAGGAATCCTCCTCTCACATCATTTTTGAGGAATCCTCCTCTCACATCATTTTTGAGGAATCCTCCTCTCACATCATTTTTGAGGAATCCTCCTCTCACATCATTTTTGAGGAATCCTCCTCTCACATCATTTTTGAGGAATCCTCCTCTCACATCATTTTTGAGGAATCCTCCTCTCACATCATTTTTGAGGAATCCTCCTCTCACATCATTTTTGAGGAATCCTCCTCTCACATCATTTTTGAGGAATCCTCCTCTCACATCATTTTTGAGGAATCCTCCTCTCACATCATTTTTGAGGAATCCTCCTCTCACATCATTTTTGAGGAATCCTCCTCTCACATCATTTTTGAGGAATCCTCCTCTCACATCATTTTTGAGGAATCCTCCTCTCACATCATTTTTGAGGAATCCTCCTCTTACATCATTTTTGAGGAATCCTCCTCTTACATCATTTTTGAGGAATCCTCCTCTTACATCATTTTTGAGGAATCCTCCTCTTACATCATTTTTGAGGAATCCTCCTCTTAAATCATTTTTGAGGAATCCTCCTCTTACATCATTTGAGGAATCCTCCTCTTACATCATTTGAGGAATCCTCCTCTTACATCATTTTTGAGGAATCCTCCTCTTACATCATTTTTGAGGAATCCTCCTCTTACATCATTTTTGAGGAATCCCCCTCTTACATCATTTTTGAGGAATCCTCCTCTTACATCATTTTTGAGGAATCCTATTCTCACATCATTTTTGAGGAATCCTCCTCTCACATCATTTTTGAGGAATCCTCCTCTCACATCATTTTTGAGGAATCCTCCTCACATCATTTTTGAGGAATCCTCCTCTCACATCATTTTTGAGGAATCCTCCTCTTACATCATTTTTGAGGAATCCTCCTCTTACATCATTTTTGAGGAATCCTCCTCTCACATCATTTTTGAGGAATCCTCCTCTCACATCATTTTTGAGGAATCCTCCTCTCACATCATTTTTGAGGAATCCTCCTCTTACATCATTTTTGAGGAATCCTCCTCTTACATCATTTGAGGAATCCTCCTCTTACATCATTTGAGGAATCCTCCTCTTACATCATTTGAGGAATCCTCCTCTTACATCATTTTTGAGGAATCCTCCTCTTACATCATTTTTGAGGAATCCTCCTCTTACATCATTTTTGAGGAATCCTCCTCTTACATCATTTTTGAGGAATCCTCCTCTTACATCATTTTTGAGGAATCCTCCTCTTACATCATTTTTGAGGAATCCTCCTCTTACATCATTTTTGAGGAATCCTCCTCTTACATCATTTTTGAGGAATCCTCCTCTTACATCATTTTTGAGGAATCCTCCTCTTACATATTTTTTGAGGAATCCTCCTCTTACATCATTTTTGAGGAATCCTCCTCTTACATCATTTTTGAGGAATCCTCCTCTTACATCATTTTTGAGGAATCCTCCTCTTACATCATTTTTGAGGAATCCTCCTCTTACATCATTTTTGAGGAATCCTCCTCTTACATCATTTTTGAGGAATCCTCCTCTTACATCATTTTTGAGGAATCCTCCTCTTACATCATTTTTGAGGAATCCTCCTCTTACATCATTTTTGAGGAATCCTCCTCTTACATCATTTTTGAGGAATCCTCCTCTTACATCATTTTTGAGGAATCCTCCTCTTACATCATTTTTGAGGAATCCTCCTCTCACATCATTTTTGAGGAATCCTCCTCTCACATCATTTTTGAGGAATCCTCCTCTCACATCATTTTTGAGGAATCCTCCTCTCACATCATTTTTGAGGAATCCTCCTCTCACATCATTTTTGAGGAATCCTCCTCTCACATCATTTTTGAGGAATCCTCCTCTCACATCATTTTTGAGGAATCCTCCTCTCACATCATTTTTGAGGAATCCTCCTCTCACATCATTTTTGAGGAATCCTCCTCTCACATCATTTTTGAGAAATCCTCCTCTCACATCATTTTTGAGGAATCCTCCTCTCACATCATTTTTGAGGAATCCTCCTCTCACATCATTTTTGAGGAATCCTCCTCTTACATCATTTTTGAGGAATCCTCCTCTTACATCATTTTTGAGGAATCCTCCTCTTACATCATTTTTGAGGAATCCTCCTCTTACATCATTTTTGAGGAATCCTCCTCTTACATCATTTTTGAGGAATCCTCCTCTTACATCATTTTTGAGGAATCCTCCTCTTACATCATTTTTGAGGAATCCCCCTCTTACATCATTTTTGAGGAATCCTCCTCTTGCATCCTTTTTGAGGAATCCTCTCACATCCTTTTTGAGGAATCCTCTCACATCCTTTTTGAGGAATCCTCTCACATCCTTTTTGAGGAATCCTCTCACATCCTTTTTGAGGAATCCTCTTACATCATTTGAGGAATCCTCTTACATCATTTGATTTTTTTTAAGAGCTTATTTGGTCACTGCCTACTTGGGCATTAGTGGCCGTATTAAAAACTTGCCTAGTAGTAGGCTATTTTAAAATCGAATTCAATAACACACAAAAAACAAAAAACAACCCAAACAACACCAAAACTTTTAAAAAAAGGTAAAAGGAAACGAGTAGTAAGCAAGCTCCTGCGTCGGGGGAGGTCCCCCCCGACGCAGGAGCGTGCGACCTATAAGGGGAAAAGAACAAAAACAAAAAACCTGGTTAATAGGGAGAAGGCTGGCCTTCCCCCAAAGGACCACAAGTCCACCGGTCAATTTGCACGAACTCGTCCCTAATACAAGGGACAGGCGGTAGCGACCCCGTCCATCACGATACAAGGAGAGGTAACGTGCGCGAAGATCACTCAGACTGGGACATTCGACGAGAATGTGTCGAACCATCTGGGGGACGACGCAGTCGTCACAATAGGGCGCAGGCGAGCGCTCCATCAAATGGCGATCCATCACACGAGTGTGCCCGATTCGGAGACGACGGAAAGCGACCTGAAGCCGTCGCGGCATTCGGGGATCGGTCCATGGGAACAGTCGCGGCTCAATGGCACGCAACTTCAAGTTTCCCTGGACCGTCTCCCATCTTCTTTGCCAAGCAGTCCCAAGAGCTGCCCGTATTCCTGCCATGTAGTCGGTGCGAGGAAGAGCGAAATGCTGGTCATACACAGAGTCCTCGCGGACTCTTTGGCGCCCTCATCGGCGCGCTTATTACACGCAATTCTTACATGTCCAGGAACCAAGTAGAAGATAATCTCGACATCCGATCGGCTCGCCAAAACCGTGGCGCTTGGATATCGTGAACCAGGAGATTTGGAGATTACGATGGCCCGAGAGCACTCAGGGCGCTTTGTGAGTCGCTATAGATCATAATCCGCTCTCCCATACCGAGTGAGGTATTACCACCAGCTCGGCCGTGAAGACAGACGCAGCGCCTGGTAGAGCCCCGCTCACTTCAAACATAGGGGATAGGCGTGGAAGCCGACGCAATCTTCGGTCTCGGAGCCATCCGTATACACTGGCACGGTTCCAGTGTGACACGAGGTGTGCTCCAAAAAGGTCGAACGCAATACTCCCAGCGCTGTACAAGCTTTGGGAGCAGAGGCGTGGCGACAAATAGCCAAATGTGGTACCCTCCAGGGTGGCTTCCTGGGCAGAACCAGGGGTGCTACTGGCCCCAGAGCTATACCTAGCTCTCGAAGGAGTTTCCTGCCCCTAAACCAAAAGGGCTTAAGGGTATGACTGGCGTCTCTCGGTGGCATAGGCACCGTCGAAATCACCTACGGATGCAGTGAGAGTTGTTGGCGGCTGAAGGAGGCGCCGGGCTTGCGCGTACAGGCGAGTGATGCACTGCACGCGGCGTAGAGCGAGTGGCATGTCTTCAGCATCGACCAACAGGCTCTCAATGGGGGAAGTGCGGAAGGCACCGGTCGCAAGGCGAAGGCCGGTGTGGTGGATCGAGTCCACCTTCCGCAATAAACGCTCGGCTGCGGATGCATAAAACTCGCATCCGTAGTCGAGCTTCGAACGAACAAAGGATTGATAAAAAGGTAAGGCAGTAGCCCTATCAGCGCCCCAAGCGCTGAACGTCACGGAGCGGAGAATATCCATGGCGCGGGTACGGAGACCCTAACGCTGCGAATATGAACCTCCCAGGTGAGGCGTTGGTCAAATACAAGACCAAGGAAACGGTGCGATTCAACCACTTCCAGGCGCACCCTATTAAGAAACAAGTCTCGGTCGGGATGGAGCCGTAGATGGCGGCAGAAGTTCACCACCTTAGTCTTGGCCAAAGAAAACTGAAACCTGTGCGCTTTGGCATAAACTGACAGGCAGTTTAATGCCTGTTGGAGTCGACGCTTTAGAGTTGGCATCTGGGCCTCGCCAAAAGGTCGTCCAAATACAGCGTAGCGAGAACATCGTCCGGCAGCACCGAGGTGATGCCGTTAATGCTTAGGGCAAAGAGTGTGACACTGAAGACACTTCCCTGCGGGACACCCTCTTCTTGCTCCAATGAGCCGGAGAGGGCTCCCCCCACCCGTACGCCGAATCGACGATCTCGCAAAAATTCAGATATAAACAATGCGAGACGTTCCCTCGCCCCCATCATGGGGAGAGTCTCCATGATACCGTATTGCCATCTGGTATCATAGGCCTCCTCCAGATCGAAAAATGCCGTGGCGTACTGCTGTCTACGAAGGAATGCCTCGCACACATCATTTTCCATTTGGAACAGTGCATCCGACGTGGAGTGGAACTTGCGAAAGCCGCAATGTGCAGAAGACAGTGTATCCGCTGTCCAGGGAAAAGGCTAATCCAACATTTATCAATTTCTCCATTAACTTGCACACGCAAGAGGTTAGAGAGATTGGGCGGAAACCGGCCGGAGTAAAGTGATCTCTCCCCGGTTTGCGAAAGGCGACCACAGTAGCGATTCGCCAGGAATCTGCGAGGAGACCCTGCACTCAGATCCTGTTGATCAAATCAAACAGAAAGGCCCTGCCTTTCTCACCCAGGTGTCGAAGCATGTCGTAAGGGACATCGTCCGTACCATGGGTGGTGTCCGCGCACGAAGCAAGAGCGGAACTCACTCACACTAAACCTGTCGTTGAAGGGTTCTCCGCCTCTGGATGTAAAGTCCAGTCGGCGGATTCCTCGACATCACGACGTGCATTGAATGCTGGCGGAGCAGCATCACGGCTAGAGAATGCGGAGAAGGCGGTCGCGAAGGATTCCGCCACGGACGCGGGGTCCGAGATTGTGGCCCCATTCTCCTGGAGAACGGGAGGGGGTTCTTGCGAGAACTTGCTCCGAATCCTTTTGACTCGCTTCCACACCTGTGCTAGAGGGGCCTTCCCGTTAAGGGAAATATACCGGAACCTAGCCCTAGCCCGATGAAATTCTCGACAGTGAAATCATTCGGGCGGCGCTTATAGTGCATGCAGGAATAACGCTTCTGTTTGAGGCCCGTCTCACACTCGCCCACAGAAGGGCTCCGAATGGGCGCGGAAACAACCGTGCTCTTAGGCCTGGATTGGCCAGGAGCAGAGGGCGTCTTTCTAACCATTGAGGCGTAAGGCGTCCCAGGCTGAGCCGGGCGCGCCATCACCAAGTCCTTAGCCTCGCGGAATGCGAGTCGATCCTGGGTCTGAACGGCCAGGATTTCCTTCTCAAGGAGATATGCACCACATTCTTCGAAGAAGCGGGGTGCGGCTCTCCGCAATTGACACACCTGGCCACACACGATTTGGACTTATCGTGTGCAGCGTTGACCCCGGCAAGGTTCAATATTCTTGCCAGCAGGTCTTTTGAGGGAAGCTACCGAAGGGGCCTCTCTTTCCTCTCCCCCCTAAGGGGGTTTGCCCTACCGAGCCGCTTCACTGGGGAGCGGTCGGCTATGGGCTGCCTACTGGCTTTCTTGGCAGTCCCCTTGGAAAGAAAAGGGGGGGACTGCGAATAGAGAAAGGGAGGTGCTCGTAAGCACCTCCAGTGAAGGGGGTGAGGGGGAGTCCTCTACATCTGTAGGCGAAGGAGAGGAGTAAGCCTTCTCTCTGGTTAGAGAAATATGGAGGGTCCCCTGCGCAAGCACAGGGGGGGGGGCTCCATTTTTTTCTGTGGAGCTGCCTGAGGGTGGCTCTGTTGATGAACAAGGGCAAATGGGGAGAGATTTTGTTATTGTTTGGTTTGCATTCATGGGCATGGTGACCCTTCTTTTCCACGGGAAGCAATCGTTCACTACCCCTCGCAATAGCCCGCCCTGCAAGGGTTGCAGGCCTGGCAGAGCGAGGTGCCGCCATTCAGGACCACCACTCCCGCCTGGTGACCTGACAGTCCTTAGGCATGGCCGTTCCACCTTGGACACGGCGTAAAATTGATAGAGCGTGAAGAGAGAAGGAAAAGTGATGTGAGGAAGGTATGGGTGGGGATCAAGCAGGTTGTTAAAAACCCACCATCACGAACCGGAGCTCAGGTAACATTTTCTTCTCCTCTTCAGCCCCAATCCGCGACGTTTGCTGAAAATAAGTTCAGCATCTACCCTGTGAAATTAGAGACTGACCAGAGAAAGTCTTGGAAGAGGTTGTAGGGAAAGTTAGGAAGTAGGGGAGAAATACAGGCTATCTGAAGGAAGGAAGAGAGGCTAAGCTGGGGCCGGAAGGAGCGCTAGATCCCGCCAGCACGGCGGCCAGGATGGCAAATCGCTGCGCCCTTTACGGGGCGGTCTCCTTGGAAAGAAAAGAGGGGACTGTCGCTGGAAAGAGGGAGGTGCCTGAAAGCACCCCCAGAGAAGGGAGTGAGAGGGAGTCCCCTACACCCATAGGCGAAGGGGAGGAGTAAGCCTCTTCTCCGGTTAGAGAAATTTGGAGGGTCCCCTGCGCAAGCATAGGATGGGGGGAGGACCTCCATTTTTTCTGTGGAGCTGCCTGAGGGTGGCTCTGTTGATGAACAAGGGAAAATGGGGAGAGATTTTGTTATTGTTAGGTTTGCATTCATGGGCATGGTGACCCTATTTTTCCCACGGGAAGGAATCGCTCATCACCCCTCGCAGTAGCCCGCATTGCAAGAGGTGCGTACAGGACCTGGCAGAAGCAGGTAGCGCCATTTCGGACCACCCCTCTCGCCTGGTGGCCTGACAGTCCCTCACCATGGCGTCTCCACCTTGAACACGGCGTAAAATTGATAGAGCGTGAAAAGAGAAGGAAAGGTGATGTGAGGAAGGTATGGGTGGGGATGAAGCAGGTTGTTAAAAAGCCCCTATCCCGAACCGGAGCTCAGGGGTTAGGGAACATTGTCGCCTTCCCCCTCAGACCAGATCCGCCACGTTTGGCTGAGAAGAAGTTCAGCATCTACCCTGTAAAATTAGAGGCTGTCCAGAGAAAGTTGGGGGAGAAGTTGTATGAAAAGCGACGAAGTAGGGAAAAAATACAGGCTGTATGAATTTTTTTTCAGGGGCTATCTGGCGACTAGGCTGTCTGAAAGAAGGAGAAGAGGCTAAGCTGGGGTCGGACGGGATGCTGAGTCCCGTCAGCACGGCGGCCAGAATGGCAAATCGCCGCGCCCCTTACAGGGTTCTCTTGCATCTTTTGAAGAATCCTCTTGCATCATTTGAGGAATCTTCTTGCATCATTTGAGGAATCTTCTTGCATCATACGAGAAATCCTCTTGCTTCATTTGCGGAAGTCTTTTGCTTCGGTTGGGAAGGCTTGCTTCAGGTGAAGAAGCGTCTTGTTTCCATTGGGGACGCTCTTATTTGTCCATGCACTATTTGAGGACGCTTATGTTTGTTCATGCCCTACTGACGGATGTGGGTCTGAGAGTGATGCTTGATGGGTTCCGGTTCTCTTTCCCTGTTGGTGTATGCTGAGGACCCGGCGTTACTGTCTCAGAGTGAGAGGGATGTGAAAGTGCGATTAAATTATTCATGAGAGATTATGTAAGGTGATTTGATTATGCGAATTTTTAGGAGAGAATGGGATGGCAGCAGAGGGAGTGGATGATATCGTGTATGATTGGTGGGAACGGAGTGAGGGGGCGGTGTTAGGGACTTTTCGGGGGATGGACCCTGGCTGGACCAGGTGGTGCAGCACAAGGCGTCCCTTGGCCACGGAGGGCCAATTCGGTGTGGGGAATTGATAGCAGGCCTTAAACTCGATATGGCATACATGGATAAGAAGTGGGATATTTAACGTGGCATTAATGCGCACTTTGTGGCAAAGTAGTTGTAGGTGATGATAATCATCATCATCACTGTCTCAAAGTCAGTTATATAATTTCAACCTCATCAGTTAAATGGTGAAATAGAGGTTCGTTATAGAAACCGGTAAAGTTAGGGAAAATGACAATATGTGTCGTCTTACATAGCCAATGAGTAGACTACTTGGGGTGTTATTGACTGTGAAGCGCACACAACTCTCCTGGTTTCTTTACGCTCTCAAGGTAGGTCCTTAACTACATACAAAGGCAACAATGCCAATCTGTGCAGCCCTAGTAGGGAGGAAGGATCAAATTGGCACTGCTGAGTACATGCAACTTGCAACGTAGGCAGATCAGAAGAGTTGCGCGACCCCCACTTCTCCAGCTCCCCGAGTCTACTCTACCTCTATAGATTCCAAGCCTTTTAAATTTCCCCTACCTTCAACACTTTACTGACGAACTTCGCAAATTTTCTGCTGGATTTGCTCTCGTTGGTTTTCCTCTTTTATATACTGCTCATCTTACTTGGTGTCGAACGCGATAAACCAAATGGGGGGGGGGTGTAATTGCCTCGTTAGCCCTAAATGCTAGGGACGGTAGGGAACGGTAACACTTCAGATTCGGGGCGCACGGTAGATGGCGCTGTTAGTCGGCTACAATTTAGGGCTACAATATATATCTTATGACGTCAGACGGTAGCGTCAGCTGTGAACAATATCGGCCTTATATTTTTTTTTGCATACGAGTATATACTGGGGGGCTGCGCCTCCCAGACCCCCCAATTGATTGAAACTCAGGATCATCGCAGGATCATCGCAGTGATATCTTCCCCACGAGCAGTCCCCTTGAATTTACTGGGGTGTCCTCCCCCCAACAGCTTTTTACTGGCAGAAAAACCTAACCTAATAACAAACAATTCTTACTTCTATAGGTTTCTTGATTAGTTTATGCGCCTCTAGATAATCTAAGAGTTTTTCGCGATTATACAAAGTAAAGCCGAATTCGAATAACAAAGAAGCACATGGAGAGCACGAAAACACAATAACGAAAGAAAAACATTTGCAAAACGGGTCCTATTTATAAGCTACGATGTTGCCAGTAAGAAGCTGTTATCGTTCGCAGCAAACAAAAAATACGAAAACAAAACAAAAAACAATAAAAGACATCAAGAAACCTTACCTAACTTTGAAAAAACTATAAACGAGCAGAGCGCAGATATTTAGTAAATAATATACTAAAAGTTACAAATCCCCAAAACAACAAAAAAAATATAACGCCGGTGATTGGTCACATCTGACGCTACCGTCTGCGCCATAAGAGATATGCTGTAGCCCAAAATTGTAGCCGACTAACAGCGCCATCTACCGTGCGCCCCGAATCTGAAGTATTACCAACCAGGCAATGGTTTCGCCACTCCCCCCCCCCCCTATGGGGGAGGTTGCGCTTCGCTACTAAGATTAAAATTTAAAATCTAAAAAAAAGGCTATGGTTAAATTTTTATAAATTTTCTGAACTTCGCCAATTTTAAGAATTTTAAAAATGAACTCTAAACTAAATTACCCCCCCCGTTTCAAAATATCACTTTGCTAAAATATAGTTATAGAAGAAGATATATAAAAATAAATTTTCTGAACTTCACCATTTGTAATTCTTGGGGTTTAAAAAATTCACAAAATTTCGATACTTAGATTTATTTCTGAACTTCACCATTTTTTTTTATATTATAAAAGAATTATTAGAAATAACTTTGATAAAAAACATGTCATAATCAAACTAAGATGAAATTATTATTCAAATACTAAAAAAAAACCCCTTCTTAAATTATAGAGTTAAGTAATGATAAGTGCATTACCATTAGCATTTGGACATCGTATCATTCGTGAATTACTACCAGCACATTACCTTCAAGGTAGGTAGGCTCCGCTCCAAAGTCCTCCATGAATCTTGAGTAATCAGCAGCCACGAGAGTGGTAATCTTTCAAAATTGTATTGGTATGTTTTGCTTTTAAACTGTTTATAGGATCACACATTTGCGAAGGAATACAACTTATTAAAACATTTAACACTCGATTTCTATCCACCACTCTATTCCAACATGACATTCAAAATACTGTGCTCGTAATTTTAAATTTACTTGTCTGAGGTTCTCGAGATTGCGATGCTACTTGAGGGCAAATAAAGACTTCTTTTTCGCTATCTTATCTAATTAACAAAAGGGACGTTTAATTAACACACATTTTTAGTTGTTGGCTGATTTTATCAAATGAATGTCACAAATTGATTTTATCCTATTAAACGACGAGAAAATATACACTGAATCTCAAATTCAGGGTTATGATAAGAATGTCATTTCATAATTTAACCCTTTGGACAACAACGGTGACCAAGGACTATTTCGTCCGAAACGGCGCTTTTCAGCTATGCTGCCAATATTTCACCAATTTTCACGTGGAATTTCTACCGTTTTCCACATAGTAACGCTAATTACTCACAAGCAAAGTTAAAGAAATTAATATTAGGTGCCGGAAGGGCTTTTTCCTCTTCATAATTAACATTCATAAATGTTTTAAAGCATTCGAATGACATTTGGTAATCATTTGCTGCAACATGAAACCTAAGTAGACCATTTTCTGCCCGACCGGCCAGGAGAGGGTGCCCGCAGCAGTAACGAAGCAAGACAAAAGTACAACACAAAAGTCTGTTGCGAGAGCGGCTCCACTTACGAGTATAAACTCGGGTAAAATCAGTATGAAAGGTTCATAAGGGGAGTGAGCCGCCTGGTGTCCCAGGGAGCGAGGTGGTCAAAAGGAGCTAAATGGTTTTCAACTCAAAATTAGTCATCTGAAGATGTATGCGAAAACTGAATCATGCAGCTACTATTTAAAAAAAAGAATTACCCTCATGGCTTGTTCGAAACTAACTCATGCAGCTACTGCTTAAAAAAAATACTTTCATGGCTTGTTTGGAACTTAATCATGCAGCTACTACTTAAAAAAATACCCTCATGGCTTGTTCGAAACTAAATCATGCAACTACTACTTAAAAAAAGAATTACCTTCATGGCTTGTTCTAAACTAAATCATGCAGTTACTGCTTAAAATGGCATCACCATCAGGGTTTGACCAAAGAACTAATTCCTGCAATACACATATCAATAATATTATAGATAAACAAATTGATATTACATTGTGTAATTTGCCCCAATACAACTTAACAACCATCATAACCTACTCTCTTCATATAGTCATCTAGCCTGCGCTTGAAAAAAGGGGGGCTGCTTATTGTCTTCTGTGCTAAACCATTCCAGTAATCTACCACTGTTGGTGAAAAAATACTTTCTCACATCCAGCCTACACCTCTATTTTAAGAAAACTCTCTTCAACAAGAGCTTTCATGTGATCTAATCGCCATCCTCCATTTTAAGAAGAGCTTCTTTACATATTTTTATCACTTCCCTCCAACCGCTACTCCCCTAAAACTATCAAGCAATATTCATTCCTGATTTCTTCCTCCAATCTTCTAAACAACTCTTTCCATATCCTCTTTTTCTTATTCCCACTTACTCTGTTACGGGAGTTTAGCCCTTTTCAAATCTCAACTTCTCTCGCATAGTTCTTATCATCATTATGTATTATAATTATGTATTATTATTAGTATTAATAACTATACTAGTATGTTATTATTATTATTATTTATTATTACGATTAAGACTATCGCCTCAACCTTTTCTACCTGCACTTTATAAGAGGAGGTGTGTTCTCACCTGGACAGAGTTCGGCCCGTTACCATAGTGCCCAGGTGGACTGCTACCCTGGGCTCACATTTGCGCCTGGGTATGATAATAATAGGTGTTTACCCACCCTACTCGCTAGTGGACTCACTTATCTCTACCTCTCTTTATTACATACCCTCCTACCCCTTCCAAACATTCTTTTCTATCCAGAGAGGTTCTGGCTCCCCTACTCACTTTCGTCCCCTTATTAGCCTTAGTCGAGTGGCAGTATATACCGTGAGGTTCCTACCTGCTGCGAGGTAGGGAGTGTGTTGGGCCGTCGGATCTACTCACCTTCCTCCAGTACACATATAAGGTGGCTACGCCGACACCATCTTTTAGGTTCAAAGTTCCATGACAATTTCGCCTAAATGGCGGGCCGGTTTGGCAAAGCCCATCAACGCTGGACCGGGACCGATTATGTGTAAATTATCACATTCTATAATTTTCTGATCCTATGGAGACTTTTGTTTTAACCCTCACCTCTTTGCGGGCTATAGTATCTACTTTCCATCAGCCCTTTTTTTTCTTTTTCTTTAAAGATGTTGATAATAGAAGGAATTAGTGGGACTGGGCAGTAGGATTCGTCTCCTAGCGCGGCTCTGCCCTCCCTAGATGTCGGGGAGCACGAGGTAACACGAGACACCCCTTCGACCGGTGGAGGGGCTGCCCTCTCAAAATCGCCATGCGGCAAAGGAGTTTGAGTTTCCCCTTTGCCCTCTTTGGAGGCACTCTCGTGCAGTTCCACCTCAGAAAAGAAGGTGCCCCCCAGCCCTATGCTTTTTCAGTGGCCCCTCCAACCATCTTCCTTCGGAAAGGAGGCTTACTCCTCTCCGAAGACTAAGAGTGCGGGGCTTCACCCTGACCCTTTACTGTGAAATCGCACATAGATGACTCCATCTTCCGACCAATGGCAGTTTCCCTTATCTTTCACAGGGGGCTGCCAAGAGAGTAGTAGGCAGGCGGCCCCAAATCGACTGCTCCCGGTGAAAGCGACTTAATAGAGCCAACCCCCTAGGCAATACGTCAGATCCCACCGATGCGGCCATGATTAGTGCCCTTGCGACACTTAATGGCACGCCGGTTAGTGTGACGCCGCACTCTACCGTGAACTTCGTGAAAGGAGTGGTTTCCGCCAGGGAACTTGTGGACTACTCCATAGATGACATCACTTAGAGCAGCTGGCTGACCATGGAGCGGTCAAGGTCGAATGTGTGATGAGACAGGCCTCGAGAACACTCCTATTCCTATACTCTAAAGCTCCTTGAGTCGGTGCGTGCCGGTTGGTATCGCTACTGCGTGAAAGCATTCGTGCCACTGCAGCGGAGTTGATATTCCGGCCACCGCTTTAACCATACGAATCACTAATGTAGATGTGCAAATTCGAATTTGCCCGAAGTCTGTGTAAATTGCTCCAAGGCGTTACACGATAAATCCCTATCGTGTATCGTGTATGACTATGCGTGTGCATTGCGGAGAACCATGTTCGCTTCTTTGAAGCAATGTGGTGCGTATCTCCTGGAAAAGGAGATCCTAGCACTTCAGGCTACGGATCGTCTATCATTTTGCAAGGTTACGGATCTGGTCCTGTCACGCCCGGATGCCTCAATTAAAAAAAAAACAACAAAAAAAACAGCCTCTGCTCCTGGCATCTCCAAGCCTACGGGCACGTTCGTTTCCACTCCCATTCGGAACTCACCAAGGCTCTCCTTCCCGCAGCGTGACGGTTACCAGTAAGACTAAACGGCTGCGCGCCTCGTATGAGTCGTTAGACTTACATGAGGCAATATCCCAGAAGGTGGTCTTGAGGTCGTCTTCTGAGCTTCCTAAAGGATCCTCCAAAGGAAGGATCCTGCCCCCAAGGCTGCCCCACCCGCCAAAGGTTTCGAGGCGCAGGGACCAAAAGACTAGCATAGCGAAGCTAACCCCACCACCACGGGATAGGAACCGGGCAGGAGGTTGCGCGATTTACGCCCGGCATGATGTCTCCGTTTTGGGGGCTCTGAACGGCAGACACCCCCTCTGGCCTTTTACATTTTTTTAAATCTCTTTGTTGTAGGTCGCATGTTCTTAGGCCGCGGTGGGGTCTCCCCTCGACGCCGGAGCGTGCTTTCTTCTTCTTACTTCTTGTTTTCTGACTTCATTTGTTTTTGTATTTTTGTTTATTAGTTTTGGCATGTTTTTTTTTTTAAATCTAGCCCAACATTAGACTATATGGTGATTATGGCTAATTTTGCCCTAGCAGGCAGTCGCCAGATGGGCTCTTTAAAAAAAACATCATGCCCTACCTCGCACAGCTCCTTCCCCTTACCCCTCTCGCCACGAGTCATACCTGATCGCACTCGACTCACACCACATTTCCCTTCATTTTCGTCTAACATAAGGCTAGCATCTGCAACCTCTCTTTTTCTTTTCTCTTTCCCTCATCCACCCTCTGCATTTCTGACCCCCCCCTTGATTCACATCTCCATGCGGATTAACTGCTAACGTGATCCTCGATACCTCCCACCATTTCCGTTATTGTTTGACTTGGTCGCAGGTTTCAGAGAGGCGGCCTTTCACACCACGGGGGGGGGGGGGATGGTCGCTACCTCTGTGAATGCGCCGTTAGATTTCTAGCGTCGGGGCACGAGTTTAATTCCAACGAGCGTGGACACAAAACGTGACGCCCCACCGATGGAAACGGGGGAAGCAATTCACACGTATCATCATGCATATAACTAATAGCAACACCGCTATCTTTCTTTCCGTCTTCACAGCGCAACACGCCCACTCTATCTTATCTACTCCTATCGTATACCAAAGACGTGGTGGGCTAGTTTTCCCTATGAGGGTGTTCATGTCCTCATTTCTCTGGTGCAGAACGGGTTCCACACCCCGGGGGGTCATGAATGGGTTCTACGATCGGTGGTTTGTATCGAACCCCTTCCAACGAAGATTGGCTCCTGGTGCCATCGGGCTTGCCAGCGATTGTCATTCTGACCTTTATATGCTTTTTATTATCCGGTCGGGGAATCTCGTCTATGCTTCGAAGGTCAGTAGGTGCGCGAGGTACACTTCCCATCAGTCACCCCGATCATTTGAGGAGGAATAAAATAGGAAAAAACACCTTTACTATCTCTTTGAGAACTGTGGTAAACACCCCAGGAAGACTGGGTCTCTAACTCTTAATGGGAGGTTTGTAATATATCTCAATTTACAACAGAACCACGTTTTTCCTCTAACTAGAGCTGGCTTCAATTTGAATGCAGACTTTTGTGCACCACTTTGTATGTTCTTTTTTGTTGGACTTCTTCGTTTTCCTTTTGATATTCCCTGTTTGTTTCACGGTGGAATTTGCAGCTCTAGTGAAAACTGCCTCAAAGGCACCTTCTCACCCAGGCCGAGAGACTACCCTGGAACCATCTTTTTATACCATCGAAATAAAATTCCCGTCTAACAATGGTTTCCAAGGAAAGGAATGATAGCAGTGCAAAAGAGGAAAACTAAGTTAAAATTGAGACCTCGGGTTGTAATAAATGAATGAAATGCGTCTTTCACTTTCGTAAGTCAAACACTAAAAAAAGCCAAAAGTTGAAAGAAGTCCCGCTTATAATAAACATTTTCCGTCAGATGAACTGGAGGTTTATGGCGCTATTAAGCGAAGTAGAACAAAATTTTATAGTCAAGTATGAAGAAGAAAATTGCATTGCCAAGTAGAAAAAAAATGAATAACCAAATATGAAGAATAAAATTGCATATCCAAGTTTGAAGAATAAAATTGCATCGCCAAGTATGAAGAATAAAATTGCCTCGCCAAGTATGAAGAAAATTGCATAATCAAGTAGAAGAAAATAGTATAGTCAAGTAGAAGAAAATAGTATAGTCAAGTAGAAGAAAATTTTAATCGAGTACAATAAATTGTAGTCAAGTTGAATAAAATATACGTTTTTGTAAAAATAGAAACGTTTTGCTCTTATTTATTATTCAGGCTAGTCATTGCTTATTGATATGAAGAACTTTGATCTATAATTTATGTATTTAGCTAAACTGTATAAAGTGGGAGCCAACGAGAAGAGGCCACGGAAGTTATCATAGTCATCACCAACCGCTGACTCCAAAAGAAGGGGCGTTGCGCGCCAAAATTAATAAAAACCCCTCTTCTTACCTATCAGGATCTCTTTTTCGTGCCAAGTTGGTCCTTCTTAGTAATGGGCTGCTACATGATGTAGCATCTCCGTCCTGTCAGAATTAATCACTGGAAGAAGGGTCAAAGCCTCCCCCATTACCTATCATCACTTAGCTGCTCTGTCCTGTCTTTATCCTCCTTTCTCACACCAAACATTTCCTTCTACGCCCATATCATAGTCTTACTCCCATACACCGACGTTGGCATTAAAACATTTCCATTACATATTCCCTAATAATTTTCTCGATCTATTTTTTTTTCATATTCATACTTATTTTCTATGTTTATATTAAAAAAAAACAACTTTTAGTTGAATTTTTTCATACAGTGTAAAAACAATACTCAGCTCATTTTTTCATCTAATTTTTTTTTTATATACTAAAAATTACTACTGTATAAAACCGATATGCCTTAATTTTTCTCATTTTATGAACTTCACGTTTTATATATTTTTTTCATTCCTAGATTCCGTGAGTAAAAGTATAAGGTGAAAGAAAAATGATAACTCTTAGAAATTACTTGGATAAAGGCGTCAAATTTCCGAAAAAACAGCCGTAAGGGCCGTTTGCTCTTGGTCAATTTGTGTATCCAAACTAAGGGAAAAAAATATATTATTCAATCCATCAAAAAAAATCCCATTCTTAAAATATAGTGTTAGGGGAATAGGGTCGAAGAAACCGACAGAAAATAACTCGTTTTTTGTTAAAGTAAACGACATCTATTACCTAAAAAAGCTTCTTGAAATTTCTCTTGTAGAGAAATGGATGGTTGCCCATTCATAAGGGGGCGCTCTTGAAGAAAATTGAGGAACTCAAGGAGACTTTTCTTGCGGATTAAGGAATTCTTACCATTGCTCTGATCTAACCGCGTTGTCATGGAGGCTATTGTTCACTTTTCTTAAAAAAAAGAAGCGCGCCGAAGAAACCACGAGAAGACAATTCTATTTTTTTTTATTAAAGTAAACGCCATCTATTAAAAAAAAAGGGCTTCTTGAAATTTCTCTTTTAAGGAAATGGATGGTTGCCAGTCGTATGTTTGGCGTATTGAAGAGGGTAAAGGAACTCAGAGAATTATCTTGCAAATTAAGGAATACTTACCATTGCCTTGATCAAACCGCATTGGCATGGAAGTTGTTGTTGTTCACTTAAAAAAAAAAATAAATAAAGAAACCGCGAGAAGATTCACAATTCTTGTTTTGTTTTATTAAAGTGAACCCATCTCTTATATAAAAGCTTCTTGAAATTTATCTTTTAGAGAAAAAGATAGTTGTCGCTTCTGAAGAGGGTTGAGGAACTCTAAGAGATTTTACTAGCAGATTTAGGAATTCTTACCATTGTTCTGCTCTAACTGCATTGACGCGGCCGTTAGTGTTTATATATATATATATATATATATATATATATATATATATATATATATATATATATATATATATATATATATATATATGCGTGGTTAGGTAAGGGTAATTGTCGTGGTATAAGTTTCTATATACCATAGAGCTACTTTGGTTCTCTTTATTGGCTGAGTGTTTAAATCTCACTTGGTTACAGGGCTATTACACGGCTATGATGAACTAGCTCTAAGGTTGGAAGTAAAGGAGTCGACAAAAATAGACTTTAATAAATATTAATAATTTAGGTTAAATGGTACAACAATAAAAGACATATAATAAGACAAATAGTTACAGTGGTTAACTGGCAAGTAATAAGATTAGATATTTAAAATGCAATAAAATGGGTAGGCTGGATGGAATCAAAATTGGACTTTACACGGGGAGTTAGTAAACACACAATGATAATGGGGGAACGGTAGGTGACAATTATAAAGTTTCAGAAGCTAAAATAATATTTGTTACAATACCTTGTAGAAAATGGAGGGGAAAGACGATGGTCGTGGTCTGCGAAGTGGGGTGTAGAGGTTGAGTCACTTCGACAGGGTCCAGGGTCAACTTGCTCCGAGTTGAAATATTCCTTTTTGAGATGACGAGGGGGGGGGGGAGGGCTTCGAGAGTGGAGGCTGCGAATTCTTCCGGTGGAATTCCTTCGAAGAAAACGGAGGGTGAGTTTCTTTGGGACGTCAAACGGATTGTTTGGTCGACTTGCGTAATTAAAGGGGTATTACGCGAAGATCAATCTTCACTGAGGCCTTTTGGGACAAAACTTGGGTTCTTCTTTGGAGATGGAGACGTTGCACGGAGTCAGACGGTGTTCTTATGGGGAGAGGATTCTTAACTAATCCAGGGTGGATATTTGTTTTATCCAGGAGGGATATTCAATTTATCCCGCAAGTCCTTGCCTTCGGCGTATGACAACCCGAATCGAGGAGGAGTAAGATAGTCTGTTCAGCGTGAGCTTTTCTCGCACGATCTCCTCCGTTCCTAGCGACACGGGTAAATATGCACGCCCGGAGTGAGGGAGCTTACCCCATAGAAGGGGGGGGGGACTATCGTCCATCGTTTGATTAATGCGAACGCGGCTTCGGTTGTCGTTTGCCCCATGCGATCCCTCCGTCGCTGGAAAGGGGAAAGGACATGAGGGAGACTCCTTAGGTAAATACCCGGGTTGATAAGGGCTGCATTCCTCAGCCCGCTCCCGTTGTTTCTCACGCTTTTGAGCTTGGAAAAATGCTTCCAAGCCGCAACAAGGTCCATCACGTGGAGGCAACGCTTAAAAGCAACGTTATTTTCCCCATCACGGGCTTGTTCCCTCATACGCCAGGAGAGAGCGACTTATCAACTGATGGTCTGAAAATCGACGAGCGACTGACACCACAACAATGAAATCAGCTCCAGCTCCTCCTTAGTCAGTTTAGTGACTTCATTTTCGAAAACCCTGGATGCGACACTGAGTTTGAGCACGACATCAGGCTCACGACACAGGAACCGGTTATATCTAAGCCATATCCCTTACCCATTCACTTGAGGCAAGCCTTTAATTTAGAGGTGGAGAATTTGCTCCAATTAAACATAATTGAGCCCTCTACTTCTGATTATTGCTCGCCGATAGTCATGGTTAAGAAAAAAAACCCGATGGCTCTTATAGGGTGTGTGTCGACTTTCGGAAATTAAATTCAGTCACCGTTTTCGACGCCAAACCCATCCCTCTGATAGATCAAAACCTCCATCTGTTTGATGAAGCGAAATTCATTACTGAACTCGACCTGTGTAAGGCCTATTACCAAGTTTCGCTGAAGAAAGAAGTGAGGAAACTTTTGGCGTTTGCCACTGACAAAGGGCTTATGCAGTTCCGGAGGCTTCCCTTCGGGCTCATAACCGCTTTTAGCAATTATAATCGGCTAATGCGGAGAATTTTGGATGGTTTGCCTAATACCACTTTCTATTTTGACTATATTTATATTGCTACTCGCGACTGGGACCAACATTTAATATTCCTTCGGGGCGTACTAACCCGGTTCCCTCATACGCCTCCCTTTTCGAAAGTTGGACCTTTACTAACCTGTCTTACTATTGGCCCCAGTAAGTGCCACTTCGCCTTTGAAACCATTAAATATTTAGGGTTTAATATTGGGAAAAACCAACTTAGTCCACAAGAGAAGATTAATGCGATCGTCGATATGCCTCTTCCCGGTAATAAAAAGCAGCTCCGGTCATTCATGGGATCTGCTTCATTCTGCTGACGCTTTGTCCCAAATTTTGCTTCCCTGGCCGCCTCCCTCTGCAACCTTTTGAAAAAGACTCCCCCGACTCAATAAACTAGAACCCGAAGGTCACCGCTAATTTTAACTCCCTGAAAATAAAATTAGTTTCTGCCCCCATTTTGAAGTTACCCAATCCTGAAAAGTCGTTCGGAATTCGAACTGACGCCAGCAACGAAGGCCTGGGTTGTGTGCTACTTCAATATGAGGACGGAGGCGAAAGTCATCCTGTGGCCTACGCTAGTCGCAAATTTTTACCCCGCAAAAAGAACTATTCAGTTATTGAAAGAGAAGCCTTAGAAATAATCTCGGGAATTCAGAAATTCAAAAGGTACTTAGTAGGGAAAGAGTTTCGTGTGGAAACTGACTGCTGCCCCCTTGCGTATCTCCGGAACGTGAAACACACGAAGGGCAGATTAATACGCTGGAGTCTCCTCCTCCAGGAGTACCAGTTTAAGATTAATTATATTAAAGGGACAGACAATCAGATGGCTGATTCCCTCAGCAGAAATGCGTTACCCGCTAATCCCGATTAGTTCCGTGGAGAATGGTCCTAAACAAATTTTTGGTAGTTGTATATACTCGTATTTATATCCGTAATAATCTTTGGTACATTTAAATTATTTTTTTTAGGATAATTGATTATTTTGTATACTTAAATTTCTTTTGTAGTATATATGTATTTATGAAGAGAGAATAACCGTCCTCGCGATATGGATTTGGAATGTCCCCGTTATTTTCATGTTTTGGGAGAGGGGGTTAAACTCCCCAAGTGGAAATCATATGTCGTGTAGTTTTAGATTTTTTTTGTATACCTATGTCTTTGTTTAAGTATTTATTTTCTTGGTAGTATGTATAGTATTCTGTGTGGTCACATGACAATTTTAGAATAAGCTGGTCATTTTTGTTGTTGTGTATATCTTGGTACCAGCGTATGTATATTGTATATAATTCCTTTATGTTTCGGTAGAAAACGAGTCGGAACTGAGTCGCCTCCCCCCCACCCCCACTTAAAAGAGTATCGGGTTGTCCCTTTTCTCCCCTTATTTATTTTTTTTTTTACTGAGAAAAGGTCCAACTTTCGAAAAGGGAGGCGTATGAGGGAACCGGGTTAGTACGCCCCGAAGGGATATTAAATGTTGGTCCCAGTCGCGAGTAGCAATATAAATATAGTCAAAATAGAAAGTGGTATTAGGCAAACCATCCAAAATTCTCCGCATTAGCCGATTATAATTGCTAAAAGCGGTTATGAGCCCGAAGGGAAGCCTCCGGAACTGCATAAGCCCTTTGTCAGTGGCAAACGCCAAAAGTTTCCTCACTTCTTTCTTCAGCGAAACTTGGTAATAGGCCTTACACAGGTCGAGTTCAGTAATGAATTTCGCTTCATCAAACAGATGGAGGTTTTGATCTATCAGAGGGATGGGTTTGGCATCGAAAACGGTGACTGAATTTAGTTTCCGAAAGTCGACACACATCCTATAAGAGCCATCGGGTTTTTTTTCTTAACCATGACTATCGGCGAGCAATAATCAGAAGTAGAGGGCTCAATTATGTTTAATTGGAGCAAATTCTCCACCTCTAAATTAAAGGCTTGCCTCAAGTGAATGGGTAAGGAATATGGCTTAGATATAACCGGTTCCTGTGTCGTGAGCCTGATGTCGTGCTCAAACTCAGTGTCGCATCCAGGGTTTTCGAAAATGAAGTCACTAAACTGACTAAGGAGGAGCTGGAGCTGATTTCATTGTTGTGGTGTCAGTCGCTCGTCGATTTTCAGACCATTAGTTGATAAGTCGGTCTCTCCTGGCAGGGACAGTAAGGGATAGTTTTCGTCATGCTCAACACATACAGTTTGCACAATATTAAGGGATTCGGCAGGGTAATCTCATTTGATTGCGGATCTTTCATCGAGGGCCACAATATTATTAACGTGGGCACAACGGTGATACCTCTTCAACATATTGATGTGGAATAATTTTTCTCCGGAAAGTGTTCGGATTAGATAGTCTATAGGTCCCGTGCCTCCAAAACGGAAAAGGGGCCCTTCCATTGGCTTAGGAGTTTATTGCTCTCGGTGGGCAGCAATAAGAGAACTTCGTCTCCTGCTTCGAGACGGCGATCTTTAGATTTAATGTCGAAGTATGTTTTGTATTTTTCTAAATTTACTTGGGCGTTCTGAGACGCAATGCTGGCGCATTGTGCTAACCTTTCACGGAGTTCCAGCACATACGTATAGGAAGATTGAACTTCCTGGTCGAGTTGAGGTTTTGAGAACAACTCCTTTAAAATACTAAAATAGTTACGTTACGACCGTACAACAATTCGAACGGGGCAAAGCTAAGCGTACGATACGGGATTTTCCTGTAGGCGAAGAGTGCCACAGGAAGATAGCGGTGCCATTCATGTGGTTGTTTGGCACATATCTTACAGAGGATGGACTTGAAAGTACCGTTTAATTTCCCACACATTCCATTGGTCTCTGGGTGGAAAGGAGTCGTAAGCAGGGGCTTTACCATCAGTAGTTTTCCCACATGCTCCATTAATTCTAAAGTAAACTGTCTTTCTCTGTCAGACAATACCTCCTTCGGAACGCCTACTCTCGAAAAAATGGATATGAGGGCCTCGACACAGGTAATGCTATCTATCCTCTTTAGTGGGACAGCCTCGGGGAAACGTGTGGCAAAATCCACTAGAGTGAATATATAGCTGTGGCCCTAACTAAATGGGAGTGAATGGGGCCGACAAGGTCGATGGCTACACGTGAGAAGGGTTCAGAAATGATGGGGCCTCTCTGAAGGGGGGCGGATTTAACGCGATCTTTAGCAGAGGTCTTCTGATAAATGTCACACGATTGGCAATGCTTTGAGATGTCAGCTGCAGCGCCGGGCCAAAAGAAATGCTTGAAAATTCTCTGACTTGTCTTGTTATGACTGAAGTGGCTAGAAAAAAGACGCTATCATGCGCGACCTTGAGTACCATGGGGACATGGGATTGGGAAAGGCAAAGGGAGAGGTCTACGGGGTTAACGCCATCCGTAGTATCTCTGTAAAGGAAACCATCCTTTTCGACGTAGGACACGATCTTGTTCCCACGAACCGAGTCTTTCTGTTTATTTTTCGACTTTTCCTATAAGGGGAGGAGAATTCCACACTCCTTCTGGGCCTTGGCGAATTCTGAGTTTAGAATTCCGTTAAATTCTGAGTTAGCGGGAAGTTCGAGGGGGGCAGGATCCTGGGATTATTTTCTCGCTCCTGCGCGTGTGATGACTGGCTGGGCCACTGGGTTAGGGGATATTTTGGGACTTTGTCCAAGTGTTACCGAACAAAATTTAATTGGGGCCGAAACTGCTTCGGCCCAGCCCTTAAAGTAATGACAGTCGATGTTTCACCTTGCAATTGGGAAGCGGTTGTAACGTCCTAAGTAGTCGTGGACTACTGCAAATCTATCGTGGTCAGAGGACACAGGGGGGAAGAAGCTTCTCATACATAATGATGCAAGTACACCCTGTATCACGGACGATAGTGGACGTACGACAGCCGTTTACACTGCCATTCTCAAATTTTAAGGCTCTGGTGAGCTTTAATTAAAAATAAAATTCACTTGATGACCCGGCGGGCCTTGGGGAGATGAAGGAACGGGGTCCCAACGGGAAGAAGAGGGGGAGCGGCAGCGGCTCTTATTTAGTGAACCTGCTGTTAAGGGTGGTTGCTTCGAAATTTAGAGTTCTGGGGATAGTTTGAACTTATTTGGTTCGCTACTCCGCACGTATAGCATACAATGGGTCTCTTTGGGAAGGGTACTGGAGGGATAAACTAGAAAGGGGACTTCACGTCTCGAGGTTCAGTGGAGGGAAAACTTGTTGGTTTGAAGGGGCCTGGAATTTTAGCGAACTTCGACTGGGAATTTTAATTAAATCGGGGATTTCCGGTTTTCGATTTAGGGGGTGGTGGGGAGGGTTTCTTGGGGTCCTTAGTGTACAAGTTATGACTTGCCGCGAAGACATCCGCTTCTTCAACGCATTCCTTGAAGGATCGACAACGCCAGTCCTTCACGGCTGCGCGGATCTCTGGGGGCATCGAAGGCAGGAACTGGTCCCTTAAAACAAAATCCTATAAGGACTCATATTTGGGGAAAATTTTTGAAGAGTCTAGCCGAAACTTAAGGTTTTTTGGAGGGTATACCCAAACTGTCGGAACGTTTGCCCGGGTAGGATCTTAGCGCCACGGAACCTATGGCGGTAGTAATCAGGGGTCATATTATGGGCTGCGAGTAATTCAGCCTTGAGGGTAGAATAATCAATTGTGCATTCTGGGGGCAATGAGATGAAGATATCTCTCAATTTCAAGTTGAGCAAGGGGAGCAATTTCTCTACTCCTGTTTCCAAATCAATGTGATTGATTTCCAGAATTTTCTCAAAATGCGTTAGGAATAAGGAAAATTCTTCATCCTCCTTAAATATGGGGAGTTTAAGGGGGACACCTTGAAGGGCTTCAGATCTGCCACTCACAAATTGTGTTTCTGCTTGTGCTCGCATCATTTCCACTTCGTGCTGGCGTATTTGTTGCCTTTCTTCTCTTTCTAGTTCACGTTATCTTTCTTCTTGTTCGTGTTGTCTTTCTTATTGTTCTAGCTTCTCTTTACTTCTTCTTTCTTCCCTAACATGTCTTTCTTCATTTTGTATATATTCTACCAAATCTCTCCCAGACTGGCCTAGAGATTCGCCTTGCGCCTTAAAAACTTCGAATGAAGCCATTTTTTGCAAGTTTTCTTAGCTTTGTTTGTGCTAAAAAAAATCACGCCAATGTGGACCTAACCTACTGCGTGTGCGCAAACTTTTACCTACACTAACGAACTATTCGAGTTCCTTACTCTGGGACAATCTCATGCACACTAACAAAATGTTCAGTCTACCTAATCCGCCTGGGAAATTCTACGCTCGACTCTTTGTCGGGGTCTAGGTACACACACAAATTAAGTACAGGGACTTTAAAATTTAAATGGGAAATTATTCTCCTTAAACCTTTGAGTAAATCTTTAGCCTTTTCACTTAACACAAAAATTACAAAAATTAATTAGAGGGGACTTTAAAATATAAAAAACACCCTTTTAAATACACCTAACACACTTGACATCAGATTTTATAATATATATATATATATATATATATATATATATATATATATATATATATATATATATATATATATATTACTATATGTCGTGGTATAGGTTTCTATATACCGTACACATATCTATTACATTGGATTTTAGAGTGCGCGGGGTTTCCTTTTAATACCTTTGGTCGGCTGGGTCCGATTACGAGGTCAGATTATCGTAAGGGAAGGTTAGACCAATAAAGCTACTTTGATTCTCTTTATTGGCTGAGTGTTTAAATCTCACTTGGTTACAGGGCTATTACACAGCTATGATGTGATCAAAGGTTGGAAGTAAAGGAGTCGACAAAAATAGACTTTAATAAATATTAATAATTTAGGTTAAATAGTACAACGAGGTCCATCACATGGAGACAATGCTTAAATGCAAAGTTATTTTTCCCATCACGTGCATGTTCCCTCACAGTAATAATAAGAATTCCTTAATTCGCTAGAAAAGTCTCCTAGAGTTCCTCAGCCCTCTTGTGAAGCGGTACCCATACGACTGGGCAACCTTCTATTTCTCATTAAAGAGAAATTTCAAGGAATCATTTGTAAGAAATCGGGAATGTGAATGTTCCCGTGGTTCTTCACCCATCTATTTATGATTTTTTAGATAATTGAACAATAACGTTCAAGTCAATGCGGTTAGATAAGGGTAATTGATTGGAGGAATTACTTAATCTGCTAGAAAGGTGTCCTGGATTTCATCAACCCTCGTCAGGAGCGCTACCCCTAAGACTAGTCCACCATGCATTTCTCTAAAAAGAGAAATTTCAAGAAGCCTTTTGTAAGAACTAGTATTTACTTTCCCAGAAACGGAAATGCGAATGTTTCCGTGCTGCTTCTTCCATCTAAGAGCGCCTACGAAGCACAAGTTCCTCCTGTAAGAGGACTGGCGAAGCCTAGGAGGACTGGCGAAGCCGCTCCTCTTGTTTTGTTATTTAATAAATAATTGCGAGTGGTGAAACGGCTCCTTACAGGAACTTTTAGCTCTGGATTTGTTTAATCAGTTTATTTAACCCCTCAGAAAAAATTCCGGTAATTTAAGACGACGATAGCGCCGCCTACTTTAACATTTTTTTGCCGACAATGCTTGTTTTTCAGCCGAAATTTATTGGGACGAAGTATGTTTCGTTCAAACCCGCATATTCATGCGCGTTTGAGTCCTAGTTCAAATCTATAAGGCTCTATTTTTCTATTTATTTAAAAAATCCCAGAAATTCAAGAACAAACTTTTTAAAATGGAAATAAAAATAAAAAATGCTTTTCACTTACTTTATTGGGGGGGGGGGGGGGGTATAACTCGGAAATAGCGGCGGGAAATGATTTTGAAAAAAGTCCTATTTCGAGCCGAGCGTTTGGAATAATGGCAATTGCTCTCGCCGGTCTCATAATCGCATTTTGTTTTAGCACATTTAAAAGAAAAATGATCTTGGATCGCTAACGCTTAACAACACTCTTCACAATTAATTTGAACTTTAATTAATTTATGATCAGCTAAAAATGTTATTAAGTTTTCTCGATCGCAAATGAAACCCTGCAAGCTCGAGAATATTTTTAGGTCAAGTTGCACACAAGGAATCCATGTTAAAACTGAAACTCCCGCATAAAGAATCGTCTCGTATTCAAAAACTAGTTCCTCTAAAATGTATAAAAATTATGAAAATAGTCAAAAAGTGCAAAAGATCATGGCTGAAAAAATAATTGGAAATTGTTAAGAGTATTGACCCCTGATTTCAGGCGGGATTTTTTTTGGCTATTTTCTTATTTTATTTATTTTTTTCATCTCTCCTACTGGCCAATCAGCGAACTCTATTATTCACTGTCATTGACCAATTATAACCCTTTATTTTCCTAAGCTTTCCCTAGTGTTTTTAAAGATGGGGAAAAAAATGGTTTTTTTTAGTATTTTCTTTTTTTTGTGAAGTTTATTATCGATCTAGTCTAAATACTCTACGAGTTCTAACTATTTTGTCTTTTGACGTAGTTTTTTTTTTAATTAATAAAATAACCTTTTCTTTTGACAAGGAATTGTGTTCTACGAAATGAAGTATAAAAAAACTTTACAAATAAATTTTGTGCTTTTTATTTGTTTTGCTTTTATGCAAACTATTAATTATGTATCGTATAAATAATCGCAGGTAGGCGTTACCCGTCAGTTTTATCCAAATGGCTAGTTCGTGCGGTATATGTTCACTATCGGTCCACCATCTAGGTATGATTTTCTCTGATCCCGAGGAAACCAAGGATTCTTTAGCTAGTCATCAGATACTAAAACGTTTTCCTGAATTTGCTTCCTTGCAAGAAAAAAAGTTGAGAAAAGTGGTTTTGCGGCAGTCATTGAAGAATATAATATTGTGCCTTCTGATTTGATTAACATCAGCCCTAATGAGTCAAGAATTCGATTTTGTTCTAATAAGCAAAAGTCATGAATTAAAAACGAAGAAATGTTACGGTGAAAAGATCAACTTTTCTTGTCCAAAAGTATTACACTAGGAAAGGATGGAAAAGAGAGACAGAAGTTAATAAAGTGAAAATGTGAAGGTATAAATGACAAAGTTTCTTCTTTTTCTATTCTTAGGGAATAATTCATAAAATATATTCCTACCTTATTTACTGTACTTGGAGACTCACACCTGGCCGTTTCACTAAGCTTGGCACTATCACCTGGATATCTCACTGAGTTTGGCGACTCTCATCTGGTCATTTTAATGAGATTGGCGCCTCACTGAACTTGGCGACTCTCTCTCACCTGGTCATCTCACTGAGCTTGATGACTTTCACCTGGCCGTTTCACTGAGCTTGGCGGCTATCACCTCGCCATCTCACTGAGCTTGGCCTTCTCACTGAGCTTGGTGACTCTCACTTGACTATCCCACTGAGCTTGGTGAATCTCACGCGTCAAGTGGGTTACTAAAGATGTTTGTTCCGTTGCCTTAAATATTTTCTTTCCGCCGGGATGCCCCCACTATGGACGGGTATCTTGCAACCTCTTTTCATCAAAAGATATCCCCACATAAAAGAGAGGTTTTCCTCGCATTCTGGGTCACCACCGCAAAATTCTATCCACCGTCTTGAGAAAAATTTATACGTTTTGAAATTTCATGTTTGGCTTTCGAATTAGGAATATTACTATTTTTTTTTAATTGGCGGGAGTGGGTGTAACCCCCACAAAGAAACTGCTAGAAAATTATTAATTTTTATTCTCGACGTAAAAAACCCCGAAACGAAACTATAGATCTTAAAACTATAGGCATAACCACAATTTAGTATTAGACTTTTGCATTCAAATCTCATGTTTTGCTTTCGAATAAGAATATTAACAGTTCGAAAGTACCTCAAAAAAGGTTATTTTTTATTCTCCTCTAGGTAGAACAAAAATCTAGCTAGAACAGTAGCCCCCCCAAATTAGGGGCCGCTAATCTTAATAATTACTAAATAAATATACAGTGATTAAAGTGATCTTAAATGAAATTAAAAAAATAAAAAGTCATTATTCATTCATTGATGACGTCAGCCATCCCCCACGAGTCGCAGAAGCGATTTTGTAAAGAAAACACACGTGAGTATTAACGCCAGTTACGTTAATTGATAGAAAAAAAATCCGATTATATACTGTGGAGCTGTGCCCCGCAAACCTCCACAAATTATTGAAATGTCAGGGTCATCGCAGCGCGATTCCTCCCTAAGAGCCGTTCCCCCCACGAGCCGACCTTAAGAATTAGTAAAAAAGGTGAAACATATTGGAACATAGACGAAATATTATGCAACCAGGACCACGGATCTTAAGGTTTACCAGAAAAATTTAAAAAATTTCGAAAAATAAATTTCCTCAGAATTGCATAAATAAATAGGTATTCTTATGTAATTCGATGAGCTGAATAACATTACTTCTATAACTTCTTTTGATTAGAAGGATCTAAAACCTTGGAAATGACGGCGCTATCTTCGTCTAAAATTACCAAAGTTCATCGTGTAAGATCATGTAGAACGTTTGTCTTTATTTTCCTGCCTTCAGGATGCTGCGAAAAAAGTTCCTAAGATCGAAGATATGGATCATGTGAATCACTTATTCAATGAGCCTTTACCAAAGCCTCAAGTGGTGGTAGTGCTTAAGTGTTCCAATGATTCCAAGAGCGATTTCGTCGGAAGGTTCAAACTCCTGGCAGGGTCACCCAAGCCGGTAAGGTCGTGGATGAGGTTCCAGACTAAACGCAACCAACAGCAAGACCCCTAACGCCGGATCAAACAGACATGGCCCATATAAGATTTCTATGTCTGGCTCTGGCGGAAGACAAAGGCGGGCCTTGATAGACTAAGGACCCGGCAGCCTGATGCAATCAGCCTCGCCGAAACCACATGTCTCAATGTTTTGAGCCACAGTGGACGCAATAATTGCCAAGTGCGCGCGCGTGGCTGTCGCGCAGCCACGATTGCCCCAAACAGATTCCTCAACGACTGGAATTCGTCTTTGTTTTCGGCTACCGGATAACTGACGATGATTTCGATGCTTGGACATGAGTTGAAGCCGACGATAATTTTTGTTAATTGAACAATAGCATTCCAATTAATGCGGTTAAGTAAGCGTAACAATAAGCATTCTTTAATCCGCTAGAAAAGTCTTGGAGTTCCTCAACCCTATTCAGAAGCCCTTCCCATTTCTCTAAAAAAAAGAAATTTCAAGAAACCTTTTGTAAGAGCTACCGTTTAATTTAACAGAAAACGGGAATTCGAATGTTCTCGCAGTTCTTCACCCATGCAAGTTTTTTTCTCCGTTTTTTTTTTTAAACAACATAAGAAAGAGTTACCGACATCGAAATTTTTAAACGGTTGATCCCCAAAGCACATGGAAAGAAAGAAAATTATTTTCCCCCCCAAAACATTATTCCTTTTGTTTCTTAAAATACATAATTTATTTTATATATTTTACTTGGTCTTTTCAATATACAAGATAAAATATAGTGAACTCTATAGCACTTTTTAACAAATTACCTTTAGTCTATTCTGTAAATACATGTAGAATCACTACATATGTTAGGAGGGAATTTTGCTGCTTCTTTTGGGTCAAATGATTATGTGATTGTCACTTCTGCATTCGATTCGGGGGCACTCAACACACTCAAATGGTCTTTATCAATACCCAACATGTATCATCAGTGGAAAAAACATGACCTTAAAGGCAGAACCCTCAACAACTTATGATATAGTAGAATACATTGTTGGTGTGTACTACCCTTATTGGTTCAACATCAAAGTGAAACATTCATGGGGGATGGCCCTTGCCATATCTTGTTTCTGCTGCGGCTACTTTAGCTGCAAAAGAAGGTTGTGGTGGATGCTGTTTTGCCAACCATCAAGCGCTCAACCTGGTGTTCATTCATCGAAATGATAATCCAGACACTCTTGTGTTCAGATGACAATGAAGAGAGGAGAGCTACTGTCTAAAGGTTTGTTGACATGAGGGATGGAGATGATCGCACACTTGGAGATCTTTCTGTACTTACAAGGAAGACAACTTCCATCAACCTCAGCTCTTCTTCGTGGTTGGAGCTGACAGACTGGCCTGACCTATGCATTTAAACCTCATTTCACATGTGAAGTAAAGAAGTTCCTTGACTAGCCTATGCAAGTTCCACAGTGGCCCTATCATGCTCAGTCAATAAAGAGTGTGTGAAACAAGTCACAAAGGCAGCGGCCAGGATGTATACACATGAAAAACGTGAGGGCTAAATCAGAGGCTAAGATTCAAGTCTGCGGCTGATGTCCAAGAACGAATCAAAGCAAGATTTGATGAAACCTGTTTAATTATTTTTTTACTGATCTCACCACTCTCTAATGCTGTATGATTACAAAGATTAGTTTTATGATTGCTGGGATATGTTTTATGCAGAGAAACTAAATGTCTATAGCATTATTTGATATTGTGAGAAGCTAAAATTTCTATGTTTTCCTAGAGCAATTTATGAGTTGTTTTTTCTAACGTAGTTTTTCAAGCTAAATGCTGTTCAATCACAAAAAAATAATAGCAGATTTGAATTTTAGGATTACTAGAATATATTTCAGGATTTCTGCGATATGTTTTATTTAAAGAAAGTAAATAACTATAGCATTACCTGCCATTTTGAGAAGCTAAAATTAATAAATGGTTTTTTTTTCTGAGAGCAATTTATAAGGGGGTTTCTTTTAAACGTAGATTTACGAAGCTAAATGTTGAGCAATCACAAAAATAATAACAGATTTGAATTCCTCACATCCAAACATATTTTTAGAATCTTTCAGTGAAGGAATTAGCAAAAATTAATTTTCCCCCACAAATTGAGACACTCTAGCAGTATAAGTTAGCCGAACTAACATAAGAACTTATCGTTATGCAAACAATTGACGCATATGGTCTTTTTTTCTGTAGCGATAATATTGTCATAGTAAAAGTATCGTATTAGGGCTTCAATGCAATATTTCCTACTTTTATATTTTATGGAAGTTTGTTTTTAATTTCAAAGTTAGGATTCCCCAAGCACGCCTCCAAGTACTCAAAGCACTTTTAATGTTTTTTCAAAGCATTTAACTAATGAGGAAAGAAATTCTAACATAGACCCTCATACCTTTTGTGAGGGAATCCCCACGTGGAAGATCTTTAGCAGAAAGGAACTCCCATGTGCAGCAGAAGGCCCGGCTAGGACTAAAGTGGTAAGCCTAACACCCCCTCCCCTTCCACAAGCGGTAGCCTCGAATCGAGTCCCCCACGATTCACCTTTATGCGGGCTAAAATAGCTCTGCAAGAAGATTCGAGGCCCTTCGATAGTAGAGCTGTTTCCCGCTAACCCCCCAACTTGGACATAAATAACGTTCGACTCCCCGGAAGAGACACAGAGTTGAGAAGTCTCGCCCAGGACCCAAAAGATTTCCCCATGGTTCCAAGTCAAGTGCTAGCAACAAAGCAAAGTGACAGCTGGACTATTTTGTGTATTTGGAATTAGCCCCAGCCAGTAGGTAATTCCACTGAACGATCGCCTGAGTGATTTTCCCGACTTCTTTCATCAACTCCTGTCGAAGCCCTCCTCATTTCGGGTAGCCGAAATACTCTCCCCTGGACCGGAAGTTACCCCCCCCCTTGCTTTTGGAGAACCGTCATCACTCCAACCTCCCGCTTGAAGTCCGAGCGGCCTCACCTCAAGTGCAGAAGACATCTGTAAGCCAACCCCTCTCCCCCTTTTAGTAACCCAATTGAATTAATCCCCCCGATTTGAATAGTCTCCTCCGGGAATACCTTAAGTTCTAACTTCATAGCCTGATTTATAACTACAATTCCCCCTTTCGTTTATTGATGTGAGTTTTGCCCGATAATTCTCTGAGGTAATTTTACCGTTCAATTCTCTTATTATTTTTTTTGTGTAAATAAAATTCTATTTTTGTACATGTCTCTTTAAATAACCTTGAACGTTGCCATTGTCCATAATTTACCTGACCTCGTTGCACTCTCGCTACTCAGCCCGTCCGAACTCGTGGTTTCCCGCCCCTTTTGTCGGTTCGCTTTCAAGTTATTGGTCCCTCCCTCATAGATTTAATATGGTATTGATATAATGTAATGTCATACCACGAAACCTTTGATTAATTGGTCAGAAAAAGAATCTACTTCACTCGCTACTTACTCATGGGTCAAAAACAAATTTGAGGGTAGAAAATCTATTGTGATATTTCTCTTTTAGTACCTATATATTCAAAAAGTGAATGTCATTTTGGAAGAAAATTTGTTTCAGAACAAAGGTTAATTAAGTTTTGATACGAATCAAGTCCAGAACTTTACTATTTCTTATTGATTAGATTACTTAAATTCTAAAAGCTCTAAAAATTCCAGATTTTTTAGAGCTCTTTCATTTTTTAACTGATATTGTCAAAATGTTCAAAGATAATTTGTCGCTAGCCTGCCTCTAGTTTGATACTTGCCTTTTTCGTAAGGAAGATAGACCACATTCCTCTACTATTACTACCTTCAATCTCATCAAACTTTGTTTCTTTAACTTCTTAATTTTTTGAGAGTGCTCTTTCAACAATAAGTGAGCAAAAAATTATAGCCCAAGATATTGTTTTCAATATTTGAATAGATATTTAGTTACTAGGCAAATTTTACAAATTAACCCGAATAAAAAAATAAATTGAAAGAAGTAAAGATGCAGAAAGGTCTCTTTCTTTATTCTTCATTTTATGCTTAAGCATTTAGATTTTCTTAGACATATTTGAAAAGATTTTAAAAAAATCGTTACTCACTTCGATGGATCCAGCCAACTATCTTATCCTGTCCCTTCCCCTGATAAACTCGAACCTCTTTTAAGTAATGAAATTTACTTTGTATAACTCCAAACACAATGATAAGCAAACAAGAATGTGTTACATCTAGCAATGTGCTCAAATGCTTTGCTTAACACAAAATTTCGTTTAGGAGCATAACAATGTATGAAAATGGATTTTAATGAAACTTCTTTTATTTTGCTTTGATCATCATTGATTTCGCTCGTCATAACAGCAGCACTATCATATGGCTGGGAAACTAACTTTTTTTTCGTCTAATTCATCTTGCCTACCGTCCAAAATGAGAACAAAATAAGCTCAGCGGACAAAATATTAGTCGCTTGTAACCATAGTAAGGGCCTCTTAAACGCCACTTTGCTCCATATGTTCATGCCGTGGAGTTCCCTGTGTAATGTTCTTTCTGAAAGGGGTGGTGAATGACCAGAATTGACGTTTTGTAGCAATTCCTGCCTGGAACAAATCGATTTGCAATTACAAGCCTGGAGATTCTACGACGGTCCCTGTCTGTCAACACATTCCCTTCGCAATTCTGGCGAGAGTTTTTTGCATTTTGAGAGTTCTGCCATTGCTTGTAAATCCGGATGGCCGTACTCTTTGAAACACTACCAAATTCCGCCACCTCCTTCACATGATAACCTTTGGCGCGGCCAAATGCAATCACACCTTTTTGCCATTCAATGACGTCGCTTTTCAGGTCCATTTTAAGTAAAGCTGATTTGCTCTCTACATATCTTTACGTCGTCCGCAACACAAATAAAGCCTAATTAACGTTTCGACGTGAACTAAGCCACGCTTCTTGGCTGCCTAAGGTTCGCACACGCTTCAGATGTTAAATGTGTTTTTTCTTCCTAGGTGACTAGTTTTTTGCCCGGTGAGCTTACCTAAATCGATACTTTGATCAAAATATTCATTTAATTTAAAAAAAAATCTTACTAAACTTTCTTTGTAATTTGTCTCTGATCTTGTCCAAGTTCTGTTTCATAGAATATCGGATAAAAACTTTATGAAGAAAGTAATTTACTTTTGAAGAAAGGATGTATCCCAAACTATGGACAACAATAAATATAAATGCAGCCAAACCAGAAAACAGTTATATCATGACAAATGATCAAAATGTGAAAAGCGACCCCTTTTCTGAATGACTTGGGTAAATTGTCGGCTGCAGGACTGTACCAATTTGTCACATTGTTTGGGCTTGATTTTATTCAATTCTTCTTTCAATCTTTAACAGAGATCTTCAATATTCGTCGGTTTCCGAGCTATAACCTTCTGCCGAGTATATACCATATTGTTTTTATGCCATGGGATTTAACTCATTGCTTTGCCCAGGCCAGTTTATCACGTCTATATTTTCAGATCAATAAACGGCTTCAGTCTCTTTGCTATGCCGCACGGAGAATAATAATTTGTCCTGCATGAATATATGCTCACATACGCTCTGTTAGGAAAGAGGGAATTACATGTTCTTGAAGCGGATTCTTCTATACTTCATATATTGCTATATGTCATATATTTGTTTCATACGGTGGCTCCTTGATTGACTCGATGTCCTCTGGTAGTCCGTTGTAGTTTTTGCCATCCGTTGAATTATGTTACATCTAAGCGTTTACTTTTCCGCCTAAACGGACGAGCGGAATCCAGCCTTTGAAAATTCACCACACTATAACGCTATCACCTCCCAATTGATCTGTCTTTTTCTTGCGTGTGTGATTGAATGTTTCATCTGAAATAAGCCATATATGCGGTTTCTCATCCGATCAGAACAAATGAAATTTGCCCTAGTCGTTAAAAAAACACTTAAACTTTCAGCACTTCACAAGCTCATTAACGAAAGCCAACCTAGCAGCTTTATTCTTTTTGCTTATGAGTGGTTTCTTAACATGGGAACTTGCTATGAGTCCCACCTCTCTTAAGTGTTGTGAGACACTCTGGGGGCGCACATTAAGGTTCGTCTGCCTATGACCTTATCGGTTCACGATATTAAACATGTAAACAAACTGATCTTTTTCGGAACAGGTCCAGCAGCGAATTAAGCATTCGAGTCTATCATAAGGCTAATGCCAGTCTATGGCGTTTGAGGCTCGTAGTGTGAGTGAGTACAGCCTGTAGGTTAGGTTTGGTGCAATGAACTTGCGCAAACTTCTCGCATAAAGTTTTCCTAACCAAGTGTCTTTTCGCAATCCAACACTGAAATTCAGTGGTGGGCGTGATAACGAAAAAATGCATCACGATAAGCGATAACGATAACCTTATTGGCGATAACCGATAATCGATAACTGGCGATAGATTTATCGCCCGATAAGGTGATAACCGATAAATCCCAAATTCTGATACTGCAGGCACAGTCTCTTGCGACGCCATCGCTAATTCAATACTATAAAATAGCAAAGCACTGCACTACTAAATTACAATAAAAATATGATCAGTTTATAATAGGGGCGTAACTTCGCAAGTGTTCAAAACGTTAATAAACGTATATTAAAGAATAACACCGAATAGTGCATGCATTCATATACACAAAAAATTAGAACGGAAGAAGCACGCGAACATAGGGAAAAAATCACCAAAGAACGCGTAAAATCGGTAGCGCGCAGAAGCAACACCTCGTGACCTCTCGTCCGATAGCTGGTGAGAGACTGAAGCTGAGCGAACGTTTTGAGAAGACGCCAAGACCGGCCGCCCCACACTCCGTTCAATATACGTTCGGTTCCCAGCTCGGATCTACCTATTTCTGCCTCCAAGGCACGCGCGGCTTGCCCCTGTGATAAATTGGAACCCAAAACTAAAATTATCGATTATCGCTAGTTTGGAACCAAAAGTATCGGTGATACCAATAACATAACATAACAACATAATTTCACGGATGACAAAAGCCACAAGGGCCTATCAAAGGTCATCCGCATCCGTCAAAACCCACCCACAAAAAGCACCATCGCCAGGGGAAGACAAAATCAAAGTACCCACAATATAATATAACATGACAAAAGCCACAAGGGCCCATCAAAGGTCATCCGAGTCAAACGGCCTCTTTTTTTAAGGCACCCAAACTCCCAAGAAAACTACATCCAGAGGATTGCGTCCACAAACAAGGGTATCACCAATCAAGGCTTGTTAAGAACTAAATCATGCAGCTATAGATATATACAAACAATATTAATATATACAAAACTTAGGAACCATCACAACCTTCCCTCCCCATAAACTCATCCAACCTACTCTTAAATACATTTAGATTTGGACTACCTACTACCCTCCGCGGCAATTTGATTTGTTCCAGAAGTCTACCACTCTATTAGTGAAAAAATATTTTCTTAAATCCAACCTACACCCTTGCTTTTTAATTTTCAAGTGGTGACCTCTAGTCCGATTTCCATCATCTAACTCAAAAAACTTGCTAACATCCAATTTATCTATCCTGGAAAAATTTTTAAACAGCTCAATCATATCCCCTCTCACACACCTCCTTTCGAACGAGAACATATTTAATACCCTCAGTCTATCTATATATTTAAGGTGCCTCAGGGAAGGAATAATATTTGTTGCCCTCCGCTGCACTGACTCGAGAAGGTTAATATCGTGTCTAAAATGTGGGGACCATGCCTGTATGCAGTACTCTAGATGTGGCCTAACATAAGAGTTATAGAGTTTAAGAATAACCTCCTTACTTTTGTAACTCATATTTCTCTTAATGAAACCCAGCACACTATTCGCCCTATTTCTTGCTTCAATACACTGCTTAAAAAACCTTAATGACTTATCTATTACTACTCCTACATCTTTCTCATCCTCTACTGAGCTCAGCTAATCCATTTCATAGTTAAATTCTCTATTATCTTTTCCCATGTTAATAACTTTGCACTTATCAAGGTTGAAAGTCATTTGCCACTTATGTGCCCAGGATAACAATTTATTTAAATCCCCTGCACTTTAAAATTATCATCAATATCTTTAACTACAGCTGCTAATTTGGTATCATCCGCAAAAAAATGACACTTTATTATTAACTGCCTCCCCAAGATCGTTTATATAGATGATAAATAATAATGGACCGAGAACTGGTCCCTGAGGAACCTCACTGATAACATCCCTCCACTCTGACTTTACACCATTTAGCACTACCCTTTGCTTCCTGTCTTTCAGCCACTCAGCTTTTTTATTTGAAACACCCCCACATATCCCAATAATTTTTAATTTATGAACTAGTCTCCTATGTGGTACCTTATCAAATGCTTTACTAAAATCCAAGTAAATTACATCTACATTCTCTCCCTTATCTACTTGATTTGTTACGAACTCCAGAAAGTCTAGTAAATTAGTCAAACATGATCTACCTGATCTAAACCCATGCTGAGAATCGCTGATTAACCCCTCCCTCCTTAGATGTTGGCAAATGCCTTTTTTAACTATTTTCTCAAGAATTTTACAGACTACAGGAGTTAGGCTAACCGGTCTAAAGTTATTTGGATCCTCTTTACTACCCTTCTTGAAAATGGGGACTACATTCGCTCTCTTCCAATCATCGGGTATTTCTCCATATTCCAGTGACCTAGTATACAATTCTCCAGAGCTATTGAGATACTTTCTACCCCTTCTTCAAGTATTTTAGAATGAATATTATCAGGGCCGGAGGCCTTGGTCAAGAAATATCAGATAACCGATAATCCGATATCGTTATCGCGATAACGCCCACATATGCTGAAATTGCCTTCATGCTTATTGCAGCGCCAATCGCGACGCGAAGATGCTAATGAAAGTTTTATAATATATCCATTTTTTCAAAGTCAAGGCCTAACCTAACCTAAACCTAACGTCGCAGTAGCCTCAAACTCCCAATTCACCACCCGACCTGTTCCGAAAGAGATAAGCAATCAAACAAACATTTTAAGGTTTACATTCTTTGAACCTGACGTGAAATACAGGTGCTGTCTCAAAAAGGCTTCCATTGATCCGTTGCATCATGTGATCCTACCCGGGAGTTTTATTTCCAGGCAACCCGTTTTCTTCATTGGCATTTAAAATTTCGGATTCTAATCAAGCTTAATTATGCGTGAAACCAAACTTTCAGCACATTACAATGCCTCAAAATGTCAGATAGTTATTGGACAATCTGCTTTCTGACCGATTTGTCGACCTAGCCTCGTCTTGCCATCCTAATCGCTAAATAAAAACATCATTAATAGTTTACAATACACGCAGGACCTAAGTTATTTTATTGTTCTTTAGTTTTGAATGCATCATTTTTCCAAATAAACATTACCCTCATCATAACTTTTTTATTTGATGTTCCAAGAAATGGAACTTGGACACCGTCAGACAAATTTTAAATAACATTTTGTGCAATTTGCCCGGAAATTAAACCAGTATTCATCAGGAAACGTTGATATTTGTATTTTGTTCTCTAGTTTGGCGCGATTTATATACGCAGAAAACAAAATCACAAAATCTCTAGTTTTGGCAACCATATATCTCCAACTCCTCTTATTACCCAGCTTCGTCGATCTTCTAATTTAATTAATACCATGCTTGTGACATTAGTATAGATTTTTTTTATTCTACATCCCTGTATTAATTTTCTGCATCTATCAAGGTGAGTAATACCTCATCCCATCTAAAAATATATGTCAGCTTATGCCATTTTACCCACTATTCTCTTTCAACATTTGACCTAAGTTATGGCATACTTTTGAAGACGAAATCAATATTGTTATTAGTTGAGTTCTTGGTGTTATCCTATTTGCATTCCGTAATTCACGTTCGTTATTTTATTTTCTAAGATATCAGATTGTTGCAAGAAATTTCAACATGTGCAACTAAGACTATTTTAACATTGATTCATTTTAAAACTTTTTCTGTAATGACGAGCCTACATTGTACAAATTTTCTACCTTTAATTATATATTCACTTTAATTTAAAATTCACGATAAATATGAGGTTACGTAGAAACATATTAAATTTTGACCTCCCATTAATTTTACAGTCTGAAGTCTATGAACAATTATTTTTTTCATACTAATTTCCAAACCTAAATTCAAGATCAAAATTTTTTTACAATTGAGTGAATTTTTGCAAAAATATTAAAAGCTAGACCCTCTATTTATGTCTGAGGCTCAAATTTGAAATGTAAGTGATTTTCCACTATAATCAATGCCCCCACAATTAAAGGGGGGTATGAGGGGTGAAGCCCCCCCTTTCAAAATCATTATCTTAGGGTTCAAAAACAATTTTTGAAACCCTAGCATGAGGTTGAATCATGGTTGCCAATGTTTTAAATCTGGAATTCTTTTCACATCAAGAGAAGGCAAGGTGGACCTATTTTAATTTCATTTTCACCCTTTAATTTAGCATTTGGGGGTGGGGCTTACATGTCTGAAGGCAAGAAACACCCAAAGAAAAGTGTTTTTGTTAGGTTATTGGAATGGCATCATATTGTGTTGTATATAGTTTTGAAAGGAATTTTAAAATGGACGGCTTTGTGTAGTGTTGCATCTCCCTGCTATTTCTAAGTAATCTAGTGTTGTTAGACACTAATGTTCATTGTTTTATGCAGTGTTTCTTGCCTTTAGACATGTAAGCCTCACCCCCAAATGCTATTTAAATCAATCATATTTTCTTTAATATTGATTAATATAAAATTCCCTACAAAATTATATATTATACAATAGGATATGATTCCTATTAACAAATGGATAGGTAACAATCTACTTTTTGTCATAATATCATAATTATAAATTTGCTTGCCTTAATTAGTGCAAGTGCTATTTAGTTTATAGCTTTGATAAGAACATAAGAAAAGAAGGAGACTGCAAAAGACCATTCATGGCCTACACTTGGCAGCTCCTGTTCCATTCAACACACAAAAGATTTCTTACCAGAGAAAAGTCATCAACATTGTCACCCTTAACAGGAGTTCGTCAGATCTAATCTACAATATACATAAAATGCATCCAGAGGATTATGTCCATTCATGCAACCGCAAAATATAATCTTCCCACTCCTTAGAAAAATATGTACATAAAAAAAAGTCAGTCCCATCTAGTAGCTTCATCCATATATTTATCTAATCTATTCTTAAAACTACCCAGAGAGGAGGCTTCTATCACATGCCTAGTGAGCCTATTCCATTCATCTACCACACGATTTGTAAACCAATTCCTCCCAATCTCCTTCCTAAACCTATACTTATCAAGCTTAAACCCATTGCTACGTGTCCTGTCATGTTCACTAAGTATAAGAACCTTACCCAGATCCCCTTTATTATATCCTTTTACCCATTTGAAGACTTCAATCAATTCCCCTCTGACTCTTCTCCTTTCCAATGTATGTAGATTTAGTTTTCTGAGCCTTTCACCATAGGGTAAGTTCCTTAGCCCACCAATCATCTTTGTCATCCTTCTCTGCACAGACTCAAGCAAATCAATATCCTTCCTATAATATGGTGACCAAAATTGTACTGCATAGTCTAGATGAGGCCTAACTAGCGCCAGATACAGTTTTAGAATGACTTCAGCACTCTTATTGCTTACACTCCTCCTAATGAATCCCAATATCCTATTAGCTTTATTCTTAGCATTTAGACATTGCTTTCTAGGACGAAGGTCTGAACTTACCAAAATACCCAAGTCTCTCTCACAATCAGTCCTCCCTAAAATTCTGCCATTTAATTTATAACTATTCAATGGATTATTTCTACCTATACTAAGTACACTACATTTGTCTATGTTAAACTTCATTTGCCATTTCTCGGCCCAATTGGACAGAATGGTCAATTCCTCCTGCATTACAACAGCATCAGAATCAGCCCTAATGGCCCTACCTAGCTTAGTATCATCAGCAAATTTACTCAGGTCACTACTTATACCTATGTCAAGATCATTAATATAAATTAAGAATAGCAAGGGACCCAAAACAGATCCTTGAGGAACTCCACTGCTAACACACCCCCACTCAGATTTAACTCCATCTATACTAACTCTTTGCTGTCTGTCACCAAGCCATGACTGAATCCACCTAAATATACTGCCATCGATCCTGTGTGCTTTAACTTTGCTCAGAAATCATAAGTGTGGCACTCGATCAAAAGCCTTACTAAAGTCCAAGTATAAAATATCATAGTTTTCATCATTATCTGCTGCTTCATACACCTTACTATAAAAAGACAGCAGATTAGTCAGACAGGATTTACCCTTACTAAAGCCATGCTGTGATTCTTTTATCAACTTATGCTTATCCAAGTGATCTCTAATATTCCTTGCTATAATAGATTCCATCATTTTCCCTACCACTGATGTCAAACTTACTGGTCTGTAATTAGACATATTTGTTTTATCCCCTTTCTTAAATATAGGTATCACATTGGCTTTCTTCCATGCCACTGGCACAATGCCACTCTCCAATGATTTTCTAAAGATGCATGCTAGGGGCTCACTTAACACATCCTTACATTCTTTCAAAATTCTAGGAAAGAGCTCATCAGGACCGGGTGCTTTACTACTTTTGATTTTATCAATTTCCTTTGTCACTATCTCCTTTGTGATCAATATATCCTTTAATTTCTCTTCATCATTACCCCGAAAGATCATTGACACCTCAGGTATATTTAGAGTATCCTCCTGTGTAAATACTGAGAGAAAAAAGTCATTTAGCATTCCAGCCATTGAGTCCCTATCACTCACTAATTCTCCATTGGAATCTATAAGTGGGCCTATTTTATCTCTAACCTTAGTTTTGTATAATTGATAAAAACTTTTAGGATCTTCCTTTGCCCTATTTGCCACTTTAATTTCATAATTTCTCCTTGCTATACACTATATAGCATGTGTATATTTCTAAAAAAATAGATATTTATAACAAAGTTCCCACAAAAATAGAGGGTGGTCATTTTCTGGAATTTAACCAAAAATAATCGCCTTAAGGTTTGGATTCAATTATAGTTGCCAGATGTCATTAGGTGATCCAATATTCATTTCGAAAAGATATAAACACCCTGGGCAATCAGATTGAATTGCAGTGGTATTGAACATCTTGTATGTTTCTGAAACCTAAAAATGCAAGAAAAATATTTCAATGTCTGAAATAATTGTTCTTAAAATTTATTGTTGTGAAATAAATTCATATATTTTTATGTGAGAATGGGCATTTTGAGAAAGGCCTGTCTTAAGAAGTATTCATTTGCTCACAAATAGGTTAATATTTAGAAACCATAATTGCTTATTTAATTCATTCCTGTTCTTTATTTAATTCATTCTTAGTTAACCTATAATACTTCAGATTTTGAACAGTACCTTTCCCCTGTAATCTTTGGTGTGCTCTTTTCTTCTAAGTAACTTTTGATATATATAGACTAGATCACTGCAGTTTGGAGAAATAGCAAATGTACTACCAAGTTTTAAGAAGGGAATTGAAGAGGACCATTTAGGTCCTCTTCAATTCCCTTCTTAAAAATTTAGACCAGTAAGCTTGCTGTCTACAATTTAAAAAAAATTCTTGAAGGTATTTCTGACCATCTAGAAGAGATAGTTTAATAAATAATGCTCAGCATGGATATACAAGCGGTAGCTTGATTAATTAAACAAACAATATGACTTGCTTCCAAATTTAAATTCATGGAACATACGAGGGTTGAAATTGTTCTGTGTTTGTTTTTGGCAGTCATAATGTGAAAGTCAGGAAATTCAAGGATTGCTCCAATTTTGAATCTGTATAAAGCTGTTTTCCCACATTTTGCCTCTGACTGCTAAAAAGAATGGATTCTAAAAAGCACAAAAAGCTGCTACAGGAAAAGTAATAAAATGTACAAAAAAGTAATTACTTTGGTAAAGTAATAACCCAGAAAAGTCTAATATGCAAGTTTAGGACCAAACTTGCTTTCCCAGAATGTATGCATTTTAAGGTCCAATAAATGAAATAAATCATAAATTTGTCGTAAATGAAGCCTTCCAGAGATGGATCTAACTTGATCCTTTCCTAACCTAACATGTTTTTTAAAAAATACATTTTGAAAAAAACAAACAAAAGCAATATTATAATCTTATTCAGAACAGATCACTCCATTATTTTAAGTAAATGTAAATGAACAAACTAAAAGAAAAGCAGTCTAAATGACATGCCTAGCACAACTCCAATATTCAAACAAACGGAAACAAACTTGACAAATGAAATAGAAACTAATAAAAAATAAGGGAACAAATGGCAGCTTCTTAAAATTTTTAGAACAGTATTTTAATTTGAGGCATGAATTAAATGCACTACATAGCACCAACATTTTTTCTAAAAATATATTTATAACCCATGTTGATTGGTAATTATGGTTCTTATCTGTATGTACTTAGATCAAAATAAGTATTCTTTATAGCAGCTTCACTTTAACTTAACAAAATTAACTTTAATTAAATAAAAACTAACCTAGAACTGGTCCATAATATATGATTAAAGGTACTTAGATTTAAAGTCATGGGTACTGTTTTACAGTCATTATTAATGAAATGCAATTCCAAATTTGACCTTGCATGTAGATGCTCCAATACTATTTTTCATCGTAATCCACTGGTCTACTTTTCAACATTCTGTCATCATTGAAAAATGATACTGTTTATCAACCATACCAATGGATCATTTATCAAAATCAATTTTGTAAAGTTTTCACGTGTTAAATTCTGGAATTTGCAACCGATAATGAACCCCTATGGAAGAAAAAAACTAGTGGCTACAAGTGATATGCCAATATCAAAATTAATCCACACAATTTTTAAAAGCTTTGTTTATTTCATTTATTTACTCATACACATATATATATACACAGAGTACTAGCATGTTTCATTTGCAGTCAAAAAGTGGCAGATATTATATACCAAAAGAAACTTGACAATTTCTTTTTGAATGGCATTTTGTACAATTGTTCTTTTACCAATATTTCAAAAATTTTAACCCATTTTTATATAATTTTGCTCTTATGTCGATATCAAAATTAATCCACACAATTTTTTAAAACTTTGTTTAGTTCATTTATTTTATAAGAGAAAAATTATATGAAAATAGGTTAAAATTTTTGAAATATTGGTAAAAGAACAATTGTACAAAATGCCATTCAGAAAGAAATTGTCAAGTTTCTTTTGGTATATAATATCTGCCCCTTTTTGACTGCAAATGAAACATGCTAGTACTCTGTGTGTGTGTGTGTGTATGTATGTATGTGTGTGCGTGCGTGTGTGTAAATAGACGTAGCCTCTGCCTCTCAACTGTTGGTGTACTACCTGCTCATGGTCCCCCTGCCTTTAACTGAAGGTACGTCCAACAACTGAGTTCCGGGCGGTATAGCCCAGCCAACCCCATTGCCTTGTGGGAGCTCTTGGAAAGGCCAAGGCTTCAGGAGTAAACCTGGAGATCAAATCTGCATGGTGCTCCTACATTAGGTGATAGTCCAATGAGGGACCTTTTTTTGGCAGAGCACTGCAACTTAAACCTGCTCCAGTCGTCCTGGATCATTTCCTTGCCACTGGACTCGGCAGGGGAAAGTGAAGATGGTGGACTGAAGAATGCACACCTACTTTCCACCTTAAACATAAGCGTGCAAGTTATCACTCCATGCATTACTCATTCATCCACACATTCCTGCAATACCCTATCAACAATGCTGCCATAGCCCACCATGCAAGATGACACCAACAAATATAAGGATGCCATATCTACAATGTCTGTGGAAGAGGCTGTGCCAACCTTCTCAGACTCCGCAGCCATCAACGATCTCACCAAAGACAATAATCACTGACCAAACATCATCAATATCATCCATGTATGGAGTTATGTCGTCATTGGCAATGATGGACAACATTAAGCAAGTAAGTATATAAATATATATACAGTAAACCCTCGATATAACAAACTATATGGGGCGGGGTGTCATTCTTTAAAGCCGAAAGTTCGTTAAACCTGATGGTTGTTAAAAGTGATGGAAATAATGAACCAAGTTCGTTATATCCAATGGTTCATTCGTTCTATGGAGTAATAAGTTACACTCGTGAAAAGAGGAAGGAGGAGGAGGAGGAGGAGGAGGAGGAAGAGAATGCCAGAACAACCTCTCCTGCCCGATGTTCACAGCCTACTGAGCTGTGAGCCATTGAGTCTCAGCCATTGAGTTGGGCCAGGAAATTTGGTTCATTATATCCAAAATTCGTTATATCGAGTGTTTACTGTATATATATATATATATATATATATATATATATATATATATATATATATATATATATATATATATATATATATATATATATATATATATATATATAATTTGGTTTAGAGCCATTCATATGAGGCTTTTCTTTTTAATGATCTATCTTATAATTTCTCTTGTTGCTCCCCTCCCAGTCCCTAGCATTCAAGAGTTAAGCTTTGCTAAAGTATTTATTTAACCAATCTCAATTTTGTCCACTACACTTGTAAGTAGGTGTCAATCTGGAGGTGTGTGTTTCTTTCCAGCCACAATGCTTGTATTTAGATGTACTCCTATCTCTATTGGTATATATCTTCCTTGCATTTTCATTTCCTTTTGTTTCTTTTCTTTTCTTTAAATACCAAATACCCCGCCCCCCCCTCCCCCAACAATTGTCCATTTACTGTTTTCTCCTACCATTATCTCAATGCTTGTCTAATCTTTAACAAAGGTGAGGAATGACTACCATTGAAGAGATCCTCTTTATATAGGGATTTTATTATATTCAAAAGCCTAAGAAAGGCATATCTAAATTTTGATCCTCATTTGTAATTTTCCAGTCACCGGGAATTAGTAATTTCTTGGACCAGTTAAACCATAATTAAATTTAATTTACTATGCCTATTACAAATGAAAAATGCTATATTTTGGATGTAATCCCTGATGGACCCACTATAAAATTTTTGGCTCGACTAGAAATACTAAGCCAAGAGACCACACTCACTGTGAAAGATGCCGTAAGTTTTTTTTCTATTTAAATCTTTTAAGCAATTGTTATTTTTTAAAAATACTAATACTGTAATGCTTAACAATTACTTGATATTTTTTAATTTTACTGGATTGCTCTTAGAAATGCTGTGGTATTTTTCTCTCTTTTTGGAAAGTTCACTTTGTCATACCTCTGAAGATTCTGTAAATAAATGCTCCTAGAATTTGAGAGAGCTTGACCCTTAAAAGCATTCTTTCCTGAGATAACTTTTGCTTCCTTTTATTCCTAGGTTGTTATTTTTTAAAGACTGAGTCTAGAATAGGGGATTAACTAGAATATAGACCTGGCTGTGTTTTGGGTACTTTGCTGCCATATGAGCGGCTCTATATGTGATGGTAAATTTTTTAAGCTAAATGGGAATTATCTTTGTAATATTGAATAAAAACATCTGTTACTTTATTAGATGACTGATTCACAATTCAAAGTTTATTTGACTAAATATTAATTAATATAATTATTTGTAATGGTGGGGGGCACTTTTGGTTATTTTCACATTGATATTCTGCCCCTCACTTAATTTTTTTATCTGGCTTATAACAATGATTTATATAAGTCACTTGAGTATTTTTACAATTTAATTTCAGATCCAGGAGTACATGGCTAATTTTCAGATTCCTAGACTACCTCCATCTCAAATTACTGTTGGCACCCGAGCATTGGTGTACTTTGTAAATGCTAATAATATTCCTGAATTTCACAGAGTCCAAGTTGTAGGTGAGTTTTCTTCCTAATTTTAGAATAATTAAAAGCCTCCTGAGCCTTTTTAGCAATTAATTGACGAGGAATTTACAATGAAAATAGGGGTAATTTTATTCATTTATATTAAGCGCCTCCCCCCTGCATTTATTTTGGAGGTACATTTTTCCCCTTAGGGCATTCAGTTCCCCTTGAAAAGCAGGGTTGGCCAGCCCCGTAAGCACCCCTTGCAGAGCGGGCTACTGCGAGAGGTGATTAGCGTTTACTTCCGGCAGAAAGAATAGGGTCCCCATGCCCGATGATGTAAAAACCCAAAATAAAACCTTCCCTTTCCCCCTCACTAATGATGGAGCCACCTTCGGGCAGCTCCACAGAAAAAAATGGGAGGCCCCCCCCCCCCCTGTGCTCTTGCAGGGGACCTTCCAAATCTCTAACCGGAGAAGCTTACTCCTCTCCTTCAGCAACGGGTGTAGGGGACCCCCCTCACCCCCTTGTCTGGAGGGGCCTTTGGATGCCTCCCTCTTTCCAGCTGCAGTCCCCCTTTACTTTCCAAGGGGCCTGCCAAGAAAGCCAGCAGGCAGCCCATAGCTGATCTCCCCCCATTTAAGCTGCTCGGTAGCGCCAACCCCTTTAAGGGTGAGAGGGAAGACAACCCCATCGGTCACTTCCCTCAAAAGACCTGCTGACTCGAATCTTAAACCTAGCGGTCAAGGCCTGTGCTTCCCAAGACTCGACTCGTGACACCGCTGCCAATGGGACCTGTGGGGGAGATGGCCAACTGGAGCCTCCCGATATAGACATGGTCCTTGAGGCAACCCAGCCTCAGATGATTGGGCCTTCGATGGGAGTGAATCCGGGCTCGGCGCCAAGCACCGAACTCTATTCCTCCCCTATGCAAGGTCCTCTTCAAACAGATCGGGGTCTTAATAGCAGTACAAAGAGGGGAGGGATTTTCTCCTCTGACCGGTGCACCTGCAACTGCCAGGATCTTCTCAATCTCCAAGAAGGACCTTGCTGTGGCCAGTCGATCTGGCCTGGAGGCTCTTGCCTGCAGATGGGAGAAGCAGGTCCATTCCCCTCCCTCTCGTAAAAAGAAAAAAACAAAAAAAGAGTAAAAAGTCGGGGGGGGGGGCGGTCATCTCCATCCACGGGGCCGCCGTGCTGACGGGATCCAGCGCTCCGTGCCGCCCCAGCTTAGCCTCTCTTCCTTCCTTCAGATAGCCCGATTTCTCCCCTACCTCGTCGCTTTTCATACAACCTCTCCCACAACTTTCTCTGGTAAGCCTCTAATTTCACATGGTAAATGCTGACCTCCTTCTCAAGCCAACCACCCCGGATCGGGGCTGAGGGGGGGAGGGGACATTGTTCCCTAACCCCTGAGCTCCGGTTCGGGATGGGTTTTTTTAACAACCTGCTTCATCCCCACCCATACCTTCCTCACATCCCTTTTCATCTCCTCTTCACATTCTATCAATTTTACCCCGTGTCCAAGGTGGAGCCGCCATGCCGATGGACTGCCAGGCCACCAGGCGGGAGGGGTGGTCCCAAATGGAGGCGCCTGGCTCTGCCGGGCCTGTAAGCACCTCTTGCAGTGCGAGCTACTGCAAGAGGTGGTGAGCGATTGCATCCCGTAAAACAAAGAGGGTCACCGTGCCCAATGATGAAAACAAAAAACATCTCCCCTCAATTCCCCCTAAAACAACAGAGCCGCCCTCGTGCAGCTCCACAAAAAAATGGAGGTATCCCCCCCCTGTGCTTGCGCAGGGGACCCTCCATACCTCTTTAACCGGAGAGGAGGCTTACTCCTCTCCTACGCTTATGGGTGTAGGGGACTCCCCCTTACCCCCTTCTCTGGAGTTGCTTTTGGGCACCTCCCTATCTCCAGCGGCAGTCCCTCCTTTGCTTTCTAAGGGGACTGCCAAGAAAGCCAGCAGGCAGCCCATTGCCGACCGCCCCTCGTGCAAGCGGCTCGGTAGGGCAAACCCCCCTTAGGGGGGAGAGGGTAGCCAGAGCCCTTCGGTCGCTTCCCTCAAAAGACCTGCTGGCAAGAATATTAAACCTTGCCGGGGTCGAGGCCTGTGCCTCCCCACCAAAGACTTATGACGCTGCCAAGGGGACCTGCGATGTCCTGGGAGGGGATGGCCAACTGGAGGCCCCTCCTGTGATAGACATGGTCCTTGAGGAAAACCAGCCTCAGACGGTAGGGCCTTCCATGGGGGGGAATCCGGGCTCGGCTTTAAGCACCGAACCCGAATCCGCCCCTATGCAAGGTCCTCCTCAAACGGCTGGGGATTCTCAGGCAGTACAAGGAGGGAAGGGATCTCCTCCGGATGATGCCCCTGCGACCACCAGGACCTTCTCCATTTCGGCGAAGGACCTGGCTGAGGCCGGTCCATCTGGCCTGGGGGCTTCTACCGGTGGGGGTGAGAAGTGGGTTCATTCCCCGCCCTCCTCTCCAAAAAAGAAAAAGACGAAGAAGACTCGGGGTTCCTCTCCATCCGCGGGCCTACGGGGACGGATGGGTCTGCTGCCACTTTGGCAAGCGACCAAGCCAAGATCGGCACATCCGGCCCCTCCGCCCCCCCCCCGGGTACGGAGCTCCTGACCATGACAAAGACCAAAAGTGCACAGGGCGGAGCCTCGATGACATCGGGGCCCCTCATTCAGAGGTTACCTGGCGTTTTCGAGCCCGCTGGCTTCAAACGCTTCCTCGTTATTCGCTCCACTGATGGCACCATGTTGTCGAAGGGCAACATGATCCATCAGAGGAGAGGATTAGCTAGTGCAATTGGTAGAGAGCCGAAGGTAACCCGTTTCTCGGACGGGAGCCTTCTGGCGAATGCGGCGAATCCCGCTGAGGCGGCCAAATAAGTGCTCTTCGGACACTTCATGGCACCCCGGTGAGTGTGACGCCGCACTCTACCATGAACTTTGTGAAAGGAGTAGTTTATGCGAGGGAACTCGTTGACTACTCCATTGAGGACATCAACCTAGAGCTGGCCGACCATGGGGCGGTCAAGGTCGAACGTGTGATGAGAAAACAGGGAGGGGCCTCGGAACCCACCCCTACACTCTTCATCACGTTCGACTGTGACAAGCTCCCTGAGTCGGTGCGTGCCGCTTGGTACCGCTACCGCGTGAAGGCATTCGTGCCACTGCCGCGGCGGTGCTATTACTGTCACCGCTTCGGCCATACGAATCGCGCATGTCGACGTGCAAAGTCGGGGTCACCCGAAGTCTGTGTAAATTGCTCCAAGGTCGCACACGATAAGTCCAAATCGTGTGTGGCCAAGTGCGTCAATTGCGGAGAGCCGCACCCCGCTTCTTCGAAGCAATGTGGTGCATATCTCCTTGAGAAAGAAATCCGCGCCCATTCAGAGCCCTTCTGCGGGCTCTACCCAACCCAGGCGCTCCCCTGGTAAAGCTTGCGGCAAAAAGGGCTCATACCCTGCCCCGGCTAAAACCAGGGCTCCCCCCCTCTTCCCCCAGCGTGACCGTTTCTCGTAAGGCGATACGGCCACGCGCCTCCACCGAGTCTTTAGACTCACAGGAGGCAACACCCCTGATGATGGTCGCTAGGCCATCTTCCGGGGTTCATAAAGCTGTTCCCCGAACCTGAAAGGAGGACAGCAACAAAGGAGCTTCGGCCCCTTCGCCCATGCCCTGAGGTGGAGCAGGTGGCTCGGAGACGGTGGTTCCTCGAAAAGAGGGCCCCCCCCCCTCCGAAGCCGCAACGCCCGCCTAAGGTTTCGAGGCGGAGGGAGGAAAAGACTCGCATGGCGAGCCCAACCTCCCCCAATAAGTCCTCGAAGGCGACAGCGCCTTCAGCGCTTTGTCCGGCCAACAGCGCTTTGTCCGGCCAACAGCGCCCGGGAAGCGTACGGCTATTCCCGTGAGGGTCTTCAGTTCGAGGAGAGCCCCCGCGTCTCCTCCGAGCTAGGCCTGGAGGGCATATTCCTTCAATGGAATTGCCGTGGACTCCGGGCCAACTGGGAGGAGTTGCGGAGGCTCATCTCATCCCGTTAGCTATCGTTTTGCAGGAGACCATGCTATGCGCGTGCCCCCTGCCCGCCCTTCCAGGGTATAAGGGTCTTGCGACCCCACCACCGCGGGATGGCCGTGCTGGGGGATGCGAGGTTTACACCCGGCATGATGTCTCCGTTCTTCCTTTCTCTTTAGATACCTCCTTTCACGCAGTGGCTGTGCAGCGGCACCTGGATAGGAGGTATATATACTCTGATTTCTGCGTACATTCCACCGTCAGCTGACTTCGACGCGGGGGACTTCCGCCGCGTCGTGGCACGGTTGCCGAGGCCCTATCTCTTGCTTGGAGATCTGAACGGCAGGCATCCTTTCTGGGGAGATTACTCCATAAATCCCAGGGGACAAGTCCTTGCCGATCTGATCGAAGAGCTTGAGATGGGTGTCCTAAACGTGGATGAGTTTATGCATCACTGTCCGAGAACCGCTTCATTTTCTTGCCTCGACCTATCTTTGTGCTCTTCGGATGCACAGCCTGATTTTGATTGGGAGGTGGTCGATGACCTCCATGGTAGTGATCACTTTCCCATTCAAATATCATTTTAAGGGCAAATACCGCCTGAGAGACCATATCGGTGGTGCTTGGCGCGGGCGCGGTGGCCTGCCTGCATTTCAGGAAATGACTGAATTTTCTATCTCAGTCGAGGAGTTTAGGTCGGTAGATGAGGCCGTTGAGTTCTTCTCCGGCAACCTCCATCGCCGTGGGCCTGACTACTATTCCTAGAACGTCTGGCCGTTTTGCACGCCGACCACTCCCATGGTGGTCGGCCGAGTGTGAGACGGCCCTCAAACAGAAGCGTTATGCCTACATGCGCTATAAGCGCTCCCCGTACGATTTCACTGTCGCTGAATTTCGTAGGGCTAGGGCTAGGTTCCGGTATATTTCGAAGCACGCCCGCCGCTCTTCTTGGCGGGCATACGTGTCTTCACTAAACTGGAAGACCCCTTTAGCTGAGGTGTGGAAGCGAGTCAAAAGGATTCGGGGCAAGTTCTCGCAGGATCCCCCTCCCGGTCTCCAGGAGAATGGGACCGCAATCTCGGACCCCGCGGTCGTGGCGGAATCCTTAGCGACCGCTTTTTCCCCATTCTCTTGCCGTGATGCTGCTGCGCCAGCATTCAATGCACGTCGTGATGTCGCGGAGGGCCGCCGGCTGGACTTTACCTCCAGAGGCGGAGAACCCTTCAACGACAAGTTTACTGTGAGTGAGTTGCGTTCCGCTCTCGCTTCGTGCGCGGACACCGCCCATGGTCCGGACGATGTCCCGTACGCCATGCTTCGACACCTGGGTGAGCGAGGTATGGCCTTTCTGTTAGATATGTTCAACAGGATCTGGGTGTAAGGTCTTCTCCCAGACTCCTGGCGAATCGCTACTGTGCTGGCCTTTCGCAAGCCGGGGAGAGTTCACTATTCCGACCTGTTTCCGCCCAATTTCTCTAACCTCTTGCGTGTGCAAGTTGATAGAGAAATTAGTAAATGTTAGATTAGCCTATTTCCTGGACAGCGGAGGCCATCTGTCTTCGGCACAGTGCGGCTTCCGTAAGTTCCACTCCACGTCGGATGCTCTGCTCCGACGGAAAATGCCGTCTGCGAGGCTTTCCTTCGTAGACAGCACTACGCCACGGTGTTTTTTGATCTGGAGAAGGCCTATGATTCCGCATGGCGATACGGTATCATGGAGACTCTCCACACGATGGGGGCGAGGGGACGCCTCCCAATGTTTATATCTGAATTTTTGCGAGATCGTCGATTCCGCGTACGGGTGGGGGGAGCCCTCTCCGGCCCAAAGGAGCAGGAAGAGGGTGTCCCGCAGGAAAGTGTCCTCAGTGTCACACTCTTTGCCCTGAGCATCAACGGCATCACCTCAGTGCTGCCGGAAGATGTTCTCGCTACGCTCTACGTGGACGACCTTTTGATCTCTTTTGCGCGGCCCAGATGCCAACTCTGGAGCGTCGACTCCAACAGGCATTGAACCGCGTCTCTCGCTATGCCGAAGCGCACAGGTTTCGGTTTTCTTTGTCCAAGACTAAGGTGGTGCACTTCTGCCGCCATCCACGGCTTCACCCCGACCCAGATTTGTTTCTTAATGGGGTGCGCCTGGATGTGGTTGAGTCGCACATTTCCTTGGTCTTGTATTCGACCGATGCCTCACCTGGGAGGCTCATATTCTTAGCCTTAGGGTCTCTTGTACGCGCGCCATGGACATTCTCCGTTCCGTGACGTTCAGCGCTTGTTCGCTCGAAGCTCGACTACGGATGCGAGTTTTATGCATCCGCAGCCGAGCGTTTATATCGGAAGGTGGATTCTTTCCACCACACCGGCCTTCGCCTTGCGACCGGTGCCTTCCGCACTTCCCCCATTGAGAGCCTGTTGGTCGATGCTGGGGAGATGCCACTCGCTCTGTGCCGCGTGCAGTGCATCACTCGCCTGTACGCGCGAGCCCGGCGCATCCCTCAGTCGCCAACAGCTCTCACTGCATCCACAGCTGATCTCGATGGTGCCTATGCCGCCGAGAAACGCCAGTCATACCCTAAGCCCTTTGGGTTTAGGGTCTAGGAAACTCCTTCAAGATGTCGATATAGCTCTCGGGCCGGTGGCGCCCCTGGTTCTGCCTAGGACGCCACCCTGGAGGGTACCACATTTGGCTATTTGTCGCTACGCCTCTGCTCCCAAAGCTTGTACTGCGCCGGGAGTATTGCGTTCGACCTTTTTGGAGCACACATCGTGTCACGCTGGTACCGTGCCAGTGTATACGGATGGCTCCAAGTCCCAAGAGGGGGTTAGCTTCCACGCTGTATCCCCTCTGTTTGAATTCAGCGGGGCTCTACCAGGCGCTACGTCTGTCTTCAAGGCCGAGCTGGTGGCAATACACCACTCGGTACGGGAGATTACGCGACGTGCCCGGTTCGGAGACCGGATTGTGATCTATAGTTACTCACAAAGCGCCCTGAGTGTTCTCGGGGCATTGGAATCTCCGCATTTCCTGGTGTGCGAAATCCGTGACGCCCCGGTTTTGGCTAGCCGGGCAGATGTCGAGATTGTCTTCTGCTGGGTTCCTGGACATGTAGGAATTGCGGGGAATGAGCGCGCCGATGAGTGCGCCAAAGAGTTCGCGAGGACTCTGCGACCGGACCAGCTTTCGCTCTTCCTCACACTGACTACATGGCAGGAATACGGGCAGCTCTTCGGACTGCTTGGTAAAGAAGATGAGAGACGGTCGAAGGGAACTTAAAGTTGCGTGCCATTGCGCCGCGACTGTTCCCATGGACCTATCCCCCAATGCCGCGGCGGCTTCAGGTTGCTTTCTGTCGTCTCCGAATCGGGCACACTCGTGTGACGCATCGCTATTTGATGGAGCGCTCGCCTGCGCCCTATTGCAACGACTGCGTCGTCCCCCAGACTGTTAGGCGCATTCTTGTCAAATGTCCCAGTCTGGGTGATCTTCGCGCACGACACCTGTCCCGGTACCGGGATGGGCGGGGTGGCCTCCGCCTGTCCCTTTTACTCGGGATGAGTGCTTGCACATCGACTGGTGGACTTATTGACTTTTTGGGGGAGGCTGGCCTTCTCCCTATTATTTAAGCAGGTTTTTTATGTTTTTGTTTTTGTTTTTTCCTTTCCCCCATTTAGGGTGTTTTTTTCTTTGTTTAATTTTATTTTAAAGTAGCCTAGAACTAGGCCAGTTTTAATACGGCGACTAATGCCCATGTAGGCAGTCGCCAGATGAGCTCTAATTAAAAATAAAATGGACAATGTAACATATAGATACAGTAATGACTGTAAAGTACTAGGTATGACAATAATGAAATCCAGTTACGCGAAACATGTAGCTGAGAGAATACAGAAAGAAAAGAGAGGACTAGTACTCATGTATAAATTAAGAAATTTAAGTCAAGACAATAAAAATAAGATTTACAATGTGATTATCCAACCAACACTGATCTATCCTGCAATTGCAATGTGTACGTTGTCAAGAACTAAACTGCTTGAACTACAAAGAGTCCAGAACAAAGCAATGTACCTTGTGACAAATACAAGAAGGGCAGAGAGGAGAAAGATTGAAGAATTACACACAGAAGCCAACATCGAGCCCTTAAACAGGATAATCATGAAGAGATCAAAAGTAGTCATCGAGAGGACACATAACAAAATTGGAGACTAACTATCAACACAACATGACTTTGTAATGGCGCACCCGGCGCTGCATGGGACGTCTTGTGCCTCAATGTTAAAAAAAAACTCCCCTTTGCTCCTGGCCCCTCCAGTCCTAACGGGACGGTCGTCTTCTCGCCCATTCGGAACCCTCTTGGGGTTCTACCCACCTTGGGCGCTACCCTGGTACAGCTGGTGGCATAAAAGGTTCACACCTCGCCTCGGCGCTAACCAGCGCCGAGGCTAAAATGTACGCGTGCTCCACCGAATCATTAGACTACCAGGAGGCAACCCATGGAGTTGGTTGTTAGTCCAGCTCCTGGGGTTAATAAAGCTACTTCCCGAAAGGACAACAGTAAAGGAGTTTAGGCTCCCATCCCCACACTGAGTGCTAGGCTGGGTCACTTGAAGGCGCTGGATCTTCCAAAGGAGGTATGCCTGCCTAAGGTTTCGAGGCAGAGGGAGGAAAAGACTCGCATTGCGAGCCCAACCTCCCCTGATAAGTCCTCAAGGCTGACAGCGCCCAGACCTCTGCTTCCGGGAAGCGTACGGGTATTCCTGCGAGGGTCTTCTCTTTGAAGAGGGCTCCCGCATCTCCTCCGAGCTAGGCCTGGAGGGCATATTCCTTAAATGGAATTGCCGCCGACTCAGGGCCAACTGGGAGAAGCTGCGGAGGCTCGTCTCTTCTCATTTTTCCTTAGCCATCTTTTTGCAGGGGACGATGCTAGGTGCGTGCCCCCTGCTCACCCTCCTGGGGTATAAGGGTTTTGCGACCCCACCACCACGGGATGGAGTCCGGGCAGCAGGATGCGCCATTTACACCCGGCATTATGTCTGCTCCTCTTACTTTTACACAGAGCCTTTCAGGTAGTAGCTGTACAGCTGCACTTGGATAGGTGGTAGGTATACTGTTATTTCCGTGTAGATTCCACCCTCAGCCGACTTCGAGGCGGGAGACTTCCGCACCGTCGTGGCACTGTTGCGATCTCCTTTCTCTTGTTCGGACACTTGTACGCGAGACCCCCCCCCTCTCCCTGGGGAAAACTACTCGACAAATCTTTATTAGTCCGATCCTTGCCGGCCTCCAGGTGTCCTAAATGTGGATGAGGGGACGCACCGCCATTTGATTGATTGCTCGCCTGCACCTTACTGCGACGACTGCGTTGTCTCCCAGACTGGATCGCTAGCCTGCGCCATACTGTGAAGACTGCGTTGTCCCCCAGATTGTTATGCACATTCTTCTTGGATGTCCCAGTCTGGCTGATCTCTGCGCACGTTGCCTGTCCCAGTACCTAGACGAGCGGGGTCGCTACTGCTTTTCCCTTGTACTCGTGACGAGTTCGTGCACACTGACTTGTAGATTTTCGATTTTTTGATAGAGGCTAACCTCCTCCACTAGTTGACTGTTTGTCGTAGCTTGCACGTTACTGCGCTTCAGGGAGGCTGGTCAACCCCGACGCCGGAACGCGCTTCTTTCTTGTTGCCTTTCTCTTTTTCTTTCTTTTTCTGTTGTTGCTCTCTAGTAATAGGCTGTTCTGAGTATGGCGACTTTTGTCCTAGTTGCCAGTCGCCAGAGGCGCTCATAAAAAAAAGAAAAAAAAGAAAGACCCGCTTCTCTGACGCTCGCCTTCTGGCGAGTGCGACTGGCCCTTCCAAGGTTGCTATGATTAGTGCCATTGTGCCACTCAATGGCTCGTCATTGAGTGTGATGCCACACTCTACCACGATTTCCGTAGAAGGACTGATTTATGCGAGTGAGCCGAATGTGTGATGAGAAGACGGATGGGCCTCGAGACCCACCCCAACTCTTTGTCACGTTCGATCGTGACGGGCTTCCTGAGTCGGTGCGCGCTAATTGGTATCGCTACTGCGCTAATACATTCATGTCACTGCCGCGGAGGTGCTACTACTGCCGACCTCTTCGTCCATACGAATCGTTCCTGTAGCCGTGCAAATTCAGTGGTCCCTCCAGGCCTAAGAGCACGGTCGTTTCCGCGCCCATTCGAAACCCTTCTGCGGCATCTTGCTCGTATGGCACTCGCCTGGTAGAGCTGTCGCCACCTCCCCGCATTACTTCCCATAATGCGAAACTTTCTTCCCCAACTCGTTACTAACATGAGGCATCCCATCTGAAGATTGCCGTGAGGCCCTCTGCTGATTCCTAAAGTTATCCCTAGAAAGAAAGACGGCACCATAGGAGTCGCATGGACGCAAAGACTCCCATAGTCCCCTCCCTCCCCCCCCTCTTATGCCCAAGTGGGCAGTCGCCAGATGGGCTCTAAAAAAAAAAAAAAACTCCTTTCCCCCACTCTCCCCGATAAACCTTTGAAAGCAACAGCGCCATTTCTTGTGCCCCTCTGGGAAGCGTACGCTTATTCCCGTGAGGATCCCTTCTTTGAAGAGGGCTCCCACAATCTAGTTAAGCCTGAAGGGCATATTGCTGTTGGTAGCTGCGGAGGTTTGTCTCCTTCCGTTTCCCGTTAGCCATTTTTTCTTTCGCAAGAGATCATGCTAGGCGTGTGATCCTTATCCCACCCTCCCGGAGTATGTGTTTTGCGAACCCACTAGCGCGAGATAAGGGACGAGCAGGAAGAAACACGAATTACAGCGGTCGTGATTCTCGGTTCTTTTATTTGCTATAAAGACCTTCTTTCAGGTAGTGTAGCTACACTTTGCTATGAGGTATAGTTATTTCTACCCACACTCATTGTCATCCGACTTCGTCGCGGTGGATATCCGTTGGATATCCACGACACTGCTCCTACTGGAATGTTATTTGCGAGGCCTGCCTTTGTAGACAGCTCTTTATGTCTGAATTACTCAGAGATCGTCGTTTCCGTTTACTTTTGAAGAACCCTCTCCGGCCCCATCATTGAGCAGGAAGAGGGCACCTCGCAGAGAATTGTCCTCAGTAGTCACACTTTTTACCCTGAGCATCAATACTCACATTGGTATTGCCGAAAATTGTTATCGCTTCTGTCAATCTCTTGGTGCGCCGCAGATGCTAAATCTGGAGCTTAGATTCCAACCTCCATTGAACCGCTTATCTCGTTATGCCGAAACACAAAGTTTTCGGTTTTTATTTGCCATACGACTTTCATATGTTCCTAAACAGGGATCATCTGGAAGTGGAAGATTTGCACCCTTTACTTGTTTTCGACCGATGCCTCTCGTGAGATTCCCAGATTCGCAGCATTAGGGTCGCATCCCCAGTAGACTGTGTATTCAGGAGGTGGACTGCGCGCGTTCCCCATTTTGAGCCTATTTTCGGTGCCGGGGAGGTGCCAATCACTTTACACCGTACACAGTTTATTATGCGCTTGTACACACGACCCGTCTTCACCATTCACCAACGCCTCGCTGCATCCACGGCTAGTCTCAACGGTTCCTATGCTGCCTTGAGACGCCAGTCATATCCTAAGCCCTTTGGTTTTACGGCTAGAAATTGAGGATTATGTCTAGTGTAGTTCTTGGGCCGTTGTTGCATCTGGTTCTGCTCCAGGATGCCACCCTTGAGCTACTACATTTGAATATTTATCACCACGCATCTGCCTCCAAAGCTAACATAGCACCGCCATTTGATGGAGCACTCCCCTGAACTCAAATGCGACGACTGCGTTCTCTCCCAGACTTCGGCACATTCTTGTTGAATGTCCCAGTCTGGCTGATATTCACGCACGTTACTTCTTCTGGTACCGGTTGAACAGGGTCGCTACCGCTTGTCCCTCCTACCTGCTCGGGTTTTGAGGGAGTTATTCCTCCCGACCCTCTACCTGAACATTTTTTGTTTACTTTTTTAAACCTATTATGGGCTTGTTTGTTTCCAGTTGTTTCTTTTCTGGTGACTCCCAAAAGGAAAGGGTTAAAAGTTGTCCGTGAATATCGCCCTGCATCCAAAATGTTTATATATATGCTGGGGATGTAATCTCGGGTTTCAGCTTGTGACTTTTTGAGTGATTTCGTGTTTGTGTGTGTGGGGGGGGGATATATTTTTGTGTAAATTTTCTTTTGTATCTTTGCAGATAATAAAAACTGGGATAACGGCTCTGTGAGTGTTCTTCTAGTCGATGATTGCCGGTGGAATTGTCAAGTGGAGTTGACTCGGTTGTGTTGCTGTCCCCCTCACATTGAAGAGTTCCCTATTACTTCCGAAGTATTTGTTCTGGCAGACGTCGCTCCAGCCCTGCATGCCAATTCATGGTCCGACCATGCTGTGAATTTTCTTCGTTCACAGTTGATAGGCATGGATGTGCATGGCACTGTTTATCGCGAACATGGCAGTTTGGCGCTCTTCAGGCCATACGATCATACTGAACAAGGTCAACTACTCGCCAAAACGATGGCCCAGTGTGGCATGGCATACATTTCTCCGTCTTTTCCTGGCTTAGCTCCATTTTCGTCCCCGAGTTCAGGTTTTTTGCCTTCAAGGTTGGCTCCAAAGAGTTTTTTGTATTTACCAGAGCCACGCAGAACGAATTTACCGCTTTCTACCACTCTCCCAAATTTGTGCTCCCTTTCATCTTCAAATTCCTTAAGCCAATCACCCAAAGCTGATTATTGCAAGCAATCATTATTGGAAGGTGAACACAAGTCTTTAAAAACCGGCACTGGAGCCCGGTACTTTGCGATTGAAAGCGAACTTGGTCGGCAAGATGACTGTATGGTTGCATATATCGCTAATGGCCCCTGGAAATTTTACATTCGAACAAAGAATCAAATTGAACTTTGTCAAGGTCTTTATGAGAAACTAAGTATCGTCGTTGCTAAGAATAGTTTTATTCCCTTTTCACCAAGCGACCCTGGGGTTCCGCTTCTTTGTAAGAGCCACAAACTGAATGAATATTGCCGAGGCCTTTTCTTAGAAGTTGTCCATGGAAAAATAAGCGTTTTTCTCGTGGATATTGGCACGGTCGAAGAGCTTCCTTCCCACCAAGTCTGGATATTACCGCCTGAGTTACAAAAAATACCGATTTTGATCGTCCCTTGCCGTCTCCAGGGCCTCCCTTCATCGATAAATCAGCAGATATCTCGAAATTTCGAACAACTCTTTGCAAATCAATCAGTGAGTGTAATATTCGAAAAGATTGCTCCTGACCTAGTTGTAAATGTGTCTCTCGAAGTCGGCACACTTTCTGCGCTTAAGTTAATCACAAATAAAGCCTTTGATTGTTGTTCGATCATCACAGATGAACCGCTTATTCTTAGTCATATTAGTGGAAATTTGTTGTACTTCCAAAGTTCAAAATCTCAGGATTTGCTCAACACTTTTCAACGTACCTTGCAACAACACTCTTCTCTACTTGGTCCAGTGACCCATCCCGCGGCAGGTCAGCCATGCTTGGCGACTTTTTCTGAGGATATGAACTGGTACCGAGCTCTGATTCTCGACGTGCAAAATGGAATAAAGGTTTGTCCCCTCCTGCTGTTTTTAAAGATTCATGAAATCTAGTTAGTTATATTGAGATAAATATTTACCTTTATTTCTGCAAACAAATTTCCTCTAGCCCCATCTTCACTTTTTTTCAGGTGCTCTTATCTGATTGTGACGAATTTGCTATTGTTAGTTTGTTTTTATGTTTTAAGTACGAGCATAATCCCTCTTCCCCACTTCAAGTTTGTACACTAGTGCCTGTGCTTGGTGTACAACCATCTTCCCTTAATTTTCTTGCTCTGATGTGTTACGCTTTTTCTTCTTTCTGCACTAACTGAAAAGAACTTCCTCGACCGTTAGAGAATTGGGGTGGCAATGGTGTGTGTGTGCGTGCGTGTGTGCGTGCGTGTGTCAAATCTCCCTTCCGTCCTGCTCATTGTCCGGCCGTGGTATAACGCATCAAGATGAGTTAATTACTTAGATTAATAAGCAAAAATTAATTAGTGCATCTCGGCCCGAAGCCCCTCTGTAGCCTGTACACTTGGTATCCGAAGTAGTTGCACATCCTGCCGGCTTGAGTGCAAATTAGGGAGGCCTGGTAGTAGTAGTAGTAATAAAATAGACTCCAACAGGTATTGAACTGCGTCTCTCGCTAAGCCGAAGCGCACAGGTTTCGGTTTTTCCTTGCCAAGACTAAGGTGGTGCACCTCTGCTGCCATCCACGGCTCCACCCAAACCCGGACTTGTTCCTAAACGGAGTTCCCCTGGAACTGGTGGATGAGCACAGTTTCCTCGCTCTTGTTTTTGAGGATCTCTTGTACCCGCGCTATGGACATCTTTCGTTACGTGACGTTCAGCAACCGGGCTGCTGATAGGGCTGATATTGCCCCTTTTTACCGATCCTTTGTTCGTTCGAAGCTCGAATACGGAGGAAAGTTTTATGCATTCGCAGCCAAGCGTGTATTGCGGAAGGTGGACTCGATCCGCTGCCTGGGCCTTTGCCTGGCAACCGGTGCCTTCCACATGTCCCCCATTGCGATCCTACTTGTTAATGTTGGGCCCCGTAAGGTGCTCGGTGATTTGCCTTCCTCGCCGCCGTACTGATTGGACTCAGCGCCCCGTTCAGCCCCAGCTTAACTTCTCCTGACAGCCTGTGTTTTCACCCTACTAACTTCTCCCACAACATTCTTTGGTCGGCCTCTAATTTCACAGGGTAGACGCCGACCAGCTTCCTCTCACCCAACTATCCCGGATTGGAGCTGAGGGGGAGAGGACAACGTTCTCTCACCCCTTTAGCTCCCGTCTGGGGGGAGGTTTTTTTTAACAAACTGCTACACCCCCACCCCCAGCTTCAGAATGCCGGTTTGCTGGCCAAAGAGATTACCAAAGGTACCTCGAAAACTTTCGTCCTAGAGGGTTACGGACGTTTATAGGGTTTCTAAGTTTGTTGGTCCCACTAAGGTTACTACGAGTACGCTCATAGTTACATTTGAGCGTCAGGATCTGCCCCAGTTTGTTCGTGCTGGTTATCTTCGTCTCCCTATGTCCCGTTATGTCGAGCTCCCCAGACGTTGTTTTAATTGCCACCAGTTCGGCCATATAAGCAGCAATTGTAAGCAAGCTCGTCGCTGTGTAGCCTGTGCGTTGGCGTATCATGAATATTGCGCCAATTGTGGAGGTTCCCATAGCGCGGCTTCGCGTTCTTGTCCCGTATTCCTTTTTGAGAAGTTCCTGACTCTTTGGGACTTCGTCAAGCTGGACTTCCCTGAGGCCCGTCGTAGGGTGCCGGGACAGCTCGCCCCCTACGGCCGTCTTTTCTCTGACGTTCTCCGGGAGTTGGGGTCCCGGTCGTCCCACTCCTTTGTTTCCGGTCTTCGCGGGCCTCCCGTATTGGCATCACCGATGTCATTGTCCGGGCGGAAGTTCACCCGGTTCCGTCTTCCTTGCGCCTTACCTCTGTGCAGTCTTCTATGTCTCCTACCCCAGTTTTGACTCTTACCCCTGTTCCTTCATCTCCTTCTGACCCCGTTCCTTCCTCGCCCTCTGACACTATTCCTTCCTCTCCATCTGATCCAATTCCATCTTTACCCTTTGACCCTGTTTCCTTCTCACACTCTGTCCATGTTCCTCCTTCTGTTCAATTTTCTTCGCATATTAGTTCTCGTCCGTCTCTGCTCGATCTCCCTTTCCCTCCGGACCATGAGCCCTCCACGTTGGGGGTTCGGTCTGGCTCTCAGCTGTCGCCTCCCGCCGTTCACGCTGCCGAGTGCGTCCCCGGCTAATCTCAATTTGTCGCTTGCCTCTTCTGGGCCTTCTAGTAGTCGAGAACCTTAGACGGTTTCCGTCACTAGAATCCCGACGTTGGTGTCGAGACGACAGTAATGTCTGCCATCCTACAGCCGAATTGTCAAGGGGTTCTCCCCAAGTGGGAGGAACTCCAGCTATTTCTGCCTATTCCCGTTATAGGCGGAACCCGACCGTGTCGAATAGGGTCGATCGGAACCGGGCTCGTGCCACCCGCCAAAGGACCCTCCGTCGTGCCCGTCGTAAATCTTGGCGTTGGTTCGTATCTTCCATTTCTTCGTTCACGCCACTGACTCGGGTTTGGAAGCGGGTCAATAAGATCCGTGGTCGCTACGCTGGTCATGCCATCCCCACTCTGGACATCGGAGGCTCGCTTGTGTCCGATAACCGGTAGGGACGGTTTGGACCCCAGTCACTATCGTCCGATTGCCTTTACGAGCTCCCTCAGTGAGTTATTCGAGAGGATGGTTCAAGTTCGCCTCACTTGTATTTTGAGTCTAACTCGCTTCTCTCTGCATTTCAGTGCGGTTTTCGCAGCGGTCGTAGTACTCTTGACCACTTCATTCGTTTGGAAGCCTCCGTTTTACGGGCCTTTTCCTTCAAGCGTTAGCGGTGTTCTTCGACATTCAGGAGGCCTACGATACCACTTTGAGATATGGTGTTTTACGTTAGTTATATGATTAGGGTATAAGGGGCTTTTTAACGGTTTTTATTCAAGAATTTTTATCGTCTCGTAATTTTAAGGTCTATATTGGGGATGCTTTCTCAGGCTTGCGGATTCAAGAGGAGAGTATTCCTCAAGGGTGTGTTTTAAGTGTGACATGTTTCGCCGTTGCTATTAATAGTCTGGTGTCCACTCTTCCCGAGGGGGTTTTGGCTTCCCTCTTCGTGGATGACCTGGCATTGTTTTGTTCATCTCCTGCTTGCCTTCTGCTGCCCGTCGATTACAGCTGGCAATTGCTGCCGTGTTGGGTCGTGCTGTCTCAAAGCGTTTCCGTTTTTCGATCACCAAAACGAAGGCCATGCATTTTTATCGGGGTCGTGGTGTCCTTCGTCCCCCTCCCCTCTTCTTGGATTGCACGGCGATTGAATATGTCCCCGTTTTTAAGTTCTTGGTTTTAATGCTTGATAGCAAGCTCACTTGGGTACCCCATTTGCGTCGCTTGAGGGCGTCCTGTTCGAAGGCTATGGATTTGCTTAGGGTTTTATCCCACACCACTTGGGGTGGTGATGGGCCCACCTTGTGGTCGCTTTATTCGGCACCGATCCAATCCCGGCTGGACTACGGTTGCCAGGTGTACTCTTCAGCGTCTCATTCAGTCTTGAAGATACTTGACTGTTTGTTCGCTTGAGGGCCCGTCTTAGTAGTGGAGCCTTTCGCACCTCGCCTATCCCTAGCCTCTTTGTTGAGGGTGGCGTGCTTCCCTTGCGATATCACTGGCTGCAGGTGTGCCTACGATCCCTGTTTCGTGTTCAGCAATACCCTTCATCCCCAGTCCATGAGTGCGTTTTTGACATGTCCTCTTCGTCATCTTTTGATCGGCGGCCATCTCTACCTCGGCCTCTGGGGCTCCGGCTTTGCGACCATCTCGCCTCCCTGGGTGTTCCCGGGGTGTTGGCTCTCTCATTCCCGCCCGCTCCGTGTTGGAGCGTTCGCCATCTTGAGGTCTGTACTGCTTTTTTGGCATTTCGAGAAAGGGTCTACTGACCCTCATCTATTTTAAAGTGCCTGTTTCTTGAACATGTGTGTTCTCATGCTTACCAGCGTCCCATCTATACTGACGGCTCGAAGTCGGACCTCGGTGCTGGGGCAGCCCTAGGTGTCCTCTACAGAGTCTGTTTGGTCCGCCCGCCCTCCTGTAGCATCCGTTTTTACCGCAAGAGTTGTCAGCCATTCTTTTGGCCTTTAATTTGATTTTATCCCTCAATTCTTCAGATTTTATTGTTTTAGCGATTCTCGGCTTGCTTTGGAGCCGGTTCGTTCTTTTACGTCCACACACACCTTTTGGTTTTACGGATTCGCTCCTGGCTGGTCAAAAATGCCTCCCGTTACGGGGTGGCATTTTGTTGGGCTCTGGCTCAAGTTGGGGTCCCGAGCAACGAGGCAGCTGATCGGCTGGCCCACTGTCACCTTTGAGGTCCCTTTTGGGATTCCTACCCCGTAATCAGAGCGTATGCCTTTTGTTTGTGGCAGAGAGAGTGGGATTCGTATTCCTCTTCTAAGCTGTCCCTTATTAAACGCTCACTCCGCTCTTGAGAGGTTGCTCTTTGTTGGTTGCGAATTGGGCACACGCAACTCACCCATGGCTTTTTACTTTCGGGTGGAGGCCAAGTTGCCCCTAATTGTCGCTTTTGCGGTGGCAAGCTGTCTGTGGCTCACATGTTAGTAGTTTGTCCCTGCCTTGCTTCTCTTCGAAATTCTTGCTTCCCTACCCTTTCTGGCTTCGCCTTTCCTGCTCTACTTCCCTTTATTTTAAGAGGACTCCTTTCAGTCGTCCTCCCTCCTTACATTTCTATCACGAAATGGCGTTTTATCCCTTTTATAAATTCTTTCCATTTTTGTGTTTAGGTTTATTGTTTTCTTTTATCCTGTGCCCTCCCTGCGGCTGACGCATGTCATTTGTTTATTGTCCCAGTCGCCCTTGTTTTTAGAATGTGTGCTGTATGCCCGTAATTTAAGTGTGCGTCTGTGTGTGTTGTACTGTTTTCTTCTCATCCTTTGCTTTTCCTCATTTTTATTGAGTGTCTCCCAAACCTCTTCTAGACTTTTTTGGGGCGACCCCTTTTTAACAGTGCTGCCATTAAGAATTCATTAGGATTGGGCTGCTGCCACTGTTTTTTCCATTAAACTTGCCTCGAATGGAAACTGTGATGTCTTGGGCAGGGGGGGGGGGAGACCACATGAAAGCCCATCTGAGATAGATATGGTCCCTGAGGTGACCCAGCCGCAAGTGGTAGGATCTTTCATGGGGTCGAACACGTACTCAGTGCCAAGCACTGAATCAGAGTCCTGTGAAAGCTTCTTAAGCCGTGCAGGAGCCTGAGGCATTACGAAGAGAGTAGAGATCTCCTCCGGCTGGGTCCCCTATGGCAGCCAAGACCATTTCCATTTCAGAAAAGGATCTTCATGAGGCCGGCTCATCTACCATGGGGGCTTGGGCCGGTGGAGGGGAACAGCGGGTTCATTCCCTGCGCTCCTGAAAAGAAACCGAAAGAAGACAAAAAAAAAAGACTGGGCTCGTCTCCTTCGGCGAAGGCCGTGGGGACGGACGGGTCTGCTGCCGTTTCGGTTAGCGACCAAGACTAGATCGGCACGTCCGCCCACGTTGCTCCCGCGGAATGGGAGTCCCAGATGCCAAATCGAACATAGACTCCAACATCCATTGAACCTCATCTCTCGCTATGCCGAACTGTACAGGTTTCGGTTTTCATTTGCCAAGACTAAGCTGGTGCACTTCTGCCACCATCCACGGCTCCACCCTGACCCAGACTTGTTTCTCAATGCGGGGTACGCCTGGTAGTGGTTGAACCGCACCGTTTCCTTGGTCTTGTATTTGACTGACGCCTCGCCTGGGAGGCTCATATTTGCAGCCTTAAGGTCTCTTGTACCCACGCTATGGATATTCTTCGTTTTGTGACGTTGAGCCTTCAGAGTTCTGATACTCACTGCCTTATTTTTTTTATCGATCCTTTGTTCGTTCGAAGCTCGATTACGCATGTGAGTTTTATGCATCTGCAGCTGAGGGTGTATTACTGAAGATGGACTCGATCCACCACAACGGCCTTCGCCCTGCGACCGGTGCCTTCCGCATTTTCCCTATTGAGAGCCTACTTGTCGATGCTGGGGTGATGCTACTCGCTCTACGCAATGTACAGTGCATTATTCGCCCTCTAAGCGCGAGCCCAGCGCCTCCAACAGCGTCGTTTCCCAGACTGCTCGCCACATTCCTGTTAAATGTCTGGGCGATCTTCGCGCACCTTACCTGTACCGGGACGAGCGGGGTGGACCTAATTACTTTTTGGAGTAGCTGGCCTTCTTCCCTTTATTTAACTAGTTTTTTTGTAGTTTTCTTTGTAGGTCGCATGTTCCTGCGCCGTGGGGGGAGGCGGACCTTCCCCTAATGCCGGAGCTTTCTTCCTGCCCTTTTCCTTTTTTTTTGTTTTGCATATTTTCCTTTTAAAATAGCCTAGCCCTAGGCTGTCGTGATTGTCGACTATTGCCCAAGTAGGCAGTTGCTTTCGCGTACTGGTGGAGGAAGCCTCCTCCTGCTCAGTTGAGTACGAAGAATGTCCCGCAGGGAAATGTCCTTTCAGTCCATATCAATGGTATCTCTACGGTCAGTTGGAATATGTTCTCCCTACGTTCTCTGTGGGCGACCTTAAGATTTCTTTTGTTGCGGCCCAAATGCAAAGTCGAACGTCGACGCAAACGTATTTGATTCGCATCTCTCCCGAAGCGCACAACTCTGGGTTTACCTTAACTCAGACTAAAATGGTGTACTTCTGCCGCCCTCCACGGCCCCACCCGACCACTTGTTCCTAAACGGCGTTCGCCTGGACATGGTGGATTCGCACCGTTTCTTTGGTGTTGTTTTCGACCGACCCCGTACCTGGAAGTCATATTGGCAGCCTCAGGGTCTATGGACATTCCTTTGCTTGGTTGCGAGTTTTATGCATCTGCACCCGAATGTATATTGAGGAAGCTGGACTTGGCCCACCGCACCGTTCTCCGCCTGGTGACCTGTTCCCGGTTCCTTCCGCACGTACCCAAATGAGAGCGTACATATCGATGTCGGGGAGATGAGTCGCTCTATCCTGGACACAGTTCAATATGCCCCTACGCGTTACACCGTCACATAGGGGATCTCACTGCATCCGCAGCTGATTGCTCAACGGTGCCTATGCCTGGGAGAGACGCCAGTTATACCCTAAGCCCTTTGGCCTTTGTGCTAGGTAACTACTGCAAAAGCTCTATGGCGTTTCTCTGTCTGCCTAGGACCCCACCCAAGGGCTATCACCTGAGTATTTATCACCCCGCCTCTGCTACCAAACCTACATGCCAGGAGTATTGCTTGGTTCCTAGAGGACGAGGGCGGCTACTAGAAGAATGTTTCGCTCTTCCTCACGCGGACAACACAGCATTAATCAGGTTGTCCCTCCCTGCTGCCTGTCAAATAAGATGAGAGACGGCCAAGCGTGACTAAAGTTGCGTGCCATTACTCCACCGCTGTTCCCATGGACTTTCCTCCCAATACCGCTACGGCATTAGGTCTTTTTTTTGTATTCTAACTACCAACATCTAAAAAACAAAATGGTTTTGGTGCATAAAAGGTTCACTGGTATGTGGCATAATTGTTTAGTGTTTAAGTCGCAATTTATGCTCTACTTTTTTTTTTGTCATACTGCTCGCTTTGTGTCGATATCTGCATTTCTAAAGCATATACCTTATCTCTTCAAAATATTTAACATGGTTCTGTTTTACTGGCGGGTATGTAATTTTTTATCTGCTTCTTCTCATTTTTATTTTTTTGTCTGCTTTTACCATTATTTTCCTTTTTTGCAGATTGCTTTGATACATCACAAAATAGTATTGCAGGTTCATATCTCTTATCTTTTCAACTTCAGGTGAGGTTTATTGATTACGGAAATGAAGAACTACTGTCCACTGCAGAATCCCTCAAGGAAATCGATTCTACCTTGATTTCCCATCTCACCAGTCAGGCCACCCCTTGCCTCCTCGAAGGACTGGAGGATAAAAATTTCAATGAAGATGGAATTTTTAACGTGAGTAGTTTGTTAAATTTATAATGACGTGGTAACTTGTTAATTCAGCTATTCATTCTTCCTTTTCGTAACTACAATATATGAAATCTCGTGTTCCCCATTTGGGTTAAGGACTAAAATTTGTTCAATAATTAGGAACGTGTGAGTAACTCTTTTGATCCCGTTTGAGTGGAGTTATTAACATGATGCATTCTTTACCCTGTTTTCTACAGTTCTTAATCTTTTTTACTTAATAATAGGACTCGCCGCCATTTAATAGCGCGCTTCCCTGCTCCTTACTACGACGACTGCTATGTTCCCCAGACTGTTCAGCACTCATTAAATGTCCCAATCTGGGTTATCTTTGCGCACGTTAGCTGCCTAGTACCGGGTCGAGCGGGTTCGCTGCCGCATGTCCCTTGTACACGGTAGTTTCTTGCACAAACACCTTTGGACTCGGACTCTGGAAAAGCCTGACCTCAATTTTATTTGACTTTGTTGTCGGTCGCATGCTCCTGTGCCCGGGGGAGGCGCGCCGGTACTGGAGCGTGCCTTTTTGCTTTTGTTTTGCTTGTTTTTCTTTTTTGTCTGTATATATTTTTTTTAATTTACCCTAACAATTTGCACTATACAAAAAAAAAAAAAACTGCGTCAAGACATTTGTGGCTACTGCCGCATATTTAATATTGTCACCGCTTCGGCTATACTATTTGAACCTCTAGACATGATAATTTGGGCAACCCTAAAACAGCTCAAACTAATTGCATCATAAATCTATATTATGCCGTGTCAACTGAATTGGGGGGAACCACACACACCCTGCTTCCTCGAAACACTAGCTCATACTTTTTAGAGGTGGTCCTGCCCATTCAGTCTCTGTACCGATTCTCTTTAAAAGAGAGGCCAAGTAATTGGTCCTGTGCGACCGAGGGCTTGGTACACCTCAAGTTAACAAAACGCCCTCTGCTCCGTGCCTCTTTCCTCAGAGCCTGGCAGATTTCGCGCTAATTCGGAACCTTTTGCCCCCCAACCTTCCTTAGTTATGCTCTGGTGTAACTGGCTGCTCCACGAGCTCATTTCCCGCCCCGGCTAAAACCAGGATGTCCCTTTTCTACCCAGATGACCATTTCCCGTAAGGCGAAGCCGCCGTTCGCCTCTATAGAGTCAGTAGATTTATGAGTCAAAAGGCATTCGCCAGAAGCACGAAAAAAATAAAATCGGCAAACCCACCGAAGGGGCTCGTGAACTGTATTTGAGAGCAAAAGACTCGAAGGCGACATGGCATTCTACGACCCAAAACTCTCCATGAAGTTTAGGCCCATTCCTGTGAGGGTCTTCACTTGAGGAGGGCCTCCCGTATCTCTTCCAAGCTAGGCTTTCAGTGCAATTTACTTCAATGAAGTTTCTGTGGACTCTCGGCTAACTGAAGAAATAGCTGAGGTTCGTTCACGTTTTCTGTTAGCCATCAGTCTAGTAAATTGCACGGCCCACCAGTACGATGTGGGCCGTGTAGAAGGATGCGCGATTTACAACTGGCATGATGTTTCCGTTTTTGTTTTCAATCACTTCATTGGCAGTCCAGTAGCTATACTTTTATTTCTTGTTCCATTCCACAGTCAGCCGACTTCGACCAAGGGGGTTTTCCGCTCTGTCGTAGCACTGTTGCCAAGGCCATTTCTTGTCGTCGAGAACTCGAACCGTAGGCACCATCTTCTGGGCGATTACACGATCAATTCGAGAGGTCAGGTTCTTGGTGACCTGAGCTAATAGTTGGTCCGTAATTTCTGTTTTCGCATCAGTGTCCGAGAACCTCTTCAACTTTTTGTTTTGCCTGGCTGTGCTCTCCTGTGACGTAGCTTGATATTGGGTGGGAAGTGTTCGTTGACCGTGATGGTAGTGAACACTTGACTATTTTATTATGATTTTATTGCCCGCTGCAGCCACAGAAACCACCTCAATGGTGCTTGCCTCGGGCGTTGTAATGCGCATTTCAGGAAATGACTACTTTCTCTGTCCCATTAGAGGTGTTTAGGTCTGTTGATGAGGTGGTTGAGCTCTCCATGAAACTCTACCCCCTGACCCTGGAGCGCGTTTCCTTCTTGTTAGGTACCTTTTTTTTTAGCCTATGATCTTTTTATCTATTTGTTATTTACATTATTTGTTTTTTAATATAACCTATTCGTAGACAGTCGCCAGATGGGCTCGTAAAAAAAAAGCGCTGTATTTGTTTGCCTCCTTTTGGGGTTAAGGGCTTTTGGTCTTTTAGTTTTAATTGCTTTTCTTTTTCCCGTTAATATTATTACCCTATTTGTAAGCTTGAATTTAAGTGATAGTGTAAGTTCGGCGACACTTCCTTGATGGCACTTTCCAGAAGAGACCTTTAAAAAAAATCCAAAACACTAGGACTATAGTTTTCGGATTTCTAGTAGCACATGCGTCACGCTAGAACCGTGCCAGTGTTAAAGACTGGCTTCAAATAGCAAAGGAGGTTCTGCTTTCACACCTTCGCCATGTTTCAAGTCTGCAGTGATCTTCTAGGCGCGCTGTCTTTCTTGACAGCCGAGCAGGTTACATAGACCTCGCCATGCGAGTGTTTGCATAGTGCTCTATTCGGAGACGTGATCTTGTTTTTCGCATCTGAGAGCTCATCGAGTGCCATCTTGGCACTGGAATCTCGGCATTCCTTAGTTAGCAGTATCCATGATGTCACGGATGCCGCCATTCATGAGGCAATAGATTTTCTTCTGTGTTCATGGACATAGAGAGATTGTGTGAATTGATCCAGTATATGAGCGCGACCCGATCAGCATTTTGCTTTCTCAGACTCTTACTACATGGCAGGTGATCTTTCACTTGGCTTGTTTTTTATTTTTTTTATTTATTTTTTTGCGTATTTTAAGTTGGTTATTGTATTTTTTAACTTATTTAGCTTATTTGTTGGCTAAAATTTCCAAGAAATAATTCATGGATGATACCACTTCTGTTAACTACGCCTTTGCTTTAAAGCTTCCACAGCAACAGGACTATTGCGCTCCTTTTTCTTGAGCCATGCATCGTATCACAGAGCAGCCATGACCGTGTGTATTGTTCCAAGTCTTAATGGAGAACTGGCTCGTATGCTCTCTCTCTTGCTTAAAGGTTGCGTGGTTTTTAACGGCCAAGCTAGTTCCAATATACTGCTTGGAGACAGATTCATAATTCCGAGCCTGCTAACCGCCCTTTCTGTACAGCTTGTCCCTGGGGCTGGGGGCTGGCTCCTAGCTGTGGTGTGATCATTTTTTGGACTAGGTGGACCTCAATACTAACTTAAATTGTTGATCAAACGCCTGGGTCCCTGAGTGAAACCTTCCTCCCGTGGTCACTTAAGCAGGTCCCCTTGTTCTTTTTTCTCTTTGTATTTAATTTTAATTGTAATTGTCATTATCTTAAATTAAACAGTACAGTCTCGCCTCGGTGGCCCCCTTCATGGAGCCTTAAAATACTAAAAATGGAACATCTTTTGCACACATTAGTGGACAATTGTTTTTCTTTCGTTAATGACCGTTTTTCTGACAGTGGCTAGCTGAAGAAGACCTGATCGTCACTTCATTTACGTTGGTTACGCGAGAGATGGATGGCATCCCCACGTCGCTCCAGACGATACAAGCAGTTACCAATACTTCTCGAAGAAGTTTAAACGAGTTTTTGTCCCAAAAGACTGAGAACATTCAGATTTCGCTCAAAGGTAGGAAAGGGAGGAATTTCTGTTGCACTGAGCTTACTTTGGAGCCAAAAAGCTATATTTTGGGCTGACTCAACACTTGGAAGAGTCGTGGCTCATATTGGTATTAATAGGTAATTCACTGGTCATGCCATTGTTGGTTCCCGCCATAATGAGATCTTGTCAAAGGAGCCACTTCCAAATTTACTGAAGATTCCTTTAGAGTTTTCTCGATTTCTCAAATGTTATGCCGATGCATTTCCAACGGCGTTGATCTTTCAAGTTTTTCTGGATTTGCATTCTCAAATTTCCTTGACATGTATATTCGAGGCTTGACGTGTCAATGGTAGTTTGGGAATAGTGCTCGAGACAAGATACTCTTTCCCATCCTTCTTCTCAAGTGGTCGTCTCGTTAGATTACTCTGTTTGGAATCAATCGCACGTTTTCACTTACCCTAACTTTAAAGGATTTCTCACGAACTTCCAGCTAATGATACCCTCCTTTGTGATTCTCACTCCTTTGTCTCCCAGATGGTACACCACATGTTGGTTCATTGTCCTAGCATGGGGGCGCTTCGTTCGCGGTACCTACCCCAGGACCTTGACGAGTGAGGTCGCTCCCGCTCCTCTCGCCAATACACGGTTCCCGTAAGGGGCGCGGGGATTGGCCTTCGTGGCCGTCGTGCTGACAGGACTCAGCTTCGTTTATTCTCCTTTCTGACATCCTGTGTTTTTACCCTACTTCCTCACTTTCCATACAACCTCTCCCACAACTTTCTCTGGTCGACCTTAATTTCACAGGGTATACGCCGACGAACTTCCTCTCACCCAACTATCCTTGAGCGGGGAGGGGATGATGTTCCCTCGCCCCCGAGCTCCGGCCTGGGGTAGTGGGTTTTTAACACCTGTTTCATCCCGACCCACACATTCCTCACATCCCCTTTCATTCTCCCTTCTATCTCTATTAATTTTTACGCCGTGCCCAAGGTGGAGCCACTATGCCGATGGGCTGCCAGGTCACTAGGCGGGAGGAGTGGGTTCAAATGGCGGCGGCCCACAATGAGCGTTTGCATCCTGTGCTATAAAAGGGGTCTCGATGGCCGATAATTTGAAAAAAAAAAAAAATACTCCTACTTTCCCGTTGAACATAGTCGGAGCCACCATCAAGAAGCCAGGTCGTGGCACGGTTGCCTAGGCAACTAGATTAATCCCCGGGGTAAAGTCCTTGCCTACCTGATCGACGAGCTGGAGATAGGTTTCCTACATGGGGATGAGTTTACACATCACTGCCCGAGAACAGTTTCATTTTCCTGTCTCGATCCATCTTTGTGCTCTCCTGATGCACAGCCTGATTTGGGGTAGTGGGTGATCGATGACCTCCATGGTAGTGATCACTTTTCCATTTAAATACAATTTTCAGGGACGCTGCTGCCCGAGAGCCCACCCCGGTAGTGCTTGCCGCGCGCTCGGTGGTCTACATTTCAGGAAATGACTAATTTCTCTCTCATTCGAGGAGTTTAGGTCTGTAGATGAGGCTGTTGTTTTCTTATCTGGCAACCTCATCGCCGCGGGCCTAACTACTATTCCTAGAATGTCTGGTCGTTTTGCACACCCACCATTCCTGTGGTGGTTAGCCGAGTGTAAGCCGGACCTCAAACTTCAGGGTTATGCCTATTTGCGCTATAAGCGCCGCCCGAACCATTTCACTGTCGGTGAAATTCTTCGAGCTATGACTAGGTTCCGGTATATCTCGAAGCACGCCGGCCGCTCTTATTGGCGGGCATAAGCGTCTTTCCTAACCGGGACCGCAATCTCGACCACGCGTCCGTGGCGGAATCCTTCGCGACCGCTTTCTCCGCATTCTCTACCAGGGATGCTGCTCCGCCAGCATTCATTGCGCGTCGTGATGTCGCGGAATTCCGCTGACTGGGCTTTACCTTTAGAAGGGGAGAACCCTTCGACGACAGGTTTACTTTGAGTGAGTTGCGTTCGACTCTTGCTTCGAGCGCAGACACCTTTCCTTGTCCAGACGATATCCCGTACGCCATGCTTAGACACCTGGCTGAGCGAGGCATGGCCTCTCTTAGATTTGTTTAACAGAATCCGGGTAGTGAGTATGCTCCCAGAGTACTGGCGAATCGCTAAAGTGCGTGTCTTATAAAACCGGGGAGAGATTACTCTACCCCGGCCGGTTTCCGCCCAATCTCTCCAACCTCCTGCGTAGCAATTTTATGGAGAAACTGGTAAATGTTAGATTAGCCTTTGTTTTCTGGAGACCGGAGCCCATCTGTCTTTTATAGAGTTCGGCTTCTGTAAGTTCCACTCCACGTCGGATGTTCTGCTCCGACTGGAAAATCCGTCTGTGAGGCCTTCTTCGTAGACAGCACTCCACCACCCTGTTCTTCGACTTGGAGAAGGCATATGATATCGCATGGCGATAAGGTATTATGAAGACTCTGTACACGATGGTGGCGAGGGCACGCCTCCCAATCTTTATATCTATATTTTTGCGAGATCGTCGTTTCCGCGTATGGCTGGGTGCAGCCATCTACCGCACAATGGAGCAGGAAGAGGGTGTCCCGCAGGGAAGTGTCCTCAGTGTGATACTCGTTACTCTGAGCATTAATGGCATCACCTCGGTGTTGCCGGAAGATGTTCTCGCTACGCTCTACGTGGACGACCTTTCGATCTCTTGGCGCGGCCCAGATGCTAACTCTGGAGCGTCGACTCCAATAGTCATTGAACCGTCTCTCTCGCTATTCCGAAGCGCACAGGCTTAAGTTTTCCTTGATCAAGACTACGGTGATGCATTTCTGCTGCCATCCGCGGCTCCACCCTGATCCAGATTTGTTTCTAAATAGTGTTTGCCTGTAAATGCTAGACTCTCTCCATTTCCTTGGTCTTGTATTTGACCGACGCCTCATCTGGGAGGCTCATTCCCAGCCAAACTGTCTCCTGCACTTGCAACATAGATATTCTTCGCTCCGTGACAGCTCGACTAGGTATGCGAGTGTTAAGTATCCGCAGCCAACCCTGTATTGTGGAAGGTGGACTCGATCTACCACACCGACCTTCGCCTTGTGACCGATGACTTCCGCTCTTCCCCATTGACAGTGGCCAGATGAGCTCTTAAAAAAAAAATAAATAATAATAATAATCTTCCCGATTGAGAGCCTACTTGTCAATGCTGGGGAGATGCCACTAGCTCTGCGCCGTGCACAGTGTATTATTCGCCTGGACGCCTGAACCCGGCGCCTCTAGTTGCTAACAGCTCTCGGTGCATTCGCAGCTGATTTCTATGGTGCCCCTGCCGCCCAGAGGCACCAGTCATTCCCTAAGCCCTTCGGGTTTAGGGCTAAGGAACTTGTTTGAGAGGTAGGTATACCTCTCGGCCCGGTGGCGCCCCTGGTTCTGCCCAGAATGCCACTCTGATGGCTATCACTTGGCCATTTGTCGCCGTGCCTCTGCTCCCAAAGCTTCTATAGTGCCGGGAGTATTGCGTTCGGCCTTTGTGGAGCACACTTCGCGTCACACTGGATTCGTGCCACTATATACGGATGACTCCAAATCCAAACAGGCTGTCGGTTTCCACGCAGTATCCCCTCTGTTTCAAGTCAGCAGGGGCTCTGCCAGGCGCGGCGTCTGTCCTCACGTCTGAGCTGGTTGCAATACACCCCTCAGCAGGGGAGATTACGCGACCCTCCCTTTACGGACACCGAATTGTGATTTATAGCGACTTACAAGAAGCCCTTTGTGCTCTCGTGGTATTGCAATCTCCGCATCCCCTTGTTCGCGATATCCGTGACGCAACAGTTTTGGTGAGTGTCCGGATGTCGAGATTATTTTCTTCTCGGTTCCTGGATATGTAAGAGTTGCGGTGAATGAGGGCGCCAAAGATTCGGCTAGGACTGGGCGACCAGATCCGCTTTTCGCTCTTCATCACACCGATTACATGGTAGGAATACAGTACCTGCAGCTTGGCAAAGAAGATGGGAGATGGTCGAGGGCATACCCCCCCCCCAATGCCGCCACGGCTACAAGTTCTCTCTCTCTCTCCTCCGAATTGGATACACTCGCGGGACGCACCGCCATTTAATGAAGCGTTAGCCTGCACCTTATTATGATGACTATGTTGTCTCCCAGACTGTTCGGCCTATTTTGGTTGAATGCGCACGCTACCCTTCCCGGTACCGGGATGAGCGGGGTCGCTACCGCATATCTCTTCCTTGTACTCGCGACTGGTTCGTGCACACAGACTTGCGGACTATATGATTTTGGAGGAGGCTGGTCTCCCTCATTTTATTTGCATCTTTATTGTTGGTCGCGTGCCCCTCCACTTAGGACAGCCAGGCCGCCCCCTACATTCTCTACTTTTTCTCTCCCGAGCTTAGGTGTTTAAGATGATTTAGCATTATTTAAAAAAAAAAAATTTTAGTAATTAGCAACCAAAGTCTTTCTTAGACGAGTCTTGCCTTCAAGTAGCCCCGGACTCCGATCTCTCATCTGCGGACCCCTTTCCTGAAGTCCCCATCGTCCCTGATTTGCTCAAACTTTGTCGAGTGACACACGTGGACTCTCAATCGCATTTCTACGTGACTTTACTCCAAAACGAAATGGATATTAAGGTAAGCACTGCTTTTTTTTTATTTGGAGTGTTACTCATTTATTTAATTGTTTCAAAAGTGGCTGCTGCTGTGTAATTAGAATTTAAGATTACTTCGTTGGTAGACGTAGTCATTCTATGTTCTCCAAAGCATCCTCATCCAACATAATATTCTGTTTCATCTTGGACAAATGATGCCATTTTTCTCCGGCGTCTTCATTGCCCCAGTCCTCTCTACCATTTCTTGAATGTCCGATCGGTTTGAACACCGTCCATTTCCTTGGTATTCTGCTGAGTGTGAAGCTACCCTCGGATAGAAGTGATAGGCGTATATGCGCAATAACCGACGCCAGAACGATTGCATCTTCGGTTAAAATTTCGTACAGCGATGACTAAGTTTCCTTATGTTTCAAAGTACGCTCGCCGCTCCTCTTGGCAGCTTAAGTGTCTTCATTCAACAGGAAATCCCCTCTTACAGAGGTGTGGAAACATGTCAAACATGTTCGGGGCAAGTTCTTGTAGGATCCCCTTTCTCCTACTGCAGGATGGGACCGCAATCTCTGATCCCGCCTACGTGGAGTCCGCATTCTCGAGCAGGGATTCTGCTCCGCCAGCATTTATCGCACGTCGTGGGTTCTTTGATGGGCGCAGACTGCATTGTACCCTTCAATGACCTGTTTACGCTAAGAGATACGTTCCGCTCTCGCTTCGTGTGCGGATACCGTCCATGATCCGCACAATATCTCTTACTCCATGCTTACACCCTTTCGTGAACGAGCCGTGACCTTTTTGTTAGCCTACCCCTAAGGGGCGTGGCGATTTGCCATCCAGCACCCCGTCCGACCCCAGCTTAGCCTCTTCTCCTTCCTTCAAAACACTTGTTTCCTCGCTTTTCATACCTCTCCCACACATTTCTCTGGTCAGCCTCTAATTTCACAGGGTAGATGCTGACCTTCTTCTCCGCCAACCGTGCCGGATCGGGGCTGAGGGGGGGAGGGGACAATATTCCCTAACCCCTGAGCTCCGGTCTGGGGTGGTTGGTTTTTAACAACCTGATTCATCCCCACCCATACCTTCCTCACATGCCTTTTCCTCTCCTCTTCACAATCTATCTTTTTTACGCCGTGTCCAAGGTGGAGCCGCCATGCCGATGGACTGCCAGGACACCAGGCGGGAGGGGTGGTCCCAAATGGCGGCGCCTGGCTCTGCCTGGCCTGTAAGCACCTCTTGCATTTCGGGTACTGCGAGAGGTGATGCGTGGTTGCATCGCGTGTAAAAAAGAGGGTCACTATGCCCATGAATAACAAAATTTAAAAAAAAACCCCAAATCTCTCCCCAATACCCCTTGCTCATCAACTGAGCCGCCCTCTGGCATCTCCACCGAAAAAATGGAGGGATCCTCCCTGTGCTTGCACAGGGGACCCTCCATATTTCTTTAACCGGAGAGGAGGCTTACTCCTCCTACGACTACGGGTGTAGGGGACTCCCCATCACCCCCTTCTCTGGAGGTGCTTTCGGGCACCTCCCTGCTTCCAACGGCAGTCCCTCCTTTTCTTTCCAAGGGGACTGCCAAGAAAGCCAGCAGGCAGCCCATAGCGAACCAAAACCCATCAAAGCGGCTCGGTAGGGCAAATCCCCCTTAAGGGGGAGAGGGAAGCCAGACCCCTTCGGTCGCCTTCCTCAAAAGCGCTGCTGGCAAGAATATTAGATCTTGCCCGGGTCAAGGCCTGTGCGTCCCCACACAACACTAGTGACGCTGCCAAGGGGACCTGCGATGTCCTGAGAGGGGATGGCCAACTGGAGGCCCCTCCTGTGATCGACATGGTCCTTGAGGAAACCCACCCTCAGACGGTAGGGCCTTCCATGGGGGGGGGGAATCCGGGCTCGGCGCCAAGCACCGAACCTGAATCCGCCCCTATGCAAGGTCCTCCTCAAACGGCTGAGGGCTCCGAGGCAGTACAAGGAGACGAGGGATCTCCTCCAACCGGGGCCCCTGCGACCACCAGGCCTTTTCCATTTCGGAGAAGGACCTGGCTGAGGCCGCTCCATCTGGCCTAGGGGCTCCTATCGGCGGAGGTGAGAAGCGGGTTCATTCCCCGCCCTCCTCCCCAAAAAAGAAAAAGACAAAAAAGTCTAAGAAGACTCGGGGATCCTCTCCATCCGCGGTGGCTGCGGGGACGGATGGGTCTGCGGCCACTTTGGCAAGCAACCAAGCCAAGATCGGCACATCCGGCCCCTCTGCCCCCCCCGGGTGCGGAGCCCCTGACTACGACAAAGACCAAAAGTGCACAGGGCGGAGCCTCGATGACATCGGTGCCCCTGATTCAGAGGTTACCTGGCGTTTTCGAGCCCGCTGGCTTCAAACGCTTCCTCGTTATTCGCTCCACTGATGGCACCATGTTGGCACCATGTTGGCCAAGGGCAACATGATCCATCAGAGGAGAGCATTAGCTAGTGCAATTGGTAGAGAGCCGAAGGTGACACGTTTCTCGGACGGGACCCTTCTAGCGAATGCGGCGAATTCCCGCCGAGGCGGCCAAGATGAGTGCTCTTTGGACACATCATGGCACCCCGGTAAGTGTGACGCCGCACTCTACCATGAACTTTGTGAAAGGAGAAGTTTATGCGAGGGAACTCGTTGACTACTCCATTGAGGACATCACCCTAGAGCTGGCCGACCATGGGGCGGTCAAGGTCGAACGTGTGATGAGAAAACAGGGAGTGGCCTCGAGACCCACCCCTACACTCCTGGTCACGTTCGACTGTGACAAGCTCCCTGAGTTGGTGCGTGCCGGTTGGTACCGCCACCGCGTGAAGGCATTCGTGCCACTGCCGCGGCGGTGCTATTACTGTCACCGCTTCGGCCATACGAATCGTTATTGTAGACGTGCAAAGTCGTCGTCACCCGAAGTTTGTGTAAATTGCTCCAAGGCCGCACACAATAAGTCCAAATCGTTGTGGCCAAGTGTATCAATTGCGGAGAGCCGCACCCCGCTTCTTCGAAGCAATGTGGTGCATATCTCCTTGAGAAAGAAATCCGTGCCGTTCAGGCCCAGGATCGACTCTCATTCTGCGAGGCTAAGGACTTGGTCCTGTCGCGCCCGGCTCTGCCTGGGACGTCATATGCCTCAATAGTTAGAAAGGCACCCTCTGCTCCTGGCCCATCCAGGCCAACGAGCACGGTTGTTTCCGCGCCCATTTGGAGCCTTTCTACGGGCTCTACCTAACCCGGGCGCTCTCCTGGTAAAGCTGGCGGCAAAAAGGGTTCACACCCAGCCCCGCCTAAAACCAGGGCTTCTCCCTCTTTCCCCAACGTGACCGCTTCCCGTAAGGCGAAACGGCCACGCGCCTCCACCGAGTCGGCGGGCTAGGGCTAGGTTCCGGTATATTTCGAAGCACGCACGCCGCCGCTCTCCTTGGTGGGCATACGTGTCTTCACTTAACGGGAAGACCCCTTTAGCAGAGGTGTGGAAGCGAGTTAAAAGGATTCGGTGCAAGTTCTCGCAGGACCCCCCCGTTCTCCAGAAGAATGGGACCGTAATTTCGGACCCCGCGCCTGTGGCGCAATCTTTCGCGACCGCTATTTCCGCTTTCTCTAGCCGGGGATGCTGCTCCGCCAGCATTCAATGCACGTCGTGATGTCGCGGAAGGCCGCCGGCTGGACTTTACCTCAGAGGCGGAGAATACTTAAACAAGTTTACTGTGAGTGAGTTGCGCTCCGCTCTCGCTTCTTGCGCGGACTCCGCTCATGGTCCGGACGATGTCCCGTACGCCATGTTTCGACAACTGGGTGAGCGAGGTATGGCTTTCTGTTATATTTGTTCAACAGGATCTGGGTGGAGGGTTTTCTCCCAGATTCCTGACGAATCGCTACTGTGCTCGCCTTTCGCAAGCCGGGGAGAGATCACTCTACTCCGACCGGTTTCCGCCCAATCTCTCTAACCTCTTACGTGTGCAAGTTGATGGTGAAATTGGTAAATGTTAGAGTAGCCTTTATCCTGGACAGCGGAGGCCATCTGTCCTCTGCACAGTCAGGCTTCCGCAAGTTCCACTCCACATAGGATGCTCTTTTCCGACTAGAAAATGCCGTCTGCGATGCCTTCCTACATAGTCAGCACTAAGCTACGGTGTTTTTCGATTTGGACAAGGCCTATGATACCGCATGGTGATACGGTATCATGGAGACTCTCCACACGATGGGGGCGAGGGGACGCCTCTTAGTCTTTATATATGAATTTTTGCGAGATCGTGGATTCCGCGTACGGGTGGGGGAGAGCTCTCTCCGGCCGAAAGGAGCAGGAAGATGGTGTCCTGCAGGGAAGTGTCCTCAGTGTCGCACTCTTTGCCCTGAGCATCAACGGCATCACCTCGGTGCTGCCCAGAGGCCAACTCTGGAGCGTCGACTCCAACAGGCATTGAACTGCGTCTCGCTATGCCGAAGCGCACAGGTTTCGGTTTTCCTTGGCAAGACTACGTGGTGTACTTCTGCCGCCATCCACAGCTCCACCCCGACCTAGACTGGTTTCTTAATGCGGTACGCCTGGAAGTGGTTGAATCGCACCGTTTCCTTGGTCATGTATTTGACCGACGCCTCACCTGGTAGGCTCATTCGCAGCCTTAGTGTCTCTTGTACCCGCACCATGGATCTTCTCCGTTCCGTGACGTTCAGCGCTTGGGGTGCTGATAGGGCTACTGCCTTACTTTTTTACCGATCCTTTGTTCGTTCGAATCTCGATTACGGATGCGAGTTTTATGCATCCATAGCCGACCATTGATTGCGCATGGTGGATTCTATCCACCACACCGGCCTTCGCCTTGCGACCGGTGCCTTCCGCACTTCCCCCATTGAGAGCCTGTTGGTCGATGCTGGGGAGATGCCACTCGCTCTGCGCCGCGTGCAGTGCATCACTCACCTGTAGGCGCGAGCCCGGCGCCTCCCTCAGTCGCCAACAGCTCTTACTGCATCCGCAGCTGATCTCGACGATGCCCTTGCCGCCGAGAGACTCCAGTCATACCCTAAGCCCTTTGGGTTTAGGGCCAGGAAACTCCTTCGAGAGGTAGATATAGCTCTCGGGCCGGTGGCGCCCCTGGTTCTGCCCAGGACGGCACCCCGGAGGGTACCACATTTGGCTATTTATCGCCACGCCTCTGCTCCCAAAGCTTGTACGGCGCCGGGAGTACTGCCTTTGCCTTTTTTGGAGCACACATCGTGTCACGCTGGAACCGTGCCAGTGTATACGGATGGCTCCAAGTCTGAAGAGGCGGTCGGCTTCCACGCCGTATCCTCTCTGTTTGAAGTCAGCGGGGCTCTGCCAGGCGCTGCGTCCGTCTTCACGGCCGAACTGGTGGCAATATACCACTCGGTACCGGATATTACGCGACGTGCCCGGTTCGGAGACCGGATTGTGATCTATAGCGACTCACAAAGCGCCCTGAGTGTTCTCGGGGCATTGGAATCTCCGCATTTCCTGGTGTGCGAAATCCGTGACGCCCCGGTTTTGGCTAGCCGGGCAGATGTCGAGATTGTCTTCTGCTGGGTTCCTGGACATGTAGGAATTGCGGGGAATGAGCGCGCCGATGAGTGCGCCAAAGAGTTCGCGAGGACTCTGCGACCGGACCAGCTTTCGCTCTTCCTCACACCTACTACATGGCAGGAATACAGGCAGCTCTTCGGACTGCTTGGCAAAGAAGATGCGAGACGGTCGAAGGGAACTTAAAGTTGCGTGCCATTGCGCTGCGACTGTTCTTATGGACCTATCCCCCAATTCCGCGACGGCTTCAGGTCGCTTTCTGTCGTCTCCGAATCGGGCACACTCTTGTGACGCATCGCTATCTGATGGAGCGTTCACCAGCGCCCTATTGCAACGACTGCATCGTCCCCCAGACTGTTCGGCATATTATGGCGAATGTCCCAGTCTGGGTGATCTTCGCGCTGGGTCGCTACCGCCTGCCTCTGGTACTCGGGACGAGTTCTTGCACATTAACTTGTTGACTTTTGGGGTTAGGCCGGGCTTCTCCCCTTTATTTAAGAAGGTTCTATTTTTTTTTGTTATTGCTTTCTTTATAGGTTGCACGCTCCTCCGCCGGGGTGAGGGGGACCTCCCCCCGACGTCGGAGATTGCTTCCTGATTAAGTTTTTCCAATTTTTCTCATTGTTATGTTTTCATATTATTTTAATGTAGCCTAGTTCTAGGCTGTCGTGTTTCCGACGACTTATGCCCAAGTGGGCAGTTGCCAGATGGGGTCTATATATATAAAAAAAAGAAGAAAAGTTAGCCTCGTTCACCAGGATCTGGGCGGATAGTATGTTACCAGGTTCCTGAACAATCACTACCGTGCCTGCTTTTCACGTGCAATCTATATTTGCCCAATTTCTCTAAGAGGCCACCTATCTCATGCACAGTGCATATTTCGAAACTTCCACTCCACGACGGATGCTCTGCTCTGTCTTGTAAATTCTATCTGCGATGTTTACCATCGTGCCCAGCACCGCCATCCGACTTCAACGCGGACTTATGGTTGCACGGTTGCCGATGCCCTTTCTCTTGCTCGAGGGATTTGAACGGTAGACACCCCTTCAGGGGGAGACTACTCAATCAATCCCAGGAGTCAGATCCTTGCCAACCTGATCGACGAGCTGGAGATTGGTGTCTTAAATGTGGCCTAGTTTACGTATTGACGCCCAAGAAACGCTTCATTTTCTTGTCTCTATCTATCCCTGTGCTCTCCCGAGGCACACTCTGATTTTGGGTGGGAGCTGGTCGCTGACATAGTCTGGCTGGCGACCGGTGACTTGTGTATGTCCCTCTTTGAGAGCCTACCTGTCGAAGCCGAAGAGATGACTATTGCTCTGCGCCGTACTCGTGCATTATGCACTTGAACGCACCCTATTTGGAGAAGGCTGGCTGTCTTTTATTTTATTACGCTGTTGTCGGTCGCATGATCCTAGGCCGGGGAGAGTGGCCCTTTCCCTGACCCCTGAGCGTGCTTCGGTTGCTTTTGCTTTTATTTGTTTCCTGATTGGCTTTTGACTGAATTTTAAAGTAGTCTAGTACTAGACATCATTTTTAATTACAGCGACTTCTGCCCTTGGTGGTAGTCGCCAGAAAGGCGCTATTTAGAAAAAAAAAGTACTTGGCACCGGCTCGTACACATAGACTTGTGAATATTCGACCTCTTGTTTGGTTTGGTTTTTATATGTTTTGCCTTTGTGCCTTTTTTTTGGTATGGACTTTTTGATTTCTTTTGTTTTTTAATTTAGCCTAGTATTAGGCTACAATGTATTTGAAGCGGCTAGTGTCCGTGAAGGCGGCAGTCGGAAGATGGGTGCTATAAAGAAAAATGTCTGCTTCCAAGGCTTCTTTCTATATCACACAGTATTGTGTTGCATTTCTTTACATCGTCTCACGGGTGCTCTGTCCGAATACACTCTTGTTGTTTTTTAACTTGCTCGCACTACCGCTACTGGGACGAGCAGGTTTGCTCCCACTTGTCAGTTGTACTAGGGACGAGCTCCTTCTCACTCGACTTGAATATTTCTTTTGAGGAGGCGGTCCTCATTCATCTATTCGTATTTAGCTTTCAGGTGTTGTGTTTACTTTCGGACCCCTGAGAGATCTTCCATTCCTGTCCCTCATGCTGTTCTTTTTTTTTCTTTTTTTTAGATATACTTTGATTTTGTTGTTTTTTCATTTTTCATTTACCCAATGTGTAGAATAGAAAACTGAATAAGTTCTAATTTCAGCAGTTATTTCCTTTTTGGCACTGGCCATTAAAGAACTTTGAAAAAAGAAAAAAAAATCCGGACATGTACATGGTGATTTGATTTAATTTTTCTATTTCCCCCTCACATCCCACACTCCTAAGTTCATGCTAGTATTAGTTGATGGGTTTTAGTAATTTTTGTGTGTTTGACTTTACCTCTGGCTTCCTTACAGGTTATTAGTAAGACTCTTGCAAACTGCTTCTACGACATTTCCTCGGATCTTGATTCGTCCTTATCCTTTGTTCGCGGCGACCACCTCATGGTCAGGTGCAAAACGTCGTCTGGGGACGCTTTTCACCGAGCGATTCTCGATTCCACTTCGCTGCACTTCATTAAAGTGAAGCTCGTGGACATGGGTACAGAGCATGTCAGCACGAATTCTGAAGTAAGTCGAAAGGTACTTTATTTTCAAACCCCATCATTGGAAAAATAAAGCTAAATCGGTGTTTCTGTGGCGTGGTTTTGATACGAGTTGATCGGTTCCCTGCCCGGTGTGTTTCCTACTCGACTGCTGCTCTTTTTCCATCCCAGGAAAATGTGTCTTTAGTAAAGGGAAGAGTAATTCTTCGAAGACATTGCTATCTATACTGATGGGATATTATTAAGGGAAAGACATTACAGCTTAAAAAAAAAAAATGCAATAGAGATGAAGGCTCTCGTCATTCACCTCAACATGGAAAAGCAGAAAAGATACTCGAATGTGCTAAGGGTAGGGAAACAACCAAGAATTTTGTTCATAATACTATAGATGTAGGAAATTAATTCAGTATATAATTTTTTAATTCTAATACTTCCAACCGTGGTTCCTTGTCCTATTCTGCCTAAAGGTATACAACTGTTGATTAAATGAATTTGGAACACCTTTATTAGTTGACCGCAATGTCTCCTAGTCTTTAGCGTGAAGAGACTGAGCTCTTGCAGTATCGTCAGTTAATCATTGCCTAGTCGACTGGCTCAATTTTGTGTTGCTCGCTGACACCTTGTCCACCCACTCGGTCTTTTCCATAGCTGGAGGACCAAAACTGTTCCTTGTATTTTGAGGTAGAACAGGGGCAGCATAATTTCCTCGTTTTAAAAACAATTGCCTTTTTTGTAGCCTCATAGTCGCTGAACCTTTTTCCCCTGTTAACTAGTATATTTGTAGGTTAGGAGTTTGATTCTGTTTTAGCTTCTCCCCTGTTCATTACCTTAAACTTGTCAATGTTGAAAGGCATCTGGCATGTCTCTCACCACGCACTGTCCCCCACACTGTTTGGCACCTTCTTGTCGAGTCTCCTAGTCTGGGTGATCTTAGCCCACGTTACCTGTCCCAGTATCGAGACGAACTGGGTCGCTACCGCTTGTTCCTTGTACTCAGGAATCGTTCGTGCACACAAGACTTGTGGACTATACGACCTTTTGGGAGGAGGCTGGCCTCCTCCACTTTATTTGATACCCTTTGTTGTAGGTCTTCTTATCTGGTTTTTTGTTTTTATTTGTTGGGGTTTTTTTTTGCCCGTCTAAGCCTTTGTTTTTTACATATGTTTTTTACTCTAGCCTAGTATTAGCCTGTTGTGATATTACGGCGACTGTTAGGCAGTCGTAGATGGGAGCTTTAAAAAAAAGAAAAAAAAGCCCGCTGGCTAGGGTGAGTATTAGGTACGGAGTGTTGGGCCGTCGACTCTGCTCACCTTCCATTAAACACAAGGTGGCTACGTTGGCACTGGTCATCCTTTATGGTTAAAGCTCCAGGACGATTTTGCCTGGAGCTCCCATCTACGACTGCCTAACAGTCGCCGTAATATCACAACAGGCTAATACTAGGCTAGAGTAAAAAACATATGTAAAAAACAAAGGCTAAGACGGGCTAAAAAAAAACCCCAAAAATAAAAACTAGGCACTCTCTTGAACAGAGTACTTATAAATGGTCACATTCTGGAATTGTATGATAGTATGCAGACTTCTTATTTACCTCCCAACACATTGGTAGATCATAGTATCTACTTCGCATGGTTCTTTTTTCTCTTTTCTACTATAGTGACATTTGAAGGCAGTATTGGGATTACGCATAGGGATCAGTCTCTAAAAGCGTGGCCTCGCTCTCCCTAGGTGACAGGGAGGACAAGGAAAATAGAGGCACCACTTCGACAGGTGCAAGGGCTTCTTTCTCACACGATCACCTTGCGGTAATGGGACTTTGCATTTGCCATCCTTGGAGCAGCTGCACCTCTGAAAAAGAGCTAGCCACCCCTCTGCTCTCTCATGGGGCCCCTCAACCTTCCACTGGAGACGAGGTTTATCCCTCTCGTAGGCCCCCGTAAGGGGCGCGGCGATTTGCCACTCTGGCCGCCGTGCTGACGGGATCCAGCGCTCCGTCCGGCCCCAGCTTAGCCTCTCTTCCTTCCTTCAAAACACTTGTTTCCTCTCTTTTCACACAACCTCTCCCACAACTTTCTCTGGTCAGCCTCTAATTTCACAGGGTAGATGCTGACCTTCGTTTCAGCCAACCGTCCCGCATCGGGGCTGAGGGACAATGTTCCCTAACCCCTGAGCTCCGGTCTGGGGTGGCTGGTTTTTAACTACCTGCTTCATCCCCACCCATACCTTCCTCACATCCCTTTTCCTCTCCTCTTCACAATCTATTAATTTTTACGCCGTGTCCAAGGTGGAGCCGCCATCCCGATGGACTGCCAGGCCACCAGGCGGGAGGGGTGGTCCCAAATGGCGGCGCCTGGCTCTGCCGGGCTTGTAAGCACCTCTCGCAGTGCGGGCTACTGCGAGAGGTGTGCGCGATTGCATCCCGTGTTTAAAAAAGGGTCACCATGCCCAATGATGATAAAAAAAAACAAAACCCAACCCTCAACTTCCCCTGTTCCATCCAAGGAGCCGCCCTCGGGCAGCTCCAGCAAAAAAATGGAGGTTCCCCCCCCTGTGCTTGCACAGGGGACCCTCCATATTCCTCTAACCGGAGAGGAGGCTTACTCCTCTCCTTCGCCTACGGGTGCAGGGGACTCCCCCTCACCCCCTTCTCTGGAGGTGCTTTCGGGCACCTCCCTTTTCCCAGCGGCAGTCCCCTCTTGTCTTTCCAAGGGGACTGCCAAGAAAGCCAGCAGGCAGCCCTTAGCCAGCCGCTCCCCATCAAAGCGGCTCGGTAGGGCAAACCCCCTTAGGGGGGAGAGGGAAGCCAGGCCCCTTCGGTCGCTTCCCTCAAAAGACCTGCTGGCAAGAATTTTAAACATTGCTGGGGTCAAGGCATGTGCCTCCCTACACAAGACTGGCGACACTGCCAAGGGGACCTGCGATGTCCTGGGAAGGGATGGCCAACTGGAGGCCCCTCCTGTGATAAACATGGTCCTTGAGGAGACCCAGCCTCAGACGGTAGGGCCTTCCATGGGGGGGAATTCGGGCTCGGCGCCAAGCACCGAACCCGAATCCGCCCCTATGCAAGGTCCTCCTCAAATGGCTGAGGGCTCCGAGGCAGTAAAAGGAGGGGAGGGATATCCTCCGACAGGTGCCCCCACGACAACCAGGACTTTCTCCATTTCGGAGAGGGACCTGGCTGAGGCCGGTCCATCTGGCCTGGGGGCTTCTGCCGGTGGAGGTGAAAAGCGGGTTCATTCCCCGCCCTCCTCTCCAAAAAAGAAAAAGACTAAAAAGACTCGGGGCTCCTCTCCATCCGCGGGGGCTGCGGGGACGGATGGGTCTGCTGCCACTTTGGTAGGCGACCAAGCCAAGATCGGCACATCCGGCCCCTCTACCCCCTCGTGTGCAGAGCCCCTGACCAAGACTAACACCAAAAGTGCACAGGGCGGAGCCTCGATGACATCGGGGCCCCCCATTCAGAGGTTACCTGGCGTTTTCGAGCCCGCTGGCTTCAAACGCTTCCTCGTTATTCGCTCCACTGATGGCACCATGTTGTCCAAGGGCAACATGATCCATCAGAGGAGAGGATTAGCTAGTGCAATTGGTAGAGAGCCGAAGGTGACCCGTTTCTCGGACGGGAGCCTTCTGGCGAATGCGGCGAATCCCGCCGAAGCGGCCAAGATAAGTGCTCTTCGGACACTTCATGGCACCCCGGTGAGTGTGACGCTGCACTCTACCATGAACTTTGTAAAAGGAGTAGTTTATGCGAGGGAACTCGTTGACTACTCCATTGAGGACATCACCCTAGAGCTGGCCGACCATGGGGCGGTCAAGGTCGAACGTGTGATGAGAAAACAGGGAGGGGCTTCGAGACCCACCCCTACACTCTTCGTCACGTTCGACTGTGACAAGCTCCCTGAGTCGGTGCGTGCCGGTTGGTACCGCTACCGCGTGAAGGCATTCGTGCCACTGCCGCGGCGGTGCTATTACTGTCACCGCTTCGGCCATACGAATCGCTCATGTAGACGTGCAAAGTCGGGGTCACCCGAAGTCTGTGTAAATTGCTCCAAGGTCGCACACGATAAGTCCAAATCGTGTGTGGCCAAGTGTGTCAATTGCGGAGAGCCGCACCCTGCTTCTTCGAAGCAATGTGGTGCATATCTCGTTGAGAAAGAAATCCTGGCCGTTCAGGCCCAGGATAGACTCTCATTCCGCGAGGCTAAGGACTTGGTCCTGGCGTGCCCAGCTCTGCCTGGGACGTCATATGCCTCAGTAGTTCGAAAGGCACCCTCTGCTCCTGGCCCATCCAGGCCAACGAGCACGGTTGTTTCCGCGCCCATTCGGAGCCCTTCTGCGGGCTCTACCCAACCCGGGCGCTCCCCTGGTAAAGCTGGCGGCAAAAAGGGTTCATACCCAGCCCCGGCTAAAACCAGGGCTCCCCCCTCTTCCCCCAGCGTGACCGTTTCCCGCAAGGCGAAACGGCCACGCGCCTCCACCGAGTCGTTAGACTCACAGGAGGCAACACCCCTGAAGATGGTCGCTAGGCCATCTTCAGGTGTTCCTAAAGCTGTCACCCGAAAGGAGGACAGCAACAAAGGAGCTTCGGCTCCTTCGCCCACGCCCCGAGGTGGAGCGAGTGGCTCGGAGACGGTGGTTCCTCGAAAAGAGGCCCGCCTAAGGTTTCGAGGCGGAGGGAGGAAAAGACTCGCATGGCGAGCCCAACCTCCCCCAATAAGTCCTCGAAGGCGACAGCGCCTCCAGCGCTTTGTCTGGCCAACAGCGCCCGGGGTTCTGCCCCCGGGAAGCGTACGGCCATTCCCGTGAGGGTCTTCAATTCGAGGAGGGCCCCCGCGTCTCCTCCGAGCTAGGCCTGGAGGGTATATTCCTTCAATGGAATTGCCGTGGACTCCGGGCCAACTGGGAGGAGCTGCGGAGGCTCGCCTCGTCCCGTTCCCCGTTAGCTATTTTTTTGCAGGAGACCATGCTAGGCGCGTGCCCCTGCCTGCCCTCATGGGGTATAAGGGTCTTGCGACCCCACCACCGCGGGATGGCCGGGCTGGGGGATGCGCGGTTTACACCCGGCTTGATGTCTCCGTTCTTCCTTTCTCTTTAGATACCTCCTTTCAGGCAGTGGCTGTGCAGCTACACCTGGATAGGAGGTATACTATCATTTCTGCGTACATTCCACCGTCAGCTGACTTCGACGCGGGGGACTTCCGCCGCGTCGTGGCACGGTTGCCGAGGCTCTATCTCTTGCTTGGAGATCTGAACGGCAGGCATCCTTTCTGGGGAGATTACTCCATAAATCCCAGGGGACAAGTCCTTGCCGATCTGATCGAAGAGCTTGAGATGGGTGTCCTAAACGTGGATGAGTTTATGCATCACTGTCCGAGAACCGCTTCATTTTCTTGCCTTGACCTATCTTTGTGCTCTTCGGATGCACAGCCTGATTTTGATTGGGGGGTGGTCGATGACCTCCATGGTAGTGATAATTTTCCCATTCAAATATCATTTTCAGGGCAACTGCCGCCTGAGAGACCACCTCGGTGGTGCTTGGCGCGGGCGCGGTGGCCTGCATTTCAGGAAATGACTGAATTCTCTATCTCAGTCGAGGAGTTTAGGTCGGTAGATGAGGCCGTTGAGTTCTTCTCCGGCAACCTCATCGCCGTGGGCCTGACTACTATTCCTAGAACGTCTGGCCGTTTTGCACGCCGACCACTCCTATGGTGGTCGGCCGAGTGTGAGACGGCCCTCAAACAGAAGCGTTATGCCTACATGCGCTATAAGCGCCGCCCGAACGATTTCACTGTCGCTGAATTTCGTCGGGCTAGGGCTAGGTTCCGGTATATTTCGAAGCACGCCCGCCGCTCTTCTTGGCGGGCATACGTGTCTTCACTTAACGGGAAGACCCCTTTAGCTGTGGTGTGGAAGCGAGTCAAAAGGATTCGGGGCAAGTTCTCGCAGGACCCCCTCCCGTTCTCCAGGAGAATGGGACCGCAATCTCGGACCCCGCGTCCGTGGCGGAATCCTTAGCGACCGCTTTCTCCGCATTCTCTAGCCGTGATGCTGCTCCGCCAGCATTCAATGCACGTCGTGATGTCGCGGAAGGCCTCCGGCTGGACTTTACCTCCAGAGGCGGAGAACCCTTCAACGACAAGTTTACTGTGAGTGAGTTGCGTTCCGCTCTCGCTTCGTGCGCGGACACCGCCCATGGTCCGGAGGATGTCCCGTACGCCATGCTTCGACACCTGGGTGAGCGAGGCATGGCCTTTCTGTTAGATATGTTCAACAGGATCTGGGTGGAAGGTCTTCTCCCAGACTCCTGGCGAATCGCTACTGTGCTCGCCTTTCGCAAGCCGGGGAGATATCACTCTACTCCGACCGGTTTCCGCCCAATCTCTCTAACCTCTTGCGTGTGCAAGTGATGGAGAAATTGGTAAATGTTAGATTAGCCTATTTCCTGGACAGTGGAGGCCATCTGTCTTCTGCACAGTGCGGCTTCCGTAAGTTTCACTCCACGTCGGATGCTCTGCTCCGACTGGAAAATGCCGTCTGCGAGGCTTTCCTTCGTAGACAGCACTACGCCACGGTGTTTTTTGATCTGGAGAAGGCCTATGATACCGCATGGCGATACGGTATCATGGAGACTCTCCACACGATGGGGGCGAGGGGACGCCTCCCAATGTTTATATCTGAATTTTTGCGAGATCGTCGATTCCGCGTACGGGTGGGGGGGGAGCCCTCTCTGCCCCAAAGGAGCAGGAAGAGGGTGTCCCGCAGGGAAGTGTCCTCAGTGTCACACTCTTTGCCCTGAGCATCAACGGCATCACCTCGGTGCTGCCGGAAGATGTTCTCGCTACGCTCTACGTGGACGACCTTTCGATCTCTTTTGGCGCGGCCCAGATGCCAACTCTGGAGCGTCGACTCCAACAGGCATTGAACCGCGTCTCTCGCTATGCCGAAGCGCACAGGTTTCGGTTTTCTTTGGCCAAGACTAAGGTGGTGCACTTCTGCCGCCATCCACGGCTTCACCCCGACCCAGATTTGTTTCTTAATGGGGTGCGCCTGGATGTGGTTGAGTCGCACCGTTTCCTTGGTCTTGTATTCGACCGACGCCTCACCTGGGAGGCTCATATTCGCAGCCTTAGGGTCTCTTGTACCCGCGCCATGGACATTCTCCGTTCCGTGACGTTCAGCGCTTGGGGCGCTGATAGGGCTACCGCCTTACTTTTTTATCGATCCTTTGTTCGCTCGAAGCTCGACTACGGATGCGAGTTTTATGCATCCGCAGCCGAGCGTTTATTGCGGAAGGTGGATTCAATCCACCACACCGGCCTTCTCCTTGTGACCGGTGCCTTCCGCACTTCCCCCATTGAGAGCCTGTTGGTCGATGCTGGGGAGATGCCACTCGCTCTGCGCCGCGTGCAGTGCATCACTCGCCTGTACGCGCGAGCCCGGCGCCTCCCTCAGTCGCCAACAGCTCTCACTGCATCCGCAGCTGATCTCGATGGTGCCTATGCCGCCGAGAGACGCCAGTCATACCCTAAGCCCTTTGGGTTTAGGGCCAGGAAACTCCTTCGAGAGGTAGATATAGCTCTCGGGCCGGTGGCGCCCCTGGTTCTGCCCAGGACGCCACCCTGGAGGGTACCACATTTGGTTATTTGTCGCCACGCCTCTGCTCTCAAAGCTTGTACTGCGCCGGGAGTATTGCGTTCAACCTTTTTAGAGCACACATCGTGTCACGCTGGTACCGTGCCAGTGTATACGGATGGCTCCAAGTCCCAAGAGGGGGTCGGCTTCCACGCCGTATCCCCTCTGTTTGAAGTCAGCGGGGCTCTACCAGGCGCTGCGTCTGTCTTCACGGCCGAGCTGGTGGCAATACACCACTCGGTACGGGAGATTACTTGACGTGCCTGGTTCGGAGACCGGATTGTGATCTATAGCGACTCACAAAGCTCCCTGAGTGCTCTCGGGGCATTCGAATCTCCGCATCCCCTGGTTCGCGAAATCCGTGACGCCACGGTTTTGTCGAGCCGGGCAGATGTCGAGATTATCTTCTGCTGGGTTCCTGGACATGTAGGAGTTGCGGGGAATGAGGGCGCCAAAGAGTCCGCGAGGACTCTGCGACCGGACCAGCGTTTCGCTCTTCCTCACACCGACTACATGGCAGGAATACGGGCAGCTCTTCGGACTGCTTGGCAAAGAAGTTGGGAGACGGTCGAAGGGAACTTAAAGTTGCGTGCCATTGCGCCGCGACTGTTCCCATGGACCTATCCCCCAATGCCGCAGCGGCTTCAGGTTGCTTTCTGTCGTCTCCGAATCGGACACACTCGTGTGACGCATCGCTATCTGATGGAGCGCTCGCCTGCGCCCTATTGCAACCACTGCGTCGTCCCCCAGACTGTTTGGCACATTCTTGTCGAATGTCCCAGTCTGGGTGATCTTCGCGCACGATACCTGTCCCAGTACCGGGATGGGCGGGGTCGCTACCGCCTGTCCCTTGTGCTCGGGACAGATTCGTGCACACTGACTTGTGGACTTGTTGACTTCTTGGGGGAGGCCGGCCTTCTCCCTATTATTTAAGCAAGGTTTGTTTGTTTTGTTTTTTGTTGTTGTTTTTTGTTGTTTTTTTTTGCATTTTTTGTTTGTTTTTTTTTCTTTAGTTGCACGCTCCTGCGCCGGGGGGACCTCTCCCCGACGCACCAGCTTGCTTCCTTTCCCCCTTTTGGGTGTTGTTTTCTTTTTTTTTCTCTTTAATTTCATTTTAAATTAGCCTAGAACTAGGCCAGTTTTAATACGGCGACTAATGCCCAAGTAGGCAGTCGCCAGATGAGCTCTTAAAAAAAAAAAAAAAAAAAATCCCTCTCGTAGGCATAGCATATTGCGGAATGTGGGCTAAATCAACCACTCCTGTCTCCGCCTGGCGAATGGTGTCATCGACACGTCCCCAATTGAGAGCCTACTTGCCAATGCTGGCGAAATATGCCACTCACTCTGCGACCCCGGTTGCTCCCTCAGTCGCCAACGTCTCAGTGCATCACCGGTGCCTCACCGCCGAGAGATGGCAGTCATACCATAAGGCCTCGGGGTTTATGGCAAGGAAACTCCTTCGAATGCTTATAGTTTTCGGCCCGTAGTGTCTGGTTCTACCCGGGACGCCATCCTGGAGGGTACCCCCACCTTTGACTATTTGGGAGCAAACTTCGTGTCATGCTGGAGCGTGCCATTGTATATGGATGGGTCTAAGTCCCAGGAGGAGTCGGATTCCTCGCCCTATCCCCTCTGTTTAAAATCAGCGGGGCTCTTCCATGCGTTGCGTCTGTCTTCACGGCTGAGGTGGTTGCAATACACCGCTCGGTAGGCTAGATAGCGTGTTGTGCCGGGTTTGAATACCGGATTTTGATATCTAGACACTCAAAGTGCTCTGATTGCTTTCTGGACATTGGAATCATCACACCCCCTGCTTCCCGGGCATCCGTGAGGCTACGGTTGCCCCCAGTCGGGTAGATGTCGATATTATCTTCTGGTTGGTTCCTGGACATGTGTGAACTGCGGGGAATGAGGGCGCTAAAGACTCCGCGAGGACAAGGTTACCAGATCAACGTTTGGCTCTTCTTCCTCACACCAACTACATGGCAGGAATTAACACATCTCTCTGGTCTGCTTGGCAAAGAAGATGGGAGACGGCCTGTTGTAACTCAAAGTTGCGTGTTATTCCGCCGTAATTGTTCCCATGGACTTACCCCTCAATACCGCGTCGGCTTCAGGTCGCTTTCTGTCGTATTGGGTACACTCGCAGGACACACCACCATTTGATGCAGCGCTTCCCTGCACCTTACTGCATTGTCCCCCCTTTTTTTCGGCACAGTACCATCCTGAGGATCACCGTGTTGTGGTGGAGGGCTTGCGTACTTCAATGACACAATGGGCTATGTCAGTGAAGACTGATGGACATTATTGTCCATCACTGCCGAACAGGCCACTGTGGAGGAGTCGGACTAAGGATCCTCACACCCGTGTGTTGAGTACCGCTGTACGTTTGCCGATCATGTTCACCGGAGGTATAGCTTTGAAGGCCGCACCTGTTCTGTAGCTGATAGCGGTTCACAGAGTCTTCAAACTTCCATTCATGACGTTGCACTGTTTTTAAAACGACAGCTGTAGCGTGGAGAGGGCTACCCTGAGGACGGTGTAAAGCACTTATTCTGGGGGGCAACTACAGTAACATGACTCCACTTCCCCAGGGGTACGTGTTCTTTTAATACAAATATTTATGGGTAAAAATAATAACTTCCCAGAGGTCCCAGACTTCTGATCCCCGTGCCACCAATGAGCGTGATCTTCGTAGACTATCCTTTTGGTTCTGAGGTCGACGATAATCTTGATTATGATGGATTTGTAGTTTTAAAATTAGACAATGATACACCAATAAGTAAGGCTGACATTTTCATTGTCTATGAAGACTTTGTTGCCAAATATAGTGAACTTGCCCAAATGTGGCTTAGGAATGATGGCTGCCTTGTTGTGGAGTCCTCTTCATTTGATCAGCATCAAAAAATCAAAGAACTAGATTGATTCTTTTGCTTCCCTCAATATCTCCTCTTCAGCCCATCCTACCTTTAACACCTGCAAGGAGGTTATCAGGTCCGGGGAGCTGATTGAATATGATGTGGACCGGCTTGTTGCTAAACTAACTTCTCCTCAGAAGGTAGTTGGTGCATACCGCGTCACTCGTAATGTTAATGACACCAGAGTTCTTTCCGCTACTATCATATTAACTTTCAATAGGTTGGAACTCCCTAAGAATATCAAGGCTGGTTATCTGTGTATTCCCGTGAAGCCCTACGTGGAGAATCCCCGTAGGTGCTTTCATTGTCAACGTTTTGGACATGTCAGTAAGCACTGCAGACAAGAGAGGGTATGTGTCAATTGTTCCTCTGATTTCCATGGAACACCGTGCCCTCGTCCCCCTTGTTGTGCCAACTGTAGTGGCGATCACCTAGCCACCTCTAAGCAGTGCACCTTTTTCATGTATGAGAGAGGTTGTTGCTCTTCGGAATAAATTCGGAATTGTCATGAAGGATGCTAGAAGAACTAAAGAATTATACATACAACTATGAGTGAGTTTTGCGGACGCTCTTAGAACGACCAGACCAGTCCGTAATAGACAGCAGAGACCATTTAAACCTCCACTTTTACGGCTGCAGAATATCCATCAAGAAGCCCCAATCGAATCTCTGCCTCAGAACATGTCCTGAAGACATGGAGGCAGATTCCGAGGATGTTCGTGTGGTGTTCGTTTCACCTTTGGATATCCACCCTCCTCCCACTGAATCTACCTCGAGTCCATCAGTCACAACTAGCCAGTCTATTACATCCACAGCATCAGTAACTCCAGAAGAAGCTGAACGAATTTTTTCTGATCCAGCTTTGGCCGTTTTGGAAGAGAGAAATAGCCCTCTGGTGTTTCTTCACCCACCCCAGCTGACCTACTAACCACCTCTCAGAATGACTCGGTACCATCTCTCTCGACATTACTACCTACCAGTACAGAGGCCCCAATATTTTCGGAGGCATCTTTGCCAGCAAAAACCACCCTGTCATATTCACAATTGACTGATAGTTCTTTGCCATCTAATAAAAAAGCCATCCCCAAACCCTTCAAACTACCTATACATCAAACGTTAATTACACCTAAAAATCAAAAAGGGGTGAAAACCTCAAGTCACCTGATTGCAAAGAAAAATTTAATTACCCTTAAACGATGAATATGTTTCAAATTGTTCATTGGAATCTACAAGGGTTCTTCTCCAAATGGGAAGAATTCAAACTCCTTCTTCATGATTACAACCCTTGCTGTATAGCATTACAGGAGACCCAATTGGGTATTCGTCGATTACCCAATATCCCCCACTATGTGGGATATTTTAAGAATCCACCAGAACCCATTCATGGTTCGGCTATTTTTGTCCGTGAAGACTGTTCTCACTTCGCAATCCCGTTGAGAACAGACCTTCAAGCAGTGGTGATTCGTGTGTATATCAATCGTTTATACACAGTCTGCTCACTGTACCTCCCTCCTGGTGAAGGAGTAGTTGCTTCAGATTTGGCTAACAAATTAGGCAATCTCATCTCCCAACTCTCGCTCGACCCTATTCCTACTAGTTGGAGACCTTAATGCAAGACACCACCTTTGGGGAGACTATGATCACAATCCCAAGGGAAATCCGATTGTGAGACTTATGGAGACCTTGGATGCGTCATTATTTAATGACACATCCACATTGTTATTGTCATTTCTTTTTATTGTTGTTTCCTGTTCAAATTTTTTAAAGTAGCCGTGAACTAGGCTTTTTGTTTACGGCCACTTATGCCTAAGTGGGCAGTCGCCAGATACCCCCTTAAAAAAAAAAAAATATCAACCACCAAACCCCACCAGACAAAGTCTGGAAAAGAGTAAAAAAAGCTCATGGGCAGAGCAAGTGGTTTCTCTGCCCCCAATATAGTTGAGGCAGGCGAGCTTTTGGGTGACTTGGCCAGAATTTCAAATGTCCTGCCAAAGACATTTGCTGACATTTCCAGCCCTAACAATTATTCCTTAGAATTTTATCATGTGAGGAAAATACAAGAGCAGTGACTCTTGAACTTCATGGATCCCTGTATGGATAATGAACCATACAATAAGCTCTTTTCCATTCATGAACTTCTAAGTGCTCTTAAAAGATGTGGATCCACCGCACCTGGTTCTGATGGTATCTCTTATGATATGATCAGGATTATGCATTCAACACTTATTTCACATCTTCTAGATATATTTAACTATATCTGGATTAAGGGCTGTTTCCCTTCCAATTGGAGAGAAGCAATCACTTCCCCTTCGTAACCCACGAAAGGAAGGGACACTTCCGACCTACTATCGCCCAATTGCCCTTACTTGTTCCCCATGCAAGCTTTTTGAAAGGATGATGAATGCCTGGTTGGTATGGTTTCTGGAGAAACGCAACCTTATTTCTCCCTCACAGTCGGGTTTTAGAAAGAAGCAATGCACCATCAGACCTGCTGGTCAGGATGGAGGATTGCATTCGACAAGCTTTCTCAAAGAGACAACACTCCATTGCTGTCTTTTTTGATATAGAAAAAGCATATGATACCACCTGGAGGTATGGTATCCTGAAGCAACTATATAACTGGGGTATCAAAGGCCATCTTCCTAGGTTCAGACAGCAATTTCTTGCTGGACGCACGTTCCGTGTTTGGGTAGGAAATGTCATATCGGAGCCGGTTGATCAGATAGAGGGCGTGCCACAGGGAACCGTTTTGAGCATCACCTGCTTCTCGGTGGCTATTAACAGCATTATTACTGATCTTCCTGCAGAAGTAGTGACAACTCTTTATGTGGATGACTTGGCACTTTATCAGCATCACCTCGGCTGCCATTAACATCATTGCCAAGAATTCCGCTGCAAAAGGCTTCCGATTGTTACCCTCAAAAACAAAGGCAGTTCCTTTCTACAATTTCAGGCAAGTTGACTGGGAACAGTCAGCCTTATCTTTGTATGGCTCTCCCATCTCGTTTGAGCCTCATTGTAAATTTCTTTGACTCAAAGCTCTCCTGGATCCCCCATATAACTGCCTTGAAAAAATCCTGCTTGAAGATAATGGATATCTTAAAACTTCTATCACATGTTTCGTGGGGAAGTGATCGCCGTACCCTGTGGCTTTTGTATACAACCTTGATCCAGTCTAAGCTGGATTATGAGTCACAGGTGTACTCTTCAGCCTCATCCTCAAACCTAGATAAGCTCAATTCTATTAGAAACCTGGGAGTGCGTCTAGCTTTGGGAGAATTCAAGTCCTTCCCAGTATTGAGTCTCCATGCAGAGAGTGTGGTCCTTCCACTATCCTTTCACCACCTTAATTTTAACCCGCAGTACCTTCTCAGGCTGCAACAGCTCCCCCACTCACCTGTATATGAGAGCACCTATAATATTCACTCGGTGGCCTCATATGACAGGTTTCCTTCGCTGACTCGCCCCTTTACCCTGCGTATGACTGGAGATACAGGTCAACTGAGGGAATTATCAGTTGTTCCATATCGGTTCCCTAAAGTACCCCCATGGCTATTGCCACCCGTGAGGGTTTGCAAGGTGCTGGCAGGCGAACCAAAGACCAAGTTCTTGCCTTCGGTTCTACGAAGCCTCTTTTATGAACATTCTTTGTGCCACAAATCAAGCAATTTTATCTACACAGATGGATCTAAATCCTCTGATGGGGTAGGATCTTCTGCTATCTTCCCCTCCCGTCCTGTGTGTGTGTGCCTGCCCAATACAGCCTCTATCTTCACAGCTAAGCTTGTCGCGATACTGGCTGCACTGTATACCATCGCTTCATCACCGGGATCTTATACAATATTCTCTGATTCCCTCATCGCTTTAGAGGCTTTTAGTCTTTTTATTTCCAGATCACCCGCTGGTTTCAAAGATCCAACAGTGGTTTTTTTATTTATCCTCTTTCCACGAAGTTTTATTCTGGTGGGTACCTAGCCACATAGGTATAAAAGGAAATGAAAGAGCAGATGCTGTTTCCAAGGCAGCTGCATCTCTAGGAACCTCCACCCCTGCTCCTCTTCCTTTCCGCGATGTCGTGCCATACATCCGTGAGTACGTGCTCGGCCAGTGGCAGAGGACTTGAGATGAACCCCCTTCCCCCCAACTAAACTGCATGTCATCAAACAGTCAGTCCGCCCCTGGCCACGCACTACTAGGACCCGTACTCGGGATGTTATTCTGTCGTCTGATAATTGGGCATTGTCGTCTGACACATGGCTTTCTACTGGAAGGCCTTCAGCAGTCTCCAATGTGCACTCGCTGTGGAGTACCAATGTCTGTACTCCACCTATTTGCTGAATGCCTACGTTTTCATACTCTGAGGCAAAGGCTTTTTCCCTTTTAGATTGTTAACTATAGTCCACGTTTTTAAAGAACATTTAAAATTTTAATGAATCCTCTCTTTCTGAAAATGGCTTCGAGCTTGCCCACTTGGACTTACTCATCACCCATCTGTTTTGTACCATTCATTCATTTCGGCACAGTCTTTTCGATTGTCTCAGTCTGGGTGATCTTTCCGCACGTTACCTGTCCTGGTATCGGGACTGCTATGACATTTTGAAGGAGGCTGGCCTCCTCCTTTTTTTTTTACTCTTTTGTGGGTCGTATGTTAGTGCGCCGGGCGGGGGCGGAGGCGGACCTTCCCCCACTCGAGAGCGTGCTTCCTTTTTGCTTTTTGGGAAGGATTTTTTTTTGCAATATTTTATATATATATTTTTTTAAATACAGTCTAGCAATAGGCTGAAAGGTGATTACAGCGACTTTAGCTCTAGTCGGCACTTGCCACTCTCCACCATGGCCTTTAAAAATATGCCTCGTCCTGCTTCGGGACCCCTTCAATAGATTGCGAGCAAAGAGCACCCACTCCCTTTTCTTCGGATACACATCTGTGAATACTGCCAGTTACTCCAGACTCTTCGCCACTTTTTGGTTGAATGGTCTAGTCTGCAGGGACTCACCTCAAGGTAACCCTACTTGTACTGCTCGCTCTTTGCTTTTGGAGGAGGCGGTCCTTTTCATACTCATTCTTTTATCTTTGGCTCACATTTAGTAGGTCCCCGAGGGAGGTGGGGCACGTAAGCGTGTCTTAATTGTTATGCATTTTATGTAGTAATGATTTTAGTTTATAGTTGTTGTTAGATTAGTGTTTTTTTTCTTGCTTTAAATTAAAAAAATAAATATGGGAGGCTGCTGATAAAAGCATTTTACCATTAGGTAAAGCGTTTGCCGCAGGAAGCTTCTTCTAAGCGCTTTCCAGCCCAAGCCATCGAGTGTTCCTTGGAGACTCCTCTTGTGAGCGTCAGCAACGCCTCTTTCGAATCGACAGTAACTCGGGAGCCCGTCTACGTCCACTTCCTTCGTAAAGAGGCCGATACATGGCAGGCGAGTCGAAGTGTTTTATTATATCACCCAATTCGCACGTTTTTGTGGGTATTCCCAAATCCAAAGATATGGCCAAAGGGGTTGATGTGGCTGGTCACGTGTTCAAACTCAACTCGCTCCTAGTCCTCCCAACTCCTCGCCCTCCTACACAATCAACTTTCCTCTTCCACCACCCACCATCGCCTCACTCTTCTTCCTGACCACTACAATCACCTCACCCCTCCTCTTCCACCACCACCACCATCATCACCCCTTCTCCCACCACCCACTCTTACCCCCACTTCTACCAGCACCAACACCTCCCCCCTGTCTGGGCCTACCACCTTTGCTTTTTTTCTGTTTAATCTTGCCTAGTATTTGGCTGCAGCTTGAATTACGGCGACTCCTGCCAAGTAGGCAGTCGCTAGATGTGCTAATTAACCCACTCCCCCCCGCCTATTCTTGCAATTTATGTTGGAATTCCTGGTTATAAGACCACTAGCGAAGTTTCCCTGTCAGCCTTCTCCCCATTAATACACCAATATCTACCTTGCATAAAAAGAGAACCTTTGTACCGGAATAAGTGCTCCCTCCCCCCACACACACTTAACACACTTGTGTGTTGTGTTTGTTGACTTTCTTCCATTCCCCATCCTGCATCCAGTCATACTGCTACCTTTATGCATCACGCCCTCTTGGCTTCGGCTAATTACGGCCACTTATGGCCAAGTAAGCAGTCGCTATGTGTCAGAAAAATTAAATAAGTCAAAAATCGCGGCTCCCTTGCCCTCTGCAGTATCCAACTACAATGAGACTACTTGGGCTTTATTCCTTCTAGGCATTTTTATTTTGCTCCCCTCCCTCCCACACTTACCTTACCAGCCCTTTATTTCTCTTCCTGGCCAGTTTCTAATTTTGAAACCTAGCTGTCCACCAGCTTTTGTCGACTCCCTGGTGAGAGATGAGAGAGGGATATTGCATCCCTCCCTCTCTGCTCCGGGTGGGGGTGCTGGTTTTTAATATGCCTGCATTCTTCCTACCATTTTCTTTTACTGCCCCACCCCATCTTTTTTTCTGATTCTCAGTCACACTCTTGACCCCCCCTCCCCCCAGTCTGCCCTCTATATTTTTATATTTTTGCGGTTGTAATTGTCTATTAACGTTCAATTGTATTTGTAACTATTGAAAAGTTATTTCTTGAGGCCACTAACTTAAGAGGAACGCAGAGATGTGGCTTCTTTCATTCGATGAGTGAAGCAAAGGCAGAGAGACTGAACGAAGTGTTCCTGTTTACTGAATCCACCCCGCGAGAGAGTTGTAGTATTGCTTTTTTCAGTTTGTTCCCTCTCTTCATACTTTCCCTATTGGATAATCACTGTCCTCCTTGTGGTTACCCATCCCTCTATTCTTAATAATTATGTCCGTGAAACAAAGCTGTCCCGACATAATTGTGAGGCATATTATTGATATTGAGTTTGAGCGTATATACACCCTGAACCATGCTAATGGCTTGGTAGGGAAAATTAGGATTTGTGGTGCTCTGTGAATCATTGTTGATGAAACTTTTCCCAACTGGTCTGCATGTTATGGCAACATTAATGTCGCTTTCATTACGCTATGTTACTTCCTTCAGTTTTTATTTCAGATTCGTAGTTTTTTGGCCGAACCACGCTAATAGCTTTTGAATGAAAGTAACCCATCTTGGCATATTTTGGAGAGAACAAAAGCAAATTATACACAAGCATACATTTCGTATGTATTTAACAGAAAACCATAATTATAATACAAGATTGATGGACAATGAATTATTTGTCACATGGACGCCATTTCGACTGATAACTTCAAAAACCCTTTCATGCATGGAATCTGTAATTTCTTATTAGTAACAGGTTGGACTGACTGCTACAGCTTTGATGATCGCCCATAGGACTTCTTTAGATGAAAATTGACGTCCTTTGTCATAAACATCTTTATTAATGGGCCACAAATTTTCGATTGGGTTGAGATCCAGATAGGCTGGCGTCCACACCATCAACTTCTCACTTTGTATGCCCAAAAGAGCCTAAGGACGCTTGAGTAGTCCTGGCAGAGAGATGGAGCGTTGTCATGCATATCATCTAGCCAGGGATCAAGACCTCCTTCAAGAGATTGCAGTAGGCAGTTGCGGTCACTTTAACCCCGTCACTGGGCCAACATGTCTGCATCCAATTATACCTGCCTGCAACATGACTCCCTCCTCCCGTTTACGTTGCAAATGTTCGTGACGCTCATCTCTGAAATAGACCCAATCATTTGCCCAACCGTTAGGTCCGTCAAAGGTCGCCCTGGTCCCATCAGTGAAGAGAACGCAACTCGTCTCCAACATCATGTATTTCCGTGCCCATTGAAGCCTTAGTCTCGTGACGGGTAGTTAAAGGAGGCAGTTTCAATGGAGATCTCACGAAAGCCATGTGGATTTGGTACATGGGGACGACCAGCAGCGGCGAAAATGAATTCTTGTTGGTCTGGATTTTCCACATAACTGGCAGCTAATATTCCTCAAATCCCTAGCTGTCAGTCTTGGACATTCCGCAAACGGGTCGCTTCTTCCTTTGAGAAAGATCCTTTAGAATTGTCCAACCGTATCCACATAACGAACTAACTTCTCCACATTAACATGATGATGAAAGACGTTTCATTGTTGAGGCCTCTGCGACATCCCATTGTTCTTAAAGAGAATAGAGGCTATTAGCGTGGTTCACACAAAAAAGACGAATTGGAAATAAAAATTGAAGGAAGTAACACAGTGTTGCCATATAGTAACAAGGAGTAACAAGGAAAGGAGGAACCCTAGGAGACCTTACGGTCCATTCAAAGAGGGTACCTTTGGACTAGCAATCGAGCAGGCACATGGCTGCTCAATTGTTTTGCGTCCCTAAACGGCCACTTTTCAAGACTTTGTCTAGTCTTGACTTGAACTGGTCAACAGATCACTGTTGACAACTTCCACTGGAAGTGCTTTCCACTTACCGCAGATACTGTAGGTGAAAATTTTCCACACAGATTGCGGTTGTAACGCTTCAGTTCAAGTTTGAAGCCGTGATTGCGCGTTCTGTTCTCACTCTGTGTGAAAATATCCCGGTAGTCAACATTGTCGAACCCTCGAAGTATTTTGAAAACTTCGATGAGCTGACCACGCAGTCTACCGGTTTCCAGCGAGAACAGATTTAATTCCCTTAGTCTATCCTCATAAGTTTTATTGTCGGATAGAGGGAATCAGCTTGGTTGCCCTGGCTTGTACGCGTTCCAACCTTGCGATATCCTTTCGAAACGAAGGACTCCAAAATTGTACGGCATACTCCAGGTGCGGCCGAACGAGGGAGTTGTACAGACAAAGTACTATCTCCTTGTTACGGTATCCAAACTGGCGCTTTATGTAGCCTAACATCCTTTGGGCTTTCTTCTCTGCCTCGATGCACTGTTTCGAGAACTTGAGGTCGCTAGTGATAGTTACACCCAGGTCCTTCTCAGTTTCACTCGATTCAAGAGCAGTGCCCTTAAGGATATACTGAGATTGAGGGTTTCTGTGGCCGATATGCATCACTTTGCATTTGTTCACGTTAAAAGGCATTTGCCACGTGTCCGACCACTCCCCAATCTTCCCAAGATCTTCCTGCAGGCGGGCAGTATTTCCATCCTTTGCAACGTTAATACCAAGCTTGGTATCGTCGGCAAATTTAGAAATCTTGGCAACCATGTCACCGTCCATGTCGTTGACGTAGATGATGAATAGTAGTGGTCCCAGGACAAAACCTTGAGGCACCATGCTAGTAACGGGCACCCACACAGAACCCTGTCCATTCACCAACACCCGTTGCCGTCTACCACTTAGCCAGTTCTCGATCCAGCCGGCTACTTTTCCGTCTATGCCCAGCGCTCGCACTTTCCGGAGAAGGCGGCGGTGTGGTACCTTATCAAAGGCTTTCTGAAAGTCTTAAGTAGACCACATCCACCGCCTTGTCCCGATCGTGCTCACTGAAGACGAAGTGGAAGAATTCCACAAGGTTCGTCAGGCATGACCGTTGCCTTCGGAAGCCGTGCTGGGAACTCCTCACTAGCAGCTTTGACTAAATACGACGTCATTTTCTCCACCATCATGCTTTCCATGAGTTTACCGACTATCGAGTTCAGACTGATAGGTCGGTAGTTTGACGGTTGGCTACGGTCTCCTTTCTTGAAGATAGGAGTCACCTCCGCCTCCCGCCAGTTTCTAGGAACGCATTCGGTCCGGATTGACATGTTGAAGATTGCGCTCAGGTGTCGTGACACTTCATCGCGCACTTCTTTCAACACTTTAGGTAGAAAGCCATCCCGGCCAGGTGACTTATTCATCTTTAGGTCACTGATCTTCTTTTTTATTTCTCCTTCGGTGAACTCCATATCCTCCAGCTTTTCCCCCGAGTAGGAATCCATTGGCTGGGGGATGGGACCACATTCTTCAGTAAACACTGAAGAGACGTAGTCGTTGAGGAGGTTAGCATTTTCTGCATCTGAATGCTTTAATGCCCCCTCCTCATTTCTCAAAGGGCCAATCGTTCGACGGATTGGTTTACGGCTGTTTACATAGCCGAAGAATTCCTTGGGATTCTCTTCACAGAGTCTCGCCACTCGGAGATCCTCAGACCGCTTAGCCGCCCTTATGCTGGACTTCACTCTCCTGGCTAGCCTCCGGTATTCGTCAAAGTCGCCCGAGATCTTCGATTGCCGGTACACAGTTCTCTTCTCCCTAAGAAGTGGGCCGATTTCTCGATTAAACCACTTAGGTTGAACAGAAGACCGACGGGAGCATTTCAGAGGGATAAAACGCGATTGAAGACTCATGAATGGGGTTTTGAAACTGTTCCACGAGCCTTCAAAAGCATCCTACACTTCTAGCCTCGCGTCGGTCAGTCCAGCACGAAAACCTGCAAAGTCTGCTCTTCTTTAATCAAGTTTCTTCGATTTACTAGTTGCAGGCCCTGCCTTCGGGACTTTGACTACAAATCTAATTAGTCGGTGGTCACTGCCACCGAGCTCTTCGCCAACAGAGAGGTCCTGAACGATGTCATCCTCAGAGGTGAAAACCAAGTCGAGGATATTGTTTCCTCTCGTTGGCTCTCTCACCCATTGAGTCAGGAACTCGTTGTTCGCAAACTCCAGGAGTAGTGCGTTCTCGCCACAGGGTTCTTTCGTTTCCCAGTCAACATGGCTATTGAAGTCACCCATGGTGATACACACTCTTTTACAAGAACGCCCAACAGCTGGTACAGACTTCTGTCATGTTCTAAGAGTTGAGCAGGGGATCTGTAAAGCACCAGGGTCCTGTATCTGACAGGACCTATCTCTAGGTCAACACCTAGTAGTTCATGGTCGGATACGATGGATGTTGCAATTCGTCGAGTTGAGAGTATCCTTGACATACAACATCACACCGCCACCCTCTCTGTCTGGCCTATCTTTCAGGAAGAGCTGGTAACCGGGAATCGTGAATTCACCTTCAAAATCTCGGCTTGAGGTTTTTATCTACGACTCCGTTATGGTCACCATCTCCGGTTCTTGTGTTGTTACGAGGCCACGAAGTTCCAGAAACTTGTTTCTGATAAACCTCGCATTAAACAGAAGAACTTTGAGGGAGTTCCCGACTGTAGGACTCCCTACGCTCTTCGTTTCCCGCTTTCTTTCTCTGTGGCGGGGTCACTCCCATCTTTGTGACTTCAGAAAAGGTCGTTCCTCGAGTAACACGGGTGTACTGGCGTACGTCCTCCTTTACTCGGGGTCTGACACTTTGCGTCCGCTCCACAACATCCTGGATCATGTTCGCGAGTGCAACTTTTCCTTTAAAGTAAAGATGCACTCCGTCCTTTTTGTACAGCTCATTTCTCCCGTAAAAGGTGCGGTAGGGGTCTACAAAAAAGACTCCTTCCGCCGTACAAAGATCTCCCAGGCGTTGGTTTATGGAGACGTTCCACGCGTGAGCATTGCGGGATGGACCTCATCTTAGGAGTATCCCGACCACGACACGTCTGCGGGTTTTTAGCCCACAGTCGTCAACTACTCCCATAACCGTGGTCAGGATCTTTCCGCTGGCGCCTACTTTGCCTCCTCGTAGGTAGAGATCGTTACCACTTGCCATGAGGGCAACTACTGAGTTCTCAGAGATGTGAGATTTCTCAGCCTCCACCCTTATTTCTCCGTTCCCCTTTCCTGGAAGGCAGCTTACCTTCACACTGGTGCGAAGGCGGGTCGCTAGCAGGGGTTGTAGATCCCGCGCTTGGGAGTCACCGATCACGATGACCCTCGCGCATTTGGGTTCAGAGGACAGAGGCTTTCCTTTCAGTATGGGCTCTTTCGATTCCTCTTTCCTCTTTTTTTTCTTTTTCTTCGTTTTTTCATCCGTTTCTACTTTCTCTTCTGTTTTATCTACTGTTTTTCCTTTCTTACTCTTCCTTTTCTTCTTTTTGACGCCCTGAGTAACCCCAGCAGCTGCTGGCTCTTGGACGTCGGATGGTTGGCCTATCTCTATCGACGGGGTGCATGAGAGCCCAACAGAGCAACCATCCGCGTAGTTGGGAGTTTCTTGTTGCTGTTGCTCTACCTTGGTGGCTTTAATCTCTGCAATGATGGCTTCGAGATGACGGATTTGAGTCACATGCTCAGACTCAAGGATTTTCACCTTTTCTTCCACCTGTCGTGTTTTTTCTTCAGAAGATTTAAAAAGTTCCTTAAGCCTCTGAAGTTCTGCCCTTAGGACGCAGTCCGTGCAGATACTTCCAGGGTGGCATTTTGAGAAACACCCCTCCGGAAAATCTACGCACCACTTGTCCTTTTGGCATGTTGAGCAGGTATACTTTAACGCACCAGGTCCTTTCTTTCCAGTCATGCTGAACACTTTATATCTGAATACTTTGTGACCACTCAATAAAAAAGAAAGGGGGTGGTGAGTTCGCCCCGCGTGAGTCGCTTCCGCCTATCGATCGGAGAGGTTTCGGATCTTTCAGAAGGCACGCTCCTTGTGCTGCTGTTCGTCCGACCGAGTCGTCAAACCTCGGCGCGAAGGGGCCATCGATTTCTCACCAGATGAACAACGGACCACACCCCGTACTAAACTCCTACTAGTTCCCTTCACGACGGCCAAGATCTCGGAGCAGCGTTCAATGGATATCCCGCCACACCAAGAGACTCGACCCAAGGCTTTTTATTGGCCTGGCAACCAACCTGGGAACAAAGGGCCGTCACCTCGGACCGATGCTACCAGAGGCACCTGTCAACGGTCACTGGGAATGGTCAATAATTACGCGCCAGGGAAGGGGTTAACGGGGCACTGCCCTCATCCCATTCATCGTGCCCCAACGCCTAGGACACCTCTAGTCCTAGTCTCTTGCAACCAGTGAGCGTCGATTGGCATTGTTTATAGAGGTTCCAAAGCCTCTCTTCTGACGCATGAGGTAGCTGCCAGGTCCTTATAGGTAGATAGAGGGAAAAAAGGGAAAGAGTGACATGATTGGAGTAGGCTTTTTTTACTTTTATTTTTGTATAAGTGGGAGAGATAGGATAAAAGTAAAAAAGGAGAAGGATAGAGTAAAAAAAGGAATGAATGACGCACATAGTCTGGAACCTGGTTTCCGACCAAATCGACAAGGGAAGCCCTACCAGGGGTACCCAGAAGAGGTACCCCCGCCGACATAGTTCGAAAAGTCAAAGGTACACACAAGCTCTCTTCCCGCGACAAGGGGGCGTCACCTCTCCCTCTACTTTCTTTAGAGAGAGAGAGAGAGAGAGAGACCAGCTGGAAAAAGTTCCATCAAAATTGATTCAGAGAGAACCAAGAAGTCCTATCTTTCTCTATCAAACTACTAACGTCATAACGATAGGGAGCTTACCTGAATACCTGAAGCATGGCCTCCTTTGAGGGAACTTACTTGCCTTTGTTGCGGAATGTAACGCACCTTTAAGATTCAAAGATACGCGAGGGGTGTCTAGGCCAATCCAGTACCTGTCCTAATTTTACCCATTAGTATCCATTGTTCAAGCCAATTGCTGGCTGAGATCCCCTCATCATAATTGAAGTGCCTACCTTCGGCGGCGTTCGTATCAAATGGTTCCGCAAATCTCGCCATTCCTCGTTATTCTTTCCCTGCCTTAATCTTCTCATTTGCTCCGACCAAAATGGGGCAGGTTGAGAGATTCCCACAAGGAAGTGTCTTCAATGTCGCACTCTGCCCTGAGTATCAACGGCATCACCTCGGTGCTGCCGGAAGATGTTCTCGCTACGCTCTACGTGGACGAACTTTAGATGTCTTTTTGTGCAGCTCAGAGGCAAACTCTGGAGCATCTACTCCAAGAGGCATTGAACTTCATCTCTCGCTTTGCAGCTTTGTACTCGGGACGAGTGCGTGCACATTGACTGGTGGACTAGTTGACTATTTGGGGGAGGCCAGCCTTCTCCCTTTCATTTAACTAGGTTTAGTTCTTGTTTTTGTTATTATTATTATTTTTATTTCGTTTTGTTCTTTCCTGTTCAAATTTTTTAAAGTAGCCAAGAACTAGGCTGTTTGTTTACGGCGACTTATGCCTAAGTGGGCGTGTTCCTGCGCTTGGAGAGGCGGGTCTAGCCCCGACGCCAGAGCGACACATCCGCAGCTGAGGGTGTATTTCTGAATGTGTGTTCGATCCACCATACTGGTTTCTGGTCTGACGACGGATCCCTTTCACTCGTTCCCAATTGAGAGCCTACTTTTCGATGAACGGGAAAATGTTGCTTTCTCTGTGCATTATGCACTTTAACGCTCTTGTCCGGGGTCTCCTTTAATCGCTAACGGCTCTCATTAAATCTACAGTCCATCTCGACTGTGCCTAGGCCGCCGAGATGCGCCATCCGGCATCCATACACTAACCCATTGGGTTTAGTGCTCGGAAACCCTTTTGAAGTAGTCTTAGTTTTCTGGTTTAGGGCACCTCTGCTTCTGGTCCAGGACGCCAACCAGGAGTTTACCACCATTCGCTACATTATTTATCGTCACGCCCTTAATCCCAAAGTTTCCTCAGCGCCCAGAGTATTGCGTTCGACCTTTTTGGAGCACGCTTCGTGTCATGCTAGAACTGTTCCTCGTCTACATGTATGGCTCTTAAGTCTTCCACACCGTATCCCCTCTGTTTGAAGTCAGCGGGACCCTACCTGGCGCATCGTCTGTCTTCACGGTCGAGATGGTTGCGATGTCTCTCGGTCTGGGAGATATGTCCCTTTCCAAACCTATATAGCGCTTCAGTGCCCCGAGTGCTGCCTGAGAATTATAATCTTCGCACCACCTGGAACGCAGTATCCGTTAAGTCACAGTTGCCGCAAGCCGGGCCGATGTTCAGCTTATCTTGTCCTTGGACATGTTTGGATTGCAGGAAGTGAATGAGCCAAAGAGTGTGAGGACTGGGCAGCCAGACCAGCCTTTCGCTCGTCCTCATACTCACTACATTGGTAGAATTCAGGTCAACCCTTTGGGCTGCCTCGGAAAAGGATGCCTGACATCCAACGAGAACCTAAACTGCGATCCTTCGCACGCGACTATTCCCGTGAAACTATCGCCAATTGCCTTACCGGGCATCACCGCCATTTGATGGTGCGCTCCCTTGCACCTTAATGCGACGACTGCGTTGTCTCTAGACGGTTCGGCACAATCTTGTTAATACCCTAGTTTGTGTGATATTCGCGCGCCTTCCTGTCCCAGTCCCGTGACAATCGGAGTCGCTAACGCTTCTCCCTTGTACTCGCGACGTGGCCTCACGCTTTTGAGGAAGGTGGTTTCCACCTTTTTATTTTTTATTTTCAGTGTTGGGCGCATGTTTTTCCGCTTCAGGTAAGCGCCCCCATCCCCCTTCTGACGCTGGAGCGTGGCTTATTTGTTCTTTTTTTAACTCTGACTCGTAATTTGTTTGGCTAATTAAGGTGACATGCCCTCAGTAGTAGTTATATGGTTCTTGTAATTAAAATGCAGATCCACTCAGTGCGGGATCTCTGGGTGAACCCTGTCCATTCCTAGAGTCGATCTCGGCTGCCTTGCTGACGGGACTCATTGCCCCATCCGTCCGGCCCCAGCTTAGCCTCTTCTCCTTTAACACCCTGTCCTCTTACATTACTTCCTCTCTTTGCATACAACTCTCTCCGGTCGGCCTCTAATCTCACAGGGTAGATGCTGACCAGCTTTTTCTCATCCAACCATCCCAGATCAGGGTTGAGGGGATAATGCCCCATCATCCCTGAGCTCCGGTTTTCAACAACCTCCTTAACCCCCACCCTCGCCTTCGTCACATACCCTTTTTCTCTCTTTTTCAGTCTATTGACTTTACGCCGTGCCTAAGGTGGAGCCGCAATGACCATTGGCTGCCAGGTCACTAGTAGGGGATGAGTGGCCTTAAATGGCAGCAGCCCTTTCTGCCGGCCCCGTGTTCCCCCCTCGGAGAGCGGGTGAACACGGGGTAATGAGCGTCTGCGTCACGTATTATTAGGGTCGCCATGCCCGATGGTGATTATCAAAATGAAAACTCTACCTTTCCCTGGACCATCGGAGCCGCCCTCAGGTAGCTCTACTTTAAAAAAAAGGACCTCCCCCCCCACCCTGTGTTTTCACAGGGACCCTCCAAACTTCTCCGACCGGAGAGGAGGCTTACTCCTCTCCTATGCCTTCGGGTGCAGGAGACACCCTCACCCCCTTTCCTGAAGTTGCCCTCGAGTAACCCTTTCCCTACTGAGATAGGCATGGTCCCTGAGGTGACCCACCCTCAGATGGTAGGACCTTCCCAGGGTTGAACTTGGGCTAGTTGCCAAGCACTGAACCCAAAGTTCTCCCATGTACAAGGACCTCCTCAGACGACTCGGGTCTTGATGCCTTACAAGGAGTGGATGGATCGCCTCCCACGACTTTGTGCCCCCTATGATAGCCAAGACCTTATCCATTTCAGAGAAGGATCTGGCCTGGGATCTCCTACCGGCGGAGGAGCTAAGCGAGTCCATTCCTTGCCCTCTCCTAAAAAGAAAGAAAAGTAGGGGATCCTTTCCCTCCGCAGGAGCCAAGATAGGCACATCCGGTCCAGTTGATTCCCCGGGCGTGGAGTCCCAACGAAGATCAGAACCTCGCAGAGCGGAGCCTTGATTACGTCAGGGCCCCCTCATTCACAGTCTACCTGGCGTTTTCGAGCTCGCTGGCTTCAAACGCTTCCTTGTTATTCGCTCGACTAATGGCAGCATATGTTGCCATAATCCATTCGAGAATTTGGGGTACCCATGGTAGCTATTGTCTCTAGAAGGAGAGATGAATTATGAGTCGGTATCAGAGAAATAATCTCAATTTGATGCATATTTGTTTAAATTATAAACATAATATAAATTTTGAATAAAATAATAAGTAGCATTCATTTCTTGAAAATAAAGTGTAATTTTGAAGAAAAAAAAATCCGCAAACCTGTGTTTTTTCAAATTTCATTTGAAAAAGCCCCCCAAAACCCAGGTAATAAAACCCGTTTTTTTTTAAGTTTCTTTTTTATTTGTCAACCCTGCTCCTGGCCCCTCCAGACCTACGATCACGGTCGTTTCCGAGCGCTACCCTGGTAGAGCTTAACGACTGTCTGTGAATTTAGTCAGGCTAGGTTCCGGTATATTTCGACGCACGCCCGCCGCTCTTCTTGGCTGGCATACGTGTCTTCACTTAACGGAAGACCCCTCTAGCAGAGGTGTGGAAGCGAGTCAAAAGGATTTGGGGTATGTTCTCGCATAATCCGTCTCCCGTTCTCCAGGAGAAGGGAACCGCAATATCGACCCCGCGTCAGTGGCGCAATCCTTTGCGACCGCTTTCTCCGCATTCTCTAGCTGGGTTGCTGCTCTGCCAGCATTCAATGCGCGTCGTGATGTCGCGGAAGGCGGCTGAATGGACTTTACCTCCACAGGCGGAGAACCCTTCAACGACAAGTTTACTCTGAGTGAATTGCGTTCCGCTCTTGTTTCGTGCGCGGACATCGCCCCTGGGTCGGACGTGTCCCGTACGCCATACTTCGACACCTGGGTGAGCGAGGCATGGCCTTTCTGTTAGCTTTGTTCAACAGGATCTGGGTAGAGGGTATCCTCCCAGATTCCTGGCCAATTACTACTGTGCTCGCCTTTCATAAACCGGGGAGAGATCACTCTACCCCGGCCGGTTTCTTTGGCTAAGACAAAGGTGGTTCACTTCTGCCGCTATCCACGGCTCCATCATGACCCAGACTTATTTCTCAATGGGGTGCGCCTAGAAGTGGTGGACTCGCAACGTTTCCTTGACTCGTCATCTGGGAGGCTCATACTCGCAGACTTAGGGTCTCTTGTACCCCCGCCATGGATATTCTCGTTCTGACATTCAGCACGCCGGGTGCTGATAGTGCTACTGCCTTACTCTTTTTATCGATCCTTTGTTCGTTTCATGCATCTGCGGCCGAGCGTGTATTGCGGAAGGCGGACTCGATCCACTACACCGGCCTTTACTTCGCCACCGGTGCCTTTCGCACTTCCCCCATTGAGAGACTACTTGTTGATACTGTGGAGATGCCACTTGCTCTGCCCCGTGAATAGTGCATTATTCACCTGTACGCGCGATCCCGGCGCCTCTCTGTCGCCAACAGCTTTCGCTGCATTCGCAGCTGATCTTGATAGTGCCTATGCCGCCGAGAGACACCAATCATACCCTAAGCCCTTTGGGTTTAGGGCTAGGAAACTCCTTGGAGAGCTAGATATAGCTCTCGGCACGGTGGCGCCCCTGGTTCTGCCCAGGACTCCAGGCTTGAAGGTACTACCTTTGACTATCTGTCGCCACGCCTCTGCTCCCAAAGATTCTCCAGCGCCGGGAGTATTGTGTTAAGACATTTTGGGAGTACACTTCGTGTCACGTTGGAACCGTGCCAGTGTATACGGATGGCTCCAAGTCCTAAGAGGGGGTCGATTTCCACGGCGTATTCCCTCTGTTTGAAGTCAGCGCTGCGTCTGTCTTTACCACCGAGCTGGTTGTAATACACTGCTCTGTAGGTGAGATAGCGCGACGTATCCGGTTCCTACACCGAATTGTGATTTATAGCGACTCACAAAGCGCCCTGAATGCTCTCGGGGCATTGTAATCTCGCATCCCTGTACATTGTAGGAATTGCGGGGAATGAGGGCGCCAAAGAGACCGCAAGGGCTGGGCGACTAGACCAGCGTTTCACTCTTCCTCACACCGATTGCCTGGCAGGAATACGGGCAGCTTCTCAATGAAGATGGGAGATAGTTGAGGAAAACTTACTTTTGTGTGCGATTGCGTCTCGACTCTTCCCATGGACCTACTCAACAATGTCGAGACGGTTTCAGGCTGCTTTCAGTCGTCTCCGAATTGGACACTCGTGAGACGCACTGCCTTTTGATGGAGCGCTTACCCTGAAGACGGTCTTGTTCCCGACTGTTCTGCACATTCTTGTTGAATGTCCCAGTCTGGATCTTCTTCAGGCATGTTATCTTACTCGGTACCGGGACGAGCGGGTTCGCTACCGCTTGTCCCTTATACTCTGGACGAGTTCGTTCACACATACTTTTGGAAGAAGGGCTGACCTCGTCCACTTTATTTGACTATTTGTTGTGGTCGCGTTTTCATACCCTACGATTGCTCAGTTTCACTCTTGCCAATCCTAACTTCACACATATAATTTTCTACTCGCACCCTTACTATTTTTCATCATGCCACTCACTCAAAAACACTGACACTTCATTTTAGCCCTACCACCATCATTCACACCTGATCGCACTCCATCCCACATAAACTATTCATTCCCTTTCATGTTAGTATCTCCTTTTTTTAAAAGATATTGACTATCACTGCCTTCTTTCTCGCATTACATATGCCCTTCACATTCAACACCACACATTGAGGCACATTTAATTTATCGGCATAACTGGACGGGGGCCGCTACAGTCCCACCCATTACTGCCATTTTTGATTGCCCTCGTAGAACAAAACATTCTGATGGACAGCATTCCAAGTCAGTGCTTCTTTTCACTGCCTAGTTACCTTTTGCATCACGCCGGTGCGTGGTATAGGTATTCACCCTTCCCCACATGCAGGCATTTACATCTAGTTAAGTAATTTTGTGGGAGATCCGAATTATTATGTGATTAAAATTGAGAATAAGTTATAACACACCGGTTAATTATTTTTCGTTGCTTGTTTGCAGGTTTCCATTTTAAAAATAACTCCACTTTCTTACGACGATGAGGTCAGTGAAGAGAGAGAAGTTGGGTAAGGAATGTTTATGTTACTATGTAAGACGTTCACATGGGGAGGTCCTTTGTTGCCGTCACTTCTCGGCTTCCTAAAATCCTGATTCTAAATTGGCAATCACTTGTTGAGCTCGAGTCACGAGACGATCCCTTCCCGGGATTGTGTGTGCACATTTGTACCTTTGTGTGTTTGTTCTTGAAGACGGTATTGTATCCGCCTTAGCCTTCCTATTTTTAGATTTTGTTCTTTCATTGAATTACTTATTGCTATCCCTTCGCTTGCTAACTTTCATACTCCGTTTCGTCCCCTTTGACTGCCCTTTGTTTTGCTTCTTTGTCGCCCCGTAGGGGGCGCGGCGATTTGCCATCCTGGCCGCCGTGCTGACGGGATCCAGCGCTCCGTCCGGCCCTAGCTTAGCCACTCATCCTTTCTTTAGATTGCCTGTATTTCTCCCCTACTTCGTCGCTTTTCATACAACCTCTCCCACAACTTTCAATTGTCAGCCTCTAATTTCACAGGGTAGATGCTGACCTTCTTCTCAAGCTCACCGTCCCGGATCGGGGCTGAGGGGGGAGGGGACAATGTTCCCTAACCCCTGAGCTCCGGTTCGGGATGGGTTTTTTTTAACAACCTGCTTCTTCCCCACCCATACCTTCCTCACATCGATTTTCCTCTCCTGGAGGCTTCCTCCCCCCTGAGATAGACATGGTCCTTGAGGAAACCCAGCCTCAGACGGTAGGGCGTTCCATGGGGGGGAATCCGGGCTCGGTGCCAAGCACCGAATCCGCCCTTATGCAAGGTCCTCCTTAAACGGCTGTGGTTTCCGAAGCAGTACGAGGGGAGGGATCTCCTCTGACCGGTGCCCCCACGACTACCAGGACCTTCTCCATTTCGGGGAATGACCTGGCTGAGGCCGGTCCATCTGGCCTGGGGGCTCCTTCCGGCGGAGTTGAGAAGCGGGTTCATTCCCCGCCCTCCTCTCCAATAAAGAAAAAGACAAAAAATACTCGGGGCTCCTCTCCATCCGCGGGGGCTACGGGGGCGGATGGGTCTGCTGCCACTTTGGCAAGCGACCAAGCTGAGATCGGCACATCCGGCCCCTCTGCCCCCCCCCGGTTGCGGAGCCCCTGACTAAGACGAAAAGTGCACAGGGCGGAGCCTCGATGACATCAGGGCCCCTGATTCAGAGGTTACCTGGCGTTTTCGAGTCCGCTGGCTTCAAACGCTTCCTCGTTATTCGCTCCACTGATGGCACCACGTTGGTCAAGGGTAACATGATCCATCAGAGGAGAGGATTAGCTAGTGCAATTGGTAGAGAGCCGAAGGTGACCCGTTTCTCGGACGGGAGCCTTCTGGCGAATGCGGCTAATCCCGCCGAGGCGGCCAAGATAAGTGCTCTTCGGACACACCATGGCACCCCGGTGAGTGTGACGCCGCACTCTACCATGAACTTTGTGAAAGGAGTAGTTTATGAGAGGGAACTCGTTGACTACTCCATTGAGGACATCACCCTAGAGCTGGCCAACCATGGGGCGGTCAAGGTCGAACGTGTGATGAGAAAACAGGGAGGGGCCTCGAGACCCACCCCTACACTCTTCGTCACGTTCGACTGTGACAAGCTCCCTGAGTCGGTGCGTGCCGGTTGGTACCGCTACCGCGTGAAGGCATTCGTGCCACTGCCGCGGCGGTGCTATTACTGTCACCGCTTCGGCCATACGAATCGTTCTTGTAGACGTGCAAAGTCGGGGTCACCCGAAGTATGTGTAAATTGCTCCAAGGCCGCACACGATAAGTCCAAATCGTGTGTGGCCAAGTGTGTCAATTGCGGAGAGCCGCATCCTGCTTCTTCGAAGCAATGTGGTGCATATCTTCTTGAGTAAGAAATCCTGGCCGTTCAGTCCCAGGATCGACTTTCATTCCGCGAGGCTAAGGACTTTGTCCTGGCGCGCCCGGCTCTGCCTGGGACGTCATATGCCTCAATAGTTAGAAAGCCACCCTCTGCTCCTAGCCCATCCAGGCCAACGAGCACGGTTGTTTCCGCGCCAATTCGGAGACCTGCGGGCTCTACTCAACCCGGGCGCTCCCCTGGTAAAGCTGGCGGCAAAAAGGGTTCACACCCAGCCCCGGCTAAAACCAGGGCTCCCCCCTCTTTCCCCAGCGTGACCGTTTCCCGTAAGGCGAAACGGACACGCGCCTCCACCGAATCGTTAGACTCACAGGAGGCAACACCCTTGAAGATGGTCGCTAGGCCATCTTCCGGGGTTCCTAACGCTCTCCCCCGAAAGGAGGACAGCAACAAAGGAGCTTCGGCTCCTTCGCCCACGACCCGAGGTGGAGCGAGTGGCTCGGAGACGGTGGTTCCTCGAAAAGAGGGCCCCCCACCTCCGAAGCCTCAACGCCCGCCTAAGGTTTCGAGGCGGAGGGAAGAAAAGACTCGCATGGCGAGCCCAACCTCCCCCAATAACTCCTCGAAGGCGACAGCGCCTTCAGCGCTTTGTCCAGCCAATAGCGCCCGGGGTTCTGCCCCCGGGAAGCGTACGGCTATTCCCGTTAGGGTCTTCAGTTCGAGGAGGGCCGGCGCGTCTCCTCCGAGCTAGGCCTGGAGGGCATATGCCTTCAATGGAATTGCCGTGGACTCCGGGCCAACTGGGAGGAGGTGCGGAGGCTCGTCTCGTCCCATTACCCGTTAGCTATCTTTTTGCAGGAGACCATGCTAGGCGCGTGCCCCTTGCCCGGCCTCCCGCTGTATAAGGGTCTTACGACCCCACCACCGCGGGATGGCCGGGCTGGGGGGTGCGCGGTTTACACCCTGCATGATGTCTCCGTTCTTCCTTTCTCTTTAGATACCTCCTTTCAGGCAGTGGCTGTGCAGCTGAATCCTGGATAGGAGGTATACTATCATTTCTGCGTACATTCCACCGTCAGCTTACTTCGACGCGGGGGACTTCCGCCGCGTCGTGGCACGGTTGCCGAGGCTCTATCTCGCTTGGAGATCTGAACGGCAGGCATCCTCTCTGGGGAGATTACTCCATAAATCACAGGGGACAAGTCCTTGCCGTTCTGATCGAAGAGCTTGAGATGGGTGTCCTAAACGTGGATGAGTTTACGCATCACTGTCCGAGAACCGCTTCATTTTCTTGCCTTGACCTATCTTTGTGCTCTTCAGATACACAGCCTGATTTTGATTGGGGGGTGGTCGATGATCTCCATGGTAGTGATCACTTTCCCATTCAAATATCATTTTCAGGGCAACTGCCACCTGAGAGCCTACCTTGGTGGTGCTTGGCGCAGGCGCGTTGGCCTGCATTTCAGGAAATAACTGAATTTTCTATCTCAGTCGAGGAGTTTAGGTCGGTAGATGAGGCCGTTGAGTTCTTCTCCGGCAACCTCATCGCCGCGGGCCTGACTGCTATTCTTAGAACGTCTGGCAGTTTTGCACGCCGACCACTCCCATGGTGGTCGGCCGAGTGTGAGACGGCCCTCAAACAGAAGCGTTTTGCCTACATGCGCTATAAGCGCCGCCCGAACGATTTCACTGTCGATGAATTTCGTTCGGCTAGGGCTAGGTTCCGGTATATTTCGAAGCCAGCCCGCCGCTCTTCTTGGCGGGCATACGTGTCTTCACTTAACGGGAAGACCCCTTTAGCTGAGGTGTGGAAGCGAGTCAAAAGGATTCGGGGGGCAAGTTCTCGCAGGACCCCCCTCCCGTTCTTCAGGAGAATGGGACCGCAATCTCTTACACCGCGTCCGTGGCAGAATCCTTAGCGACCGCTTTTTCCGCATTCTCTAGCCATGATGCTGCTCTGGCAGCATTCAATGCACGTCGTGATGTCGCGGAAGGCCGCCGGCTGGACTTTACCTCCAGAGGCGGAGAACCCTTCAACGACAAGTTTAATGTGAGTGAGTTGCGTTCCGCTCTCGCTTCGTGCGCGGACACCGCCCATGGTCCGGACGATGTCCCGTACGCCATGCTTCGACACCTAGGTGAGCGAGGCATGGCCTTTGTTAGATTTGTTCAACAGGATCTGGGTGAAATGTCTTCTCCCAGACTCCTGGCGAATCGCTACTGTGCTCGCCTTTCGCAAACCGGGGAGAGATCACTCTACTCCGACCGGTTTCCGCCCAATCTCTCTAACCTCTTGCGTGTGCAACTTGATGGAGAAATCCGTAAATGTTAGATTAGCTTTTTTCCTGGACAGCGGAGGCCATCTGTCTTCCGCACAGTGCGGCTTCCGCAAGTTCCACTCCACGTCGGATGCTCTGCTCCGACTGGAAAATGCCGTCTGCGAGGCTTTCCTTCGTAGACAGCACTACGCCACGGTGTTTTTTGATCTGGAGAAGGCCTATGATAACGCATTGCGATACGGTATCATGGAGACTCTCCACACGATGGGGGTGAGGGGACGCCTCCCAATGTTTATATCTGAATTTTTGCGAGATCGTCGATTCCGCGTACGGGTGGGGGGAGCCCTCTCTGGCCCAAAGGAGCAGGAAGAGGCTGTCCCGCAAGGAAGTGTCCTCAGTGTCACACTCTTTGCCCTGAGCATCAACGGCATCACCTCGGTGCTGCCGGAAGATGTTCTCGCTACGCTCTACGTGGACGACCTTTCGATCTCTTTTGGCGCGGCCCAGATGCCAACTCTGGAGCGTCGACTCCAACAGGCATTGAACCGCGTCTCTCGCTATGCCGAAGCGCACAGGTTTCGGTTTTCTTTGGCCAAGACTAAGGTGGTGCACTTCTTCCGCCATCCACGGCTTCACCCCGACCCACATTTGTTTCTTAATGGGGTGCGCCTGGATGTGGTTGGTCTTGTATTCGACCGACGCCTCACCTGGGAGGCTCATATTCGCAGCCTTAGGGTCTCTTGCACCCGCGCCATGGACATTCTCCGTTCCGTGAGGTTCAGCGCTTGGTGCGCTTATACGGCTACTGCCCTACTTTTTTATCGATCCTTTGTTCGTTCGAAGCTCGACTACGGATGCGAGTTTTATGCATCCGCAGCTGAGCGTTTATTGCGGAAGGTGGATTCGATCCACCACACCGGCCTTCGCCTTGCGACCGGTGCCTTCCGCACTTCCCCCATTGAGAGCCTGTTGGTCGATGCTGGGGAGATGCCACTCGCTCTGCGCCGCGTGCAGTGCATCACTCGCCTGTACGCGTGAGTTCGGCGCCTCCCGCAGTCGTCAACAGCTCTCACTGCATCCGCAGCTGATCTCGATGGTGCCTATGCCGCGGAGAGACGCCAGTCATACCCTAAGCCCTTTGTGTTTAGGGACAGGAATCTCCTTCGAGAGGTAGATATAGCTCTCGCGCCGGTGGCGTCCCTGGTTCTGCCCAGGACGCCACCCTGTAGGGTACCACATTTGGCTATTTGTCGCCACGCCTCTGCTAACTAAGCTTGTACTGCGCCGGGAGTATTGTGTTCGACCTTTTTGGAGCACACATCGTTTCACGCTGGAACCGTGCCAGTGTATACGGGTGGCTCCAAGTCCGAAGAGGGCTCGGCTTCCACGCCGTATCCCCTCTGTTTGAAGTCAGCGGGCCTCTACCAGGCGCTGCGTCTGTCTTCACGGCCGAGCTGGCTGCAATACACCACTCGGTACGGGAGATTACGCGACGTGCCCGGTTCGGAGACCGGATTGTGATCTATAGCGACTCACTAAGCGCCCTAAGTGCTCTCGGGGCATTGGAATCTCCGCATCCCCTGGTTCGCGATATCCGTGACGCCACGGTTTTGGCGAGCCGGGAAGATGTCGAGATTATCTTCTGCTGGGTTCCTGGACATGTAGGAATTGCGGGGAATGAGCGCGCCAAAGAGTCCGCGAGGACTCTGCGACCGGACCAGCGTTTCGCTCTTCCTCACACCGACTACATGGAAGGAATACGGGCAGCTCTTCGGACTGTTTGGCAAAGAAGATGGGAGACGGTCGAAGGGAACTTAAAGTTGCGTGCCATTGCGCCGCGACTGTTCCCATGGACCTATCCCCCAATGCCGCAGCGGCTTCAGGTTGCTTTCTGTCGTCTCCGAATCCTACACACTCGTGTGACGCATCTCTATTTGATGGAGCGCTCGCCTGCGCCCTATTGCAACCACTGCGTCGTCCCCCAGACTGTTTGGCACATTCTTGTCGAATGTCCCAGTCTGGGTGATCTTCGCGCACGTTACCTGTCCCGGTACCGGGATGGGCGGGGTCGCTACCGCCTGTCCCTTGTACTCGGGACGAGTGCGTGCACCATGACTGGTGGACTTGTTGACTTTTTGTGGGAGGCCGGCCTTCTCCCTTGTATTTAACTCGTTTTTTTTTTGGTTATTGGTTTTTTTTTTGTAGGTCGCAGGCTCCTGCGCCGGGGGGAGGGGGACCTCCCCCGACGCCGGAGCTTCCTCCCTGATTGTTATCCCCTTTTTATTGTTGTTTCTGTTAAAATTTTTATTTTAAAGTAGCCTAGAATTGGGCTGTTTGTTTGCGGCGACTTATGCCCAAGTGGGCAGTCGCCAGATAGCCCCTTGAAAAAAAAAATGCTTCTTTGTCGCCTATTCACTATTTTTACTATTTATTTTCTTATCACTTGTAGACCGGCTTGTCTTTTTTTGAGTTGCCATTTCTTTAGATCGGATGAGCTTGGTAGTTTAAATAATCAGATTAGGCAACTCCATTTCTCATCTTTTTTTCCTTTTTTTTTCTCCCGCATTTCCTGCAGACACATCCTCGCTGTTAGTTTATGCAAGATGCCTAACAATGGTTAAGAACAATTGGTCGTAGTCGCTTCCAGTGAGGATTTGAATTCTCAATATCCTCAGTATGCAGGAAATATACACGCTTTAGCACCAACCACTGGAAACTAAACACCATCATGCTAACATGGGCACACACACGACTATGGACTGGGCGGGAAGACGTGCGATTAATCACTGGGTCGATTTTCTTGGCCATCTGTGACAGAGGTTACAAGTGCTCGAACTTAATTTTACAAACTACTAAAAATGCGCGTGTTAGATTCGTCTCGCTCACCCGCTGATTGCTTTGCTACCAAGATGCATTAATTTAGACCCGTTGTAGAATTCGTTAGAAAGGAAACGCCAATAAAAATACCAGCGTGAAGGAATGATAATGATTGTTATTACACCTTTATAACCTTATTGCTTGTGTAAAATGTCCTCATGATCACCCCTGTCACTAGTTCGTATAAGAAAGGGCCGAGTAATGGGGGTGGGTGGTGGATAAGAATCTGCAATTTTGGCAAATAGTATGTACAGATAATATCTTCTCGTTCCAGCAGTTTTTGTCCTGTTGGTTTTCAGTAGGCCTGTTGGTATAGGAACTCTAGATTGGATTCTGAATTTTTTTTTTAAATTTGTAACGAGTTGAAATTGAGTGGCATTTACGTGGATACTTTATGGACCAGTAGATTATGATGACGTAGTATATATAGGCTTATAGTGGTGTAGTTTCTTTTGGTCTCTAATGGGCTTGGTGGGCATTTGCATGATGCAAGAACTTAACATTTTCCTTTGGGTTAGGTTCCCATGACCGCCTTACCTAGCCTTAGTAACAGTCAATGTGTACGGCCCCTGACATGATCCATGGACCTTAACAAGTCTTTATTATCATACTTTCCTGGGTTCTTTCATCTTCGCTTCATTACTGGTTCGTTTATTGGAGTTATTGCACCACACGTCCCTTTCCGATCGTGAACGCGGTTCTTCGACTAGAGAATAAAATTCACATAAAGATCAGAATGACATCTCTGACGAACCTTTGTGCACCTGGAGCCTGTCCTCGTTGGAGGGAGAGTTGCAGAAGGAGCCTTAGTACAGTGTTTTGCCACCAACGGCGAGCAGAGCAGTGAGACCTTTCGTGGCCCAAGAGACCTTCCATCTGCGTCAGGGGAGTGTGGATACGAAAACCTTCGGCAGGAATCGCATAGATAATTTTGAAACAAAAGTAACTGATTTGAACAATTGTTTTTCATTTGTAAGATTTAGAACGTACATCATACAGTGATTTAATAAAGGGTGATTTACTATACATAATATACACATTGAATTTTTAATATTGTGACTCGGTAATAGTTCTTGCCTTCGTTGTGGTTGGTTCAGGGAACTTGTGCGGCCCTCCTTGTTCCTATCTTCCCCAATAGTATCTTTTGCCTTTTGGGGTTGTGCATCTTCTGCCCACTTTTCACTTCATCTGATTTCACCACTTTACCAATCTTATCTAATAAAAACCTTTTAGCCTCCCTTTGGTTTGTCTTTTAATAAACTGTTTAAAACTTTTCATATTTCTATTTTCTTTAAGCAATTATAGATCCTTATCATTCATTTCAGGTGCCTCGAAAACCCCGACACGCCGCGTCAGAATGAATCAGAGGAGGACGTCGAAATGATCGAAGAAGAATCTTTCAGAATTTCTTATTCCTCGCCCTCTGTGGGTCCGACTATGCCTGTTGAATCCCGTGGTACCTTTCGCGAAAATCCTCGTGGTAAATCCTCTGACCCAGCTACTATAGTTACGATCGAAGGTTTGTCTAATTTTGTTCTAATTTTTTCGCTCTTCGGGTTTGACAAAAACTCGTTATAGTCATCCGCTAAATGTAGGATTTTAGACATTGTAGGATTTCCTCAGCGCTACCCTAATTTGGACCACTATCGTTACTAATAGATGTATTGGGACGTGGCAAGGACCGGGTTCTACCATTACAGCCTCCACTCTCTCCGCTGGAGACGGTTTTCATTTCGTATTACGACGAAGCCTCGAATATTACGTGGGTTCAAAGAAAATCTGATTCATCTCTCCTTCTTGAACTGAATGTTCAATTGGACCAGGAAATGTCATCACAAGTCAGTATTCGAAATGTTACTCTTGTTTATCCCTGTCGCATAAAGCCCGCCCCATTAGGGGACGTCGTAAATCAGGGCTTTAGTTCAGGATTTTCTTTTCGAATTCCCGGCACGATAGAACACCCACAAAGTTAGAGACCAGTAAAGAAAATAGTGAATGGAAACGAGTGAATAAAATAGTGCAAGATCTTGCGGTCATTGATAGGGCGTGCTGTTCCTCTCGGGGGGGGGGATTACTCCCCCTCCCCCTAATCATCATTACCTTTAAGGTCTTAAAGTTCAAGATCGTCTTGATCTGTCCCAGCCTCAAGCATTTCGAACTTTCTCTTTAAAAACCTAGCGTCATTATTAATCGCTACAACCGCCATGATTGGACGAGGCCAACCACAAACCCGCCCATTACCGCCTTGCGTCTTACGCTGGCAGAAACAAAAACTTTCGATTGCGTGTTTTCTCTGGCCAGCAGACCTCTATCCAGGTTTAGTTGCCTTTTACGACGCGCTAGAAGACTGTATGGGCGTTCTCCCTCCCCACATACACGTGTTAAAAACATTAATTGGCTATTTTAACCTTCACTTTTGAAATCGGGGGACACTGGCTTTTCACCCAACCCACTCGTCTTTGGGCAGGGTGGTTATTCGTTATAATTGTCAGTTAAATTGCAATGTACGTAGCGATGATGTGCGCTTACGTTAGCGAGGATCTGCCACTTTCACACTGCATCGGTCATGCCTAGAGGACGCATCCATGTCAAGGACGAGACTTAAATTGGTCTGTTGTAGACAATCTAAAAAAAACTCAGTCACAGACTCCATCCAGTTCTTGATTTAACTATCAAAAATTCAAAATCAGGAATAATTTTTAAAGCTAAATTAAATGCATCTTGCTGCTCTCTCTCCTTCGAGCGCATGAAAAATTGCAGGTTCCATTTGAAATATGTATCTGATGTCTGCTGGAAAATGCTTAGAAAAAGTATGGGTTTTGTGTAACTTTCTCAACCTTTGTGTTTCTTGCAGACTCTTAAAGATCCATCGGCTGGCATGCTGTGTCTTTGTCAGTCGATCGAAGATGGTTTAATGTACAGGAGCCAGATATTGTCAACGGAGGGAGCCGATCTGGTTGTCCATTTCGTGGACTACGGCAATACGGAAAAACTTCCCCGGTCAAAGGTAAGAGTCTAGAAATAAAGGCAGCATTATAGCTGCTACGCACAAAGTTTGCGGGGGGAGGGGGCTGTCTTTGCAAGTGTCATGTTCGAGGATGTGGTCGAATTTGTATCCAAGACTACCGGATTGAATAGACCCTCTTCAGACGGGTCAGAACCAGTCTCGTGAACGTATCCACGGTCATTTAATAAATCCATAGCATTATTATTATCCGAGAGCGAAGGTAACCAAACATTTCGGATTTCTCGTTAGCCTAGTCGATAAAGTTGTTGAATTTCTACACCTCAGTACCTGGTTCGACTCCCGGCGAGAGCAAACAAAAATTGGTCGTCTCTCGGGCGATGCGTAAGACTAGTCTTATCCAGCCTGGTAAGTTATCACTCGCAACACGCCTGTCTCTTCCTGCCTCCTTTCTTTGCACAAAACACACCACTCTTATATTGCTGCCAGCCCAAGTCCATTCCTTAGCCTCGATGAACTCCGCCGATCGGATGTAGTTCTCCAAGACATCCAGTACTTGGTGGTGATTGTGTTGGGCATGTTGTAAATATGTGTTGAATTGCGTGTGGTTGCTGGTGGCAATGGGAACCGAGGTCACTGGCTCACGTGAGTACGTTCTTGTATGTTTTTGTTGTGACCACAATAGACCCTTGCTGGGGCGACCCCACATCTGTGTGGGGGGGGGGGGGCTCTTTGGTTTGTTAAACATGGTAGCTAGAGGAGCTGCGTACCTTCCCTGCCCGAGTGCAAATAGGGAAGGCCCCACTCACTGGGTTAACCAGAACTGACGATTCCTTGGGAATCTTGCCCGCCTTTTCCCGTTCCCTCTCGGCACTTTTTCCTTTTTCCCCCACTATCGCCTCAACCGATTTTTCTATCCCCAGGGAGGTGCAACTACCTCCGCAGTGGGGGCACCCTGTATAGGCTGTTACACCTGGTATCTGGAAGAGTACCACATCCTTCCCGCAGAAGAATAACCTGTTACACTTGGGGCCTGGAGGAGCAGCACCTCCTGCTCTGAGTACAAATTAAGAGGAGCCCTGTCACTGGGTTTATTTGAACTCTGATGGGGGCATGGAAAAGTTGTTGGTGCTCTTTCCCCTTGCCCCCTCTCAGCCCTAGTTAACTTATCATCATCACTAACTATATTTTAAGAAGGGGATTTTTTTGAGTATTTGAATAATAATTTCATCTTAGTTTGGTTATGACTTATGTTTTTTTTATCAGTTATTTCTAATAATTCTTTATAATATCAAAAAACAAATGGTGAAGTTCAAAAATAAATATTAGTATCAAAATTTTGTGAATTTTTTAAAACTCAAAGGATTACAAACGGTGAAGTTCAGAAAATTTAGTTTTATATATCTTCTTCTATAACTATATAATTTAGCGGGGAAATTTAGTTTAGAGTTCCTTTTTAAAATTATTATAATTGGCGAAGTTAAGAAATTTTTTAAAAATTTAACCATGGCTGCTTTGTTTAAGATTTTAAATAATCTTAGTAGCGAAGCGCAACCATTGCCTGGTTATTAATTTTTTGCTTCCTTTTTCTCTAATCTTTCTTCCTTTTCTCTTTATTCCTTTTTCTATTTTCCTTTTGTTTTTCTTTTATTTTTTCATGGAGGCCCCCCCCCCCTCCCTGAACTAGACATCATGGTGGTGAGCCAGCCACAGATGGCAGGATCTTTCATGGGTGCGAACCTGGTTGGTGTCAAACCCGAACCTGAATATGCCGCTGTTTAATCTTACCTTCACCTGCCTAGTGCCCCGTATGAATCAAAAGGAGAGGAGGGACCTCCTCCCTCAGCTGGTGCCCCTTTTAACATGGTCCATTTCGCTGCAAAATCTTGCTGAGTCCGGTAGCTGCATCCTAGCGTCTCCTTCCAGTGGTGGAGAGTAGCAGGTTCATTCCCCATTCTACACAGCCTAAAAAGAAAAAAAGTAAGAGGACAAAGAAGCCTAAGTGTTCCTATCCTTCCACGAGAGCTCCGGGTACAAACTAGTCTGTTGCTGTTTCGGCAAGCGACCAGGTCAAAATAGGCATATCCGGCCCCGAGGCGCCATCCGGTGGATTGTCCCAAGCTAAGACTAAAGTCGCAAGTGCGCTGAGTGGAGCTTTTATTACGTTGTGGCCCCAGATTCAGAGATTAGTTGGCGTATTGTAGCCCCTACGGCATTAAACGCTTTTTGGTTATTAGCTCTGATGGCAGCATGTTGGCAAAAGTCAACATGATCCATCAGAAGAGAGTATTAGCGAGCTTGATTGGCAGAGAGCGAAGGTAACCCGTTTCTTGGACGGGAGCCTACGGACACTAATGGCTCACCGGTGAGTTGACGCCGCACTCTACCATAAATTTCTTAAAGGAGTGGTTTATGCGAGGGAACTCTTAAACTACTAAAGAGAAGTCCACCTTAAAGCTGGCTGACCATGAACGGTCATGGCGATGAAAAACATGAAGGGGCCTCACTCACCACTATTCGCGTTCGATCTTGACAGGCTCCCTGAGTCGGTGTGTGCCGGGTGGTATCGCTACCGTACCGCGTGAAGGCATTCGCGCCATTTGCCGCGGAGGTGCTACTACTGCCACCTCGGCCATCAGAATCTCGTGTAGATGTGCAAAATCGCAGTTACCCGAACTCTAAGTTGCTCTACGGACGTACGGACGTCCCTCAAGTGTATCGCAGAGTTTGTCAATTGAGGTGTCTCACCGCGCTCCTTCGAAGCAATGTTTTGCGTATCTCTTATAAAAGGAAATCCTTGCCGTTCAGTATACGGATTGCCTCTCATTTCTCATGGGTAAGGTCTTATGCCTCAAGATTAAAAATAGCCACTATTCTGCGGTTCCCTCCAGGCCTGGAGGGAACCGCAGGACATTTCCCCGCCCTTTATGAACTTTTCTGCAATTCTGCGAGTTCTACTCGCCACCCTGTTATACCTGACGCCACAAAGGTTCATACCCAGCCTTGGCTAAAACCAGGACTCCCTCACCCCCTCTTCGATAAGCATGACATTTTCCTATACTGCGAAACGGCCGCGCGCCTCCACCGAGTCCTTAGACTCACAAGAGGCAACACCTCTGAGGTGGTCTTGAGGCCATCTTTCGGTGTTCCTAAAGCTGTCCCTTTAAAGTTGGATAAGCACCAAAGTTGTTTCGGCTCCAATGCCCCCAACCAAGGCTGGACTAATTGGCCGAGTCATTCGCGATCGTTATATCTCCGTTCTCTAGCCGGGATGTTGCTCTGCTCCGCCACCATTGGCTGCTCATTTTGATCTTGATGTTTCTGAAGGCCGTCGATTGTACTTTACCTCAAGAGGCGGAGCAACCTTCAACGACATGTTTCCATTGAGTGAGTTGTGTTCCGCTCGATCTCTCTTCGCGTCCGAACATCTCCTTTTCCGGCCACTGTCCCCGTATGCCATGCCTCCAAACCAAGATGAGCGACCCCGTAAGGGGCCCGGCGATTTGCTTTTCTGGCTGCCGTGCTGACGGGACTCAGCGCCCCGTCCGGCCCCACCTTAACCTCTCTTTCTGAGTCTTCTTACCCCCTCTTTCTGACAGTCTTCTTACCCCGTTTCCTCACTTCCCATACAACTTCTCCCACAACTTTCTCTGGTCGGCCTCTAATTTCACAGGGTAGATGCCGACCAGCTTCCTCTCAGCCAACCATCAGAGATCGGGGTTGAGGGGGGAGGGGACAATGCCCCTTCATTCTTGAACTCCGGTTTGGGATGGTGCGTTTCTAATAACCTGCTTCACTCCCACCTTAACTTTTTCGGCCCCTTTGTTTCTCCTTTCACTATCTATCATTTATTACGCCGTGCCTAAGGTGGAGCCGCCATGCCGATGGGCTGCCAGATCACTAGGCGGGAGGAGTAGCCTTAAATGGCGGCAGCTGGTTCTGCTGGTCCGGTATTCACTCCTCACAGCGCGGGCTACTGCGTGGGGTGATTTACGTATGCGTCCCGTGCTACAAAAAGGGTCACCATGCACAATAATGAGAAATTAAAAATTACCCTATCTCTAACACCATCGGAGCCGCCCTCGGGCAGCTAAACTCCAGAAAAGGAGCCCCTGCCCCACCTGTACTTTCTCAGGGGACCCTCCATTCTTCTTTTACCGTAGAGGAGGCTTACTCCTCTCCAATGCCTATGGGTGCAGGAGACTATCCCTCACTCACTTTTTTGGAGTCGGAATGATTCCTCGAAAGGGATCAGTGATGTCGGAGGTGTGTGGGTGGGTGGGTGGGGTGGGGGCACATGCGCCCCCCCCCCTCAAGTGTTTTGACATAATCCCTCAGGTGACCCAGCCCCAGACGGTAGAATTTTCCATGGGATCGAACCCGGGCTCGGTGCCAAGCACAGAACCAGAGTCCGTCCCTGTGCAAGCTTCTCCTCCGACGGCTCCGTCCTCCGAGGATCCACATGGAGAGGAGGGAACTCCTCCCCTGTCTGGTGCCCCCTATGACAGACGAGACCTTCTCCATTTCAGAGAAAGATCTTGCTGAGGCCGGTTCATCTGACATAGGGGCAACTACCGGTGGAGGAGATAAGCGGGTTCATTCCACCCTCATCTAAGAAGAAAAGGAAGAAGACGACGAAAAACAAAGAAGACTCGGGGCTCCTTCCCTTTCGCGGGAGCCGCGGGCGGGTACAGACGGGTCTGCTGCCCTTTCGGTAACCGACTAAGCCAAGATCAACACGTCTGGCCCCGTTGCTTCCCCAGATGGGGCGCCCCAGACTAAGACCCAAAGTGCGCAGAGCGGAACCTCTATTGCGTCGGGTCCCCTCATTGATAGGCCTTGGCGTTTTCGAGCCCGGTGTCTTTAAACGCTTCCTCGTTGTTCGCTCCACTATTGGCAGCAAGTTGGCTATGGGCAATATGATCCATCAGAGAGCCGAAGGTGACCCGTTTCTCGGACGGGAGCCTTTTGGCGAATGCGTTGAATCCCTACGAGACGGCCATGATTAGTGCCCTGCGGACACTTGATAGCACGGCGTTGAGTGTGACGCCGCACTCTACCATGAACTTTGTGAAAGGAATAGTTTATGCGAGAGTACTCTTGTACTACTCCATAGATGAGATCACCTTAGAGCTGGCCGGCCATGGGGCTGTCCAGGTCGAGCTTGTGAAGAGAAAACGGGGAGGTGCCTCGAGACCCACCCCAACACTCTTCATCATGTTCGATTGTGACGAGCTCCCTCAGTCGGTGCGTGCCGATTGGTATCGCTACCGCATGAAGGCATTCGTGCCACTGCCGCGGAGGTGCTATTAGTGTCACGGCTTCGGCCATACTAATCGCTCCTGTGGACGTGCAAATTCGAGGCTACCTGAAGTCTGTGTAAGTTGCTCCAAGGCCGCACACGATAAGTCCAAATCGTGTGTGACCAAGTGTGTCAATTGCGGAGAGCCGCACCCCGCTTCTTCGAAGCAATGTGGTGCGTATCTCATTGAGAAGTATATCCTGGCAGTTCAGGCCCAGCATCGTCTCTCATTTCGCAAGGTGACGTCCTATGCCTCAATTTCAAGTCACTTTACGTTACTCTTTATCGATCATTTGTTCGTTCGAAACTCCACTACGGATGCGAGTTTTATGCATTCGCAGCCGATGTGCTTCGCCGAAGGTGGACTCGATCCACTACACCTGCCTTTGCCTGCAGACTGGTGCCTTCCACATTTCCCCCATTGAGAGCCTACTTGTCGATGCTGGGAAGATGCCACTCGCTCTGCGCCGTGCACGGTGCATTATTCGCCTGTGCGCGCGAGCCCGGCGCCTCCCTCAGTCTCACTGCCATCACTGCCGATCTCCACGGTGCCTATGCCGCAGAGAGACGCCAGTCATAATGAGCGCGCCGCCTAGGGTGCTAACGAGTTCCTGACGACTGGGCGACCAGATGAGCGCTTTCCTCTTCCTCACACCAATTACATGGCAGGAATCGGGGCATCCCTCCCGGCTTCTTGGTAAAGAAGTTGTGAGGGGGATCTTAAAGTTGCGTGCCATTGCGCCTCGACCGCTTCTTTGGACCTGCCCCCTAATGATGCGACGGCCTTAGGTTGCTCTCCTATGAGTACTTGTTCGGCCAGTGGCAGAGGACTTGGGATGAACTCCCCCTCCCCCCCCAACTAAACTGCATGCCATCAAACAGTCAGTCCGCCCTTGGCCAAGCATTACTAGGACCCGTACTCAGGATGTTATTCTATGTTGTCTGAGAATTGGGCATTGTCATCTGACACATGGCTTTCTACTGGAAGGCCTTCAGCAGCCTCCAATGTGCACTCGCTGTGGAGTACCAATGTCTACTCCACCTATTTGCTGAATGCCTACGTTTTCATACTCTGAGGCAAAGGCTTTTTCCTTTTATTTGCCAAGGGATGTGTCCCCAGCAGGTTCTGAGGAGCATCCCTTCCGAACATGAGTGAACTTTTAACATGAATCGAGTGTTTAAATTTTTATCAGAGACAAATCTCTTATAGGAAATTTAATGTTTTATCATTTTTAGAACCAGATAGACGTGTCGTTTCATGATTTTACTTCGATGCTACAGCATTCTAGAGGCATTTATTTTTCTACCTTTTTACACCCTCTTTCTTTTTTTTATATATATCTTTTAGATTGTTAACCATAGTCTATGTTTTTAAAGAACATTTAAAATTTTAATGAATCCTCTCTTTCTGAAAATGGCTGCGAGCTTGCCCACTTGGACTTACGCATCACCCATCTGTTTTGTACCATTCTTATCGTACTCGGGACTGCTTCGTATACACAGACTAGCGGACTATACGACTAATTTCGACTGAGCCTCTGCCACAGAGAGACTGCATTTATACTCTAAGCCCTTACGCTTTAGGGCTAGGAATTTCTTTTGTGAACTCAGTGTAGCTTTCGAGCCACTGATGCCTCTGGTTCTGCCTAAGACGCCACCCTGGAGCTTACCAGCTTTCGGATTTTGTTGCCAGGTCGCTTCTCCCAAAGCGTCCACAGCGCCGGTACTATTGCGTTTGACTTTTTGGGAGGAGACTTTCCCGTTACGCCGGGACGAGTGCGTGTACTTTGACTGGTGGACTTATTGACTTTTTGGGGGAGGCCGGCCTTCTCCCTTTTATTTAACCCGATTTAATTGTTGTTGTTGTTTTTGTAATTGTTTTGTTATTGCTTTGTTATTGTTATTGTCATTTCTTTTTATTGTTTTCTGTTTAATTTTTTAAAGTAGCCTAAAACTAGGCTGTTTGTTTACGGCAACTTATGCCTTAGTCGGCAGTCGCCAGATAGCCCCTTAATTAAAAAAAAAAAAAAATTCCCGTTACGCTGGAACCGTGCCAGTGTATACGGTTGGCTCCAAGTCCTAGGAAGGTCGTTGGCTTCCTCGCCCTATCGCTTCTGTGTGAAGTTAGCGGGGCTCTACTAGGTGCTGCGTTGCAATACATGGCTTGGTACGGAACATACGAGGCACCCCCGGTTCGTAGACCGGATGTTTACTATATGGACTCTCAAAGCTCTCGGGACATTGGAATATATCCTCACCCCCCCACCCCCCATAGTTTGCAGTGTCCTTGACTCCACGGTTGCCGCGATGTGGATGAAAGTCCAGATTATCTTCCCGGTTCCTGTACATGTCTAAATTGCGGAGAATGGGCGACTAGATCAGCGATTCACTCTTACAGATTACATGATAGGAATACGGGCACTCACTCCTCCGGGCTGCTTAGCAAAGAAGATGAAAGTCCGCCGATGGGAACTTAATGTTGCAGGCCATTGCGCCACAAATGTTCCCGTGGACTTACCATCCCTCGCTCGCCTGCACTTTACTCTTAACGCTGCGTTGTCCCCCAGACACTCCAGCACTCGTTCATTGTCTCAATTTGGGTGATCTTCGCGCACGCTTATCTTTCCCGCGACCAGTATAAGCGGCATCTTTACCGCTTGTCCATTGTACTCGGAACGAGTTCCTCTACAGAGACTCGTTGACATTCTAACTTGGTGGAGGTTTGCCGCCTCCATTTTATTTGACTGTCATAGTTCATTCGTCCCTGCGCCGTGGGGATGCGTTTTTCTCCGACGACAGAGAGCGCTTTCTGCCTGCTTTTTTACTTCTTTGTGTTCTTTTTTTTTTCTTTATTTGTTTTGGTAATTTTTAAGAGTAGCCTAGCACTTGGCTGAAATTACAATTCCTGCGACTTATGCCTTTGAAAGCCGTCGCCAGATGGGTGTTTGGAAAAATGTGTGTCCTTTTACCATTTTCTTATAAAAAAAATGTGCATCTTCCCTTCCTTCACCAGTAAGTACTGTGAGACAAAAGTTTTTTTCTACAGTTGACAAGCATAAATAGGTAGTTCTTAATCGAGTGGTCTTTTACGGTGGGACTACAAAATCAAATCTTGATAATTCCCTTGGCAATCTTATAAAAGGGTAACAAAGGAAAGGTATATAAAAATGCTTCAGTATAAATTGGTCAGTGCCAACTTTTATTGAAAGCATCTTAGTTTAGCCTGGTAGTATATAAAAAAAAAAGTCAGGGTTTCAGTTTATTGTGAATTTTACCTCATATCTACTAATTTTTGAGGGCCTTTCAGCTGCGCAAATTGTGGGAATGAGAAGTGGTAGTTGACAGCTGCCGAAGTTAATTTTGTCCTTTTGTTATGACTTTGATGACGACTTGGTTTTTTGCTCAGAAGTCAACTCCGCTCCCCCCCTCCCACAGTCGCTGCAATGCGTTTTATCTAAACTATTCTAAACAAATTTGTATTAAAATTAACTTTAATTCCAGGTTAAGGAGCTTTCTGCCTCTCTCCTTAAGGCGCACAATTTGTGTTATTCCTGCATTATGAAATCGCCAACGGACGCAGAATCATTGATAGATCAGGTACAGAACACTTGTTTGTTATTTTAAGATTTGATGACTGTTTTGTGGTTACTTTGAAATTGTTCAAATTAGGAATATCTTTTCTAATATAATTTTGGCTAAAAACACCTATGGACACAAAATATACCCTGCTCTTTCCACCCATTAAATCCTATTTACACATTTACTCATCCTTATATACATCTTACCTGCCCTAGATTTCGCTTATTTCCTGATCCTCATCTTTACTCGCACTGGAATGTCATAAGTATGCTAGGAATAAAGAGGGTGTGGTAGTGATCTTGAGTGAGTGGCATTATGTATGAATGTGCGGCTTGAAATGATATGGGAGAAGCCGAGATTTGCCAGGACGAAACTGCGTGGTCTTATGGACTCGTTTATGTTAGAAGTGAAGCCGAGGTAGAGAGGCTCTTCGATGGATGAGTGGTGGGTTTGGAATTGGGTATTGGTTGATGGGTTTAGAAAGTATGAATAGGTGACAGAATTAGAGATTGAAAATGAAAGTGTACACTGCGTTAGGGTTTTGTGCTGGAATATACGTGTAGCAAACATCTTTCACCACAAGAAGCTGCATAAATGCACGAGTTGGGAAGATGGGAAGGGGAAAAATTGAGTATAATTGATCTGTGCTTGGTAAGAAAGAATATGCCCCGTGTTGTATTTGATGTGAAAGCTGTAAGAGGTATGATGAAAGGATTATCCGATGGCGTGATTTTTTTTTTTTAAGTTTAAATTGTTTGGCGCATGGAGGATAACATATGAGGAAGGTGAAAAGGAATGGTTGAAAGTAGATGAAATAAGGGGATAGAGAAAATGTAGAAGAAATTTAAGGAAGTGATAGAGCTGTATCTGAGTGTGCTGGAAGTGGAAAGGAAAACCGTTTGGTGGAATGGCGATAAGAATTAACCAGTGTTGTGTCGAAACGAGGCATCCTTGCAATTGCTTAAAAGGGCAGATTAGAATTTTAGGGAGATGTAAATGAATGCCTCCAACAAGGAGGTGAAAATAAAAAGTGAAACTCATGTTTACCAGCCTAAGAGAGCAACATGCCTTCCAATACACCCTCCAACATCTTACCACTCACCCTTAGAACCTGCCACAATGCTTCCCCCACCTACACAATCTTAAACTTTCTTTAACAACATATCTCCTTAATTCTCGTATCCCTTGTAAATAATGATCACTTATGAGCCTTGGTTTAAATACTTGATCCGCAGTTCCTCGGCGATTCCCCTGAAACACCCAATCAAAATTTCGACTGCATGGGCTTTATCCCCTCTAAGCATTTTCATTTTACCCTCTTTTGGCCGCTTTTTTTACCCGCCTCTTCTCGCCCTTTCCTGGTGGCTAATTTTTCAGTCTAATCTCAGACCAGTTTTCATCCATTCATCCCTAGTCAGGAGCTCTTTAGGAGGGAGGGCATGGCTCTTTGTTCCCGTTTGGGGGGGGGTTACTCTCCTTATGTTCTGCCTATCCTTTAAACCCACTGCCCCCTTTTTCTTTATTCTACTCTTTTACGAATTCGGCGCTCCACCCCACGGAACATTTGGACCCGGGCGATATAAAAACAAAATTAACTACCGTTTCATTCACACTGAACGGGGTTTCCCCGTTGCCATCTTCTCTTTAGTAGCCCCCCCCCCCCTATGCTGGTCCACCTATGTACCAGCATAGGTGGTCCAACCTATGCTGTCTCAGGTACCCCCCACCCCTCCCAAAATAAGAAATACATGTGGGTTGGTTCCTCTGGCATCTGCGATCGTCGGGGACACGCTAGGGTCCCCTGAAACCGACACTAAGTAGCGCTCCACTTGAGCCTCCCACAGTGATTTGAAACCAGATCAGTTTCATGGCCCATTGGAGTAGGATGGCACAATTTAGGCTCCCTCTGAGGTGATAGGGGAAACGAAGGAAAAACACTGCTTGGTGGAATGAAGCGAATTGCATAGTGGTGAATAAAATATATGCAAACATGCATTTGCGATTCCCAGCATGAATAACGCATACTGCCTAGTGGTGAGTAAAATGGATGCATACTTGCATTTGCAACTCCCATCATGAATGGCGCGAATTGCGTAGTGGTGAGTAAAGTGGATGCCTTCTTGCATTTTTTCCTCCCCGCATGAATGAAGCGCATTGGGTAGTGGTGAGTAAGATGTATGTATACTTGCATTTGCCCCGCCGGATGAACAACGCGAATTGCGTAGTGGTGAATAAAGTAGTTTCATAGGTGCATTTGCGCCTCCCCGCATGAAACGCATACTGCCTATTCGTGAGAAAAATGGATGCATACTTGCATTTGCCCCTCCCCGCATGAAACTGAATCCCTCGTGCGGCCTGTGCCCCATTGGCCTCGAAAGAAAGGAAAAGACTATCCGTTTTCATATTACTATGAAACAATGGTAGCCTGTAAAGTGTAAGTATGCAGGTACGTCTGCTTTAAAATCGTGGATCAAGCGGATGAAGTTGCAATCAAACTACTGTGAAGGCTGCAGTGAATCAATCGCCTCCAGTCGTCTTGGTTTCTTTGCCATTGGAGTCGGCTATTTGTTCTGCCAACCCCGTAAGGGGCGCGGCGATTTGCCATCCTGGCCGCCGTGCTGACGGGATCCAGCGCTCCGTCCGGCCCCAGCTTAGCCTCTCTTCCTTCCTTCAAAATACTTGTTTCCTCTCTTTTCACACAACCTCTCCCACAACTTTCTCTGGTCAGCCTCTAATTTCACAGGGTAGATGCTGACCTTCCTTTCAGCCAACCGTCCCGCATCGGGGCTGAGGGGGGGGGGGGGACAAAGTTCCCTAACCCCTGAGCTCCGGTCTGGGGTGGCTGGTTTTTAACAACCTGCTTCATCCCCACCCATACCTTCCACACATCCCTTTTCCTCTCCTCTTCACAATCTATATTTTTTACGCCGTGTCTAAGGTGGAGCCGCCATGCCGATGGACTGCCAGGCCACCAGGCGGGAGGGGTGATCCCAAATGGCGGCGCCTGGCTCTGCCGGGCTTGTAAGCACCTCTCGCAGTGCGGGCTACTGCGAGAGGTGTGCGCGATTGCATCCCGTGTTTAAAAAAGGGTCACCATGCCCAATGATGAAGATAAAAAAAAACAAGCCCAACCCTCAACTTCCCCTGTTCCATCGACGGAGCCGCCCTCGGGCAGCTCCAGCAAAAAAATGGAGGCCCCTCCCCCTTTGCTTGCACAGGGGACCGTCCATATTTCTCTAACCGGAGAGGAGGCTTACTCCTCTCCTTAGCCTACGGGTGCAGGGGACTCCCCCTCACCCCCTTCTCTGGAGGTGCTTTCGGGCACCTCCCTTTTCCCAGCGGCAGTCCCCTCTTTTCTTTCCAAGGGGACTGCCAAGGAAGCCCTTAGCCAGCCGCTCCCCATAAAGCGGCTCGGTAGGGCAAACCCCCTTAGGGGGGAGAGGGAAGCCAGGCCCCTTCGGTCGCTTCCCTCAAAAGACCTGCTGGCAAGAATTTTAAACCTTGCTGGGGTCAAGGCCTGTGCCTCCCTACACAAGACTGGCGACACTGCCAAGGGGACCTGCGATGTCCTGGGAAGGGATGGCCAACTGGAGGCCCCTCCTGTGATAAACATGGTCCTTGAGGAGACCCAGCCTCAGACGGTAGGGCCTTCCATGGGGGGGAATTCGGGCTCGGCGCCAAGCACCGAACCCGAATCCGCCCCTATGCAAGGTCCTCCTCAAATACCTGATGGCTCCGAGGCAGTAAAAGCAGGAGAGGGATCTCCTCCGACAGGTGCCCCTACGACAACCAGGACCTTCTCCATTTCGGAGAGGGACCTGGCTGAGGCCGGTCCATCTGGCCTAGGGGCTTCTGCCGGCGGAGGTGAAAAGCGGGTTCATTCCCCGCCCTCCTCTCCAAAAAAGAAAAAGACTCGGGGCTCCTCTCCATCCGCGGGGGCTGCGGGGACGGATGGGTCTGCTACCACTTTGGTAGGTGACCAAGCCAAGATCGTCACATCCGGCCCCTCTACCCCCTCGTGTGCGGAGCCCCTGACCAAGACTAACACCAAGAGTGCACAGGGCGGAGCCTCGATGACATCGGGGCCCCTGATTCAGAGGTTACCTGGCGTTTTCGAGCCCGCTGGCTTCCAACCCTTCCTCGTTATTCGCTCCACTGATGGCACCATGTTGTCCAAGGGCAACATGATCCATCAGAGGAGAGGATTAGCTAGTGCAATTGGTAGAGAGCCGAAGGTGACCCGTTTCTCGGACGGCAGCCTTCTGGCGAATGCGGCGAATCCCGCCGAGGCGGCCAAGATAAGTGCTCTTCGGACACTTCATGGCACCCCGGTGAGTGTGACGCCGCACTCTACCATGAACTTTGTGAAAGGAGTAGTTTATGCGAGGGAACTCGTTGACTACTCCATTGAGGACATCACCCTAGAGCTGGCCGACCATGGGGCGGTCAAGGTCTAACGTGTGATGAGAAAACAGGGAGGGGCTTCGAGACCCACCCCTACACTCTTCGTCACGTCCGACTGTGACAAGCTCCCTGAGTCGGTGCGTGCCGGTTGGTACCGCTACCGCGTGAAGGCATTCGTGCCACTGCCGCGGCGGTGCTATTACTGTCACCGCTTCGGCTATACGAATCGCTCATGTAGACGTGCAAAGTCGGGGTCACCCGAAGTCTATGTAAATTCGTCCAAGGTCGCACACGATAAGTCCAAATCGTGTGTGGCCAAGTGTGTCAATTGCGGAGAGCCGCACCCTGCTTCTTCGAAGCAATGTGGTGCATATCTCCTGGAGAAAGAAATCCTGGCCGTTCAGGCCCAGGATAGACTCATTCCGCGAGGCTAAGGACTTGGTCCTGGCGCGCCCAGCTCTGCCTGGGACGTCATATGCCTCAGTAGTTCGAAAGGCACCCTCTGCTCCTGGCCCATCCAGGCCAACGAGCACGGTTGTTTCCGCGCCCATTCGGAGCCCTTCTGCGGGCTCTACCCAACCCGGGCGCTCCCACGGTAAAGCTGGCGGCAAAAAGGGTTAATACCCAGCCCCGGCTAAAACCAGGGCTCCCCCCTCTTCCCCCAGCGTGACCGTTTCCCGCAAGGCGAAACGGCCACGCGCCTCCACCGAGTCGTTAGACTCACAGGAGGCAACACCCCTGAAGATGGTCGCTAGGCCATCTTCAGGGGTTCCTAAAGCTGTCCCCCGAAAGGAGGACAGCAACAAAGAAGCTTCGGCTCCTTCGCCCACGCCCGAGGTGGAGCGAGTGGCTCGGAGACAGTGGTTCCTCGAAAAGAGGCCCCCCCGCCTCCGAAGCCGCAGCGCCCGCCTAAGGTTTCGAAGCGGAGGGAGGAAAAAGACTCGCATGGCGAGCCCAACCTCCCCCAATAAGTCCTCGAAGGCGACAGCGCCTCCAGCGCTTTGTCCGGCCAACAGCGCCCGGGGTTCTGCCCCCGGGAAGTGTACGGCTATTCCCGTGAGGGTCTTCAATTCGAGGAGGGCCCCCGCGTCTCCGAGCTAGGCCTGGAGGGCATATGCCTTCAATGGAATTGCCGTGGACTCCGGGTCAACTGGGAGGCTCGCCTCGTCCCGTTCCCCGTTAGCCTTTTTTTTGCAGGAGACCATGCTAGGCGCGTGCCCCCTGCCTACCCTCCCGGGGTATAAGGGTCTTGCGACCCCACCACCGCGGGATGACCGGGCTGGGGGATGCGCGGTTTACACCCGGCATGATGTCTCCGTTCTTCCTTTCTCTTTAGATACCTCCTTTCAGGCAGTGGCTGTGCAGCTGCACCTGGATAGGAGGTATACTATCATTTCTGCGTACATTCCACCGTCAACTGACTTCGACGCGGGGGACTTCCGCTGCGTCGTGGCACGGTTGCCGAGGCCCTATCTCTTGCTTGGAGATCTGAACGGCAGGCATCCTCTCTCGGGAGATTACTCCATAAATCCCAGGGGACAAGTCCTTGCCGATCTGATCGAAGAGCTTGAGATGGGTGTCCTAAACGTGGATGAGTTTACGCATCACTGTCCGAGAACCGCTTCATTTTCTTGCCTTGACCTATCTTTGTGCTCTTCGGATGCACAGCCTGATTTTGATTGGGGGGTGGTCGATGACCTCCATGGTAGTGATCACTTTCCCATTCAAATATCATTTTCAGGGCAACTGCCGCCTGAGACCACCTCGGTGGTGCTTGGCGCGGGCGCGGTGGCCTGCATTTCAGGAAATGACTGAATTCTCTATCTCAGTCGAGGAGTTTAGGTCGGTAGATGAGGCCGTTGAGTTCTTCTCCGGCAACCTCATCGCCGTGGGCCTGACTACTATTCCTAGGACGTCTGGCCGTTTTGCACGCCGACCACTCCCATGGTGGTCGGCCGAGTGTGAGACGGCCCTCAAACAGAAGCGTTATGCCTACATGCGCTAATGCGCTATAAGCGCCGCCCGAACGATTTCACTGTCGCTGAATTTCGTCGGGCTAGGGCTAGGTTCCGGTATATTTCGAAGCACGCCCGCCGCTCTTCTTGGCGGGCATACGTGTCTTCACTTAACGGGAAGACCCCTTTAGCTGAGATGTGGAACGAGTCAAAAGGATTCGGGGCAAGTTCTCGCAGGCCCCCCTCCCGTTCTCCAGGAGAATGGGACCGCAATCTCGGACCCCGCGTCCGTGGCGGAATCCTTAGCGACCGCTTTCTCCGCATTCTCTAGCCGTGATGCTGCTCCGCCAGCATTCAATGCACGTCGTGATGTCGCGGAAGGCCGCCGGCTGGACTTTACCTCCAGAGGCGGAGAACCCTTCAACGACAAGCTTACTGTGAGTGAGTTGCGTTCCGCTCTCGCTTCATGCGCGGACACTGCCCATGGTCCGGACGATGTCCCGTACGCCATGCTTCGACACCTGGGTGAGCGAGGCATGGCCTTTCTGTTAGATCTGTTCAACAGGATCTGGGTGGAAGGTCTTCTCCCAGACTCCTGGCGAATCGCTACTGTGCTCGCCTTTCGCAAGCCGGGGAGAGATCACTCTACTCCGACCGGTTTCCGCCCAATCTCTCTAACCTCTTGCGTGTGCAAGTTGATGGAGAAATTGGTAAATGTTAGATTAGCCTTTTTCCTGGACAGCGGAGGCCCCTGGACAGCGGAGGCCATCTGTCTTCTGCACAGTGCGGCTTCCGTAAGTTTCACTCCACGTCGGATGCTCTGCTCCGACTGGAAAATGCTGTCTGCGAGGCTTTCCTTCGTAGACAGCACTACGCTACGGTGTTTTTTGATCTGGAGAAGGCCTATGATACCGCATGGCGATACGGTATCATGGAGACTCCACACGATGGGGTTGAGGGGACGCCTCCCAATGTTTATATCTGAATTTTTGCGAGATCGTCGATTCCGCGTACGGGTGGGGGGAGCCCTCTCTGCCCCAAAGGAGCAGGAAGAGGGTGTCCCGCAGGGAAGTGTCCTCAGTGTCACACTCTTTGCCCTGAGCATCAACGGCATCACCTCGGTGCTGCCAGAAGATGTTCTCGCTACGCTCTACGTGGACGACCTTTCGATCTCTTTTGGCGCGGCCCAGATGCCAACTCTGGAGCGTCGACTCCAACAGGCATTGAACCGCGTCTCTCGCTATGCCGAAGCGCACAGGTTTCGGTTTTCTTTGGCCAAGACTAAGGTGGTGCACTTCTTCCGCCATCCACGGCTTCACCCCGACCCACATTTGTTTCTTAATGGGGTGCGCCTGGATGTGGTTGAGTCGCACCGTTTCCTTGGTCTTGTATTCGACCGACGCCTCACCTGGGAGGCTCATATTCGCAGCCTTAGGGTCTCTTGTACCCGCGCCATGGACATTCTCCGTTCCGTTACGTTCAGCGCTTGGGGCGCTGATAGGGCTACCGCCTTACTTTTTTATCGATCCTTTGTTCGCTCGAAGCTCGACTACGGATGCGAGTTTTATGCATCCGCAGCCGAGCGTTTATTGCGGAAGGTGGATTCAATCCACCACACCGGCATTCGCCTTGCGACCGGTGCCCTCCGCACTTCCCCATTGAGAGCCTGTTGGTCGATGCTGGGGAGATGCCACTCGCTCTGCGCCGCGTGCAGTGCATCACTCGCCTGTACGCGCGAGCCCGGCGCCTCCCTCAGTCGCCAACAGCTCTCACTGCATCCGCAGCTGATCTCGATGGTGCCTATGCCGCCGAGAGACGCCAGTCATACCCTAAGCCCTTTGGGTTTAGGGCCAGGAAACTCCTTCGAGAGGTAGATATAGCTCTCGGGCCGGTGGCGCCCCTGGTTCTGCCCAGGACTATTTGTCGCCACGCCTCTGCTCCCAAAGCTTGTACTGCGCCGGGAGTATTGCGTTCGATCTTTTTGGAGCACACATCGTGTCACGCTGGTACCGTGCCAGTGTATACGGATGGCTCCAAGTCCCAAGAGGGGGTCGGCTTCCACGCCGTATCCCCTCTGTTTGAAGTCAGCGGGGCTCTACCAGGCGCTGCGTCTGTCTTGACGGCCGAGCTGGTGGCAATACACCACTCGGTACGGGAGATTACGCGACGTGCCCTGTTCGGAGACCGGATTGTGATCTATAGCTACTCACAAAGCGCCCTGAGTGCTCTCGGGGCATTGGAATCTCCGCATCCCCTGGTTCGCGATATCCGTGACGCCACGGTTTTGGCGAGCCGGGCAGATGTCGAGATTATCTTCTGCTGGGTTCCTGGACATGTAGGAATTGCGGGGAATGAGCGCGCCGATGAGGGCGCCAAAGAGTCCGCGAGGACTCTGCGACCGGACCAGCGTTTCGCTCTTCCTCACACCGACTACATGGCAGGAATACGGGCAGCTCTTCGGACTGCTTGGCAAAGAAGATGGGAGATGGTCGAAGGGAACTTAAAGTTGCGTGCCATTGCGCCGCGACTGTTCCCATGGACCTATCCCCCAATGCCGCGGCGGCTTCAGGTTGCTTTCTGTCGTCTCCGAATCGGACACACTCGTGTGACGCATCGCTATCTGATGGAGCGCTCGCCTGCGCCCTATTGCAACGACTGCGTCGTCCCCCAGACTGTTCGGCACATTCTTGTCGAATGTCCCAGTCTGGGTGATCTTCGCGCACGATACCTGTCCCAGTACCGGGATGGGCGGGGTCGCTACCGCCTGTCCCTTGTGCTCGGGACAGATTCGTGCACATTGACCCTTGGACTTGTTGACTTCTTGGGGAGGCCGGCCTTCTCCCTATTATTTAAGCAAGGTTTTTTTGTTTTGTTTTGTTGTTTTTTGCATTTGTTTTTTCGTTTTGTTTTGTTTTTTTGTTTGTTTTTTTCTTTGGTTGCACGCTCCTGCGCCGGGGGGACCTCTCCCCGACGCACCAGCTTGCTTCCTTTCTCCCTTTTGGGGTGTTGTTTTTTTTTTCTCTTAATTTTATTTTAAAGTAGCCTAGAACTAGGCCAGTTTTAATACGGCGACTAATGCCCAAGTAGGCAGTCGCCAGATGAGCTCTTAAAAAAAAAAAAAAAAAAATGTTCTGCCAAGGACCTTCTGCTTCTTGAAGTGCAACCACATGTACTCTTTAAATAAAAATACGCAACTGGATTTTTTCTGTAGACCAGCACAGGTATAGGCCATGTATAGAATGGAGAGAATTATCCTCGAGCTAAGAGGGACAGCCACGACGACGAGGACCCTACTCCGAATTTTTCTCTTGCCCTTTACTGAGGTTTTGGTTGCTGGGTTCATTTCCTACTTTGCATTTGAATCCAGTTGTGCGTCACACCCCCTAGTTCCCACTCAATGCGAGGGCCGAAGTCGCGATTACTGGGAAATGTATGAGGTAGGATGCGTACCGAGCTACTGACTCTCTTCACAGCTTCCGCTACTTAGTGCGACTTTGCCTGCCCCTCTCTTTTTGGGACAAAACATGAGTACCATTTTGAGGAGGATTAACTTTGTCCATCCAAGGTCAAATCAGATGCAATATAAGTGTAATTATGTTGGTCTGGATGCTTCTGATCCTATGGGGACTTTTCCTATACCTCGCAAGGTTCTGGGAGGCCATAGTGTCTTTTTTTCCATCCCTCCTATTTTCGCCAATTATATTTGAAGGACACAATAGTAAGTACCTCGCCCTTAATAGAAGCGCTGCCTCGTTACCCCCTACTATGGAGTTTAGGTGAGCGGAGCCTGGATGAACTTAGGGACCCTCATCGAGAAGTTAGCTGTCTTTATCAAACGATTCCTTGTAATTCGTTCATCTGTTGGTAGCATGCTGTCCAAAGGCCACAATGTTTCATTAACGTGTCGATTGCACTATTCATGGTAGAGAACCGAAGGTCGCCCCTTTTTCGGACCGGATTCTTCTGGTGATTGCGCCTAGCTCTCCCCAGGCAGTCATTATGCACTCTCGGACACTCGATGGCTCGCATGTGCAGGTGAAAAGTTCACATCTTCATGGAAGATATCACAGAGGATAAGGAATTAGCCGCGACAGGTGAAGAAAGCACTCTTTGTTTCTGCCCCTCCTCTCCCTGTTTAATCTTGCACCTTTCTGGAGAAGCAGCTCGTCCTCCCGGCCCGATTGCAAATAAAGAACGCCCCGTCACTGGTTTGACTCAACTATATGAAGAGTCCCACTTTTATCTACGACCCAGTTTTGAACTTTGGAGTAGGCATTGAACCGCACAGGTTTCGGTTCTCCTTGGCCAAGACTAAGGTGGTGCACTTCTGTCCCCACCAACGGAGTCACCCCGACCCGGACTTGTTCCTAAACGGGGCTCGCCTGGAAGAGGTCGACTCTGTTTCCTTCGTCTTGTGTTGATCGATGCCTCAGCTGGGAATCGTATCTCCGCAGCCTTAAGGTCTCTTGTACCCGTGCCATGGACTTTCTTCGTTCTCTGACTTTCAGCACTTGATGTATCTGAGTTGGCTACCGCTCTTCTGTTGTAGCCTTCCTTTCTTCACTCAAAGCCTGAATACGAATAAGAGTTTTACGCATCCGCAGAGGAACATGAATTGCGAAAGCTGGATCAACGCCATACCGGTCTCTGTCTGATGCCTTCCGCACGTCCTCTATTGATAACTTGTTTGTCGATGCCGGGAAGATGCCACTTGCCCAATGACGTGCACATTGCATTATTCGCTTTTATGCACGGCCCTGGCGTCTCTCTCCCTCAGTGACCAACGGCTCTCTTTGCACTGTTCCCAAAGTTTTCACATCGCCGGGAGTATTGCATTTGACTTTTTGGGATACACTTTGTGTCGCCCTGGATCCTTGCCAGTGTACAATGATTGATGCCTCTATATCCGAAGAGTAGGTCGGCTTCCACAATGTATCTCCTCTGTTTGAAGTGGGTGGGTCTTTGTCCGAACTGGTTTCAATACACCTCTCAGTACGGTAGCTAACGCTTCTTGCTTGGTTCGGAGACCGCATCGTGATATATAGCGACTCACAAGAGAGCTCTCGTGGCTTTAGAATCTCTGCACCCTCTGGTTTGCGCTATCCGTGGTGCCACGTTTACAGCGGCCTGGGCGGAGGTTCAGATTATTTTCTGCTGCGTTTCTGGTCGTGTAGGTATTGCAAGGAATGAGGGTGCCAAAGAGTCCTTGAGGACTGGGCTACCTACCATACCAGCGTTTCGCTTTCAGGCGCAGAGACTGCCCATAAGAACTTTCCTGCCATCGCTCCCTGATATATCTGTAGACCTACCCCCCATTGCCTCTGCGGTTTTAGCTCCTTTTCTGCCGTCTTCGGAGCGGGCATACTTGTAGGACGCACCGCCATTTGATTGATCGCTTCCCTGCATCTTAGTACAACGACTGCGTTACCCGTTTTAGTACTTTCACGAACGGGGTTGCTATCGCTTGTCCCTTCTATTAGAGACAGTTTCGGGCACACTACTTGTCGCCTATACGACTTTCTAGAAGAGGCTGGCCTCCATTTTTTTCGACATTGCTGTTGGTCGCATGCTCATGTACCGGAGAGAGAGAGAGGCAAGCCTTCGCCCGACTTGTTCTGCTCAGGACGCAACCCTGGACGTTACCACTTCTGACTATTAATCACTACGCCTTGCTTCCAAAGCTTCTAGACCACCGTGAGTATTGCGTTAGACCTTTTGGAGGACACGTCGTGGCACACTGAATTCATATCAGTGTACATGGATGACTTCATCTCTGAAGAAGTTGTCTGCTTCCACGTTATCCCCTCTTTGAAGCCAGCGAGATCTAACAGGTGCTTCCTCTCTCTTCACTCTATAGCTGGTTGTAATATCCGCACAGTACGGGTGATAACTCGCTGTGGCCCAATTTGGGGACTACACCTCTATAAACAACACACATACAACATTTAAACATAACAAAGGAGCCACTACCCCATTGTACAAACAATACGTACGGTTAGTGATGGAATATGCAAGTCCCGTATGTGCTCCCAACCTTGCCGCTACACCCTACAGACACCAAGAACAAAGCCCTCAAAATAATCACTGGATGCACAGATATCACACCCACAGATCATGTTCGTTTCGGCATCTTTCACAAACCAATATCATCATCTACACTACATTGATGCACAACCACACACCCACCAAGAAATATCAAAACACCCAACCAAGGATACTATACTCAAACCATGTCAACTCTCCCGCCCCAAGCCAACATTGACAATCACATAAACACCCAAAATCACTCTCCTTTCCATTCGTGCGCTTGCCAACAACACGCTACACACTCACCCCATCCTCACATACACACCTTTGAAGCCACCTCGTATCGCGATGACAGGGTCCACCTGCCCGATTCTCTTGACAAACCGGGCAAAGGATGGAACCACACCCTCTCTGATTGACGAAAATTGGTGTATGGGTAGATTTCTTTTGCTGAAACCAAGATGTCTGAAATCCATTTTTCAATATTAATTAGAATCAAAGTTATGGGCATCACCATTTTTTTTTTTTTTTTGCAGCCACCCCCTGCGCCTACTATACCTAGGAAGGTTTAACAAAAGGCCATTCAAAAGAGCATTTTTAGCTCTTTAAAATTAAGTCAATATTTTACCTAAATATAATGTTAAAGTTATGGAAATAAAAAAAAAAAATGTCCCCAAAAAGCACTATCCCTTTGGTTTCTTAAAATGCTATACTATACCTGTAGAATCACATTATGATTGCAACTCGTGCATCAATTTGGACGCACTCAACACACTTTAAGTGTTCATTAACAATACCCAACATGTATCCTCAGTGGACAAAATGAATTTTTGCGCAACTTCATGCAACAGGTCTGGTGCATTGAAGTTATTTTTGTCTTTATGTTCATCTGAGATTTCTTCAATAAACCCTTTTCCATAAAAAGCATCACCTATGTAGTTTTGTATGATGCACCTTTTATTTGGTAGAATGGCTGATGGCAAAAATTAACTTGTACAGAAACATCTCTTGTCAAATTTAAAAGAACTTTTTCCCAATACAAATCCAACTCAAAAGAGCTTGTTGGATCTTGCATGTTTGCCAAGTTACAACCAAAGTAGTGTGTGATTGCATGACCACAGGGCACTCATTATGCCTGTGTATCCACACATCACCCAAACCCCCAAACTTATGGTAGCCAGTATTCGTGATGAAGAGATTACATATAGGACTGAAAAAGTGTTTTTGTGATATGAACAATGTAAAGTACATGCTAGGACAATGCAGAAAACGGCCAGGAAAAATTGTGGAGTGGAAGAGTATTTATAAACCTTGCCATAAATTAGATGAAAAAGACACAAGTATTTGCAGTGGATTAATACAGATAAATCAACACTCGGCACCATTGTTTCTTCAAAAGATGAATTTATAGCCACTATCATACAAAATTCTTTCCCTAACATGTCACTATTATATTTCCAAATTACATTTGCATATTTGAAATAATTTATAGAAAATTTGGGCAACAATTTGTGACTTTTCTGAAAATTTCTTTTGTACAAGACACAGCACAAGCTCTTGCTGGTCAAACACTAGCTACTGTATACCTTTCATAGTTTATTTTAAAAATGAGAATACAAATTGCCTTATAAACAAATTTCTTTTTTTTGTTCACTGAGGATACATATTGGGTATTATGAAGGACATTATGAGTGTGTCGAGTGGCCCTCAAATGAAAGCAGGAGTCGCAATCACAAATTTATTTGACCCCACCAAAACGGCAAAATTCCATTTTAACAGTGATTCTACAGGCATAGTACAGCATAGACTACCTATAGTCTGTTCTTGTGGTTCTGTCTTGTCTATGCTAAAAAATTGCCTAAAGGAAATTTTTAAGTGCTAAAAAGTTAAATATATTTAACCTTGTATATTGAACAGATCTATTGAAATATACAAAAGATATGCATTTTAAGAAACAAAAGTGTTTTTATGGTAGGGGAGAATAACTTTTTTTCATTTCCATGTATTTGGGTTTAGTCCCCCTTCCCCCTATTAAAAAATTTAGATGGTCATAACTTTTTTAATAGTAAATATTTTACATAGAAACTATCATTATAAAGGGCTAAAATTCTCTTGAATGGCCTTTTGTTTCACCCAGGTAAATTTAGGGGCTGAGATAAGTCTATATTTAGGTGGCTGCCAAAACCCTGAAAATTGCGATGTCCCTAACTTTGCTTCTAATTAATATCTTTGAAAAACTTATTTTACACAGTAGTTTCAGCTAAAAATCTACCCCTGCTCTAATTTTGATAAGAATCCGATAATGTGCGGTACCATATTTCAAAGTTTTGCGGGATTTGTCAGAGAAGCGGACACTTGCCAAACAAATGTCTGCACGATCCAGCCCTCCTGAGCTGCCAGGAAAGGTTGGATGACTCCATCGTGGACATCTTGTCCAGGTTATAGCAGATCCACCTACCATAAAAAAAAAAAACAACACGCACAATTGGAGACTGCATAAGCTACAACCTCTAACGCAGACAACACAACATGCATTTTGGGGAGAACTCGGTGACGTCCGTTGCTTTCCTCCTGCGTGAGGCGCTTTTAGGCCAGAGAGCCTAGGAATAAGGTACAAACAATTCTTAATGCCATGTTTGAGACAAGATTGTGATTTCTCAAGACTCATAAAGGGCTCTGGGCACTGGAATTTCCACATCCCCCGGGTCTGCGGTATCTGTGACGCTACGGTTGCTGCGAGCCGAAGTGTCGAGATTATATTCACCTGGGTTCTTGGACACGTAGGCATTTCGTGAAATTAAGGCGCCACAAAGTCCCCGAGGTCTGCGACCAGACCGGCATTTCTTCACACGTATTACAGGCAACCAGCAATCACATCATCCCTCTGGGCTACTTGCCAAAGAAGAAGGAAGACGTCGACACGAACTTAAAGTTGAGTGCCATTTCTTCGCGACTCGTCCCGTGGGCCTATCCCCCCACTGCCTCAATGGCTTCAGATTTTTCTTATTTCGTATCCCAATTGGACACATACTAGGGTCGCGCTCTCATTTGATGGAGCCCCCCCCCCCCCACACACACACCTTACTGCGTCGACTGCGTGATCCTCTAAAATGTCCGGCACATTCTTTGTGAATACCCCAGTCGCCGATCTTCGCTCATGTTATCTTGTCCGGTCCTGGGACGAGTGAGGTCGCTACCGCTTGTCCTTGTACTCATGACGGGTCGTGCACATCCACTTAAATTTGGAGACGAGCCTTTTACATTCCACTTAACTCTTAAGGTGATTGTCCTTGCTCGGGTCCACCGATGGAACTGGCCTCCCTCATATTCCTTGATCATGCTTTTAGTTTGCCTTTTTACAGCTTTGGTATTTGTTTGCTGTCTTTTTGTGTTTTTTTTTTGTATGCATAATTTTGTAAGCTTAATGCTTTTATTTTTTATCTATGTAATTTTGGCGACTATGACTTTGCTGGCATTCGCCCGTATAGACCTCTAAATATTTTTTTTTAAATCTTCCCTGCCACTTCTCTCTTCCCACATCATTTATACCCATTTCATTCCACATATTCACTAAACATAATCATCTCGTATATTGTTCCTGCATATTTTTTTACTATATTTTTTGTTACACCCTGCTATTTGTTGACAAGATTTTTTACTTTTGTAGGAAATTACCGTTAAGTTGCTCGGCAAGGAAGGTAATAACAACATCATTGAGCTGATGGAAGTCCTTGAAAATCCTGCGAATACCTCCGGAGATTCTCAGACGCACCCCGAAAATGAAGCGTTATCAAACGAGGAAAATATCATTCCGAATTTAGAATCTACGACCGAAACTGAATTGTTATCAAACTATGAAAATATAATTCAGAGCTTAGAACCACCGACCGACATTGAGTTAGAACTGTTGATTACGCACGTTGATGACAATTCGACCCTGAGCCTCCAGTTGTGTTCCAATATTTGTGTCTTAGATGAACTTCAACAAAAGCTTTTATCTCTCGTTGATACTGCGGAAAACTTCAAGGGATCTCAAAATCGAACATACTGTGTTGCAAGGTACTCTCTAGATGGTTTGTGGTATAGAGCAAAAGTGCTTTTAGAAGATAGTAAGAAAGAAGAGGCTGTCGTGACGTTTATCGATTATGGAAATATTGAGACATTCAGATTTGATGAGCTCAAAGTTCTTCCCAAATCATGTTTCAGTCTATCTGCTCAGTCTTTTCGTTGTAACATATATAGCGACGATTTAGTTTGCATTTTAAAAGGAAAAGAAATTAAGTCTCAATTGGAATCTGTCGTTGAATCTTTGATAACAGGCTTGGTTCAAAAAGATGAAACCTGCGGCTACATTTTAATGAATAGTTTCATTGATGGCGAATCGCTAGAGTCAAAATTAATGGAAAAACCAGACGCAATTGAGAGTGAAATTAACTTTAACGATGATGAAAGTAGTGTATGCGACATCGCAGATGTAAAGAAAGTCCTAGATTTTCCCGGTGAGAATTTGCCAGTCTCACAAGATTTAACAGGAGAAAGTATTTCGTTATCGTTAGAACCCGCCTCCACTAATACAGCTGGTGAAACAAACGTGAAACAAAAGTTTTTCATAACATGTAAGGAAAATGACAAAATAATTTGGGTTCAAGATTTTAATCAATCTCAACTCTTGGACGAGTTGTCTCAAAACATTGAGGCTTACATGGAAAATGAAGCTCATGAACCCCTGGGTGAGGCTGCAATCGGTACCTTTGTTATCAGTAAATTTCCTGTTGATGGGGCTTGGTACAGGGCCGAGATTTTGGACCGGATAGATGATGGTACTGTAGATGTTCATTACATTGACTTCGGGAATGATTGTAGAGTTGCAAAGAACGATATTTATACTCTCCCTACACAGCTTTCTATTTTGCCGCCTCAAGCTTTTCTTTGTAGCTTGGAATTATCTGAGAAAGAGGTTATTCGAGAGAGCTTGGATGTAATAGAATATTTGATCTCGGTGGAGTCGTTTGAAGCCCAAGTAAGTAGTACTACTGATGGATGCAAAGTTCTGACAAACCTAACTGTCGATCATATAGCCCTGGAAGATGTGATGCGGAAACTTGTTTCCCCAAATGAAGATGAAGTTTGCAATGTGGCTCGAGATGCAGAGTTTGAAGTAGATGCAGCATTAACGGACGATCTCAGCGAACCATTCGATCGAGACAAAGGGAATATAAATGATGGATTTGCATCTCTGATTAAAGATGGTATGCATGATAGTAGCGTAGGAGAGATTCCCCAGACAGGTCAACCTGACACACTAAAACAGGATGTTCCTTGTGAGCAAGGGAATGGCGAGATCAGTACATCTCTCCCGGGTGTAAACGTTATCGAGAAAGATCCCCTCTCGAAAGTAAATGATCCTGGAATCTATTATTCATCGACTGTTGGCGACCTCAATCAATGTAATGCTGAACAATTTGATGAAAGAATACCTGCGATGGCGTCATCTGATAGGTCACATTTTTCGGGTGAGGAATTCGATCATATTGGAAAAGCAGAGTTGGACTGTATAGTACCATATTCCAAAGCTTCAGACATCGATTGTGAGATAAATGACCTTGCGCCCATTAAATTAGAAAAGAGTATATATGAAGAGAAAATTGGAGGAGAGCGCTTGGACGCAGTGTTTTCTCAAACATTGATTTGTGAAGAAAAGGACAAAAATTCATTCTATAACGTTGATTTTTTTTCCACGACACAACCAACTTATGAAAATTCTAAGATAAATATTTTGAAAATAGGCACCGAAAATTTCGAGAAAGAATGTTCTCAAGAGGAGCAAAGGTGTCATCAGAAAGAAATTCTATCCACAGATAATTGTCAACTCTACTTTTCTCTTGTCGAAACTGTGCATAGGGATAAGATTGAAGTGAACCATAAACGTACTTTAACGAGCGATGAAACTCCTAAGTTGAACTGCAAGAAAAACATTCCGTATACTACATTGAATTATGTGTCACATTTCCATGAAGAAGGGAATATTGAGAACCAAGCAAATGTATCGGTTTCCCATCCAGAAAGTAAAGGATTACAAACATCTGATTTAAATTGTAAAACAACTTTATCTGGTTCCGTAATTTCTGACATATCTCCTCCAAATAATATTTCTGGCATGGTGAAGGAAGGATTATTGCCTGATAATGAGAATACAGATGTTGAGAGAGAATGGACAGTTTGTAATCCCGTTAGCGAAATTCCACTTACAGATTGTTACAAATCTGTGAAAGAAACTCTATATTCATATTTTAACTTAAAGAGCGAAAGTCAACTTAGTATAGAGTATACCTCTAAGAATGAATCGCTACATACCTTAGATTCTAATTCTGATATCGACAAACTACATATTGTAGAGTCTACATATGAAAGCGAAAGTGTATATACTGAGCCTCACTCCGAGAACGAAACTCTACGTGCAGAGTGGTCAGACGCTGAGAAGGAAAATCTTAATGCCAAACATATTCGTGACATTGCGTTCGAAACATTACTTATAAAGCCTAACCCTGTGTGCGATACTCTACCTACAGAACTTAACTCTGCGAATGAAAATTTAAATGCAGAACTTAATCCTGAGAGGGAAGCTCTAACTAAAGAGCCTAACTCTGAGAACGAAACTAAAACTGAAGAGCCTAACCCTGCGAGCGAAACGGCTACAGAGCATCATAACCTTGAAATTGAAACCCTAAATGCCGAGCTTATCCCTCGACGCGCTACTCTATTCTCAGCAGAGGCTAGCCCAGAAAGTGAAACCCTAAAAGCAGAGCCTAACTTTGGGTGCCATACTCTAACTACACACCCAAATTACGCGAAGGAAACTCTAAATGCAGAGCGTATTTGTGAGAGTGAAGCTTTAACGACAGAGCGTAACTCTGAGTGCGAAATTCGAACTGCAGAAGAGTCGAACTCTGGTACCGAAATTCCAACTGCAGAGCCAAACTCCGAGACCGAAATTCCAACTGCAGAGCCAAACTACGAGACCGAAATTCCAACTGCAGAGCCAAACCTCGAGATTGAAATTCCAACGGCAGGGGCAAACTACGAGATTGAACTTCCAACTGCAGAGGCAAACTCCGAGACAGAAATTCAAACTGCAGAGCCAAAATATGAGACAGAAATTCAAACTGTAGAGCCAAACTACGATACCGAAATTCCAACTGCAGAGCCTAACTACGACACTGAAATTCTAACGGCAGAGGCAAACTTTGAGACCGAAATTAAAAGTGCAAAGCCAAACTACGATACCGAAATTCCAACTACAGAGCCAAACTACGAAACCGAAATTCGAACGTCAGAGGCAAACTACGAGACCGAAATTAAAACTGCAGAGCCAAAGTACGATACCGAGATTCCAACTGCTGAGGCAAACTACGATACCGAAATTTCAACGGCAGAGGCAAACTCCGAGACCGAAATTGCAACGGCAGAGGAAAACTCGGAGACCGAAATTCCAACGGCAGAGCCAAACTCCGAAACCGAAATTCCAACTGCAGAGCCAAACTATGGTACCGAAATTCCAACGGTAGAGGCAAACTACGAGACCGATATTAAAACTGCAGAGCCAAACTACGATACCGAAATTCCAAATGCAGAGACAAACTCCGACACGGAAAATCCGATTGCAGAGCCAAGCTCTGAGACTGAAATTCCAACTGAAGAGGCAAACTATAAGACCGAAATTCCAGCGGCAGAGGCAAACTACGAGACCGAAATTAAAACTGGGGAACCAAACTACGTTACCGAAATTAAAACTGTAGAGCCACACTCCGAGATGGAAATTTCGATTGCAGAGCCAAGCTCCAAGAACGAAATTACTACTGCAGAGCCATACTCAGAGATCGAAATTACTACTGCAGAGCCAAACTCACAGATCGAAATTCTCACTGCCCAGCTAAACTCCGATACTGAGTTTGTAAATGCAGAGGCAAACTCCGAGACCGAAATTCCAACGGCAGAGGCAAACTCCGAGACCGAAATTCCAAAGGCAGAGGCAAACTCCGAAACCGAAATTCCAAAGGCAGAGGCAAACTCCGAAACCGAAATTCCAACGGCAGAACCAAACTTTGAGACCGATATTAAAAGTGCAAAGCCAAACTCCGAGACGCAAATTACAACTACAGAACCAAACTACGAGATCGAAATTCCAACGGCAGAGGCAAATTACGAGACCGAAATTCCAACTGCAGAACCAAACTACGATACCGAGATTCCAACTGCTGAAACAAATTACGATACCCAAATTCCAAATGCAGAGGCAAACTCAGTTACCGAAATTCCGATTGCAGAGCCAAACTACGAAACCGGAATTCCAACTGCAGAGCCAAACTATGAGACCGAAATTCCAACGGTAGAGGCAAACTATAAGACCGAAATTCCAACGGTAGAGGCAAACTACGAGACCGAAATTCCAAAGGTAGAGGCAAACTCCGAAACCGAAATTCCAACGGCAGAACCAAACTTTGAGACCGATATTAAAAGTGCAAAGCCAAACTCCGAGATGGAAATTACAACTACAGAGCCAAACTACGAGATCGAAATTCCAACGGCAGAGGCAAATTACGAGACCGAAATTCCAACTGCAGAACCAAACTACGATACCGAGATTCCAACTGCTGAAGCAAATTACGATATTGAAATTCCAAATGCAGAGGCAAACTCAGTTACCGAAATTCCGATTGCAGAGCCAAACTACGAAACCGGAATTCCAACTGCAGAGCCAAACTACGATACCGAAATTCCAAATGCAGAGACGGAAAATCAGATTGCAGAGCCAAGCCCCGATACAAAAATTACTACTACAGAGCCAAACTCCGAGATCGAAATTACTACTGCAGAGGCAAACTCCGAGACCGAGTTTCCAACTGCAGAGGCAAACTCCGAGACGGAAATTCCAATTGTAGAGCCAAATTACGAGAACGAAATTACTACTGCAGAGCCACACTCCGAGACGGAAATTAAAACTGCAGAGCCAAACTCAGAGACCAAAATTTCAACTGCACAGCTAAACTACGAGACAGAGTTTCCAACTGCAGTGGCAAACCCAGAGATCAAAATTCCAACGGCAGAGGCAAACTCAGAGACGGAAATTCCAACGGCAAATCTAAACTCAGAGACGGAAATTCCAACTGCAGAGCAAAACTATGAGACGGAAATTCCAACTGCAGAGCAAAACTATGAGACCGAAATTCCAACGGTAGAGGCAAACTACGAGACCGATATTAAAACTGCAGAGCCAAACTACGATACCGAAATTCCAAATGCAGAGCCAAACTCTGAGACGGAAAATCCGATTGCAGAGTTTAGCTCCGACACTGAAATTCCAATTGTAGACCTAAATTACGAGAACAAAATTCTTACTGCAGAGCCAAACTACGAGACCCAGATTCCAACCGCAGAGGCAAACTCCGAGACCGAAATACCAAGTGCAGAGGCAAACTCCGAGACCGAAATACCAAGTGCAGAGGCAAACTCCGAGACCGAAATACCAAGTGCAGAGGCAAACTCCGAGACCGAAATACCAAGTGCAGAGGCAAACTCCGAGACCGAAATTCCAACGGCAGAGGCAAACTACGAGACCGAAATTCCAACGGCAGAGGCAAACTCCGAGATCGAAATTAAAACTGCAAAGCCAAACTACGATAGCGAAATTCCATCTGCAGAGCCACACTCTGAGACGGAAATTACGATTGCAGAGCCAAGCTCAGAGACCGAAATTACTACTGCAGAGCCAAACTACGAAATCGAAATTCCAACTGCACAGCTAAACTACGAGACCGAGTTTGCAACTGCAGAGGCAAACTCCGAGACCGAAATTCCAACGGCAGAGGCAAACTTCGAGACCGAAATTCCAACGGCAGAGGCAAACTTCGAGACCGAAATTCCAACGACAGAGGCAAACTTCGAGACCGAAATTCCAACGGCAGAGGCAAACTTCGAGACCGAAATACCAAGTGCAGAGGCAAACTTCGAGACCGAAATACCAAGTGCAGAGGCAAACTTCGAGACCCAAATTCCAACGGCAGAGCCAAACTCAGAGACGGAAATTCGAACGACAGAGCCAAACTCAGAGATGGAAATTCAGATTGCAGAGCCAAACTCAGAGACTGAAATTCCACCTGCAGAGACAAATTCCGAGAACGAAATTCCAACTGCCGAGTCGAACTTCGGGACTGAAATTACTATTGCAGAGCCAAACCTAGAGACCGAAATTACTACTGCAGAGCTAAACTACGAGCCTGGAATTCCAACTGCACAGCCAGACCTCGAGACCCTAATTCCAACTGCAGAGCCAAACTATGAGACGGAAATTCAATTTTCACAGCCAAGCTCAGAAATCGAAATTTTGACATCAGAACCAAACTCTGCTAAGACTAAAATTCAAACTGCAGAGTCAAACAGCGACATCGAATTTAAATCTGCAGAGTCAAACAGCGACATCGAATTTAATTCTGCAGAATCAAACAGCGACATCGAATTTAATTCTGCAGAGTCAAACGGCGAAATAGAATTTAAATCTGCAGAACCAAACGGCGAAATAGAATTTAAATCGGCAGAGCCAAACTACGAGACCGAAATTCAAAATGCAGAGTCAAACTTCGAGATCGAAATTCAATCCGTAGAGCTAAACTCTGTGATCGAAATTCAACTTGCTGAGCCGCATTCCAAGATTTTAATTCAACCTTTAGAGACAACTTACGAGATCGAAATTCATCCTAAAGAGCCACAGTCAGAGTTCCAATTTCGATTTGCAGAGCTAAACTCAGAGATCAAAATTCAACCTGCAAAGTCGCAATCCAAGATCTCGTCGATTCAATCTGCAGATGCAAACTCAGAGATCGAATTTTTAACTGCAGAGCCACACTTCGTGGTCGGATTTCTAACTGCAGAGCCAAATTCCGAGATCGAATTTCAATCCGCAGAGCCAAATTCTGAGACCGAAAATCAACCTATAGAGTTAAACTCAAAGATCGAAATTCAACCCATAGAGCCACACTCAGATATCTTAACTCATTCTGCAGAGCCAAACTCAGAGATTGAAATTCCAAAGTCCGAGATCGAAATTCAATCTGCAGAACCAAACTTTAAAATTGAAAATCACCATACAAAACCTAACTCTGTGACCGAAATTAACCCCCCAGAGCCTAATTATGAGACGGAAATTTATCCTGCAGTGCCTAATTTTGAGATGGAAATTTACTCTGCAGAGCCCAATTTTGAGATCAAAGTTCACCCTGCAGAGTCCATAGGGACCAAAATTCAATCTGCAGAACCCATTTCTAAGACAGAAATTAAATCTGAAGAGACTTATGGGACAGAAATTCAACTTTCACAGCCAAACTCTGAAACCCAAATTCAACCTCCAGAGGCAAACTCTGAAGCTGAAATTCAATCTCCAGAGCGAGACTCTAAAACAAAAATTCAACCTCCAGAGCGAAACTCTGAAACCGAAATTCAACCTGCACAGCCAAACTTTGAAACCGAAATTCAACCTTCAGAGCCAAACTCTGAAACAAAAATTCAACCTGCAGAGTCAAACTCTGAAACGGAAATTCAACCTGTACATTCAAACTATGAAACGGAAATTCACCCTGCTGAGCCTAACTCAAAGAGTGAAACGCTTCCTATTGAGCCTGACCAAGAGAGTGAAACCTTAAATGCTATACAAATCCCTGGGCGCGATACTCTACGAACAGAGCCTAGCTCTGCAAACCTTTCTGAGGTTTCCTTTTCGAGGGAGAGATGTGTGAAACGAGATGAGAGTGAAGCTCTAATTACAGAGCCTAACTTTTTGAGTGAAATTCAACCTATAGACGTTATTCTTACCAATCAACTAGAAACTAATATAACGAGAACTTCATGTGACTTAAGTGGAGATAGGATTAATGCCATTGACCTCGATTTGTTTGAAATTAAAGATGACCTACAAAGCCAGCTGGCACAAGATGTTTGTGAGCTTTCTTTTCATAAAGAAACTGCTCTTATGGAATTCCTTGATCCGGATTGCGTTACAGCATTACAAGTTTTTGATGTTTCTCAAATTAATAAAGCATGCCGTATAGAACAATTGCCGTTGGATAGAGAGATTGAAAGTAGTAAACGAGAAGCTCAACACCATAAGGCAGGTTTTTCTGAAAGATCCATTTGCTGTTTGCAAAATGGAAATACGGAATCTGAAGTAAAAAATACTCTAACTAGAATCTCCTGTGTGAAATTGACACTTGAGAATGAAGAAAATTTTCAACAGAACCTATTTGCAAGACCAGGTTTTGACTTAGAAACTGTTAACCAAGAGATCTCCAAAGTGAGCCATCAACTAGCAAAAGCTGAATGTTCAGAAAAAAAACTGAGAATCAATCACCACCAGCCCACTAAGGAAAAAGACTCTCTGATCAGCTATGAACAAAGTGATGAAAAGGATCTTTGGGAAGTTTCCTTTTCGAGGGAGAGAGATGTGAAACGAGATTCTCTTGAAGATGTACTCTCTGCATTTAAAAGACTTAGTTTTGATTTGAAGAAAGATAAGGGGGAAACTATTGAAAAAAATGTCCTTGTTAATCAAGTTAAATGCTCGCCTACTTCTATACACACAAACCTTCTAATGCCTGTTGAGGAAACTCTTTCCCCAGCAACAGAACCTAAAGGCAAGAATAGTAGTAAAGAGTCGGCCGTACTCCCAGGGACAATTGAATGGTTTAATCAAAATAAGGCAGCTGATGAATTATATAAAAATTCTCAGACGAAATCGTTAAATCCAATAATGATGGAAGAAGCCCCAATTATCGATAAAAATGTCAATGAAGATTTTGATTTCCGTTCCCTCATCTCGATTGGCAGAGTTGTCCATGTTGCTGACAATCCAGTTATTTTATGGATACAAAATAATAATGATAATAAGCAGATTGAAATCATAAAGTTGTCTCTAAAAGAGGCTATTCAATCTGGTCTCAAGAAATTAAGTGAAATCAAGGTTGGCAAAGTTTGTTGCTCCTTTTTCTTTGGGGATCTCATACGAGCTAAAATTTTGAATGTTAATTCGAATACTGCGCGCCTTCATTTCTTAGACACTGGGAACAAAAGTTGTATTAGCATTGAAAATATTTTCGAATGTCCCCTTTCAATTGCCGGGTTGCCATCTACAGCAAAACCTTTCCTACTTCCGGTTCATATGAATGCGAAGAATAATTCTAAAGTAGTGTCACTGATAAAGCCCTGTTGTTACAAAGCAAACTGTTCTTTTATTGAGTTGACTTCCTATTTAAGATCGCCATTCAAAAAGGAGTTTCCTTATGCTGAGATTGCTACTCCAAGTGGCAACTTGGCTGCCCTACTAGTTAACGCTAAGTTGGCTTCTCCTTTTACGCAAAGGGAACTCATTCACAATGATTTAATAAAGGAATTTAGAAACATAATTGAAGTTTTTCCTTGAATTTATGTAACTAGATGTTTTTGTTTTATGTAATACAAATGTTAAAAAAAAGTTTTAAGTTTTGATAACTGATTCTAATAAAAGATGCTACGTCTCTTCTTTTTATACAAACCGATTAATTCATATACCTTTGTTGTCTTCAATTATAAAGGTTAGCCCCTTAAGGGGCGCGGCGATTTGCCCTCCTGGCCGACGGGACTGCGCACCGTCCAGCCCTAGCCTATCCTCCTATCCTCTTCTTTCGGACGGCCTGTGTTTTCTACCCTAATTCCTCACTTTGCCTACAATCTCCCATAACTTTCTCTGGTCGGCATCAATTTCACAGGGTAGATGCCGACCAGCTTCCTCTCAGCCAACTATCCCGGATCGGGATAAGGGAGGGGACAACGTTCCCTTACCCCTGAGCTTCGGTTTCGGGTGGTGTGGTTTTTAACAACCTGCTTCATCTCCATCCATACTTTCCTCACTTCCCATTTCTTTCTCCTTTCAATCTCTTATTCATTTTAGGCCGAGCCCAAGGTGGAACCGCTATTCAGATGGGCTGCCAGGCCACTAAGCGGGACTAGTGGTCCCAAATCGCGTCAGCTGGCTCTTTCGGCCGCGTACTCACTACTCGCAGATCGGGCTACTGCGTGGGGGTGATTACCATTTGCATCCCGTATTTAAAACGGGGCCAGGGCCCCCATGCCAAATGATGGAATAATAAAAAAAAATCTCGTATCTTCCCCCCCAACCATCGTCAGACCCGTCCTCGGCTAGCTCCACTATAGAATGGAGGTCATCAGCCCCCCCCCCCCCCCCCTGTGCTTTCGCAGGGGACCAAACAAAACTTCACCCGGAGAGGAGACGTACTTCTCCCCTTTGCCTACAGTTGTAGGGGACTCCACCTCATTCCCTTCTCTGGATGTGCTCTCGGGTGACTACCTTTTTCCAGCGGCAGTTCCCTCCCCCCCTTTACTTTCTAAGGGGAATGCCAAGAAAAGCAAGCGGCCCATATTCACCGCTCTCGGTGGGAGCGGAACGATAAGACCAACCCCCTTAGTGATTGGAGGCAAGAAGGTGCCCGTCGGCCTCTTCCCTCCAAACACCTGCAGGCTCGAACTTTGCGCTTAGAGGGGTTCACCGTACGTGTCTTCCCTCCTCTTCCATAACAAGAGGGTTTATGACCAATGGGACCTGTGATGTCCAGGGGGGATGGCCATCATGTCCATTCCCCCGCAGATGGACATAATCGTTCAGGCAACCCAGCCCCATACGGTGCTATCTTACATGGGAACGAACTTGGGCTTCGGTGCCAAGCACCCAAGCTGAGTCCACCCCTGTGCAAGGTCCTCAGACGGCTCTGGTCTCAAATACTGTATAAGGAGAGGAGGGATCTCCTACGGTGTGAGAACCAAGGCCTTTTCCATCTCGGAGAAGGATCTTGCTGAGGTCGGTCCATCTGGCCTGGGGAGTCCTGCCGGCGTAGGGGAGAAACTGGTTCATTCTCCGCCCTCTCCTAAAAAGACTAAGACTGTGGGCTCTCCTTCCGCAAGGACGGTCTGGGCTGCTGCCGTTTCGGTAAGTTACCAAGCCAAGGTTGGTACGTCTGGCCCCGTTGCTCCCCTGTGTCGGAACTCCCAGACGAAGAGCAGAACTGCGCAGAGCGGAGCCTCGATTACGTCGGGCCACTCATTCAGATTTTACCTGGCGCTTTGGAGCCCCGCTTACCCCAGCTTAGCCTCTTCTTCTTCCTTCAAAACACTTGTTTCCTCGCTTTTCATACAACCTCTCCCACAACTTTCTCTGGTCAGCCTCTAATTTCACAGGGTAGATGCTGACCTTCCTCTCAGCCAACCGTCCCACATCGGGGTTGGGGGACAATGTTCCCTAACCCCTGAGCTCCGGTCTGGGGTGGCTGGTTTTTAACGACCTGCTTCATCCCCACCCATACCTTCCTCACATCCCTTTTCCTCTCCTCTTCACAATCTATATATTTTACGCCGTGTCTAAGGTGGAGCCGCCATGCCGATGGACTGCCTGGCCACCAGGCGGGAGGGGTGGTCCCAAATGGCGGCGCCTGGCTCTGCCGGGCTTGTAAGCACCTACCTCTCGCAGTGCGGGCTACTGCGAGAGGTGTGCGCGATTGCATCCCGTGTAAAAAAGATAAAAAAAACAACTCAACCCCCAACTTTCCCTGAAACATCGACGGAGCCGCCTTCGGGCAGCTCCAGCAAAAAAAATGGAGGTCCCCTCCCCCTGTGCTTGCACAGGGGACCCTCCATATTTCTCTAACCGGAGAGGAGGCTTACTCCTCTCCTTCGCCTACGGGTGCAGGGGACTCCCCCTCACCCCCTTCTCTGGAGGTGCTTTCGGGCACCTCCCTTTTTCCAGCGGCAGTCCCCTCTTTTCTTTCCACCCCGTAAGGGGCGCGGCGATTTGCCATCCTGGCCGCCGTGCTGACGGGATCCAGCGCTCCGTCCGGCCCCAGCTTAGCCTCTCTTCCTTCCTTCAGATAGCCCGATTTCTCCCCTACCTCGTCGCTTTTCATACAACCTCTCCCACAACTTTCTCTGGGCAGCCTCTAATTTCACAGGGTAGATGCTGACCTTCTTCTCAAGCCAACCACCCCGGATCGGGGCTGGGGGGAGAGGGGACATTGTTCCCTAACCCCTGAGCTCCGGTTCGGGATGGGGGTTTTTTAACAACCTGCTTCATCCCCACCCATACCTTCCTCACATCCCCTTTCCTCTCCTCTTCACATTCTATCAATTTTACGCCGTGTCCAAGGTGGAGCCGCCATGCCGATGGACTGCCAGGCCACCAGGCGGGAGGGGTGGTCCTGGATGACGGCGCCTGGCTCTGCCGGGCTTGTAAGCACCTCTCGCAGTGCGGGCAACTGCGAGAGGTGATGAGCTATTGCGTCCCGTATTGAAAAAGAGGGTCACCATGCCCATGTATGACAAAAAAAACAAAAAAATCCCAACCCCCAACTTCCCCAAGAAAATCAACGGAGCCGCCCTCGGGCAGCTCCACCGAGAAAATGGAGGTCCCTCCCCCTGTGCTTGCTCAGGGGACCCTCCATAATTCTTTAACCGGACAGGAGGCTTACTCCTCTCCTACGCATACGGGTGTAGGGGACTCCCCCTCACTCCCTTCTCTGGAGGTGCTTTCGGGCACCTTCCTATTTCCAGCGGCAGTCCCTCCTTTTCTTTCTAAGGGGACTGCCAAGAAAGCCAGCAGGCAGCCCATTGCGACCGCCCCTCGTGTAAGCGGCTCGGTAGGGCAAACCCCCTTAGGGGGGAGAGGGAAGCCAGGCCCCTTCGGTCGCTTCCCTCAAAAGACCTGCTGGCAAGGATATTAAACCTTGCCGGGGTTAAGGCTTGTGCCTCCCCACAAATGACTCTTGACGTTGCCAAGGGGACCTGCGATGTCCTGGGGGGGATGGCCAACTGGAGGCCCCTCCTGTGATAGACATGGTCCTTGAGGAGACCCAGCCTTAGAGGGTTGGGCCTTCTATGGGGGGGGAATCCGGGCTCGGCGCCAAGCACCGAACCCGAGCCGCCCCTATGCAAGGTCCCCCTCAAACGGCTGAGGGCTCCGAGGCAATACAAGGAGGGGAGGGATCTCCTCCGACAGGTGCCCCTGCGGGGGTTACGGGGAAGGATGGGTCTGCTGCCACTTTGGCAAGCGACCAAGCCAATATCGGCCCATCCGGCCCCTCTGCCCCCCCCCCGGGTACGGAGCTCCTGACGATGACAAAGACCAAAAGTGCACAGGGCGGAGCCTCGATGACATCGGGGCCCCTCATTCAGAGGTTACCTGGCGTTTTCGAGCCCGCTGGCTTCAAACGCTTCCTCGTTATTCGCTCCACTGATGGCACCATGTTGTCCAAGGGCAACATGATCCATCAGAGGAGAGTATTAGCTAGTGCAATTGGTAGAGAGCCGAAGGTAACCCGTTTCTTGGACGGGAGCCTTCTGGCGAATCCCGCCGAGGCGGCCAAGATAAGTGCTCTTCGGACACTTCATGGCACCCCGGTGAGTGTGACGCCGCACTCTACCATGAACTTTGTGAAAGGAGTAGTTTATGCGAGGGAACTCGTTGACTACTCCATTGAGGACATCACCCTAGAGCTGGCCGACCATGGGGCGGTCAAGGTCGAACGTGTGATGAGAAAACAGGGAGGGGCCTCGAGACCCACCCCTACACTTTGTCACGTTCGACTGTGACAAGCTCCCTGAGTCGGTGCGTGCCGGTTGGTACCGCTACCGCGTGAAGGCATTCGTGCCACTGCCGCGGCGGTGCTATTACTGTCACCGCTTCGGCCATACGAATCGCTCATGTAGACGTGCAAAATCGGGGTCACCCGAAGTCTGTGTAAATTGCTCCAAGGTCGCACACGATAAGTCCAAATCGTGTGTGGCCAAGTGTGTCAATTGCGGAGAGCCGCACCCTGCTTCTTCGAAGCAATGTGGTGCATATCTCGTTGAGAAAGAAATCCTGGCCGTTCAGGCCCAGGATCGACTGCCCAGGATAGACTCATTCCGCGAGGCTAAGGACTTGGTCCTGGCGCGCCCGGCTCTGCCTGGGACGTCATATGCCTCATTAGTTAGGAAACCACCCTCTGCTCCTGCCCCATCCAGGCCAACGAGCACGGTTGTTTCCGCGCCCATTTGGAGCCCTTCCGCGGGCTCTACTACACCCGGGCGCTCCCCTGGTAAAGCTGGCGGCAAAAAGGGTTCACACCCAGCCCCGGCTAAAACCAGAGCTCCCCCCTCTTCCCCCAGCGTGACCGTTTCCCGTAAGGCGAAACGGCCACGCGCCTCCACAGAGTCGTTAGACTCACAGGAGGCAACACCCCTGAAGATGGTCGCAAGGCCATCTTCCGGGGTTCCTAAAGCTGTTCCCCGAAAGGAGGACAGCAACAAAGGAGCTTCGGCCCCTTCGCCCACGCCATGAGTTGGTGCGAGTGGCTCGGAGACGGTGGTTCCTCGAAAAGAGGGCCCCCGGCCTCCCAGGCCGCAACGCCCGACTAAGGTTTCGAGGCGGAGTGAGGAAAAGACTCGCATGGCGAGCCCAACCCCCCCCAATAAGTCCTCGAAGGCGACAGCGCTTTGTCCGGCCATTCCCGTGAGGGTCTTCAATTCGAGGAGGGGCCCCGCGTCTCCTCCGAGCTAGGCCTGGAGGGCATATTCCTTCAATGGAATTGCCGTGGACTTCGGGCCAACTGGGAGGAGGTGCGGGGGCTCGTCTCGTCCCGTTCCCCGTTAGCTATCTTTTTGCAGGAGACCATGCTAGGCGCGTGCCCCCTGCCTGCCCTCCCGGGGTATAAGGGTCTTGCGACCCCACCACCGCGGGATGGCCGGGCTGGGGGATGCGCGGTTTACACCCGGCATGATGTCTCCGTTCTTTATTTCTCTTTAGATACCTCCTTTCAGGCAGTGGCTGTGCAGCTGCACCTGGATAGGAGGTATACTATCATTTCTGCGTACATTCCACCGTCAGCTGACTTCGACGCGGGGGACTTCCGCCGCATCGTGGCACGGTTGCCGAGGCCCTATCTCTTGCTTGGAGATCTGAACGGCAGGCATCCTCTCTGGGGAGATTACTCCATAAATCCCAGGGCACAAGTCCTTGCCGATCTGATCGAAGAGCTTGAGATGGGTGTCCTAAACGTGGATGAGTTTACGCATCACTGTCCGAGAACCGCTTCATTTTCTTTCCTTGACCTATCTTTGTGCTCTTCGGATGCACAGCCTGATTTTGATTGGGGGGGGTGGTCGATGACCTCCATGGTAGTGATCACTTTCCCATTCAAATATCATTTTCAGGGCAACTGCCGCCTGAGAGACCACCTCGGTGGTGCTTGGCGCGGGCGCGTTGGCCTGCATTTCAGGAAATGACTGAATTCTCTATCTCATTCGAGTAGTTTAGGTCGGTAGATGAGGCCGTTGAGTTCTTCTCCGGCAATCTCATCGCCTTGGTCCTGACTACTATTCCTAGGACGTCTGGCCGTTTTGCACGCCGACCACTCCCATGGTGGTCGGCCGAGTGTGAGACGGCCCTCAAACAGAAGCGTTATGCCTAGATGCGCTATAAGCGCCGCCCGAACCATTTCATTGTCGCTGAATTTCGTCGGGCTAGGGCTAGGGCTAGGGCTAGGTTCATGTATATTTCGAAGCACGCCCGCCGCTCTTCTTGGCGGGCATACGTGTCTTCACTTAACGGGAAGACCGCTTTAGCTGAGGTGTGGAAGCGAGTCAAAAGGATTCGGGGCAAGTTCTCGCAGGACCCCCCTCCCGTTCTCCAGGAGAATGAGACCGCAATCTCTTACCCCGCGTCCGTGGCGGAATCCTAAGCGACCGCTTTTTCCGCATTCTCTAGCCGTGATGCTGCTCCGCCAGCATTCAATGCACGTCGTGATGTCGCGGAAGGCCGCCGACTGGACTTTACCTCCAGAGACGGAGAATCCTTCAACGACAAGTTTACTGTGAGTGAGTTGCGTTCCGCTCTCGCTTGGTGCGCGGCACCGCCCATGGTCCGGACGATGTCCCGTACGCCATGCTTCGACACCTGGGTGAGCGAGGCATGGCCTTTGTTAGATTTGTTCAACAGGATCTGGGTGGAAGGTCTTCTCCCAGACTCCTGGCGAATCGCTACTGTGCTCGCCTTTCGCAAACCGGGGAGAGATCACTCTACTCCGACCGGTTTCCGCCCAATCTCTCTAACCTCTTGCGTGTGCAAGTTGATGGAGAAATTGGTAAATGTTAGATTAGCCCTTTTCCTGGACAGCGGAGGCCATCTGTCTTCCGCACAGTGCGGCTTCCGCAAGTTCCACTCCACGTCGGATGCTCTGCTCCGACTGGAAAATGCCGTCTGCGAGGCTTTCCTTCGTAGACAGCACTACGCCACGGTCTTTTTCGATCTGGAGAAGGCCTATGATACCGCATGGCGATACGGTATCATGGAGACTCTCCACACGATGGGGTTGAGGGGACGCCTCCCAATGTTTATATCTGAATTTTTGCGAGATCGTCGATTCCGCGTACGGGTGGGGGGAGCTCTCTCCGGCCCAAAGGAGCAGGAAGAGGGTGTCCCGCAGGGAAGTGTCCTCAGTGTCACACTCTTTGCCCTGAGCATCAACGGCGTCACCTCGGTGCTGCCGGAAGATGTTCTCGCTACGCTCTACGTGGACGACCTTTCGATCTCTTTTGGCTCGGCCCAGATGCCAACTCTGGAGCGTCGACTCCAACAGGCATTGAACCGCGTCTCTCGCTATGCCGAAGCGCACAGGTTTCGGTTTTCTTTGGCCAAGACTAAGGTGGTGCACTTCTGCCGCCATCCACGGCTTCACCCCGACCCAGATTTGTTTCTTAATGGGGTGCGCCTGGATATGGTGGAGTCGCACCGTTTCCTTGGTCTTGTATTTGACCCACGCCTCACCTGGGAGGCTCATATTCGCAGCCTTAGGCTCTCTTGTACCCGCGCCATGGACATTCTCCGTTCCGTGACGTTCAGCGCTTGGGGCGCTGATAGGGCTACTGCCTTACTTTTTTATCGATCCTTTGTTCGTTCGAAGCTCGACTACGGATGCGAGTTTTATGCATCCGCAGCAGAGCGTTTATTGCGGAAGGTGGATTCGATCCACCACACCGGCCTTCGCCTTGCGACCGGTGCCTTCCGCACTTCCCCCATTGAGAGCCTGTTGGTCGATGCTGGGGAGATGCCACTCGCTCTGCGCCGCGTGCAGTGCATCACTCGCCTGTACGCGCGAGCCCCGCGCCTTCCTCAGTCGCCAACTGCTCTCACTGCATCCGCGGCTGATCTCGATGGTGCCTATGCCGCCGAAAGACGCCAGTCATACCCTAAGCTCTTTGGGTTTAGGGCTAGGAAACTCCGAGAGCTAAATATAGCTCTCGGGCCGGTGGCGCCCCTGGTTCTGCCCAGGACGCCACCCTGGAGGGTACCACATTTGGCTATTTGTCGCCACGCCTCTGCTCCCAAAGCTTGTACTTCGCCGGGAGTATTGCGTTTGACCTTTTTGGAGCACACATCGTGTCACGCTGGAACCGTGCCAGTGTATACGGATGGCTCCAAGTCCCAAGAGGGGGTCAGCTTCCACGCCGTATCCCCTCTGTTTGAAGTCAGCGGGGCTCTACCAGGCGCTGCGTCTGTCTTGACGGCCGAGCTGGTGGCAATACACCACTCGGTACGGGAGATTACGCGACGTGCCCGGTTCGGAGACCGGATTGTGATCTATAGCGACTCACAAAGTGCCCTGAGTGCTCTCGGGGCATTGGAATCTCCGCATCCCCTGGTTCGCGATATCCGTGACGCTACGGTTTTGGCGTGCCGGGCAGATGTCGAGATTATCTTCTGCTGGGTTCTTGGACATGTAGGAATTGCGGGGAATGAGCGCGCCAAAGAGTCCGCGAGGACTCTGCGACCAGACCAGCGTTTCGCTCTTCCTCACACCGACTACATGGCAGGAATACGGGCAGCTCTTCGGACTGCTTGGCAAAGCAGATGAGAGATGGTCGAAGGGAACTTAAAGTTGCGTGCCATTGCGCCGCGACTGTTCCCATGGACCTATCCCCCAATGCCGCGGCGGCTTCAGGTTGCTTTCTGTCGTCTCCGAATCGGACACACTCGTGTGACGCATCGCTATTTGATGGAGCGCTCGCCTTCGCCCTATTGCAACGACTGCGTCGTCCCCCAGACTGTTCGGCACATTCTTGTCGAATGTCCCAGTCTGGGTGATCTTCGCGCACGATACCTGTTAATTTTGTTGAATTTTTTAATAGTCTATTTTTTGTTAAAAGTTTTTAACTACACTGACTCAATATTGCCGATTAAACTAATTTTGGTCCCAAGGACATTTCTGCTTTTTTATGTATTTTAATATGGCAATATTTTAAAAATAATAATTTTAAATTCACTGCCCATAAGTGAATTTGGCTGCGAGATAGTCCATCTGGGCTACGCAGCTTTTAAAATCTCAATGCACTATTCATACCTGTCCCAGTACCGGGATGGGCGGGGTCGCTACTCGCTACCGCCTGTCCCTTGTGCTCGGTTCAGATTCGTGCACATGGACTTGTAGACTTCTTGGTGGGAGGCCGGCCTTCTCCCTATTATTTAAGCAAGGTTTTTTGTTTGTTTTTTTTGTTTTTTTCCTTTAGTTGCACGCTCCTGCGCCGTGGGGACCTCTTCCCGACGCACCAGCTTGCCTTCTTTTCCCTTTTTGGGGTGTTTTTCATCTCTTTAATTTTATTTTAACGTAGCCTAGAACTAGGCCAGTTTTAATACGGCGACTAATGCCCAAGTAGGCAGCCGCCAGATGAGCTCTTAAAAAAAAAAAAATCTTTTCTTTCCAAGGGGACTGCCAAGAAAGCCAGCAGGCAGCCCTTATCCAGCCGCTCCCCATCGAAGCGGCTCGGTAGGTCAAACCGCCTTAGGGGGGAGAGGGAAGCCAGGCCCCTTCGGTCGCTTCCCTCAAAAGACCTGCTGGCAAGAATATTAAACCTTGCCGGGGTTAAGGCCTGTGCCTCCCCACAAAAGACTCTTGACGCTGCCAAGGGAACCTGCGATGTCCTGGGAGGGGATGGCCAACTGGAGGCCCCTCCTGTGATAGACATGGTCCTTGAGGAGACCCAGCCTCAGACGGTAAGGCCTTCCATGGGGGGGAATCCGGGCTCGGCGCCAAAAACCGAATCCGCCCCTATGCAGGGTCCTCCTCAAACGGCTGAGGGCTCCGAGGCAGTACAAGGAGGGGAGGGATCTCCTCCGACAGGTGCCCCTACGACTACCAGGACCTCCATTTCGGAGAGGGACCTGGCCGAGGCCGGCCCATCTGGCATGGGGGCTTCTGCCGGCGGAGGTGAGAAGCGGGTTCATTCCCCGCCCTCCTCTCCAAGAAAGAAAAAGACGAAGAAGACTGGGGGCTCCTCTCCATCCGCGGGGACTGATGGGTCTTCTGCCACTCTGGCAAGCGATGAAGCTAAGATCGGCACATCTGCCCCCCCAGTTGCGGAGCCTCTGACTAAGACTAATACCAAGAGTGCGCAGGGCGGAGCCTCGATGACATCGGGGCCCCTCATTCAGAGGTTACCTGGCGTTTTCGAGCCCGCTGGCTTCAAGCGCTTCCTCGTTATTCGCTCCACTGATGGCACCATGTTGTCCAAGGGCAACATGATCCATCAGAGGAGAGGATTAGCTAGTGCAATTGTTAGAGAGCCGAAGGTGACCCGTTTCTCGGACGGGAGCCTTCTGGCGAATCCCGCCGAGGCGGCCAAGATAAGTGCTCTTCGTACACTTCATGGCACCCCGGTGAGTGTGACGCCGCACTCTACCATGAACTTTGTGAAAGGAGTAGTTTATGCGAGTGAACTCGTTGACTACTCCATTGAGGACATCACCCTAGAGCTGGCCGACCATGGGGCGGTCAAGGTCGAACGTGTGATGAGAAAACGGGGAGGGGCCTCGAGACCCACCCCTACACTCTTCGTCACGTTCGACTGTGACAAGCTCCCTGAGTCGGTGCGTGCTGGTTGGTACCGCTACCGCGTGAAGGCATTCGTGCCACTGCCGTGGCGGTGCTATTACTGTCACCGCTTCGGCCATACGAATCGCTCATGTCGACGTGCAAAATCGGGGTCACCCGAAGTCTGTGTAAATTGCTCCAAGGTCGCACACGATAAGTCCAAATCGTGTGTGGCCAAGTGTGTCAATTGCGGAGAGTCGCACCCTGCTTCTTCGAAGCAATGTGGTGCATATCTCCTTGAGAAAGAAATCCTGGCCGTTCAGACCCAGGATAGACTCTCATTCCGCGAGGCTAAGGACTTGGTCCTGGCGCGCCCGGCTCTGCCTGGGACGTCATATGCCTCAGTAGTTAGAAAGGCACCCTCTGCTTCTGGCCCATCCAGGCCAACGAGCACGGTTGTTTCCGCGCCCATTCGGAGCCCTCTGCGGGCTCTACCCAACCCGGGCGCTCCCCTGATCTATAGCGACTCACAAAGCGCCCTGAGTGCTCTCGGGGCATTGGAATCTCCGCATCCCCTGGTTCGCGAAATCCGTGACGCTATGGTTTTGGCGAGCCGGGCAGATGTCGAGATTATCTTCTGCTGGGTTCCTGGACATGTAGGAATTGCGGGGAATGAGGGCGCCAAAGAGTCCGCGAGGACTCTGCGACCGGACCAGCGTTTCGCTCTTCCTCACACTGACTACATGGCAGGAATACGGGCAGCTCTTCGGACTGCTTGGCAAAGAAGATGGGAGATGGTCGAAGGGAACTTAAAGTTGCGTGCCATTGCGCCGCGACTGTTCCCATGGACCTATCCCCCAATGCCTCGGCGGCTTCAGGTTGCTTTCTGTCGTCTCCGAATCGGCCACACTCGTGTGACGCATCGCTATTTGATGGAGCGCTCGCCTGCGCCCTATTGCAACGACTGCGTCGTCCCCCAGACTGTTCGGCACATTCTTCTCTAATGTCCCAGTCTGGGTGATCTTCGCGCACGACACCTGTCCCTTGTACTCGGGACGAGTGCGTGCACTTTGACTGGTGGACTTGTTGACTTTTGGAGGGAGGCCGGCCTTCTCCCTTTCATTTAACCAGGTTCAATTGTTGTTGTTTTTGTTATTTTCTTTTGTTATTGCTTTGTTATTGTTATTGTTATTTCTTTTTATTGTTGTTTGCTGTTCAATTTTTTAAAGTAGCCTAGAATTAGGCTGTTTGTTTACGGCGACTTATGCCTAAGTCGGCATTCCCCAGATAGCCCCATAATTAAAAAAAAAGAAAAGAAATTAGAGCCCCGTTTGCTTCAGGGGGTTTCGGGGCTTCATGCGCAATATATAGCCTTTAAGGCTACTTAGCCTCTGCATCCTAATTGTTGGCGCATTACCTGCTCGTGGTGCCCCTGCTTATACAGAAATTGTGTCCAACGACCGAGTGCCTGGCGGTATAACCTGGCTGGGCAGGTGGAGCTCATAGTCTTGGTTGACATTCCACCTAGGAGAGGGACAACTGTGACTTCAAACCCGGGCAGATGTCGCTCGTTAGCTATGGTAGGCACCCCGATTTGCCTTCTTGGCCGCCGTGCTGACGGGCATCAGCGCCCCGTCCGGCCCCAGCCTAGCCACTTATCCCCTTTCTGCTAACAACCCTTTAGCCTTATCTGGCAATTTCTTTCCCAACTCTACTACTCCCTCTCTTCAAAGTCTTTGTTCCGATGGGATTGGACTTCTCTACTCTCGTTCGAGCCTGTACTAGTTCCGGTCGGCGAGAGGTCTGATTCTCGGGAGTCTGTCCTGGCTTGATCCCTCCCATCAATAACTGCGGAATATTGGCGGCTACCAAACCATCCCCTTCCCCCCCCGCCTTTTTTTGGCCACCAAGAAGGGGTAAAACTTCACAGTTGGCGTTCGGTTCGCGGGACCGGGCCGTGGCCGGGGTGGACTAGAAAAAGGTTAAGACCCACCAGGTATATCCTGCATGGTCCGCCAGGCTTACCCTGAGGTTACCTGGCGGTGAAGTCCATGGCCGCCTCTGTAAGTGGCCCCGCGCCTACATGCCGACTGCGTCGTTTAGAACCGGCCCGTTGTCTGCACCAATGGGCATTCGCGGGGTTAATGGAAACCAAGCAATAGGCCTTTCTCTAGAGTCTCCGGTCCGCTCGTTTAGTGGATCTGGCAAGACGGTACTTTCGCGGGCGGTAGATTCCTGTTCATGTTCGAACAAATTTTTTAAAAAAATCCCTCTTAAAAAAAACAATGAAACCAGCAAAGAAAGTCTTAAGCTGCGCATCCCCTCCTCTTTCCCCACCCCCCTTACTTCCCAGTCTGTCGAAGAAAATGGATACAAACCTACTAACTCGAGGAAAGAAAAGAACACAAGACGTGGATAAAACTGGTGTGAGAACTTTAACCACAAGATCGCCCCCCAAAACAACTGCACAGATAGAAGAAAATTGCATAGAAACGAGCAGTCTCAGGAAATCAAAATTCACCACCGCAAAAACGAACAAAGTCTAAGAAATCCGCCGGAAGTTTCAAACTCGCAGCAGGTCCAGGATGATCCACCAAAACGCTACCTGAACTGCCCTCACTGCAGGTACTCCCAGGACAATTTGTTGATCGATCTTTCAGAAGATTTTACCTAATAAAACCAGAAAGCCAACAAACAAACCTAATGAAGACATGCATGGTCAAACAGAGTAAAGATTTCCAAAAACTATTTCAACTTCCCAGATCACAATTTCCACCTCTCTCGCCTCAATCAGATGGTAGTATACTAGTCGAAGTTAAAACAAAAGAGCAAGCGGAAAAAACCTTATTATTAAAAGAACTGACAGGAGATAACGTAATAGTAACAGCACATCCCTCCTTTAACATGCGTAAAGGGGTAATAATAGAACCAGACTTCGCCCAATACTCAGAAGCGGAATTAATTGAAGAATTAAGCCAGTACTCTGTCACCCAAGTACACAGAGTACATAAAACGATCAACAACAGCAAGATACCAACGAACACTTACTTCGTATCATTTGACCTAGATATCCTACCAAAATATATATATTTAGGATGGCGCCGCTTCACGGTTAAAGAATTTAAACCTAGCCCGAGAAGATGTTACTACTGCCAAACTTTTGGGCACTCTACAAACACCTGTTGTCGCAGGAATTAGGGCTTTGCGCCCACCTGCGTCAACTGCGCAAATGTACTACACCCTGAACAAATCGAAAATTGCCCAACGAAATGTGTAAACTGTCGAGAGCCCCACCCAGCATCAAGCAAAAAATGTAATGTATACAAATTCGAAGAAGAAGTAGCATCCATACGTGAAAAAGAAAGACTAAACTTTAGAGATGCCAGAGAAAAGGCACAGACCTCTATAGGAACTAGAGGAAACTCTTATGCCTCTGTAGTTGAAATGAGCAGTGACCAGACCCCCATACCACGGGGTTAAAGCAAGAACTCAACCGCGCCTTCCCGAGGAGCCTGCGCCACAGGCCCCGAATATTGAACTCCCCTACCCCACGCATATGGTCGACAATCGACCATCTCCCCCCCCCCCAAAAGCAGTTGCCGCATCGCGAGGCACCTGCACCCGATACCTCGATGCTAAAACCCATCCCTAGTAGAGAGGTAAACCTAAAATCGCAATCACAGCAAATCCCTAAGCACATCGACCCCCCACCCCAAACAAATGGACACTCAGGTTATACCAGAGATCGTCTGCCCACAACCTTGGTCACCCCGTGACAGCGTTTTGCCACCACCAATCAAAATGTCTACCACTGACATCATCTACGAAGAGAAGGTAGAACAGGAAAAAGATACCCAAGACCCACGTGGAACAGACTTCGTCCCCACCAAACAAATTGAAGCTCGAACCATACCTCCAACGAGCCACCTCCCTCACCCACCAACAGAAGCCAAAAAAAAGATAATCCGTCCTCCTATTATTGACGGAACACCAACACCGCCTCTAACAGTAGATACCCAAGACACAAAGAAGAAAAACGGTGACAAAGAAGAACCAAAACCTCAAAGACCAGTCCTCACCAGACTCCAGTGGCCACAGGGCCCTAATAAACCAATGGGCACCACGACCTCCGCAAAAACCAAATTGCTCACTTCTCGAACCAAACCAAAAGAATAATGAAAATAATCCAGTGGAATACCCGCGGAATCAGAGCCAACTGGGAAGAATTAAGGCTTCTTGTAGCGGACGAGACCCCCGCCTGCGTCTGTCTCCAGGAAACCATGTTGGGAATACATCCACCACGAAAGCTACCGAATTACAGTTGCGTAACCACCTCAATACCAAATGATGGCAGCACATCCGGCGGCTGTGCCATATACATCCATCAAAATGTCCCCACATTACCCATCAGATTAAATTCACCTTTGGAAACAATCGCCGTGACCATGTACATCAAGAAACGATACACGATCGCAAATGTCTACCTCCCACCCACAGGACCCCTTCCAGTCACCGCCTTACGAGACTTGATCTCGCAACTATCAACTCCATTCATTATAATGGGGGACTTTAACAGTCGTCATATTGAGTGGGGCGACAGAATATGCAACGCCAGAGGAAATGAGCTATCAAAGCTAATTGAAAACCAGCAACTTGGAATCATGAACCAGGGCGAAGGTACTAGATTTAACATACAAACAGGTACCCTATCAGCATTAGATCTGGCCCTCTGCTCACCCGACATCACAGCGGACTTTGAATGGAGAATCTTGGATGACCTAAAAGGAAGCGACCATTACCCGATCATCCTTTCCTCAGACGAGGGTTTACCCACCTCGGGTATACCACGATGGAGACTGGACCAAGCAAACTGGATAAAATTCAACAAAATCACTGATATCCAAGTTGATGACATCCCGGAGACGGAGGAAGCGCTGGAAATCTTTACATCCATTATATATCAAGCAGGTAAAACATCCATTGCAACCAGCTCAGGACAACCCAGTCAGAGATCTACTCCATGGTGGAGCCCAGAATGTTCTGCCGCACTGAAAGAACAAAGGAAAGCCTACCGAACATACAAACGATGGCCAAATCCGACGACTAAAATGGAATTTAATAAAAAGAGAGCTAAATATAGATACATACTTAAGCAAAGCCGCCGGAAATCATGGAGAGCTTATGTCTCAACGATAAACTCTAAAACCCCCATACACCGCACATGGAGCAAAATCCGAGGGATGCTAGGTAAACCCAGCCGAGACCCTACCCCCGTACTTCGGATAAATGGAAACACTATCTTAAACCCAATCGATGTAGCAGACACGCTAGCGACTCACTTCGCCAAAATATCAAGTAGAGCGAACACAACCCCCGAGTTCGCCCAATACCGGTTGGAGAAGGAGTGCTCACCTCTAAACTTCGCATCAAAAGAGTACAAATGTTACAACGAAGAATTCAGCAAAAAGAGTTCGATACAGCTCTTGCATCATGTAGAGACACTGCTCCAGGCCCAGACAATATACCTTATGCAATGCTACGCCACCTAGGGGAAGGGGGTAAACGCTTCCTCTTAGATATATTCAATAAAATATGGATGGAAAATGCCTTCCCAGACACCTGGAGAAGGGCTACAGTTCTAGCTTTCCGGAAACCAGGAAAAGACCCAACCAGTCCCCAAAACTACCGCCCAATCGCTCTAACCTCCTGCATATGTAAGCTCATGGAAAAAATGGTGAACGTACGCTTAACAAGGTTCCTTGAAACGAAATCCAGCATATCCCCATCGCAGTGCGGATTCCGAAAATTTCACTCGACCACGGATGCCCTTATCCGTCTGGAATCGGCGATATGTAACGCATTCGCCAGGAAACAGCACGTAGTGGCTGTTTTCTTCGACCTCAACAAGGCATATGATACATCATGGCGTTATGCCATCTTAAAAGCCCTCCATAACCTCGGATTACGCGGACAACTACCAATTTTCATCCAAAATTTCCTAACCAACCGCACCTTCTCTGTAAGATTAGGTAGAGCGAAATCCAAATCATTTATACAAGAAGAAGGCGTTCCACAAGGCAGCGTCTTAAGCGTACCCCTGTTTGCTATAGGAATTAATGATATCTCACAAAACCTCCATCAAGACATTAAAGCCAACCTTTATGTAGATGACTTCTCTATCTCCCTAGCAGGTTCCGAAATGGCAACAATAGAACGTCGCCTCCAGATCGCCATCAACAACATCACGAGATGGTCTACTACCCATGGCTACCAATTCTCAGCTGAAAAGACCAAAGTGGTCCACTTCTGCCGTCGTAGAAGATGTATTAGGGAACCTGACCTATACCTATACCAAAAGAGGATTGCAGTCGTTGAGAGCTATAAATTCCTAGGGCTAACATTTGACAGAAGGTTGACATGGGAACCACATATAAGAAGCATTAAAAACTCTTGTAAGAAAGAAATGAACGTCCTACGTACAGTATCACGCCACGACTGGGGAGCTGATCGCGAAACACTTCTGACTCTCTACCGCTCTTTAGTGCGACCCAAACTGGACTACGGATGCGAGATCTACTCCTCTACTTCCAAGAGGCGCCTTGCACTCATCAACACTGTGGCGAATGAATGTCTCCGCATGGCTACCGGAGCCTTCCGATCATCACCCATACCGAGCCTACAATGCGATACCGGGGAGACACCACTAGACCTCCGTAGGATGGAACTCTCTCTACGCCTCTTTAGCCGCATTCAGCGACTCCCAACATCGCCGACTTCGACCGCCATCATGAATGACCAAATGGATAATATTTTTACAATACGCCTAACTCTCCCACGACCATTTGGAAGTAGAGTGCGACTATGGATGGAGGAAATCGGAGTAACGATGAACCCCATCCATCCACTTGCTTTCCCAGATATTCCATTTTGGAAATCAACTTTAAAGATATGCCATGGTAACATAATAAAACAATCAACAACTACTCCCCTGGGAGAGAAAATTCAATTCCTTACTCACGCAGCAACACATATGGGTATACATATATACACCGACGGATCAAAATTCATAGACGGAACAGGATTTTCGGTGATATCAAATAACTACACGTTCTCTGAAAAACTACCCCAAACATTATCAATCTTCAGTGCCGAGTGCTATGCCTTAAAACATGCAGTACATTGGGCATACAATAACCCAACATCAGATGAATTCACAATCTTCACCGACTCCTTCAGCAGCCTACAAACATTAGAACGAATGACAGACATCCATCCAATTCTGTTAGAAATAAGAAACTACGTATATAGAGCAGCATGCGAAAGAAAGAAAATTTCCTTTTGCTGGGTCCCAGCACACGTAGGGGTAGCTGGAAATGAGCAAGCTGATAGAGCGGCAAAAAATGCCGCCCTTCGTCCAATCAGGCCCAATGACATCCCAATACCATATGAGGACTACATCATTTCAATAAAGGCCGCCATTCGGGAAAACTGGATGGCCAGATGGGCAGATTTATACGGACAAAATAAGATGCGACACATTTTCCAAAAGTTATCGCCATGGAAGCCTCGAGAACTTACCCGCCGGCAAGAGGTATCCGTATGCAGATTACGCATCGGACATTCACTACTCACACATGGATACCTAATGGAGAAAGGCTATCCCCCCTACTGTGAAGATTGCATTCTACCCCTCACAATTGCACATCTCATCGCGGAATGCCCAACCTATGGAGAACTCCGACGAAGATACATACCCATTGATGGTGGGGGTACCCTCGATATCCTAAGATTTGCACTAACGGCTGAAAATATCCGCCCTGGCAGCGGAATCATCCGCTACCTCGAGGAGACGGGACTATTGAAGAAGCTATAGATTCGTCTCCAGTACACGATCTAAATTTTAATGAATTTTAATTATTTTAACACATTACCATACCATTTATTCATTTAGTACTTCAATCATCACTGCATAATCACAACCTCATGATATCAGACACAACTTTTATAACTGGTGTTTAAAACTTCTACTACAAAACAAATTACGGTGCAATCACCTCGCAGTGAGCACCAAGGGACTTGTAAATAATCCATCCATCCATCCCCATCGCAGTGCGGATTCCGAAAATTTCACTCTACCACGGATGCCCTTATCTGTCTGGAATCGGCGATATGTAACGCATTCGCCAGGAAACAGCACGTAGTAGCTGTTTTCTTCGACCTCAAAAAGGCATATGATACGTCATGGCGTTATGCCATCCGGAGAATGGGACTGAATTCTCGATCACCGCGTCCGTGGCGGAATCCTTCACGACCGCTGTAGTGATGTTGCGGAAAGCCGCCGACTGGACTTTACCTCCAGAGGTGGAGAATCCCTCAACGACAGGTTTACACTAAGTGAGTTGCGCTCCGCTCTCGCTAAGTGCGCAGACACCGCCCCTGGTCCGGACGATTGCCCATACGCCATGCTTAGACACCTGGGTGTTGGAGGCATGGTCTTTGTGTTAGATTTGTTCAACAGAATCTGGGTAGAGGGTATCCTCCCAGATTTCTGGCGAATCACTACTGTGATCGCTTTTCGCAAACCGGGGTACGATCATTCTACCCCGGCTGGTTTCCGTGTAATATCCCAAACCTACTGCGTGTGCAATTTGATGGAGAAATTAGTAAATCTTAGATTAGCCTTTTTTTCTTACTGCGGAGGCCATCTTTCTTCTGCACAATGCGGCTTCCTCAAGTTCCCTTCCACGTCGGATGCTCTGCTCCGACTAGAAAATGCGGTCTGCGAGGGTTTCCTTCGTAGACAGCATATCGAGAAATAGGTAACCTCCCGAGACAATACGTCTATATATACATATATGTATCTATTGGTTGGGAGGAAAGATATAAAAGCCACGACAATATGTATATATACAGTTACATACACATATATCCTCTAATGTACGTATACGTTCTTCACTACGTACAAGTACGTTCACTTCGTAAAAGTAATCCGTTGATTACGAGGTATAATAGTGCGATTTTAATACAGGGGCCGATAGCTTTTAATGAGTTTACCAAGTTGCAGTTTAAGGATATATTTAAAGAGTGAAAACCAAAAATATAATTTTAATAAGTCACTAGTTAACATATATACATACGGGAAATATAGGAAATGTAAAGGATAATACTGACAGACTATAGAAAATTGGCAATCGGGTAACGTTAATTACTTGTTAATTAGCTTTTAAATGGGATACTATAAATCATTTATAGAGATAGAATATTTAAAAGTCGGAAAGCGAGTCGATTAACGGGAAATGCAATCGGGGATCGTTTTACCTTAAGGAAGTCCTCGAGGAAGGGGACTCCCGACTCCTTTAGCGAGTCGGCGCGGGGGAATGGAGACGGAAAATGGTCCTGATTCTCGGTCGAATATCCTGATGGTGACGAAAATGAAGGGGGTTGGGGGACTAGACGAGTTCAGGATCCTCCTTGAAGACGGACGATGGCACCTCTGCTCCAGAGAAGCGCTCGGCTCGAAATCGCACACAGGAAAATGGAAATCCTTGAGGGGGGGGGGGGGGGTCCAGATGAGACGAGAGGAATTTCGGCTAGTCCTTCGGGGACGAAACCATCATTCGAGGCTTGCTCTGAACAGAGTAAGCCTTCACAAAAGAGAGGGATCTACCTGGTGAGATCCAACCTCGATGGTAAACGCGAATACCGGGGACTTGGGGAAACATACTCATGATCTGAACCCAAGGCGACGAGATCTCAATCTCAATCTGCCGTTCTTCGAAAAACCAAGGGTATTTATAGGACGGCCATTTTTTATGGTGCTCGATTCCTGGAAGGCACAGACGTCTGTGAAAAAGCTTCCGGCGCCTAGAGAGATTAGCTTTTGCCGCCCCACACAGCTCTTAATCGTCTCCAACGATGCGGGAAAGAACTCTCGGCTATCCTTTTCCCGACTAGGGAGATTAGCATTTCATCGGCGAGGTGAAAGCTTTTAGCGCCCAACTTAAGGTCACCTGTGAGGCGCTGACCGATATTCAAATTCTTTCTTTTATTTTTCCTACTTGGAGACAGAGCTTACTCCACGTAGAGTTATACTTAGGAGACATAGGGAACGAAGGAATTCAAGAAACAAATGAACGGGGTACTCTTCTTGGCGTCCCTTTTCCTTACGCAGCACTACGCCATGGTGTTTTTCGATCTGGATCCCGTAAGGGGCCCGGGGATTTGCTCTCCTGGCCGCCATGCTGACGGAAGTCCGCCCCGTCCTGTCCCAATTTAACATCTTCCTCCAGACAGCCCATGTTTCTCCCCTACAACCTCTCCCACAGCTTTCTCTAGTCGGCCTCTGTTTTCTCAGGCTAAATGCTGACCTTCTCGGCCAACTATCCCGGATCAGGGCGGATGGGAGAGGGAACAATGTTCCCTTACCCCTGAGCTACGGTTTGTGATGGTGTTTTTTTAACTACATGCTTCATCCCCACCCACACTTTCCTCACATGCCCTTTCCTTTCACTTTACTATCTTTTTTTACGCTGTGCCGAAGGGCTGCCAGGTCACCAGGCGGGAGGTGGGGAGGCTAAAATGGCGGCAACTGGCTCTGCCAGCCCCGTACGCACCCCTTGTAGAGCGGGCTACTGCAAGGGGTGATTAGCGTTTGCATCCCGTGAATAAAAAAGTGTCACAATGCCCAATGATGAGTAACAAAAAAATCCCCTTAATTTTCCCCCGTCCAACTTCGTAGTTCCCCTCGGGCAGCTCCACTGAAAAAGAAATCGGAGGTCCTACCCCCTATGCTTTCACATGGAACCCTCCAAATATCTTTAACCGGAGAGGAGGCTTACTCCTCTCATTTGCCTACAGGTTTGGGGACTCCTCGCAGAGCGGGCTACTGCGAGGGGTAATTAGCGTTTGCATCCCGTGAATAAAAAAGGGTCACAATGCCCAATGATGAGTAACAAAAAAATCCCCTTAATTTTCCCCCCTCGGGCAGCTCCACTGAAAAAGAAATCGGAGGTCCTACCCCCTATGCTTTCACATGGAACCCTCCAAATATCATTAACCGGAGAGGAGGCTTACTCCTCTCATTTGCCTACAGGTTTGGGGACTCCTCGCAGAGCGGGCTACTGCGAGGAGTGATTAGCGTTTGCTTCCTGCAGAAATAATAAGGTCCCCATGCCTGATAATGAAAATCCAAAAAATAAAACTTTTCCCCATCATCATCGACGCGGCCGCTTACTCCTCTCCTTTGCATTTGGGTGTAAGTGACTCCTACTCACCCCCTTGTCTGGAGGTGCCCTTGGGTGCCTTCCCGTTTCCAGCGGCAGTACCCCTTTACTTTCCATGAGGACTGCACAGAAAGCCAGCAGGAAGCCCATAACCGACCACTCTCCTTTGAACCGGCTCGGTAGGGCAAAATACATGAGCCCAACCTCCCACGATAAGTCCTTGAAGGCGACAGCGCCTTTAGCCTACGGCCATTCCCGTGAGGGTCTTCTCTTCTAACACGGCCCCCACGTCCCCGACCTAGGCCTCTATGGCATATTCCTTCAATGGAATTGCCGAGGCATCTGGGCCAACTGGGAGCAGTTACAAGGAATATAAGTACCCTAGAAGACCTTACAGTCCATTCAATGAGGGTACCTTTGGACTAGCTGTCGAGCAGGCACATCCCCACTCAATTGCCTTACGTCCTCCCTAAACGGCGACTTTTCAAGACTGTCTAGTCGTGACTTGAACTGGTCAACATAATTGCTCTTGGCAACTTCCACCGGAAGTGCGTTCCAGCTACTCCAGATACTGTACGTGAAAAATTTCCCACACAGATCGTTATCTTTTGGCAGGAGATCATGCTGGGCGTATGCCCTTGCCCACCCTCCCGCAGTATAGTGGTTTTACGACCCCAGCACCACAAGATGTTGGCCGGACGGGAGAATGTGCGATTTACACCCAGCATGATGTCTCCATTCTTCGCTTTAGATACCTCCTTTCAGGAAGTAGCTGTGCAGCTGCACCTAGAAAAGAAGTATACTGTTATTTCCACGTACATTCAACCGTCAGCGGACTTCGACGCGGGGTACGGCTGCCGAGGCCCTTTCTCCCACGTTATGCCTACATTCGCTATTAGCGCCGCCCGAACGAGTTCACTGCCGGTGAAGTTCGTCGGACTATGGCTAGGTTCCGGTATATTTTGAAGCACAGCCGCTACTTTTCTTGGCAGGGCATACGTGTTTTCATTTAAGGGCAAGACCCCTCTAGCAGAGGTGTGGAAGCGAGTCAAAAGGATTCTGGGCAAATTCTCGCAGGAGCCCACCCGTCCCGTTCTACATGAGAATGGGACCGAAATCTCAGACACCGCGTCCATGGCGGAATCTTTCGCGGTATTCCTCAGCCTGGAAGCTGCTCTACCATCATTCAATGCGCGTCGTGATGTCGCGGAAGGCCGCCGACTGGACTTTACCTCCAAAGGTGGAGAACCCTTCACGACAGGTTTACACTGAGTTGCCTTCCGCTCTCGCTGCGTGCGCGGACACCGCCCATGGTCCGGATGATGTATCCTATGCTATGCTTGACACGTGGGTGAGCGAGCCATGGTCTTTCTGTTAGATTTGTTCAACAAGATCTGGCTAGAGGGTCTTCCCCGCCCCCCGATTCCTGGCGAATCGCTACTGTGATCACTTTTCGCAAACCAGGGAGAAATCATTCTGCCCCGGACGGTTTTCCCCCAATTTCTCTTACCTCCTGCGTGTGCAAGTTGATGGAGAAATTGGTAAATGTTAGATTAGCCTTTTTTTCTGGACAGCGGCTTCCGCAAGTTCCACTCCACGTCGGATGCTCTGGTCCGAATAGAAAATGCCGTCTGCGAGGCCTTACTTCGTATACAGCACTACGCCACGTGTTTTTCGATTTGGTGAAGGCCTATGATACCACATGGCGATACGGTATAATCGAGACTCTCCTCACGATAGGGGTGAGGGAAGGCCTCCCAATGTTTATATGTGAATTTTTGCGAGATCGTAGATTCCGCGTACGGGTGGGGGATCCCTCCCCCGCCCAGTGGAACAGGAAGAGGGTGTCCCGCAGGGAAGTGTTTTCAGTGTCGAACACTTTGCCCTGAGCATCAACGGCATTTACTTGGTGCTGCCGGAAGATTTTCTCGCTACTCTCTACGTGGACGACCTTTCGATCTCATTTGGCGCGGCCCAGATGCCAACTATGGAGCGTTGACCCTAACTGGCATGGAACAGTGTCTCTCATTATGCAGAAGCGCACAGGTTCCATTTCAGGAGGGCGGGTTCATTCTTTACCCTCCTCTCCGAAAACTAAAAAAAAAAATAAAAAGACTCGGGGCTCCATCCGCGGCGGCTGCGGGGACGGATCGGTCTGCTGCCACTTAGGTAAGCGACCAAGCCAAGATCGACACATCCGACCCCTCTGCTCCCCTCCCCCCGGGTGCGGAGCCCCTGACTAAGACCAAAAGTGCTAGTGCGCGGAGTGGAGCCTCGATTACATTGGGGCCCGTCATTCAGAGACTACCCGACGTCTTCGAGCCCGCTGGCTTCAAACGCTTTCTGGTTATTCGCTCCACTGGTGGCAGCATGTTGGCTAAGGGCAACATGATCCATCAGAGGAGAACTTTAGCTAGCGTGACTGGTAGAGAGCCGAATGTGACCCGTTTTTCGGACGGGAGCCTTTTGGCGAATGGGTTGAATCCCTTCAAGGCAGCCACTTTAGAATTTTTGCGAGATCGTCGATTCTGCGTAGGATCGTTAGAGCCCTCTCCGGCCAAATAGAGCAGACAGAGGGTGTCTGTCTCGCAGGGAGTGTCCTCAGTGTCACACTCTTTGCCCTGAGCCGGAAGAAGTTCTTGCTACGCTCTACGTGGACGACCTTTCAATCTCTTTTGGTGCGGCCCAGATGCCAATTCCGGAGCGTAGACTCCAACATGCATTTGACCGCGTCTCTCGCTATGCCGAAGCGCAGAGGTTTTTGTTTTCCTCGGCCAAAATTAAGGTGGTACACTTCTGCCGCCATCCACGGCTCAACCCTGGCCCAGACTTGTTTCTTAATGGAGTCCGCCTGGAAGTGGTTGAATCGCACCGTTTCCTTAGTCTTGTATTTGACCAACGCCTTACCTGGGAGCCTCATATTCACAGCCTTAGGGTCTCTTGTACCCGCGCCATCGATATTCTCCACCCGGTGACGTTTAGCCCTAGTAGCGCTGATAGGGCTACTGCCTTACTTTTTTATCGATCTTTTGTTCGTTCAAAGCTCGACTACGGATGCGAGTTTTATGCATCCGCAGCTGAGCGTGTATTCCGGAAGGTGGACTCGATCCATCACACCGGCCTTCGCCTTGCGAACTGTGCCTTCCGCACTTTCCCCATTCAGAGCCTACTAGTCGATGTTGGGGGAGATGCCACTTGCTCTACTCTGTGCACAGTGCATTATTCGCCTGTACGCTCGAGCCCGGCGCCTTCATCAGTCGCCAAAAGCTCTGCATCCGCAGCTGATTTTAACGGTACCTATACCGCCGAGAGACCACTCATACCCTAAGCCCTTTGGATTTAGGGCTAGGAAACTCCTTGGAGAGCTAGGTATAGCTCTCGAGCCGGTGGCGCCTCTGGTTCTGCCCAGGACGCCACCCTGGAAGGTACCACCTTTGGCTATTTGTCGCAAGGACTCTCCTCCCAAAGCTTGTAAAGCGACGGGAGTATTGCGTTCGAACTTTTTGGAGCGAACCGTGCTAATGTATACGATGGCTCCAAGTCCCGAGAGGGGGTCGGCTTCCACGCCTTATCCCCTCTGTTTGAAGTCAGCGGGGCTCTTGCAGGCGCTGCATCTGTTTTTATGGAAGAGCTGGTAGCAATACACCGCTCGGTACCGGATATTACGCGACGTGCCTGGTTCGGAGACCGGATTGTGATCTATAGCGACTCACAAAGCGCCCTGAGTGCTCTCGGGCATTAGAATCTCCTCATCCCCTGGTTCGCAATATCCGTGACGCCACGGTTTTAGGGAGCCGGACGGATGTCGAGTTTATCTTCTACTGGGTTCCTGGATATGTAGGAATTGTGGGTAATGAGTGCACCGATGAGGGAGGGCGACAAAGAGTCCGCGAGGACTCTGCGACTGGACCAGCGTTTCTCTCTTCCTCACACCGACTACATGGCTGGAATACGGGCAGCTCTTCGGGCTGCTTTGCAAAGAAGATGGGAGACGGTCAAAGGGAACTTAAAGTTGCGTGTTACTGCACCGCGACTGTTCCCATGGACCTACCCCCCTATGCCGCGAAGGCTTTAGGTTGTTTTCTGTCGTCTCCGAAATGGGCACACTCGCGGGACGCACTGCCATTTGATGGACCGCTCGCCAGCGCCCTACTGTGAAGACTACGTTGTCCCCCAGACTGCTCGGCACATTCTTGTTGAATGTCCCATTCTGGGCCGACTCCGCGCACGCTACCTTTCCTGGTACCGGGGTGGGCGGGATCGTTACCGCCTGTCCCTTGTACTCTGGACGAGTTCGTGGACATTGATCGACTTATAGACTTTTGAGGAAGGCCGGCTCTCTACCGTTTATTCATCTAGATGAGTTTTTTGTTGTTGTTGTTTTCTCTGTAGGTCGCACGTCCCTGCGTCTGGGGGGAGGCGGACCTCCCCCCTACGCTGGAACCTGTTTCCTGTTGCCTTTTTTATTTATATTTTTGTTGTTATTTTAAAGTAGCCTAGTACTCGGCTGTGGTGGTCGTGCGGGTCATACTTTGGGGCAACCATATATTTTCATTAAATCCTTTAATGAGGGATGCTTTAATGCTAGATTTTCCGGTGTAGATTTTGAAAAAGAACTTTATTTTGTTATACAATTGCTCCTACCTTCATCAATTTCCATTTAAGTAAAAGTAGATTTTTCCCTTTCGTCTCGAGTTTATGTAACCTATTTTTATTTAATCCAAGTACACACAATCACAAAGTAACCTTAAATGTACATGTTTTTGAGTGAGAAAAGTGTATGCAAAGCTCCACATATAGCTGCATGGGTCACTTTGGGTCATATTAAAAAGGTAAACTTCACCAGAGAACACAAATCTCGCTTGGACTCATTCCTGGACATCAGACATCTACTTGTCTCTTGTACCCTGATTCCTCCATTCCTCTTTTCATGTAAAAAATACTTGGAAGAAGCCTCAGTTACCATTCTTACAACACTCTCAATGTTCTGTGTGTGACAAGGCCAGTCAGGTACTTTCATAGGAGAGTCAATGAAGTTTTTCAATTCAGAAGTACTTAAAGAGCAAGGGAGAGGTGGCTCAGACATCCTCTGACCAATTTATCAGATTTCCAATCCAGGTAGCATCACAATTGATGTATGGTATCCTTCTAAGCCCTACAAAGGAGTCTCCTATTTGAGTATCTGGGTCCCCTTCTCCCCTTAAGTTCTGGATTCTTTTCACCACATCAGTTCTCTCCGCCTGATCTTCAGAGAATAGGAGGGTTTGGAGGAAGGCTTCACTATGCATACCAAGTTGATCTCTTAACAGTTGGCAAAACAATATCCAACACCTCGTTCCTCTGAGACTTAAGGCAGTGAAGTTGATAAAGAATGTGCCTAGGTCCCTCGGTCCAAGAGTGCTTAATCTTAACGTTAAACCAGCATGGGTAATATACACCAATGATGAACTCAACAATCAGTCGTAGATTCTCAAAGGCTTTTCCTTTGAGCTCATGCTTTGACACCCACAGCGGAAGAAGTCTGTTACCTGTGGTCAGTCAGCGACTGTGGTTTACTGGTCCTATTTCCAATAGAGAAAGCCCTGTAGGAAGCACTCCATCTATGATTGCCGATACAATTCTATAGCCGTAGTGTTGATCGGTGGAAAGATCTTGCACCAATTCCTGAGGTATCTTGGTAAGAGGAGGACCTAAAGATATTTGAGTGGAATTTGGGGTTTTTGGGTGGTTCTTTTACTAAGCGTTTTATGCCCTCTTTCACTCATGTATGGGTCTAAACAGGCACGGTATTTTATAGTGATTAAAATTTAAAAGCGTAAATAATAGTTATGACTTGTGAATGGTGATCTGATGGATGAAGTGAATTGAAATGAATGAGTGGTGATAATTAAATTGTACATGAATTAAAAGGTTTATTAAATTGCAAGAAACGAATTTTTCATAATTTATCGGGTTTTGCTTCTTTTCTTTTTCTAGATTTTAGTATATAATTTACTTTCTTTTAAGTATGCAATCAGTGCCGGACTTGTTTGAGGTTCGTCACCGAGGACTTTCTTTAGTGTTGGGCTGTTACCCACATATTTTTTCCGGTGTCGGTGGAATCTAGCGCAGGTTAGTAGTATGTGGGGGATAGATAGCTGGGGGTTGCAGGTAGTGCATTGGGGTGGGGGATAATTTGCGAAGCGATAGCTGTGGGTAAGCTTTGTGTGTCCTAGTCGTAAGCGTCCTAAGACGACTTCATCTCTTCGACAATTTCTGGGAGAACTCTTCCATTCGTTGACGTCATCTTCTATTTGTCGTAGATGGTGATGGCCATGTACATACCATTGCGACTTCCACTGGTTTTTAATGCCTCAACAAAGAGGTTGTAATAATCTTTGTGCTATGTTGGTTCAATGAGCAATGAGTTATCTGTGACTGCTGATTTTGAAAGGTGATTGGGTTTCGTTTAAGTAGCAATGGAATATGCGAAATTTGTTTTTTTGTCTTGTAAAGGTTATGGCGGTTGTTTTTTCACTTGAAATTGTGAAGCCGTGTTGTACTGAGTAGTTCTCCATTTTGTCTATTGCTTCTTGTAGGCGATTTGATACTTCTGTTGCGCTGGTGTCTGGGAGCCAAATTGCCAAGTCGTCCACATATAATGAGCATTTGATGGTAGGTGGTACTTGGAGAGTCAAATTGTTGATTGCTATTATGAAGAGGGTTGTGCTGAGCACACTTTCTTGTGGTACTCCTTCGTGTTGGCTAAACTGTGTAGAGTGGGATCCATGGAGATCTATTTTGAATTTTCTATTGTTAAGGAAGTTTTTGATGAAGAGTGCTAGTGGACCTCTGATTCTTAGCTCGTGTATGTTATTGAGTATATGACGTAGACAAACCGTATCATACGCTTGGCAATTACAAAAAAGACCACTGTGACAAATTTCCCTTCGCTGAATGCTCGACCGACGTTGTGGTCAATGAGGATTAGAGAATCTAGTGTTGAACGTTATTTTCTATAACTATATTGGTTTGAGGACAGAAGGTTGTTTGTTACTAGATACCATTTCAATCTAGCATTGACCATTGTTTCTAATATTTTGCATAGGCATTGTGTCAAGGAAATCGGTCTATAATTCGTTTGGTTTGATGGATCCTTTTCAGGTTTTAAGAAGGGGAGGACTAGCGCTTGACGCCATTCATCCGGGAAGGAGCCATTAGTCCAGATGCGGATATAAATGTCTAGCAGTAGCTCTAAGGCGTTTGGGTGGATTTTACTTATGATGAGGTTTGAAATTTCATCATCTCCAGTGGCTGTGTTAGGGCTTTCTTCTAGTGATGCTAGTAATTCGTTCATAGAGAAAGGATTGTTGTACGGAATGATTCTATTGGTTGGAAAGTCTAAATTTGTTGATTCTGTTAGAATTTTCAGCGTTAAAAAAGTCTTGTTTCGAGATCCTTTGGATATGGTACTGAGGGTATGCCCTATTATGTTAGCGACTTGGGTTTGATTGCTGATGGCATTTCCGTTAATACCAAGGACAAGAAGATGAATAAGGCTGCGCTGTCCTGACATCTTTTTTATTTGTCGCCAAATTTTTGCGATAGGGGTATCTTTGTTAATTTTAGATACTTATTGTTTCCAGGAAGCTCGTTTAGCTTCTTTGAAGGTTCATCGGGAGATGGCAGATGCTCTTTTATAGTCCATGTAATTCTGTAACTTTTTAGTTCTTATGAAAATTATGTGCGCTTTATCACGTTTTCTTTTATCGTCTTGACACTGTTTGTCCCACCATGGAGTAGTGCGCTTGCTGGTGTTGTAGTTAGTCTTTGGGATGTGTTCCTGAGCTGCTTTCTGTCGTTCTTCCGTGAAGTAGCACATATTAACCTCTGGATTGGGTTGGAGTTTGGCTGTCGTCAATATGAAGGCGGTTCAATTTGCTTTATAATAATTCCATCGTTTCCTGGAAAGTGGGGTTCTTCGAGCAAGAAGCTTAATAAGTATTGGGTAGTGATCGCTACCACATAGGTCTGAGTAAGCGCTCCAATGAGTTTCTGTGGGGAAATTAAGGGAGATTAGGCTTAAGTCTATGTTAGACAGTGTGTTGGTTTGTTGGTGATAATGTGTTAGGGGGTTTGTATTTAGGATGTTGATGTATTGGCGCTCTATTAGGTCTGTCATGATGTGTCCTATAGGAATTGTTTTCGTGTCGTTCCAGTAGTGGCTTCTAGCGGGGAAGTCGCCAAGGATGAGAAATGGCTCTGGAAGTTGGTTGAAGAGGGCTTCGAGGTCCTGGTGGTTTAGGGGTAGGTTAGCGAACAAATATATAGAACATACTGTGATGAGCTCTAGACAATGTAGCCGAACGGCTAGGGCATTTAGGGGCGTGTTTAACTGGTATTGCATTTGTGGGATATTTCGTCGTTGCCTTTGGTCGAGTAGGTTGTAAAGAAATGACAATCATATTTGTTACTCAGATGCTGCTGTGGGGTTGAGTGCATAGTCTCGTTGAGACAAATGCACACTGGGTCTTTTTCTGTGATTATTTTTTGTAAAAATTCGAAGTTGGCCCGGAGGCCACGAATATTGCATTGTAAGATTTGAGTTTGTTTTTCATATTCTTTAGTCTGTAGATCTATTTATGAGGCTTGGAGGCTCCGTATAGGGTGGAGCTACCGGACTTTGTATAGAGTTTGTGTGAAGTTTGTTTCGGCATGCCTGGTGTTATCAGGCTCTGTATGTTTTTGTCCGTATTGTTAGTTTTCTTTTTGAGAGCTTCCTTATATTTTACCTGAGGGTGCTGAAGCTTTGGTTTTGTGTTGCGTTGGGTGCTTAATATAGGCATTTCTTTCTGGCTAGCGGGCGAGAGTGTTCTTTGTGAATACTGTATTGATAGTGGGGCTGTACGTCTGGAATTATTTTCATTGGTATTGAGTTCCTTGTTTTTTTTGCCAATTCTTCTGTAGTTGAATATGTGGCCCTTGGTGGAGAGGTTGGTAATCTATGTGGTGATATTTGGGAAAGGAGAGCGTCTTTTGGGGGCTTTGTACTTCTATTTTGTGTTGGTGTGCTTGAGCAAGACGGTACTGTTTTCTCGGTTTGAGATGCCGGGCAGTGGGAGTCTGGTGTAAAGAGTTGTGTGTTTATGAGTTAGTTATGGAGGGGTGAGGGTAGCTTACTATCGTAGCATATAGTTTATATACTCGATGAGCTGTTTCTTCGGGTTGATTTAACTTCTGTGCTTTTAGTTGGTGAGGAGGAGGCGGCGGCAGATTTAGGTGATTCTTGGTGGCTTCTTTTTTGTGAATGCGCTTTAAGGGTGCTTAGTGGTTCAGTTTTTATGTGGTGGGGTTTTAACTTTGGGCTTTCTAGTGGTCCTTGGCTTTTTTCCTTGTATATTACGGTTTTGTTGAGGGCTGTTAGGTCCAATGTTGGTTTGGAAGTTAATTGGGTGGTTGGAGCTTTAGTGGTGGAAGCAACGGTAGCATAACTTGGAGTACTCAAAGTTCTTCCTTCCTCGAACATGTCTTTTAAGGCTTGGTGTCTTTAGATGCCAAAACGGAAAGTTCTAATCCGTACATCCTGATGGAAGTGAACTGTGGACATGTTCGCTTGAATGCGTGGTGGTTATCTCCACAGTTAATGCATTTTTCTTTTGTTTTGCATTGTTCGCTTTTGTGTGCTTTTTCGCTACATTTGAAGAATAATTGTGGATCAGTTTTACAATATTTGGCTGGGTGACCAAACATCAGGCACGATCGACATTGAATTGGAGTGGGCAGTTCTTCCTTTATTCGGATTGTCGTTCCTGCGAATCTAATTGTTTCTGGGATGGTTTGCTGTTTGATTGTTATTTTAGCGATTTTCAGCGGAGTTGAGCGTGTGGGCGATTTTCTCTCTAAGATGGACACAGAGTCTATTTGATGGCCGTTATCTTCAAACAGCCTTTGTATCCCTTGGTATATGAAGGCCTCCGTACTTTTGGGTCCAGGCATAAATCTGTTGAGTAGAACCGAGCCTACTCTGAGGTTGTGATTATTTTTGTCTGTTGGTTTTATTTCATTATCACCTAAGGCGGTGAGGGCCAGTAGTTTTATTTTATATTTTTTTCGGACTTGGCTTTAACTGTAGCCTCTGTTCGGTCAGGATTGATTGAGAATTCTGGTTGTGACTCTTCTGCAACGACTTTTAATTGTTCTCGCAGTTCGAGTGCACAGAATGGTTCATTTCTTTGGATTTTTAGCGTTATGAGGGGCGGTCAATAAGTTTTGTTGGGGTATTAGGAAAAGTTATGACAAGTCAGGACCTGCAGCCTCACGCTCCTGCCTCGTCTATTTAAGAAGCAGTAGCTGATCGCAGATCGTCAGTCACAAATTTTTCAACAATGGAGAAGGTTGAGCACCGCGCAGTGATAAAATTTTTGACCAAGGAAGGCAAGAATGCAAAAGAGATCCATGAACGCATGGTCTTAGTGTACACCGACACCGCCGCTTCTTATGCAACCATTGCTCGCTGGAATAGGGAGTTCCACCATGGTCGTGAGTCCCTTGAAGATGATCTCCGTCCAGGACGCCCGTCAGACATGACCAACGAGGATAATGTGGCCCGTGTGGAGAGCATGATCCTCGAAAATCGACGGGTAAAGGTCAAAGAAATCGAGCGAGAACTTGGAATATCACATGGAAGTGTTATCAACATCATCTACGACAATTTGGCCATGACCAAGGTCTCTGCTCGTTGGGTCCCTAGAAACCTCACGCCGCATGATCGACTTCAACGTCATCAAAGTTCGGAGGAGCTGCTGCTCCTGTACAACCAAGACCCAGCGGGATTCGAGTCACGCATAGTGACAGGTGATGAAACGTTGGTCCATCACTGGGATCCCGAAACTAAGCTCGAAAGCATGGCCTGGAAACACAGGGGCTCTCCGACCCCTATCAAGTTCCGGACCCAACCCTCAGCCGGGAAGATCATGGCCACCATCTTCTGGGATTCTGAGGGAGCGTTGATGTTGGACTATGCGCCTCGTGAAAGGACCATTACAGGCCAATATTACGCCGAGGAACTGGCTGGGTTGAAGAAGTGCATTCGTCAGAAGCGGCGCGGCAAGTTTACACGCGGTGTCCTGCTCCCCCACGACAATGCCCCTGTCCACAAGTCCAGAGTTGCACAAGCTGCCCTGCGCGAGTGCAGATTCGAAGAGCTCAACCATCATCCCTACAGTCCAGATCTGGCCCCTAGCGACTACATTTTATTCCGCTAGCTCAAGGCTGCACTGCGTGGACGCCGGTTTGTGGACGATGAAGATGTCCAGGAGTGGATTGAACATCAGTCGGGAGATTTCTGGTTGTTGGGAATTCGAAGCCTCAGGGACACGTGGCGCAAATGCATATAATTCGAGGGTAGTTATATTGAAAAATAATAAAACACTTTTCCTCATATCTCATTTCCTTATATCCGAATTGCAAAACTTATTGACTGCCCCTCGTATATATCTGGACCAGCAAGCCGGTCCGAATATTATTCTGAGGTCGTTTATTTTTTGCTTTTTGCTGTTGTATTTTTGTTGGGTATTTGTTTGTGAATTTTTAAGAGTTGGTGATTTAAGAATATTATCCATGGCCAATAAGTAAAATTCAACACCCCTGCCCGTGGTGGCCCACACTGACCCCAACAAGGGACCGGTACTACTGGGCGCTTTTTACATGGCCCCGGCCGGTACGACTAGGCGGGGCGCTATACGCCTTCACAGCTACCCCTTGGGAAACCCGGACCAGCAAAGACCCTTAAGAGCGCTAAGACGGCTCAGGCACCCACTACCAACACAGGCAGGACCAGCTAAAGGGTGTCGCGTCCCCTGACGGACAGCTCTGATACACCAAGGTCGACAAACAAACTTATATGGAAGGACGATGTGGGGTGAAAAAGAATTGGTACAGAAGATGAAAAGGAATGCCAAGTTGGGACCGGACGGGGCGCTGAGTCCCGTCAGCACGGTGGCCAGGAGAGTAAATCGCCGTGCCCGTTACGGGGTGTTTCACATTTTGTAGTTTATTTCTTATCATACATAAGTATTCTGTATTAAAGCGTTTTATAATTACTTTTATTGTTGCTGTATTAGATTGATGGAATGTATCAATATGAATTTATATTTGTTAAATATTTCTTGTCATCATTAATAAGTAAGTACCTATTCACTATTAAAGTGTCTTATTTTTATTGTTTTATTTGATACACCATCAGACATACCAGAGTGCACCAAAATATTGCAGGCATAGTTGTTTTCATCTCATTCTTGATATCAAACATTCGTATGTCGGGGGGGGGGGAGAGTCCCCAAAGCAGATGCCACCGGGCCACAAAATCCCTAGCTAGGCCACTGCTAATACTACATTTATATAGACGTCTATTTGGATATATTGTGCACTTTAGATATTGATAGATTATGGACTAGTAACTATGTACATTACAATCTGCCTAGGTTAAGTATAATAAAACACCAGGTGTACATACAGTATGTCCATCTTTCTGTCTGATCCATCTCTGCAAATTCTCCCTTTTAGGCACTTAATGACGAAATTCAGTTTTCATTTTAACGATAAAAATGGCACTAATCATGGTGAAAATCTTTTAGTTGAAGATAAAATTTTATAATTTACAGTATTAAGTGCAACTAAAAGTTTGATACTTAGAAAGTGTGTTCAAGAATTCTCTGTAAGATAACTTAAATTCTTGTGCAGAAACTAAATTTGGATCTTTGGGCTGATTATTAATATGAGAAGAAATCTCGCAAGTGAAAGAAGATTCCAATGGCAGCAGTGCTTGGCTATGTCAAAATTACCAAGCAGTCAATCTTAGGCATGTGCAATATTTCAAAGCAAATTTTGGTTAAAAAAATAAATTTGAAAGCACATCTGGTGACGGGCTACCGGGGCAAAAGTCGCCGTACTCGCATCACAGCCTAATACTAGGCTAGATTAAAAAAACAAATGACTCTGTAACTAACAAAGATAAAAAACAGGCTAAAAAATAACCAATAGAAAGAAGAAATTAGAAAGGTACCAAGAAGAAAGCGCGCTCTGACGGCGGGGGCAGGCCCGCCCTCCCCCCGGCAAGGGAACATGTGACCCGTAACAGACAGCCAAATAAAGTCGAAGAGGCCACCCTCATCCAAAAAGTTGTATAGTCCACAAGTCTGTGTGCACGAACCGGTTCCGAGTACAAGGGGGCGAGCGGTATCGACCCCACTCATCCCGATATCGGGAAAGGTAACGTTCGAAGATAACACAGACTGGGACATTTAAAGGGAATGTTTCGAACAATCTTGGGGCACAAAGCACTCGTCACAATAAGGCGTAAGCGAGCTCTCCGCAACGTTAAGTTCTCGACTGCCCCCATCTTCTTTGCCAAGCAGCCTGAAGAGCTGCCCGTATTCCTCCCATGTAGTCCATGTGAGCAAGAGCAAAACGCTGGTCTGGTCGCCCAGTACTCGCGGACTCCTTGGCCTCACCCTCATGGCGCGCTCATTCCCGCAATTCATACAAGTCCGGGGAACCAGAAGAAGATAATTTCGACAAACCAAAACGGTGGTTTCACGGATATTGCGAAACTGGGTCGATGCGGTGATTACAATGTCTCGAGAGCATTCAGGGCGCTTTGTGAGTCGCTATAAATCGCAATCCGCTCTCCGAACCGGGCACATTGCGTTATCTCCAGTACCAAGCGGTGAATTGCAACCAGCTGGGCCGTGAAGTCAGAGTCAGCACCTGGCAGTCCTCCTGATGACTTCAAACAGAGGGGATACGGCGTGGAAGCTGACCCCTTCTTGGGACTTTGAGCCATTCGTATACACTTGCACGATTCCAGCGTGACACGAAGTGTTCTCCAAAAAGGCGCTGATAAGCTTTGGGAGTACAGGCGTGGCGACAAATAGTCAAAGCTGTTACCCTCCTCCTAGGACGCCGCCGGCCCGAGAGCTATACCCGTTCTCTCGAAGGAGTTTCCTAGCCCTAAACCCAAAGACTTTGGGTTTAATGTATGACTAGCGTACCTCGGTGGCATAGGGGCAGTCGAGTTCAGCTGTGGGTGCAGTGAGAGCTGTTGGCGACTGAGGGAGGCACCGGGTTCGCACGTATATTCGAATAAGGCACTATGCACGGCGCCGCGCGAGTATGATCTTCCCAGCATCGACAAGTAGGCTCTCAATGGGAAAAGTGCAGAAGGCACAGGTGGCTAGGCAAAGGCCGATGTGGTGGATCCAGTCCACCTTCCGCAATACACGCTCGGCTGCCGATGCATAAAACTTGCATCCGTATCGAGCTTCTAGCGAACAAAGGATCGGTAAAAAAAGAATTGCCATCTCGGAACGAAGAATATCAATGGCGCAAGTACAAGAGACCCTAAGGCTGCGAAAATGAGCTTCTCAGGTAAGGAGTCGGTCACATAAAGAGCAGGGAAATGCTGAGGGTCCACCACTTTCAGGCAAAACTCATTTAGAAACAAATTTGGGTAAGGGTGGAGCCACGGATGGTGGCAGAAGTGCACCACCTTGGACTTAGCCAAGGAAAACTGAAGTGCATGCCAAAGCATGTGCGCTTTGGAATATCGATAGATACGATTCAATGCCTGTTAGAGGCAACGCTTCAGAGTTGGCATCTGAGCCCCACCAAAAGAGATCAAAAGTTCGTCAATGTAGAGCGTAGCGAGAACATTTTCCTGTAGTTCCTAGGTGACTTATTAATGCTCAGGGCAAAAGAGTGTGACACTGAGGACTCTTCTCTGCTGGTCACCCAATTCCTGCTATATTGGACCTGAGAGGGCTACCCTAAATCGTACGCGGAATCGACGATCTTGCAAAAATGCAGATATAAAGATTGTAAGGCATCTTATCGCCTCCTTCGTGTGGAGACCCCATGATACCGTATCCCAATGCGATATTAGAGGCCTCCAGATCAAAAAACACTGGCGAAGTGCTGTATACGAAGGAAGGCCTAGCAGACGGCATTTTCCAGTCTGATCAGAGCATCCAACGTGGAGTGGAACTTTTGGAAGCTACACTGTGCAGAAGACAAATGGCCTCCGCTAATCTAACATTTACCAATATCTCCATCAACTTACAGGAGGTAGAAAAGATTAAGCGGAAACCGGTCGGGTATAGTGATTTCTCCATGGTTCGGGAAATGCGAGCACAGTAGCGATTCGCCAGGACTCTGGTAGGATACCCCCTACCCAGATCCTGCTGAACAAATCTAAGAGATCGGCTATGCCACGCTCACCCAGGTTTCAAAACATGACTCACGAGACATCGTCTGGACCAGGAGCGGTGTCCGCGCACACGAAGCGAGAGCGGGGTGCGGCTCTCCGCATTTGACACACTTAGCCACACACGATTTGAAATTATCGTGTCTAGCCTTGAAGCAACTTACACAGACCTCGGGTAACTCCGAGTTTGCACGTCGACAGAAGCGATTAAGATGGCCGAAGCAGTGACAGTAATAGCACCTTCGCGGCAGTGGCACGAATGCCTTCACGCGGTAGCGATAGCAACTAGCACGCGCCGACTCAGGGAGATTGTCAGTCGAATGTGACGAAGAGTTTAGGGGTGGGTCTCGAGGTCCTTCTCCGTTTTCTCACACGCTCGCCCTTGATCTTCCCATGGTAGACCAGCTCTAAGGTGAAGCCATCTATAGAGTAGTAAACAAGTTCCCTCTCATCAACTTCTCCTTTCACAAAGTTCATGGTAGAGTGCGGCGCCGCACTCACAGGCGTGCCATCAAGTGTCCGAAGGGCACTAATAAGGGCCACCTCGGAGTGATTCGAGGCATTCGCCAAATGGCTCCCCGTCCAAGAAACTGGTCACTTTCGGCTCTCTACCAATCACACTAGGTAAACTCTGAATGTGTGGCCCGACGTAATCGAGTTTCCGCTCTGCGCAGTTCTGCTCTTCGTCTGGGAGTCCCCACACGGGGGAGCAACGGGTCCGAACGTGCTGATCTTGGCTTGGTAACTTACCGAAACGGCAGCAGCCCCGTCCGTCTTCGCAGAAAGAGAGCCCCGAGACTTCGTCATTTTATTTTTAGGAGAGGAGGGCGGAGGATGAACCACCTTCTCCCCTTCGCCGGCAGGAGCCATCAGGCCAGATGGACCGGCCTCAGCAATATCCTTCTCCGAGATAGAGAAGGCCTTAGCTTTCTCAGGGGCACCACCCGTAGGAGATCTCTCGTCTCATTGTACAGTCTTATAGACCCGAGCCGTCTGAGGAAGACCTTGCACAGGAGCGGACTTAGGTTCGGTGCTTGTCACCGAGCCCAGGTTCGTCCCCATGGAAGGTCCCACCGTCTGGGGCTGGGTTGCCTCAGGGACCATGTCTATAAATGGGGGGGGGGCTCCATGTCACCCCCCGGACATCACAGGTCCGATCAACTTCAGTCGGGTAAAAGAGGGGGGGGGGAGTACTGTGGCCCCCTCTAAGCTCAAAATTAGAGCACGCTGGTCTTTGTAGGGAAGAGTCCGACGGGCCCTTTCTTGCCTCCTTCCCATAAGGAGGTTGGCCCTATCGTGCCGCTCCCACTGGAAATGGTCAATTATGGGCCGTCTGCCTTTCTTTACAGTCCCTTTGGAGAGTATAGGGGGAGACTGCCACTGGAAAGAGGGAGTCACCTGAGGGCCCCTCCAGAGAAAGGGTTGAGGGAGAGTCCCTTACACCCGTAGGCAAAGAAGAGGAGTAAAGCTAATATCCTGTTAAAGAGTTTTGGAGGCTCTCCTGCGCGAGCACAGGGGCGGGTCCTCCATTTATTCAGTGGAGCTGCCCGAAGGCGGCTTCGTCGGTGGTTAAGGAGAAAAGGTTGAATCTTTTCATCATCGGGCATTGGGACCTTATTAGTTATACGGGAAGCAAACACTAATCACCCCATGCAGCAGCCCGCTCTGCTCGGGAGGAACACGGCGCCGGCAGAACCAGCTGCCGCCATTTAGGACCACACCTTTCCACCTATTGGCCAGGCAGCCCTTCGGCATGGCGGCTCCACCTTGAGCTGGGCGTAAAATCGATAGCGAATGAAAGGAGCGAGAAAGGTGTGTATGGGGATGAAGTAGGTTGTGAAAAGCCCATCACCCCAAGCCGGAGCTGAGGGGTGATGAGTCATTGTCCCCTCCCCCCTCAACCCCATTCGGGATGGATGGTTGAGAGGAAGCTGGTCGGCGTCTACCCTGTTAAATTAGATGCCGACCATAGAGTGTTGTGGGTGTGGTAGGGAAAGTGAAGAAGTAGGGTAGAATTGCAGGCTGTCTAAAAGAAGAAGGAGAGGATAAGCAGAGTCATCAGCACGGCGGCCAGAAAGGCAAATCGCCGTGCCCATTACGGGAAAGCCAGCGGGATTGAAAACGCCAGGTAATCTCTGAATGAGGGACCCTGAGGTAATCGGGGCTCCGCTCTGGGCACTTTTGGTCTTCGTTAAGGACTCCCCACTTGAATACGGAAATAGGAGCGGCACCGTTCGTCAAGGCGCCTATTGCGGAGAGAGAGGAGCTACGCGTCTTCGTTTTGGTAGGGGCGGGGAATGAACCCGCTTCTCCCCTTCGCAGCCAGGAACCTTCTGTGAAATTAAGAAGGTATTGGCTGTCACAGGTGCACCAACCGGGAAAGGATATCCCTCATCTCCTTGTGAGGCGTCAGGCCCCTGCTCCTTCTGAGGAGAATCCTTCACAGGGGCGGACTCGGGTTCTGTGCTTGTCACCGAGCCCGTGATCGACCCCATTAAAGATTATACCGTCTGAAGCTGGGTCACACTGCTACCGTAATCCCCTGCACCCGTAGGCATAGGATACTCGTATGGTTTAGGGTTTAAGGTAAGAAACTAGTGGGTTGCTGCCCAATCCAAGTAGATTCTATATGGCAGCTAGGGTGAAACGAGGCAAATCATCTATAAAAGGTGGAGGAGACAACTTTGTGACAAAAAATTAAAAAACGAAGGTTTAAAAGATTCCTCCGCCAATATGAATCGAAGACGGGTGTGTTGAGGAATAGTTAAAAGGGTCGGGAAACAGGACAACCGGAGAAGGGCAAAATGGCTACAATCCAATAAAAGGTGGGCAACCGATTGGTCCCTACCACAAAAACGACAGCAATGGCTGATATGAGCATCACCCCAAACAAGAGGGCCGTGAGTAAGTCTTGTGTGGCCAATGCGAGCTCGGAAAAGAGCCACCTCCAACGACCGCATTCTATGACGACTCGAGGACCAAGAGCGAATAGAATTTTTAATTTTGTATACTTTGGATGATGAACAGTGATCCCATTCATTCTGCCACAGTTGAAAAATATATTTTCTTATTGAAGGAAAGTAGTCCCTAAAAGGCAGAGCCGAGTTCTCAGGGGACACAGAATCTGCTGAGCGGGCCAACCGATCAGCCTTTTCGTTGCCAAGGACCCCCACATGCCCAGGGACCCAGTAAAAATAATTATATATCGGGACGCATTTTGGATCAGCCAGTTGCAAATTTCTGCAACTAGGGGATGGGACGCATTAAAAGATCTAATTGACTGTAAGACACTCGAGTCGGGAAAAAAATGATAAAATCACTAAAAGGTAAAATTTGGATGAGTCTTAAGGCTAAAAGGATTGCTGAAAGTTCAGCGGTAAAAATGGATGCTGCTGGCGGCAAATATAGAATTAGGAATTCTCCTCCTGGGTAGATGGCTGCGGCGCCTACGCCACCGTCCGACTTAGAGCTATCCGTGTATAGTGGGCAGCATTGTTTGTGTGAGATAGAATGCTCTAAGAACAGGCTCTTAATGATGCGAGGGTCCATGTAGGACTTCTCCAGGCTCCACATGTTGGTACAAACTGTGGGGAGAGGAGCACGCCACCTAGGGGTCAGTAAGGATGGAAGGGTAAGGACCCTTGGAGCACCCAAGTTAGAGAGATGATCTCCTATGCGAAGGTTCAAAGGGCGGGGTAAAGATGGCAACTTATCATATGCCACCGTTGATTCAGCAGCATACAGGCATCTGTAGACCCCTGATACAGGGGCTTGCTCTACTCGGCAGAGGTATCGTATACAGATTTAGAGTACCCCACTCTCGCAGAAAAGGCTGTTGACTAGAGAAATACGGAAGGCTCCACTGGAAAGGCAAACTCCAAGGTTTCGAAAGGAGTTCAGCATTTTAATGGCTGAAGGGGAAGCCGATGAGTAAATTTGATAGCCATAATCCAATTTGTATTGGACGAGGGCTGTGTATAATGTCCACAATATTTGTCGATCGCTGCCCCACGAAGTGTGTGAGAAGACATTCAAAATGTCTAGAGCCCGCAGACAGCCCGTTCGAAGTCGGCGTAGGTGTAGTAACCAGGATAACTTTGAATCGAGAGTTACGCCAAGAAACCGAAACTCGGAGACAAACTCTATATCTTCGCTTGGAGGGAGATAGATGGCGGAACAAGAACCCCACTGCCTCTGTGGAAATACATTGCTTTGGTTTTGTTCGTAGAAAAGCGGAATCCCTTAAGTTGTGCTCTTTTAGATACAGCATCGACCGCCAGTTGTAGGCAACGCGCTGCTGATGGAAGGCGAAGTGAGGAACAGTATAGTGCTAAATCATTGACAAAGAGTTGCGGATACACCCTCTGGGAGAGACGAAATAATATCATTGATGGCAATTATAAAACATAAGACACTTAAAAGACTGCCCTGAGGAACTCCCTCCTCTAGGGGTTGCAGGTTAAAGTATGCATCTCCAACACGTTCCTTGAAGGATCGAGATGCTAAAAAACTTTGAATAAGGTAAAATGCCTCTCATCCCCCAGCCGTATAGCTGCTTCAAGAGGCCGTATCTCCATGTTGTGTTGTAGGCTTTCTCAATATCGAAAAATATGGCCAGAACGCTGTGCTTTAATTAGAAAGCTTTCCGGACCGATCCCTCGAAACGTACTAGTAGGTTAAGGGTGCTATGACCTTTGCGGAAGCCACATTGAAATGGAGAGAGAAGGTGATTGGTTTCTAGGAATCAGTTTAGGCGCTCTAATACCATTTTTTTCCAGCAACTTACTCAAACAGCTGGTGAGAGCTATAAGACGGTAGTGATCTGCATCCAACCCGTCCCTGCCCGGTTTGACCAAGGAAAGGATGATGCCAATGCGCCATGATAAGGGGTAAAAACCCTTCACCCATATAAGGTTGTACAAATCAAGTAAGAAGAGAATTGAGTGTGGATGTAGGTGCAAAATCATATCGAAATGGATCTCGTCAAGGCCAGGGGAAGTAGATCTGAAAAGGGACAAAGTGCTATACAGCGTTATATGGAAGGTTAGATTTTGTTGTGAAGTTGAGAGAATGAGATTCTTGCTTTGATTTGTAGGATTTAAAAGCCTTATCGTAACGCCTGGCACTGCTGACGGCGCGGAAATGGTCAGCAAAAGCATTGCTGACCCCAGGCCGTCATTCTCCAAGGAGCCGTGTAAGTTGAGAGTGGGGGTATGATGATCAGCATAACTGCCCCTGATCTTATTCATTCTCTTCCAGATCTTAGCGGTAGGTGTCATAGAGGAAATTAATGAAACGTAACGGCGCCATGAATTTCAGCGAGCCTGGCGAAGGGTTCTTTGGTGAAGCGCGCGAGCTCGGTTTCGGTCGACCTTGTTGCACAAAGTTGGGTTCTTTCGGAATCGGGCATGGGATAACTTAGTTTTTGATAGCTGTTGCACACGCCGAGCTCCACCGGGGCACGGTTGAGGGGCCCGTGGTGGGTCGCCTCCGTGGAATGGTATGTGTTGCTGCATTATAGATAGCCGATGTAAAGTATTCTACTGCCGCGTCCACTCCATTGAAGGTCCCCAACAAGGATGCACTTGTGAAGGACGCCTCTTTGAAACCTTCCCAATCTGCATGACCTAAGTCCCACTTAAAGGGCATGGTTGTATGAGGGCTAACTTGAAGGACGACAAGAAAATACGGAAGTTGTCACTTCCATGGAGATCGTCAAGAATTGAGCCATACAGGTGGCCTAAGTAATCAAGCTTTGGCAGAAGAAGTGATCTGTAGATCTTAAAGAAAGTGTGGCGCTCAGCTCCTTAGTGTAGCTTCGATAAAGAGTCCATAAGGGCTAGTATCTGGGCACATCTTCTCATGATGTCTTCAATATGATATCTTGGCTTGGTCGCTTACTAAAACGGCAACGGACCTGTCCGTACCCGGGACTCCTATGGAGGGTATGGAACCTTTAGTCTTTGGGGTCTTACGATGTTTTTTTTTATTTTTAGGGGAGGAGGGTGGGGAATTAAACTGCTTTTCTCCTCCGCCGAAAGGAGCCCCTAGGCCAGATAGAACGGCCTAAGAGATATCCTTCTCCGAAATGGAGAAGACATCACGGATCTCATTCGAGGAACCTTGTCTCTTCTTGAGCCGATGAACCTGTATCTGTCCGGCTAAAGGGGGAGAGGCGTACAGTGTATCCCCCCTATAACTGAGAACGCACGAGTGCGTGACATTGGAAGGGGCACAAACCGAAGTGCACTGCAATCTTTTGCGCCCCTAAGGGGGTTGGCCCTATCGAGCTGCTCCCGCGGGATGGGTATTTGTTTTTAGGGAGCCCATCAGGCGATTGCCTGCTTCGCCCTAAGTAACCGTAGACGATACAACCTACTACTAGGCTATATAAAGAAACGAGTAACAAAAAAAACAAAGAAAAAATACCAATATGTAGATAAAAAAACGCTAAAAACGACAAGGGCTAAAAAAAAAGAAAAAAACAAGATGGAAGCGCGCTCCGGCACCAATGGTAGGCTTGCCGCTCCTCCGCCGCAGTAACATACACAAAATAGCAGTCAAATAAAGGGGAGGAGGCCAGCCTCCTCCCAAAAGTCGTAAAGTCCACAATTCAGTGTGCACGAACTCGTCTCGAGTACAAGGGGCAAACGGTAGCGACCCCGCTCATTCCGGTACAGGGACGGATAACGTGCGCGAAGATCGACCAGACGGACATTAAAGAAGAATGTGCCGAACAGTCTGGGGGATAACTCAGTCTTCTCAGTAGGGCGCAGGCGAGTGCACCATTAAATGGCGTTTCGTCCCTCGAGTGTTCAATTCAGAGACGACAGAAAGCAACCTAAAGCCGTCGCGGCATGGGGGGGTAAGTCCATGGAAACAGTCGCGGCGCAAAGGCACGCAACTTTATGTTCCACTCGACATACTCCTATTTTCTTTGCCAAGCAGCCTAGAGAATTACTTGTATTTCTGGCATGTAATCGGTGTGAGGAAGAGCGAAACGCTGGTCTGGTTGCAAAGTCCTCACGGTTTCTTTTGCGCCCTCATCGGCACGCTTATTCCCCGCAATTCCTACATGCCCTTCAACACAGCAGAATATAATCTCTACATCTGTGCTGTCACGGATATCGAAAAGCAAGGGATGTGAAGATTCCAATGCCCCGAGATCACTCAGGGAGCTTTATGAGTCGCTTTAAATCACAATTCGGTCTCGGAACCTTGCACGTTGCGTTCTTCCCCTTACCGAGCGGTGCATTGCAACCAACTCGGCCGTGAAGACAGGCGCAGCCCCTGGAACAGCCACGCCAACTTCAAACAGGGGATATGGCGTGGAAACCGACCCCCCCTCCCTCTTGGGACTTGGCGCAATCTGTATACACTGGCACGGTTCCAGTGGAGGATGAGAGCGGGGGGGGGAGGATGAGAGCGGGGGGGGAGGATGAGAGCGGGGGGGGAGGATGAGAGGGGCGGGGGAGGATGAGAGCGGGGGGGGAGGATGAGAGCGGGGGGGGAGGATGAGAGCGGGGGGGGAGGATGAGAGCGGGGGGGGAGGATGAGAGCGGGGGGGAGGATGAGAGCGGGGGGGGGAGGATGAGAGCGGGGGGGGAGGATGAGAGCGGGGGGGAGGATGAGAGCGGGGGGGGAGGATGAGAGCGGGGGGGAGGATGAGAACGGGGGGGGGAGGATGAGAGTGGGGGGGAGGATGAGAGCGGGGGGGGAGGATGAGAGCGGGGGGAGGAGGATGAGAGCGGGGGGAGGAGGATGAGAGCGGCGGGGGGGAGGATGAGAGCGGGGGGGAGGATGAGAGCGGGGGGGAGGATGAGAGCGGGGGGGAGGATGAGAGCGGGGGGGAGGATGAGAGCGGGGGGGAGGATGAGAGCGGGGGGGAGGATGAGAGCGGGGGGGGAGGATGAGAGCGGGGGGGGAGGATGAGAGCGGGGGGGAGGATGAGAGCGGGGGAGGATGAGAGCGGGGGGGAGGATGAGAGCGGGGGGGAGGATGAGAGCGGGGGGGAGGATGAGAGCGGGGGGGAGGATGAGAGCGGGGGGGGAGGATGAGAGCGGGGGGGAGGATGAGAGCGGGGGGGAGGATGAGAGCGGGGGGGGAGGATGAGAGCGGGGGGGGAGGATGAGAGCGGGGGGGGAGGATGAGAGCGGGGGGGGAGGATGAGAGCGGGGGGGGAGGATGAGAGCGGGGGGGGAGGATGAGAGCGGGGGGGGGAGGATGAGAGCGGGGGGGGAGGAATGAGAGCGGGGGGAGGAATGAGAGCGGGGGGGAGGGGAGGGGGGATGAGAGCGGGGGGAGGATGAGAGCGGGGGGAGGATGAGAGCGGGGAGGAGGGGAGGGAGGATGAGAGCGGGGGGGAGGATGAGAGCGGGGGGGAGGGGAGGGAGGATGAGAGCGGGGGGGAGGGGAGGGAGGATGAAAGCGGGGGGGAGAGAGGATGAGAGCGGGGGGGGGAGGATAAGAGCGGGGGGGGGGAGGATGAGAGCGGGGGGGGGAGGATGAGAGCGGGGGGGGGGAGGATGAGAGCGGGGGGGGGAGGATGAGAGCGGGGGGGGAGGATGAGAGCGGGGGGGGGAGGATGAGAGCGGGGGGGGAGGATGAGAGCGGGGGGGGAGGATGAGAGCGGGGGGGAGGATGAGAGCGGGGGGGGGAGGATGAGAGCGGGGGGGAGGATGAGAGCGGGGGGGGAGGATGAGAGCGGGGGGGAGGATGAGAGCGGGGGGGAGGATGAGAGCGGGGGGGAGGATGAAAGCGGGGGGAGGAGGATGAGAGCGGGGGGAGGAGGATGAGAGCGGGGGGGGAGGATGAGAGCGGGAAGGGGAGGATGAGAGCGGGAAGGGGAGGATGAGAGCGGGGGGAGGAGGATGAGAGCGGGGGGAGGAAGGATGAGAGCGGGGGGAGGAAGGATGAGAGCGGGGGGGGAGGATGAGAGCGGGGGGAGGAAGGATGAGAGCGGGGGGAGGAAGGATGAGAGCGGGGGGAGGAAGGATGAGAGCGGGGGGAGGAAGGATGAGAGCGGGGGGAGGAAGGATGAGAGGGGGGGGGGAGGATGAGAGCGGGGGGAGGAAGGATGAGAGCGGGGGGAGGAAGGATGAGAGCGGGGGGAGGAAGGATGAGAGCGGGGGGAGGAAGGATGAGAGCGGGGGGAGGAAGGATGAGAGCGGGGGAGGAAGGATGAGAGCGGGGGAGGAAGGATGAGAGCGGGGGAGGAAGGATGAGAGCGGGGGGGAGGAAGGATGAGAGCGGGGGAGGAAGGATGAGAGCGGGGGGGAGGAAGGATGAGAGCAGGGGGGAGGAAGGATGAGAGCGAGGGGAGGGAAGATGAGAGCGCGGAGGATGAGAGCGGGGGGGAGGGGAGGGAGGATGAGAGCGGGGGGGAGGGGAGGGAGGATGAAAGCGGGGGGAGAGAGGATGAGAGCGGGGGGGAGGGAGGATGAGAGCGGGGGGAGGGAGGATGAGAGCGGGGGGAGGGAGGATGAGAGCGGGGGGAGGGAGGGTGAGAGCGGAGCGGGGGGAGGGAGGGTGAGATCGGAGCGGGGGGAGGGAGGGTGAGAGCGGAGCGGGGGGAGGGAGGGTGAGAGCGGAGCGGGGGGAGGGAGGGTGAGAGCGGAGCGGGGGGAGGGTGGATGAGAGCGGGGAGAGGGTGGATGAGAGCGGGGAGAGGGTGGATGAGAGCGGGGGGAGGGTGGATGAGAGCGGGGGGAGGGTGGATGAGAGCGGGGGGAGGGTGGATGAGAGCGGGGGGAGGGAGGATGAGAGCGGGGGGAGGGAGGATGAGAGCGGGGGAGGGAGGATGAGAGCGGGGGGAGGGAGGATGAGAGCGGGGGGAGGGAGGATGAGAGCGGGGGGAGGGAGGATGAGAGCGGGGGGAGGGAGGATGAGAGCGGGGGGAGGGAGGATGAGAGCGGGGGGAGGGAGGATGAGAGCGGGGGGAGGGAGGATGAGAGCGGGGGGAGGGAGGATGAGAGCGGGGGGAGGGAGGATGAGAGCGGGGGGAGGGAGGATGAGAGCGGGGGGAGGGAGAATGAGAGCGGGGGGGAGGGAGGATGAGAGCGGGGGGAGGGAGGATGAGAGCGGGGGTAGGGAGGATGAGAGCGGGGGTAGGGAGGATGAGAGCGGGGGTAGGGAGGATGAGAGCGGGGGTAGGGAGGATGAGAGCGGGGGGAGGGAGGATGAGAGCGGGGGGAGGGAGGATGAGAGCGGGGGAGGATGAGAGCGGGGGGGGAGGGATGAGAGCGGGGGGAGGGATGAGAGCGGTGGGAGGATGAGAGCGGGGGGAGGGATGAGAGCGGGGGGAGGGATGAGAGCGGGGGGAGGATGAGAGCGGGGGGGGGAGGATGAGAGCGGGGGGGAGAGGATGAGAGCGGGGGGGAGGATGAGAGCGGGGGGGGAGGATGAGAGCGGGGGGGGGAGGATGAGAGCGGGGAGGGGGAGAATGAGAGCGGGGGGGGAGGATGAGAGCGGGGGGGGAGGATGAGAGCGGGGGGGGAGGATGAGAGCGGGGGGGGGCGATGAGAGCGGGGGGGGGCGATGAGAGCGGGGGGGGGGGCGATGAGAGCGGGGGGGGGGCGATGAGAGCGGGGGGGGGGGGCGATGAGAGCGGGGGGAGGGACGATGAGAGCGGGGGGAGGGACGATGAGAGCGGGGGGAGGGACGATGAGAGCGGGGGGAGGGAGGATGAGAGCGGGGGAGGGAGGATGAGAGCGGGGGAGGGAGGATGAGAGCGGGGGGAGGGAGGATGAGAGCGGGGGGGAGGGAGGATGAGAGCGGGGGGAGGGAGGATGAGAGCGGGGGGAGGGAGGATGAGAGCGGGGGTAGGGAGGATGAGAGCGGGGGTAGGGAGGATGAGAGCGGGGGGAGGGAGGATGAGAGCGGGGGGAGGGAGGATGAGAGCGGGGGGAGGGAGGATGAGAGCGGGGGGAGGGAGGATGAGAGCGGGGGGAGGGAGGATGAGAGCGGGGGGAGGGAGGATGAGAGCGGGGGGAGGGAGGATGAGAGCGGGGGGAGGGAGGATGAGAGCGGGGGGAGGGAGGATGAGAGCGGGGGAGGATGAGAGCGGGGGAGGATGAGAGTGGGGGGAGGGATGAGAGCGGGGGGGAGGGATGAGAGCGGGGGGAGGGATGAGAGCGGGGGGAGGGATGAGAGCGGGGGGAGGGATGAGAGCGGGGGGAGGGATGAGAGCGGGGGGAGGGATGAGAGCGGGGGGAGGAATGAGAGCGGGGGGAGGATGAGAGCGGGGGGAGGATGAGAGCGGGGGGAGGATGAGAGCGGGGGGAGGATGAGAGCGGGGGGAAGATGAGAGCGGGGGGAAGATGAGAGCGGGGGGGGAGGATGAGAGCGGGGGGGGGGAGGATGAGAGCGGGGGGGGGATGAGAGCGGGGGGGAGGATGAGAGCGGGGGGGGAGGATGAGAGCGGGGGGGGAGGATGAGAGCGGGGGGGGGAGGATGAGAGCGGGGGGGAGGATGAGAGCGGGGGGGGAGGATGAGAGCGGGGGGGGGATGAGAGCGGGGGGGGGATGAGAGCGGGGGGGGACGATGAGAGCGGGGGGGGACGATGAGAGCGGGGGGGGGACGATGAGAGCGGGGGGGGGGACGATGAGAGCGGGGGGGGGGACGATGAGAGCGGGGGGGGGACGATGAGAGCGGGGGGGGACGATGAGAGCGGGGGGGGGGGATGAGAGCGGGGGGGGAGGATGAGAGCGGGGGGGAAGGATGAGAGCGGGGGGGACGATGAGAGCGGGGGGGACGATGAGAGCGGGGGGGGACGATGAGAGCGGGGGGGGGGACGATGAGAGCCGGGGGGGACGATGAGAGCGGGGGGGGACGATGAGAGCGGGGGGGGGGACGATGAGAGCGGGGGGGGGACGATGAGAGCGGGGGGGACGATGAGAGCGGGGGGGACGATGAGAGCGGGGGGACGATGAGAGCGGGGGGACGATGAGAGCGGGGGGAGGATGAGAGCGGGGGGAGGATGAGAGCGGGGGGAGGATGAGAGCGGGGGGAGGATGAGAGCGGGGGGAGGATGAGAGCGGGGGGAGGATGAGAGCGGGGGGAGGATGAGAGCGGGGGGAGGATGAGAGCGGGGGGAGGATGAGAGCGGGGGGAGGATGAGAGCGGGGGGAGGATGAGAGCGGGGGGAGGATGAGAGCGGGGGGAGGATGAGAGCGGGGGGAGGATGAGAGCGTGGGGAGGATGAGAGCGTGGGGAGGATGAGAGCGGGGGGAAGGAGCAGGGTGAGAGGGTGAGGAAGGAGCAGGTTGAGAGGGTGAAGAAGGAGCAGGGTGAGAGGGTGAGGAAGGAGCAGGTTGAGAGGGTGAAGAAGGAGCAGGGTGAGAGGGTGAGGAAGGAGCAGGGTGAGAGGGTGAGGAAGGAGCAGGGTGAGAGGGTGAGGAAGGAGCAGGGTGAGAGGGTGAGGAAGGAGCAGGGCGAGAGGGTGATTAAGGAAAAGATATAGGAGGCAAGGGAGACTAAATTACGGTAGGAGACTTAGAAAACTGCACATAGGTAAGGGGCAAGGAAGAAGGGAGCGGGGTACGAGGCAAAGAAGATGGAACCGGGTGAACTTCCGCCCGGACAATGATATCGGGGATGCCAACGGGGAAGGCCAACGAAGACCGGGGAGGATAAGACATTAAAACAGAGGACGCCTCAACAACAGACTTGGTGGCCAAACCATCGTCATCAGAGGCAGCGCGCTTGGACTTCGAACGGGGTGAGGATGAATCCTTCCGTTTACGCTGAGGCAAAGGAACGGGAGAAACAGCAGAGGCAGACGCCTGGAGGAACTGCCGGATATCCTCCAGCGTCTTAGCTCGGTTGGCCCCACGGTCGGCGACAGAGGGAGGAACATGAAAAGAGACCAATGACAAAGGAGAGGGTGCAACTGAGGAACCGCGAAGAGGGACCGAAGGCAGATGAGAAGGAGCAACAGAGGGACCACGAGAAGATAAAGGAGGAGTGGGACGACCGGGAGGAGGACGGGGGGACCCTGCATTCCGGATGACGTCAGAGAAGAGATGGTCGGAGGAGGCAAGCTGTGCCCGCGCCCTACGGTGAGCCTCACGGAAGTCCAGACTGAGGGAGTCCCGAACAGCCAGGACCTCCTCCTCAAAAAGGAATACGGGACAAGAAAGCGAAGCCGCGCTATGGGAACCTCCACAATTGGCGCAACCTTCATGATTCCCACAAGTGGGGCAATGATACGCAAACGCACAGGAAACACAGCGACGAGCCTGCCTGCAATTGCTGCTCATATGGCCAAACTAGTGGAAATTAAAACAATGTCGAGGAGCTCAACATAACGGGACACAGGGACACTAAGATAACCAGCACGAACAAACTGGGGCAGATCCAATATTCAAAAGTAACTATGAACGTACTCTTACGAATCTTAGCGGGACCAACAGACTTTGAAACCCTATAAAGGTCGGTAACCCTCTGGGACGAAAGTTTATCCTTTAGTCTCGAAACATCATATTGCAATAATTCGTTTGAACGAATCACTCCCTTAACAAAATTAAGGCGAAGGTTGGGGACAACCGCAACCGGTACCTCCGAAATGGAAGACAAATCCCTCACAGCACCACACTGCTTTCCCGAAGATACCTCTACCACTAAATTGCCACTACCACGTATCCACATACGGCGGGCCCACTACAGCGGCACTCAAACCTCATTCAAATCAAACACGTCCAATTTAGAAAGCAGCGGCCTGGAACTTTAATTCGGCACCAGGAAACGAGGATAATCTAAATCAGGATCCATGTCTTCTGAAAAGGAATCTAACAAGCGCGGAAAAGAGGCCTTATTGACAGGCGTAGTAGAATATAAAAGGGGGTGCGAACTCGCGCAGCGCAGTCACTGTCTACCGTCGAGACACCTACTCGGGGCGCCAGCCCAACCAGGAGGGTAAGCCCGTCGACCCCTGACCCAACCATCGTTTTAAAAAAAACCGGCCAGCCTCGGAAATTTACCGGTTGGTGAAGCAAAGACCACTAAGAGCGCCACGATGGCTCAGGCACCCACTACCAACACAGGCAGGACCAGCTAAAGGGTCGCGCCCCCTGACAGACGGCTCTGATACACCGAGATCGACAAACAAACGTAGATGGAAGGACGATGCAGGGTGAAAGAGAATTGGTACAAAAGACTAAGTAGGGGTTAGCAAAAGGAGAAAAAGGATGCCAAGCTGGGGCCGGACGGGGCGCCGAGTCCCGCCAGCATGGCGGCCAGGAGAGAAAATCGCCGTGTCCCTTAGGGGCGAAATGCAATTAAGTCTTCTCAAAATCACATCCAACTTTTGGGACCTTCGCTCCAGAATTCGCCAAATTTCAACCCAGTAGAATTTGTTGGTGATAATCAAGCCATACACTTGTAAGCATCTGCGTTTGCTTATTGGACGAAAATAAATCATTATCAGTGGAGATGTCACCACACCTTTGTGCTCTCCAGCAAGCCAAAATAAATCTAAGCAGTCCTGAAAACAAGCGACATTAAGGCAAATATTGACTGCATGCATTATTTGATTAATAAAATGGGTGTGGAATATCATAATTTGAAGGTGAAATTAAAAAAAAAAAGATTAACCATACTAAAATATGCATACCGATTAGTTCTATAAATTTTCTTAGGGAAAAATTATTAGTCTATACTTATGGCCACGACAAAACAACCCCACCCCCCACACTGCCGTGGGGCCGCTCCCACTAATCTATTCTTGGGTTTAGGACATTTCACTGCTCTAGTCCTAGGTACGTTTATATGTGGCGTTTGCACTTCTTCAGTGGCGCAGAGCGGAAGTTACTTAGTGGACGGTCGCATGCAAAGTGCGAAGTTAGCAACTGAGCAGCAAGATACGCAGGGCAATCTAGTATATTCCTTGCCTTCTTATACTAATTATATCAACAATGCGGCCAAGAGTTAAAGATCTCGTGCGACACCCAAATTAGACCCGAAATCTTATGTTGGCCTTTCGGCTAGCCAGTAAGACATTACTCTCTAAGTCTCAAGTAAGCATACAAGGAAGCCTTGCTAGAATCGCCAAGGAAACTTGAGAGCTACGGTTTGAAAGCAGTTTAAATATTGATAAAAGAAATGCAAACAAATTAGTGAAAATACTTTTACGCTACTTAGTTTAAAAAAAATAGGGAATTGTGCACAAAATACCAGATTTACTTAATATCCGGCAATTTTGGGATATTTAGGATAGAGTTACTAGATGGATACGATATAAAAATTGGCAAAGCAATGCACGGGTGCATTAACTATAAAAGTGCTTCATATTAACGGTGCCCAAAAGCGCCGAATATTATTAAGCATAAAAATAAGAGCTAAAAGTAAAAAGGAAGCTCGTTAAATAGAGTGCAAAATCGCAAGTTCTAGTTTCCTGTTCGTCTCTTGACATTCATGCAAGTGTCACATCTTGTTTGGAAAATAATCCAAGTCTAGAATTTCTTTACAAATACATTAAAAACAACACTAAAGCTAATAGGACTCTTAAAACGGCATTAGAAAAAATTCAATTGTATCCAGTTAGTCTGCATTTGCAATCGATTGATTTTGTCGAAGTTGATTCAAAAGTTAGTCCTTTCCAATTACTTCAGCAAGTCTTGCGGTAGATGAACTTTTCTGTCAACATCACTGTCAATAATATCACCTGCAAAAAAATAAATTATAATATTGTCCACACTAAATCGACTTAAATATTTTAAGATACATTTTAATAAACATACTTGCACCCTCCGTTATCTGTAGGTTTCGCTCTTGAGTTAGGGTGCATTCATCTCTGAAATAAACCACTTTAATTAAAAACAAATTCAGAACTATTCTTCCATATTTATGCATAGTCTAGTTACATTGCCTAATGTAGAATTGTTAGTAATTGTATAAAAACACAAAAAACAAATGAAAATATTCAAGAGTTTTTAGGCAAGATTATTTTAGTTTGGGGGCTAAAAACAAGCATGGGTAAGTGACATCAGATTAGAAGCAAAAGTTACGAATAGAAATTTGATCGATTAAACGCCAAACAGTTTTGAGCCTACTATAAATTCTGCATCAAGGCTACCAAATGCTTGAAAGAAGATTAATTTGGCTACTATCCCCTAATGCTAGTCCAGAATAAAAAGTAAACGTGTAAAGGAGCCTAAAAAAATTACACTAAAAACAAAAGAATTTGTAAAACCGTTGGAAAAAGGAAGCACATGATCCCCCGGCGCAGGATCACGAGACCAATAGCAAAGAGTGAAATAAAATGGAAGAGACAACCCCTTCCAAAAGTTCAGCTATTCCATATGTCTATGTCTATGTGAACTAACGCGTGCCGACGACAGAACAAGCGGTAGCAATAAAGCTTGTCCGAATACCGGGACAGGTAAAAAGCGCAAAGATCACCCAAACAGGGATATTTAACAAAAAATATGCATAACAATCCTATGGACAACACATTCTTCTAGCAGTAAGGTGCAGGGAAGCGTTCCATCAAATGGCGATTCATCCCAAGTGTGTCCAATTCGAAGAAGAGAGAAAGCGACCCGAAGTCGTCGCTGCATTGTGGGATAGGTCCATTGGACAGGTCGCGGTGCAATGGCACAACTTTAAGTTTCCCTCGGCAGTCTCGCATCTTCTTTGCCAAGCAGCCGGGAGAGCTGCTTGAATTCATGCCTTGTAGTCGTAGTGAGGGAGAGCAAAACACTGGTCTGGTCACACGGTCCTGGTGGACTATTTGGTGCCCTCATCGTCGTAGTCATTTCCATAGGTGCGCGTTATCGCGATAAATTATCACGATAATGCTATCGGATTATCGGTCATCCGATATTTTTCCGCATTATCGATTCATCGGTATTGCCGATACTTTTCGTTCCAAACTAGCGATAATCGATAATTTCAGTTTTTGGTTCCAGTTGAGAACATAGGCGAGCCGCGCGTGCCTTGGAGGCAGAAATAGGTACATCCGACCTGGGAGGAAGATCCTCAAAACCTATGAGGAGATGAAGGAGAGCCTCACCAGGTAAGAAAGTAAGAAACAATATTCAAATGTTCTTACTATTATAAAGTAACGCTATATAGAGTCAATAATCAATATTTTATTATAATTTTGGATTTTTCGATTTATCGGTTATCACCTTATCGGGCGATAGATTTATCACCAGTTATCGTTTATCGGTTATCGCCGATAAGGTTATCGTTATCCTAATATTTTTTTTCATTATCGCACCCACCTATTGTCCTTCCCCGCAATTCTCACTTATACAGGAATTCAGCAGAAGATAATTTAGATATCCGTCCGGGTGGCCAAATCCGTGACGTCACGGATATCGCGAGAGCAGTCAGGTAAATTTGTGATTTGCTAAAGATCACAATAGAGTCTCAAAACCGAAACCGAGTGTTGTATTGCAGCTAGCTCGCCCGTGAAGACAGACGCAGCGCCTGGCAGAGCCACGCCGACTTCAAACAGAGGGGATACATCGTGGAAGCCGACCCCCTCTTGGAACTTTGAGCCATCCCTATACACAGACACGGTACTAGCGTGAAATTTATTGTCCTCCAAAAAGGCCTTAGTGTGCACGGAGCAGGGCAAACAACATCTCGCCAACATCGACAAGTAGGCTCTCAATGTAAGACTTGCGGAAAGCAACGGTCGCGAGGCGGAGACCGGTATGCGCACGAGTCCACCTTCCGCAATACACACACTGCTGCGGATGCCTACACCTGACAACCGCAGTCTAGCTAAGAAAGAGCAAAGGATAGATAAAGAAGTAAGGCAGTAGCCCTATCACCACCCTTGGTGCTCTACCCCACAAAACCAAAAATATACATAGGGCGGGTACAAGAGATTCTAAGGCTGCGAATACCAATATCGCAGTGAGGCGTCAGGCAAAAACAAGACTAAGGAAACTGAGTGTCGTAGAATGGACTCTCGACGATATACCATATATAACTATTCGTTGAGGAAACTATTCAATTATATTTAGAGTGCGTGGTTATTTGGTTGACCGATATTATTTATCTTCAATAGGCTTAAGAAGTGGAACTGAGCTAAAGGATAATAATATGGCTATCATTAATAAAATAGAGTTATTAATAAAACTATCAACAACACACAAAACGGAAAATGTTGACATAAACAGAGAATGGAAAGGGTCGTGGGAAATCTGGCTAATCCAAGGATTAAGATTTGGGAGAGATTTAAAAAAGTTAAAACAAATAAAAATTAAAGGGATAGGATGGTTCGCTAAACCATTTAAAGCACAGGATAGAGTTGACAAAAGGTTAAATACTCCAAGGTAATGTTCAGCTTACGTAATAACAAGTTGTTGTGCAGAGGAAGGCGACGCGAAGGAATCTTCGGTCCGCTGGCAAGTTCCAGCCGAAGGGGGGGAGGGGGTAAATGATCCTGACGTGACGTCTTGGGAATGAGCACCGTTTCTTGACGAACGGGCTTGAAGAACAATGGCTGTTCTACGTTGTTCTCTTCTGAACAACAGGGCGGGGTGAGAACCGTCTCTTGTCTACGGGCTCAAAGAACAATGGCTGTTCTAACGTTCACGTTCTGAACAACAGGGGGGGAGGGTGAGAACCGTCTCTTGTCAACGGGCTCAAAGAACAATGGCTGTTCTAATGTTGTTCTCTTTCTGAACAACAGGGAGGGCTTTGTGGACTTGGCGTCTTGAAGGCTCGAACCTTGGCACTCAAGGGATATTGTCCTCTTCTGGACAATGATGGTGGATCTCGAGGTAGAGGGCCCTGGTGCACAAGGTTAGACCGGATCGACGGGATGTCTCGCGAAGCTAATCTGGATCTCAAATCTGTTCTTATTGGTAAAGTTCATATAAATAGTCGAGCCATCCCCTTGGCGTAGGGAAAAATGGAGTGGGGGCTTCGAGGGAATGCCCAGGCTTCGCCTGAGAACAATACCTTATCTGCCCATAAGCCTAACCAGAAAATGAAGTTGTTCTCGGGCAGTGATGCGTAAACTCATCCACATTTAGTGCACCTATCCCCAACTGGTCGATCAGGTAGTAAAGCCTTGATCCATGGGATTGATTAAGTAATCTCCCCTAGGGGATGACTACTTTTCAAATCTCTGAACAAGAGAATGGGCCTCGGCACCTGTGCAACACCGCGGTGGAAGTCCCCCGTGTCGTAGTGTCTGACAATTTCATGTACGCAGAAATACCAGGGCCGTCTTACACTCGGCCGACCACCACGCTAACGGTCAGTATGAAAAACGTCCAGGCGTTGTAGGAATAGTAGTTAGGCCCACAACGGTAAGGTTGCTTTCTCTCCGGTAGAGCAGGCTTAGTCTGAAGAGAGGTCAAGTGGTAGGGCAAGGTTCGAGTGATTAAAATAAAAAAAAAAATCAAGGGAAATGGGGACATTATTGTCACGGGATGCAAAAGTCAATCACCCCGCACAGTAAGCCACCTGCGAGGGGTGATTACAGAGCCGAAAAGGCCAGCTGGAATCTTTAGAGGCCAATCCTCCCGCCCGGTTACCAGACAGCCCATCAGCTTGGTGGCTCCAATTTAGGTTCTGCGTAAAATTAATAAAAGAAAGAAAGGGTATATGAGAGAGGCGAAGGTGGAGGAGAGAAAGATTGTTAACCTCCTTCCCCCCTCAAACAGTAGATCAGTCTAGGGGACACGCAGTATTGACAGTATGGCGCAGGCGAGAGCTCCATCAAATGGAGGTTTGTTCCCCAACGATTGTGTCCAATACTGAGACGACAGAAAGCAACCTGAAGCCGTCGCGGCGCAATGGCACGCAACTAAGTTCCTAGGGACCTTCTCCCATCTTCTTTGCCAAGCAGCCCGGAGAGTTGCCCGTATTCCTGCCATGTAATCGGTGTGAGGAAGAGCAAAACGCTGGTCTCGTCACCTAGTACTCGCGGACTTTGACTCCATCGGTACGCTCATTCCCCGCAATTCATACATGCCTAAGAACCCAGCAGGAAGTAATCTCGACATCCGCCAGGCTCGCCAAAAACATGGCGTCACGGATATGGAAAACCAGGGGATGCCGAGATTCCAATGCCCCGAGAGCACTCAGGACGCTTTGAGAGTCGCTATACATCACAATACGGTCTCCGAACCGGGCAAGTCGCGTTATCTCCAGTACCGAGCTTTGTATTGCAACCATCTCGGCCGTAAAGACAGACGAAGTGCCTAGCAGAGTCCCGCTGACTTCAAACAGAGGGGATACGGCGTGGAAGCCGACCCCCTCTTTTAAGTTGGAGCCATCCGTATACACTGGCACAGTTCCAGCGTTACACGAAGTGTGCTCAAATAAGGCTAAAAAGAATACTCCCGGCGCTGTAGAAGTTTTGGGGACAGAGGTGTGGACAAATAGTCAGGTGGTACCTTTCAAGGGGCGATCTGGCCACAACAAGGGTCCCTACTAGCTGGAGAAGGAGACCTAGCTCTCTAAGGAGTTTGCTAAACTTAAACCCAAAGGGATTAAGATATGACACCGTCAAAGTCAGCTGCGAATGCAGTGAAAGCCGTTTGCGACTGAGGGAGGCGCCAGGCTCGCGTGTAAAAGCGAATTATGCACTCTGCAGGGCGCAGAGCGAGTGGCATATCCCCTGCTTCGACAAGTAGGCTCTAAATGTGGGAAGTGCGGAAGACACCGGTCGCCAGGCAAAGGCCGGTGTGGTGGATCGAGTCCCCCTTCTGCAATACATGCTCGGCTGCGGATGCATAAAACTCATCCGTAGTAGAGCTTCGAACGAAAAATGGATCTAAAGAGAAGTAATGCAGTAGCTCTATTAGTTCCCCAGGCGATGAACGTCACGGAACGAAAAATGTCCATGGCGTGGATACAAAAGACCCTAAGGCTGCGAATACGAGCTTCCCAGGTAAGGCGTCGGTCAAATACAATACCAAGGAAACAGTGCGATGTACCATTTCCAGGCAAACCCCGTTAAGATAAAATCTGGGTCAGGGTCGAGCCACGTATTGTGGCAAAAGCGTTTCACCTTAGTATGTGCACTTCGAAATATCGAGAGACATGGTTAAATGCCCGTTGGAATAGACGCTCCAGAGTTGGCATCTCGGAGATGCATGCCATTTATGTTAGACATGGAGTCTCCATTCTTAACAAATGTCATGCCTCGCTCACTCACGTGTCTAAGCATGGTACACGGGATATCTCCGGACCACGGGCGGTGTCCGCGCACAAAGCGAGAACGGAACGCAATTCACTCAAAGTAAATCTGTCGTTGAAGTCCTCTCTTCTACACCTATGCTAGAGGGGTCTTTACCGTTAGGTGAAGACATGTATGCCCGCCAAAAAGAAAGGCGGGCATGCTTTGAAACATCGTAACCTAGCCCTAGCTCGACGTAATTCACCGAAAATTAAGTCTTTTGGGCGGCGCTTATACCGCATGTAGGCATAATTCTTCTGTTTTACGGCCTTCTTACACTCGTTCGACCACCACCAGACCGGTCGGCGTACAAAACGTCCAGACGCTCTCGGGATAGTAGTTAAGCCCACGGCGATGAGGTTGCCGGAGAAGAACACAAGGTCCTCATCTATCGACCTAAACTCTTCGACCGCGCCAAGTACCACCGAGGTGGGCTCTCTGGCGGTAGTGGCACAGAAAAGGCTACTTGAATAGAAAGGATCACTACCATAGAGGTCATGGGCCACCCCAACCCAAATCTGGCTGTGCATCTGTAGAGCACAAATATATCGAGACGGGAAAACTAAGCGGTTTTTGGTCAGTGATGCGTAAACTCATCCACATTTATGACACCCATCTCCATCTCGTCAATCAGGTCGGCAAGGACTTGACCCCTGGAATTAATCGAGATCTCTCCCCAGAGGGAGTGTCTACCGTTAAGATCTCGGAGCAAGTGAAAGGGCTTCGGCAATGGTGCTACGACGCCGCGGAAGTACCCCACGTCGAAGTCGGCTGAGGGTGGAATGTATGCGGAAATAACTATACTTCCTATCCAGGTGCAGCTGCACAGCTTGTGCCTGAAATGAGGCATCTAAAGCCAAGCCAAGAATGACGACATCATGCGGGGTGTAAATCGCGCATCCACCTGCCCGGGCCCGATCCCGGGTTGGTGGGGTCGCTAAGCCATCATACCCCCGAAGGGTGATAGAGAACGTTCCTAGCATGGTCTCTGCAAAAATTAAGTTAATCGGGAAGCGGAGAAGAATTGCCTCTGCGAATCCTCCGATTTGGCCTAGAGTCCGCTACCCGCATTGGAGGAGATGCGGGGTCCCTCTTCGAAGAGATAACCTTCACGAGAATAGCAATATCCTTTCCGAAGGCAGAATTATGGGCGTTATTGGCCGGAAAATGTGCTGAAGGCGCTGTCGGCTCCAAGGAGTTATCGGAGGAGGTTGGACTCGCCATGCAAGTCTTTTCCTCTCTCCGTTGCGCAACTTTAGGCGAGAGGGACGGCTAGGGAGGCGGGGGTCCCTCTTTTGGAGGATTCACCGTCTCGAGCCACCCAGCCTAACACTGGCTGTGGGCAAGGGAGCCTAAACTCCTTTAGTTCTGTCGTCCTTTCGGGGGGGGGGGGGGCAGCTTTAGGAACCCAGAAGATGGCCATGGCCTCGCAACCAACTTCATGGGTGTTGCTTCCTGTGAGTAACGACTGTTGGTGGCGCGCGGCAGTTTCTCCTTACGGGAAACGGCGACTCTTTTTTCAGTGTGGTAGTCCATCTGGCGTCTGCCTACTTTGGCATATGTCGCAGTACACAACAGCCTATTATTAGGCTATATTATAAAACAAAATAAACAAAGTATCTAAATAACCATAAAAAAGAAAAAACGCTAAAAAATAACGAGATAAAGAAAAAGACAAGGACGCGTGCTCTGGCTTGGGGGTGGGCCCACCTACCCGGGCGCAGGAACATGCGCCCTATAAAAAGAAACGCAGAAAAAGGTCAAATAAAATGTAGGAGGCAAGGCTCATGCAAAAAGTTACCAAGTCGACAAGTCGGTGTGAACGAACTCGTCCAGAGTACAAGGGACAAGCGGTAGTGACCTCGCTCGTCCCGGTAGCCGGACAGGTAACGCACATGGAGATCACCCAGACTTGGAAATTAAACAAGAATGTGCCAAACAGTCTGGGGGACAACGCAGTGTTTACAGGTCACGCTCGGAGAATGTAGGAGAGCCCTGCTTTTAGTCGCGGCTTGGTGTGAACTCTTTGTGCAGCCAGTTTTACCAGGGGAGCACCCGGGGGAGTGTAGAACAAGCAGAAGTGTTTCGATTTGGCGCGGAAATGACCGTACTCTTAGGCCTCGAGGGACCAGAAGCAGAGGGAATCTTTCTTAATATTGAGGCATAAGACGTCCCAGCAGCGCCTAGCTCGCTTTGAAAAAGTCCTTAGCTTCGAGAAATGAGAGGCAATCCCTTCAAGGGGGTACGCACCACATTGCTTCGAAGAATCGGGGTTCGGCTCTCCGCAATTGACACTTGGCCACACCGATTTAGACTTATCGTGTGCGGCCTTGGAGCAACTTACAGACTTTGGGTAACCCCGACTTTGCTAGTCTACAGGAGCGATTAGTATGGCCGAAGCTGTGACAGTAGTAGCACCTCCGCGGGAGTGGCACGAATGCCTTCACGCGGTAGCGATATCAACCAGCACGCACTGACTCTGGGAGTTTGTCACAGTCGAACGTGGCGAAGAGGAACGGTCTCGAAGCCTCTCCTTGTTTTCCCATCACACGTTCGACCTTGACCGCTCCATGGTCGGCCAGCTCTAAGGCGACTTAATCTATGGAGTAGTCCACGACTTTCCTCGCATAAACTACTCCTTTCATGGAGTATATAGACGACTGCGGGATCACGCTCACAGGCCTGCCATCAACTGTCAGAAGGGCTTTAATCATGGCCGACTCAGAGGGATTCGACGCATTCGCCAAAAGGCTCTTGTCCGACAAACCTCTAACTTTGGCTCTCCACCAATCACACTAGCTTAAGCTCTCATCTGATGGATCATGTTGCCTTTAGCCAACATGCCACGAGTGGAGCGAATAACAAGGAAGCGTTTAGCCAACGAGCTCGAAAACGCTACGTAGCCTCTGAATGAGGGGCCCTGACGTAATCGAGGTTCAGCTCTGGTGTTCGTCTGGGACTCCGTACCCAGGGCAACAACGGAGCCGGACGTACGGATCTTGGCACGGTCGCTTGCCAAAACGGCAACAGATCCGTCCGTCCCCGCGGCTCCCGTGGAGGGCGAACAGTCTTTCTTTTTAGGAGGAGGACGGGGAATGAACCCGCTTCTCTCCTCCGCCGGCAGGAGCCCCCAGGCCAGATAGGCAGGCAAGATCCTTGTCTAAAATGGAGAAGATCTTGCCTTTTATAGGAACACTAACCGGGGCAGGAGAACCCTTTTCTCCTTGCGAGCCCTCGGGGACCCCAGCCGTCTGAGGAGGAGCTTGCATAGGGGCGAACATGGGTTCTGTGCCTCACACCAAGCCCGGGTTCGACCCCATGGAAAATCCTGTCATCTGAGGCGGGGTTACCTCAGGGGCCATATCCATCTCAAGGGGGACTCCATGTGGCCATCCCCTCCTCCACTCCGAGACATCCTATCCCATTGGAGGATCCTTTCTCACCTAATTCCAGAGAATCGGCATCCGTCTAGGAAGAGAGGGGGCGCGTAAAGTGACCCCCTCTAGCCCCTTAGCGCACGAGTGCAGGATGTTATGGGGCAAGGACCGACGAGCTCTGCTATCCCTTCCCCCTCCAAGGGTGTTGGCCCTATCGACGCGCTCCATCTAGGAGCGGTCAATTTTAAGCCGCCTGCCCGTTTCTTGGCATTCCCTTGTGAAAGAACACGAGGGACTGCCGCTTGAAAGTGGGAGGCACCTGAGGGCGTCTCAGAGAAAGGGTGAGGGATAGTCCCCTACACCCGTATGCCTGGAAGAGCAGCAAGTCTCTTTGCGGGAAAAGAAATTTGGTGGGTCCCCTGACAAAAGACAGGGAAAAGGGGAAAGGGGAAAGGGAAAAGAGCTTCATTCTTTCAGTGGACCTGCCAGAAGGAAGGTGTGGGCTGGATGGAGCAGGTTGTTAAACACTCACCACCCCAGTCCGGAGCTCAGGGGTGAGGTAATGTCCTCTTTCCCCCTCAGCCCCGATCCGGGATGAATGGGTGAGGAAGCTGGTCGTCGTCTACTCTGAGCTGTGAAATTAGAGGCTGACCAGAGAAACTTGTGGGAGAAGTTGTATGGAAAATGAGAAAGCAATGTAGGGAGACAGGTTGTCAGAAAGAAGAGCCTAACCTGTGGCCGGACGGGGCACCAAGTTCCGTCAGCACAGTGGCTAGGAAAGCAAATCACCGTGCCATTTACGGGGATCACCAGATGGACGCAGGAACTCCGCTCTCCTTTTGATCAAGTCGATAAGAAAGGGAGGACCGCCGCCGATGAAGAGGTAGAGGTAGAGGTAGAGTCGTCCATGAGCGACTCTAAATAAGGTGAGCCAGAAACCACCGCACTCTTAGACGTAGAGAGAGAAGAGAAGTAAACACCGGTCACTAAAAGGGGGTTGGATGGGACCCTGATAAAGTAAAGGGGAGGAGGGCACCTTTCTGTTGTGTGGACGACTCGGAGATGGCCTAAAGATGTCAAAAGGGAAGTGCGTTTTCCACATAAGTGCCTAGAGGTGAGCACCTCCACCTGTCAAAGGAGTCCATTTCCCTCCCCCGATACCTAGGTAGGACAAGGATGTGCTTGGAGGCTGATCTCCATGCGCCTGCGGTACCCAATGAACTATTACATTTGTCGCCACAATAATAGTAAAATTGGAAGATAGCGTGACCTTCCAATGCCTAGTAAGGTTAAGAAAAAATAGTCTCCATAGGATCAGAAAATTACAGAATGTTATTTATACATACTCTGCCAACTGGTCCAGGTAAGAATGGATTACAAGTTCGGTCCGCCTGTCATTCAGGCGAAATTGTCCTAGAATTTTACCATAAGGGATGGTGCCGGAGTAATCACCTTATGTGTGTGCTATGTGCAGGTAAGTAGAGTCAAGGGCCAAACACCAAACCTCATACTTTCCTTAGCCAGCTAACTTTCGGCCATCGCAGGAAATAGAGAGTTCACGGTGTACACGTCACACGACGGTGCTCATTAGAGGAGGAAAGAGTGCTGGAGAGAAACTATGGATAGAAGGGTAAGTTTGGTAAAGTGTCGGGGAGGTATGTAATTACGATAAATAGAGATAGACGGGGAAAATAACGAAAAGTGTTATCACCTCTTTATACCCTGGTGGTTGGTGATACCAGAATGACATGCAGTCACTAAGGAACCATACCATGTCTAGCGGACCGAACTGAGTCCAGGTAAGAACAGTTTTTCCCGATACGAAGTGCGGGTAGAAAAAGGTTGAGGGGATAGCCATGGTACCCTAAAAACAAAAAAAACAACCACTAAAGTAAAAAACAAAACCTAAAAACTTAAAAACAACCTAAAGAACCCTTAATAACTCCAAACCTAAAAAACTAAAATAATGAAGAAAGTAGCGCCGAGAGGAAGCAAGGGGGAAGCGTACCAACAACTTTCCTAGACCCCGGCAGCGTTCGCGCCAACCAGTGTGAGGGATTCCCTAATTTGCACTCAGGCTCGAAGGATGTGCATCCCTCTCCGGGTACCAAGTGCGACAGGATGCATAGTGTAGCTGCCTGTGGGGAGGGTTACCGACGGACCAGTAAAGATCTAAAATAATCCCCCGTCCAATCCCTTTCAATTGAGAGAACTACAAAGGCGTTCGCCCTGCGCAAAACTGGCACAGACTAACCCAAAGAGTAAAAAGGTGAAAATCTTCAATTTGATAATGCTTGAATTAACGACTAAATCGTCAGAATATTATGAAATAGTTTTATATGTACTATGTGGTTAGCATATAATGGTACTAGTTAGTCGGTTTCATTCTGCATCTTATGTTAAATTTGTTTGTTAACCACTGCTATACCAACCCCATACTACAATTTATTTATTTTAAGGATTTATAGCTTTTTTTACCCTATAGGCTTATCTAACTTAAATTGGTAATAAAAACTAGGGAAAAATACGAACTACCTACAGGAGAGGCAGTTAAATAAGGTGGACATTACAGTTCAGTTAAAAGATTAAAAACAAAATAAAAGAGTACTAACAGGCTATTAGGTAAAGTCCTTCATTTAAAAATACTCAAAGGAATCAGAGTAAGCCATTATTAAAATATATAGCAGTAAGGAAGTAACCAAGGTATTAGATATGGACAAATATTATCAGTTCAATTAAAAGATTAAAAATAAGAATAAAAGGGCACTAACGTGCATTTAAATAAAGTCCATGTAAAATACCGATGTACAAGGTCATACTACAATTACTCAAACTGACAATATTGAGGGCAATTAAAAAAAATCACTAGCAACTTCATTACGTAATATTCTCTTAAAAGTATTAGAAAGGAAAAGCCACTAGTAATCTACCTATAATAAAGTTCTATTTCCTGTCTTACAAGTGTTTAATGTGGCCACCACTTGCATCATGGGTGACATAACGGCGAGAATAGGAAAAAGTGAAAGAGGAATGAACAGATTTCACGACTGCTTCAGTTCTCAATCAGTCAGAATGAGCCACAAACATACACATTAGGCTTCGTTTAGGCTACGTCTATTAACAGCGCAGACTTAGGGTTTGATAGAACCAAAATAACTTGGTTCTTCAACCCATTATCATTTGTTGAGGCTATTTGTTTGCCCTTATAATAGCGAATCCTCAACAAAAGGCGCTCTGCGTTCTTTAGTTCGCGAAGAACGCAGCGTTTTTTTAGAGAAGGGGGTTTCGATAGTTTCAAGAAAATGCATATATATACATATGAAAAAAGCTCAAAAAGTGCACGCGAGTCAAAGTTATGCAGATAAACCCACAAAGGAAAAGTGAAAAACCATTCCGAGCGCTTTCGTCTTCATTCTCAAAGACCTTTTCAAGGAATGAACAGGAGGCTGGACATACACGGAAAGACGAAAGCGCTCAGAATGGTTTTTCACTTTTCCTTTGTGGGTGTATCTGCATATATACATATAAAAACGGGAAAATATTTATTCGGCAATATTATTTCCTAATTCGCAAAAATTCCGTACATGGGTGGGATTCGAACCGTGCACACTGAGGCAGCGAGCATGCGATTTTATATCAATTAAATCATCTCTCTAGGCCACTTGGCTACCATCTGGCGCGTGTTAAGACGTTTACATAATATAAAACGATACAAATTGCACCTCGTTCAAGCACTTACAAATGCCACAAAAGAGGAAGCGGATGTTTTTTTGAGATTCAATGCTGAAGATGATTGAAGACGAAACCATCATTTCACGCCTATGTTTTTAGTGATGAAGCGAATTCTCCTAAGGTGAATGTCTTCTGTACCGTGTCTCAGGACAAAGTTTATGATCCCCTTTTCTTCAAGGGAGAAAACCATAACAGGACAAACCTATCTAGGTATTCTTAAAAACTCCTTTACTGCAAGCAGATTGTAGCACCAACGCGCTGTAACACCACTCCATTGGCACCGGATTGTTCGAGCTTTTTTGAATGAAAAAGTGCCCTAAAAATAGATTGGGCGAAAAGGGGGATAAAAACCTTTTAATTTGTGCCGTGCTTGAGAGATCGCCAGCCCTTACTGATTTTTTTCTTGTGTAGACATGTGAAAGATCGCGTGTATGTTTTACCTCTGCGGACTAACCTCGATGACCTTAAACGACAGTGATTCCCTCAGTAGATCGTGATATGCTGATACGCGTCAAAGAGTAATTCTATTCTCGTCTATGTCACCCGTGATGCAAGTGCGGGCCACATTGAACACTTAAGAAGACGGAATAATACTAGAGTAGAATATTAGTGGCTTTGCTGGGATTTTGTTTCATTACTAAAAATTAGCTAATGAAGTATGTTAATTATTTTTTAATTGTCCTGGATTATTGCGAAATCAGATGGTTAAAATGTGCAAATGAAGCAGTTATTTAGATTTAAGTTATTCTCTCCTTTAGAAGGATTTCCTTTACTTTGAGTCTTAAAAGAATTTTAACTGGTTTATTACTTACATATAAGTGCAGTATACTGGATTTAGTGAATCTTGGACATCGTTTCGAAAAACGCAATGTAGTGGTTCTTGCTCATTCATTACGCGATAAGATTCGGTCATGGGTGACCTTGCTGTTTTGTTTGAAAAAAAACCCAGTTATAATCAGACTAGTAAATTTAACGAATCAGGGAAATCTTCAATAAAGATTAAGTAAAATTAGTATATATAAGTGAAAATGTATAAGCATGTTGAGAATTTTTTCCAAAAGTGGCTCAAAGAAAGTGAGGATGTTAACTGTACCGATATATGCGTGAGCGCTACATCTTCATGGTATACATAGTCTGCACCTGTTCTGCAACGAAGGTAGTTTCCGTTGTGGGGTAAAGGTACTTGCAAGTTTGCGGGCTGCAGAGTTTCAGTTCTTACAGCTTAGTTTACTAATTTTAGCGTGTGAGGATATGAAGCTTAATCAAATTTAATGGAAAGCAAGAAATTCTGATTAGTTTGCATTGTTGATTGAATGGTTATAGAACATTTTTACCCATTATCGGGTTTATTCAGGCCTGGTTTATTCGATAGTATTTCTGACGTTTTAAAGAAAATTATAAAAAATTGAATTGGTTTAAAAACGCTTAATAAATGAATGAGTAGTGAAGTCTAATGGATGCTGAAGTGACTATGTTAAAGTGCTCTGAGTGAATTTATGAGGGTGCTCATGGGGCAATGGATTAAAGGCGATTGGTGCGTCCAAATGGAGGAAAAGTGCTCGGAAAAAGTGGTGTGACGAATTTACGGTGGAGATCAAAATGAGTTAAAATTAATTGGGATTTTTTTAAGATATATGAAAGAGTCTGGATGTAATTCTCGATTGCGACATTTACAGAAAATGTGAATTTCGGGAAACTTTTAGCTTAGAGTAAGAAACCTGTAGGGAGTTTTGAAAGTAACAGAACTTAAGAACTCTTCTTTATTAAGGATATCAAACGGACATCACTTGACGAAAGGGAAGCAGGTCAGTTTCAGGGGAAATCCCACTTCCTAGCTCCCATAAACTCTCAGTAGCCTCACCTCTTCTTGCAATTTTACTTCAGTTCTCTACATAGAATCAAAGTTGGACACCAAGGAGTTGTTCGCATAGAAACACACCCACGGCAATGAGGTACGAGGGAAACCACAGCCTCTTCCACTGACCTAGACTTTTTTATAGATATGCCAGTTATTTTTTCGAATGCTTACCACCGTTCTCGGTGCAAGTACCACCAAAGTGGCCTCTAGCATCGGCAGCACAACAAACATTTGAATGTGGAAGTGGTCGCTACCATGTAGGTCATCGATCACCTACCAGCAAAGTCCGTTTGTGCATCAGAAAAGGAAAATTTAAAAGTTAGTCGGTTAGAGGCTTTTGGTGTATTTACTTACCTATTATTTGCTTGATTTCGTTGACCAAGTAGTCAGGCTCATAACTCTCTACTGAAGGTACTTTATTAAAATAATCTAGTGAATATTCGAGCTCACTCAAAAAAGCTGAAACCCGATCGTTTTGATGCAAACTACTAAAGTCAGACATTTTACTCGGTAAGACTTGATCATCTAAGAAGAGGTTTTGACTTGTGCTCGAGTATCCAGGTATTCTATTTAATAACGTTGATCCAGAATCTACCATGGCATCACCTAAGGAAAGTGAAAAAACGTCTTCCAAGTTAGATCCAGATTCTTTTACCCCTCTTATTGATCCGAGTGAAGTATATTCTGCTATATTTGTGTGAAACGCTGATAACTCTTTAGGCATTAGTGGTCTGCTAATGCAATTGGAATAGTAAGCACATTCATTTATGAATTTATCATTCGTCTCTCTTTTTACACGATCAGAATTTGGGATGGAATTTTCAGATTGTTCAGTTTCTGTCAAATATTCTGCCAGTAATTTGCTTGCCAATACCAAACGTGCCACAAAAGTAAGTTCGAGATTTTTATTGCCGATCTCTAAAGATGCACTAGATTCTTCCGTTATGTGATCAATCGTTTCGAATATTCTTGAAACTTTAATGTCATCTGAAGCCACAGCTTCTTCCTTGAAGTCTACGCTATCTGAAAGACCAGGTGGAGCTTTGTTTATGGCTTTAGAGAATTTATTTTCATTTACTTCTATCAATTGATGGAGGTCTATTCCGACAAGAGGAATATTGTTTTGCGTATCGTATCTTTCTTCAACCAAGACACTTTTTAAATTTTTATCGAGAATTTGGCTGATAGGCGTATACTTCCTTAAGGATTCGCTTCCTATTTTCGTTATCGCCGAAGATATTCGTTGGAAGTTGTTTAAGAAGTATTTAAGGTTAGATTTTTCGAAGCCACGGGAGTATTGATACAAAAACTGCGTGGTGGAATTTAAATTTCTTTGAGCCATAACGTATACTTCTCCGTCTGCAAAATAAAGAATAAAAGGCTAATATTTTATCCATTCGAATGGCTAAATGTTAAAATTTACTTAATGCTACGTTATTTTGGAAGGGCATTAAGATTTTAATAGGGTTCACTAAGGGCTTTTTCCGATAAGACTAAAGGATTCACAACCAAACAAGTATCAATCTATTAGTCAAAATCTCTCCTCAGGTTTGCATATACATACGAGTTCAACTAGTTTAGTTGTACAGAATCAGTAACCATTGTGACCAATTGTTTTAGTTTACTCAGTCGCATTTCTACACTCTTTTTACTCCGCCTAGTGGATTTTTTAATAACCATATGGCGACTGGCTACAAGGTCATAAGTATCCGTAAATAACTACAAGCCTAACACTAGGCAACATTAAAATCAAATAAGTAACACCAAACCGGAAAACAAAAGCTAGAAAACTAAATAAAAAACAAAAACAAAGAAAAAATAAGCGAACATGCCAATGCATCGTAGGGAGGACCACTTTCCCCTACCGGCGCAAGAACACAAGACCTACACCAAAGAGATGCATAAAATGGAGGAGGCCACCCTCAATCAAATGTGTCGGTTCACAAGCATGTACACGAACCCGTCCCGAGTACTGGGGACAAGCAGTTGTAACCCCGATCATGTTGGTACCGGGACAAGCAACGTGCAGGAAGAAAACCCAAACTACGACATTCAACAAGAATGTGCCTAATAGTCAATGGGATAAAGCAGCTGCCTAATTCAGTTCAGCGAAGCGCTCCGTCAAATGGTGGTGCGTACCAAAAGTGCGTCTAATTAAGACAAGAGCATTTTTAATATTTATTTTGATAACCCATCTGGCGACTGCCTACTAAGGCAAAGGTCGCAGTACTCAAAGCACAGCCTACTACTAGGCTAGCTTAAAAACAAGAAAAGAAAAGCTAAGCACCGGATAAAAAAACAAAGAAAGCAAGAATGAAACAAAAAGGAAGTCCGCTCTGGCGCAAGAACCTGAGATTTACAAAAAATTCCAATAAAGTGGAGGAGGAAAGCCTCCTACTAAAAGTCGTATAGTCTACAAGCATTTGTGCACAAACTAGTTCCGAGTAGAAGGGGAAAACGGTAGCAACCTCGCTCGTCCCAGTACAGGGACAGGTAACGTGCGCGAAGATCACCTAGACTGGTACATTCAACAAGAATGGGCCGAACAGTCTGGGGGATATCGCGGTCATCACAATAAGGAGCAGGCGAGCGCTCCATAAAATTGCAGTGAGTTTCAAGAGTGTCCAAATTGGAGACGACAGAAAGCAACCTGAAACCGTCGCAGATTTAGAGAACAGTCGCGGTGAAAGGCACGCAACTAAGTTCCCCTCGACCGTCTCCCATCTTATTTACACCAAGTCGCCAGGAGGGCTGCCCGTATGCTTGCCATGTAATCGGTGTGAGGAGAGCGAAACACTGGTCTGGTTTCACAGTCCTCCAACTCTTTGGCGCCCTCATTCCCCGCAATTCCTACATGTCCAAGAACCCAGCCAAAGATAATATCGACACCTGTCCGATTCGCCAAAACCGAAGCGTCACGGATATTTCTAACAAAGAGCTGCAAAGATTCCAATGACCCGAGAGCAATCAGAGCACTTTCTGTATCACTATAAATCACAATCCGGTCTCCGAACTGGGCCCGTAGTGTTATCTCCCGTACCGAACAGTATATGCAAGCAGCACGGGCGTGAAGACCGACATATCACCTAGCAAAGCCCCGCCGACTTCAAATAGAAGGGATACGACGTGGAAACTGACCGACTCTTGGGACTTTGAGCCATCCGTATACACTGGTATGGTTCCAGCGTGACACGAGATTTGCTCCAAAGAGGTCGAACGCCATACTCGAGGTGCTGTACAAGCTTTGGGAGCACAGGCGTGGCGACAAATAGCCAAAGGTGGTACCCTCCAAGGTGGTACCCTCCAAGGTGACGTCATGGCTATAACCAGAGGCGCCACCGGCCATTGAGATAAACCGAGCTCTCGAAGGAGTTTTCGAGCCTTAAACCCAAAGGGCTTAGGGTATAGATGGCGTCTCTTGGTGGCATAGGCACCGTCAAGATCAGCTGCGGATGCAGTGGAGCTGTTGGAGACAGAGAGGCTCGGGGCTCTTGCATACAGGCGAATAATGCACTGTGCATGGCCCAAAGCGAGTGGCATCTCCCCAGCATTGACAAGTATTTTCTCAATAGGCGACGTGCGGATGACACTGATTGCCTTTCGCAATACACGATCAGCTGCGGATGCATAAAACTCGCATCCGTAGTCGAGATTTCAACGAAACAAGGATCAATAAAAAGTAAGTAACTTTATCAGCGCCACAGGTGCTGAAAGTCACGGAACCAAAAGCATCTATGGCACGGGTAAAAGATACTATAAGACTGCGAATATGAGCCTCCCAAAAGAGGCGGCCGTCTAATACAAGACCGAGGAAACTGTCCCAAGTCCACCACTTCCAGGCCAACCACATTTAGAAAAGTCTGGTGATGGTGGAGCTGTAGATGGCAGCTGAAGTGCACCACATTATACTTAGCTAATGAAAACAGAAACTTGTATAGTCAGCAAAGCCAGAGACGCGGTACCATGCCGGTTTTGGTTTACGCTCCAGAGTTGGCATCCTGGCCGCGCCAAAAAGATTGAACAGTCGTACACGTAGAGCATAGCGAGAACTTCTTGCGGCAGCACCGAATTTATGCTGTTGTTGCTTAGAATAAAGAGTGTAAGATTGAGGACACAACCTGCCTTCTGGAGGCTATCTTCTTACTCAATTGGGCGGCAGAAGGCCCCCACCACCCGTACGAGGAATCTACGATCTTTTAAAATTTCAGAGATAAATAATGGTAGGCGTACCCTCGCCCCATTTTGTTGAGTATACAAGAAACCGCATCGTAATGTGGTAGCATAGGCATTCTACTGATCGATAAACACAGTGGCGTAGCCTTACGCAACTTAAAAGTTCCATTAGACAGTCTCCCATCTTGTTTGCGAAGCAGCACATAGAGCTGCCCGTATTCCGGCCATGTAGTTGGTGTGAGGAAGAGCGAAACGCTGGTCCGGTCACCGAGTCTTCACGGACTCTCTTCAGCGCCCTCATCGGGGCGCTCGTTCCCCGCAATTTCTACATGCACAGGAACAGCAGAAGATAATCTCAACATCCCCTCGGCTCGCCAATACCGTAAGGTCACGGATATCGCAAACCAGGGGATGCAGAGATTCCAATGCCCCGACAGCACTCAGGGCGCTTTGTGAGTCGTTATACATCACAATCCGGTCTCGAACCGGGCATGTCGCGTAATATCCACGACAGAGTAGTGTATTGCCACTAGCTCGGCCGAGAAGACAGGTGCAGCGCCTGGCAGAGCACCACTGACTTCAAACAGAGGGGATACGGCGTGAAAGTCCATCTCATCTTAGGACTTTGAGCCATGCGTAAGGAGCCATGCTCTATTGGGCCGAAGAGGGCTCCCCATACCCGTACGCGGAATCCGTGATCTCGCAAAAATTCACATATAAACATTGGCAGGCGTCCCTCGCCCCCATCGTGTGGAGAGTCTCCATGTAACCATATCGCCATGCGGTATCATAGGCCTTCTCCAGATCGAAAAACACTGGCGTAGTATTGTCTACGGAGGAAGGCCTCGTAGATGGCATTTTCAGGTCGGAGCAGAGCATCCGACGTGCAGTGGAACTTGCGGAAGCCGCACTGTGCAGAAAGCCAATGGCCTCCACCTTTCAGGAAAAAGGCTAATCTAACCTTTACCAATTTCTCCATCAACTTGCACACGCAAGAGGTTAGAGAGATTGGGCGTAAACCGGCCCGAGTGGAGTGATCTCTTACCGGTTTGCGAAAGGCGAGCACAGTAGCGATTCGTTAGGAATCTGGGAAGAGACCCTCCACCCAGATCCTGTTGAACAAATCTAAGAGGAAGGCGATTCCTCGCTCACCAAGGTGTAGAAACATAGCGTACGGGACATCGTACGGACCATGGGCGGTGTCCGCGCACGAAGCAAGAGCGGAACGCAACTCACTCACAGTAAACCTGTCGTTGAAGGGTTCTCCGCCTCTGGAGGTAAAGTCTAGTCGGCGGCTTTCCACGACATCATGACGTGCATCGAATGCTGGTGGAGCAGCATCCTGGCTAGAGAATGCGGAGAAAGCGGTCGCGAAGGATTCCGCCACTGACGCGGGGTCGGAGATTGCGGTCCTATTCTCCTGGAAAACGGGAGTGGGGGCCTGCGAGAACTGGCCTCGAATCCTTTTGACTTGCTTCCACATCTCTGCTGGAGGGTCTTCCCGCTAAGTGAAGACACGTATGCCCGCGAAGAAGAGCGGCGGGCTTGCTTCAAAATATACTGGAACCTAGCCCTAGCCCGACAAAATTCAGCGACAGTGAAATCGTTCGGGCGGCGCTTCTAGCGCATGTAGGCATAATTCTTCTGTTTGAGGGCCATCTCACACTAAACCGACCACCACAGGAGTGGTTGGCGTGCAAAACGGCCAGACGTCTTAGGAATAGTAGTCAGGCCCACGGGCAAGAGGGTGCCGGAGAAGAACTCAACGGCTTCATCTACCGACCTAAACTCCTCGACTGAGATAGAGAATTCAGTCATTTCCTGAAATGCAGGCCACCGCGCCCGCACCAAGCACCACCGATGAGGGCTCTCAGGTGGAAGTTACCCGAAAATTATATTTGAATTGGAGTAATCACTACCATGGAGGTCATTGACCCTCCTCCCCCGCAATCAAAATCAGGCTGTCCATCCGAAGAGCACAAATATAGATCAAGGAAAGAAAATGAAGCAGTTATCGGGCAGCGATGCGTAAACTTATCCACATTTAAGACACCCATCTTAAGCTCTTCGATCAGATCGCCAAGGATTTGTCCCCTGGGATTTCTTGAGTAATCGTCCCCAGAGAGGATGTTTGCCATTCAGATCTCCAAGCAAGAGAAAAGGCCTCGGCAACCGTGCCACACCGCGGCGGAAGTCCCCCGCGTCTAAGTCAGCCTACGGTGGAATGTACGCAGAAATGTAGTATATCTCCTATCCAGGTGAAGCTGCACAGCCACTGCCTTAAAAGAGGTATCTAAAGTGAAAGAAAGAACGGAGACATCATGCCGGGTGTAGACCGCGCATTCCCCAGCCCGGCCATCTCATGGTGGTGGGGTCACCAAACCATTATACCCCAGGATGGCGGGCACGAGGCAAACGCCTAGCATGGTCTCCTGTAGAAAAATAGCTAACGGGGAACAGGACGAGACAAGCCTCCGCAGCTCCTCCCAGTTAGCTTTGAGTCCACAGCAATTCCATTGAAGGAATATGCCTTACAGGCCTATCTCTGAGGAAACGCGGCGACACTCTTCGAACAGAAAACCCTCACGGGAATGGCCGTACGCTTCCCGGAGGCAGAACCTTGGGCGCTGTTGGCCGGACAATGCACTGAAGGCACTGTCGTTTTTGAGGACTTATTGGGCGAGGTTGGGCTTGCCATGCGAGTCTTTTCCTCCCTACGCCTCGAAACCTTAGGTGGGCGTTGCGGCTTCGGAGGCGGGGGGGCCCTCTTTTCGAGGATCCACCGTCTTTGAGCCACTCAGCCCACCACTAGGCGTGGGTGAAGGAGCCAAATCTCCTTTCTTGCCGTCTTCCTTTCGGGGGACAACTTTAGGAACCCCGGAAGATTGCCTGGTGACCAACTTCAGGGGTTTTGCCTGCTGCGAGTCTAACGACTCGGTGGAGGCGCGTAGCCGTTTCGCTTTACGGGAAACGCTCACGCTGGGGGAAGAAAGGGAAGCCATGGTTTTAGCCGGGGCTGGGTATGAATACCTTTTGCCGCCAGCTTTACCAGGGGAGCGCCTAGGTTGAGGAGAACCAACAGAAGGGCTCCGAACGGGCGCGGAAACGACTTTGCTCGTTAGCCTGGATGGGCCAGGAGCAGAGGGTGCTTTTCTAACCATTAAGGCATATGACGTCCCAGGCAGAGCCGGGTGCGCCAGGACCAAGTTTTTATCCTCGTGGAATGAGAGTCGATGCTGGGCCTGAACGGCCAAGATTTCTTTCTAAAGGAGATATATACCACATTGCTTCGAAGAAGCGGGGTGCGGCTCTCCGCAATTGACACACATGGCCACACACGATTTAGACGTATCGTGTGCCGCCTTGGAGCAATTTACACATCCTCCTGGCGAGCCCGACTTTGCACGTCTAAAAGAGCGATTCGTATGGCCGAAGCGGTGACAGTAATAGCACCGCCGCGCCAGTGGCACGAATGCCTTCACGCGGTAGCGGTACCAACCGACACGCACCGACTCAGGCAGTTTGTCATATTCGAACGTAATGAAGAGTGTTGGGGTGGGTCTCGAGGCCCCTCCATGTTTTCTCATCACACGCTCGACCTTGACCGCACCATGGTCGGCCAGCTCTAGAGCGATATCTTCTATGGAGTAGTCCACGAGTTCCCTCGCATAAACTATTCCTTTCACATAGTTCATGGTAGAGTGCGGCGTCACTCACCGGAGTGCCATCAAGTGTCCCAAGAGCACTTATCTTGGTCACCTCGGAGGGATCCGCCACATTCGCCAAAAGGCTCCCGTCTGAGAAACGGGTCACCTTCGGCTCTCAACCAATTACACTAGCTAATGCTTTCCTCTGATGGATCATGTTGCCCTTACAAACATGCTGCCATCAGTGGAGCGGATAACGAGGAAGTGTTTGAAGCCAGCGGGCTCGAAAACGCCGGGTAACCTCTCAATGAAGAGGCCCCGATGTCCTCAAAGCTCCGCCCTGCGCCCTTTTGGTCTTAGTCAGGGGCTCCGAACCCGGGGGAGCAGAGGAGCCGGATGTGCCGATTTGTCTTGGTCGCTAACCGAAGCAGCAGACCCACCCGTCCCGCAGGCCTCGCGGATGGAGAGAAGCCCCAACTCTTTAGTCTTTTTTTTGTGTTTTTCTTTTTAGGAGAGGAGGGCGGGGAATGAACCCGCTTCTTCCCTCCGCCGGCAGGAGCCCTCAGGCCAGATGGACAGGCCTTAGCCAGGTACTTCTCCGAGATGGAGAAGGTCCTGGCAGTCGCAGGAGCAAGGGTGGGAGGAGATCCCTCCCCTTCTTGTACTGCCTTGGAAACCCGGGCCGTTTGAGGAGGAGGTTTAAGGTTTAAGGTAAGTTACCAGTGGGTTGCTGCCCAATCCAAGTGGATTCTATATGGCAGCTAGGGTGAAACGAGATAAATCATCTATAAAAGCTGGAGGAGACCACTTTGTGACAAAAAAATAAAAACGACGGGTTAAAAGATTCCTCCGCCAATATGAATCGAAGACGGCTGTTTTGAGGAATAGTTTAAAAGGGTCGAGAAACAGGACAACCGGAGAATGTCAAAATGACTACAAACCAATAGAAGTTGGGCAACCGATTGGTTCTCACTGCAAAAACGACAGGAAGGGCTGATATGAGCATCTCTTGAAACAAAATTGCCGTGACTAAGTCTCGTGTGGCCAATGCGAACTCGGCAAAAGGCCACCTCCAACGACTGCATTCTATGACGACTCGAGGGCCAAGAGCGAATAGAATTTTTAATTTTGTATAGTTTGGATGATAAACAGTCATCCCATTCATTTTGCCACCGTTGAAAAATATATTTTCTCATTGAAGGAAAGTAGTCCCTAAAAGGCAGAGCCGAGTTCTCAGGGGACACAGAATGTGCTGAGCGAGCCAGCCGATCAGCCTTCTCGTTGCCCAGGACTTCCACATGCCAAGGTGCGCAGCAAAAAATAATTCTATATTGGGACGCATTTTTGATCAGCCAGTTGCAAATTTCTGTGACTAGGGGATGGGACGCATTAAAAGATCTAATTGACCATAAGACACTCCTTGAGTCGGAAAAAAAAATGATAAAATCACTAAAAGGTAAAATATGGATGAGTCTTAAGGCTAAAAGGATTGCTGAAAGTTCAGCGGTAAAAATGGACGCTGCTGGCGGCAAAGATAGAATTAGGAATTCTCCTCCTGGGTAGATGGCTGCAACACCCACGCCACCGTCTGACTTAGAGCTATCTGTGTATAGTGGGCATCATTGTTTGTGTAGATCGAATGCTCTAACAACAAGCTCTTAATGATGCTAGGGCCCATGAAGGACTTCTTCAGGCTCCGCATGTTGGTACATACTGTGGGGAGAGGAGCACACCACCTAGGGTTCAGTAAGGATGGAAGGGTAAGGACCCTTGGAGCACCCAGGTTAGAGAGATGATCTTCTATGCGAAGGTTTAAAGGGCGAGGTAAAGATGGCAACTTATCATATGCCGCCGTTGATTCGGCAGCATACAGGCATCTGTAGACCTCTGATATAGGGGCTTGCTGTACTCGGCAGAGGTGTCACATGCAGATTTGAAGTCTATGGTAGAGCAAAGGGAGTACCCCACTCTCGCAGTGAAGGCTGTTGACAGGAAAAGTACGGAAGGCTCCACTAGAAAGGCGAACTCCGAGGTTTCGAATGGGGTTCAGCATTTTAAGGGCTGAAGGGAAAGCCGATGAGTAAATTTGACAGCCATAATCCAATTTGGATTGGAAGAGGGCTGTGTATAATGTCCACAATGTTTGTCGGTCACTGCCCCACGAAGTGTGTGAGAAGACATTCAAAATGTCTAGAGCCCGCAGAAAGCCTGTTCAAAGTCGGCGTAGGTGTGGTAACCAGGATAACTTTTGATAGAGAGTTACGCCAAGGCACCGAAACTCTGAGACAAACTCAATATCTTTGCCTTGTAGGGAGATAGATAGCGGAACAAGAACCCCTCTGCCTCTGTGGAAATACATTGCTTTGGTTTTGTTCGTGGAAAAGCGGAATCCCTTAAGTTGTGCTCTTTTGGATACAACATCGACCGCCAGTTGTAGCCAACGCGCTGCTGATGAAAGGCGAGGTGATGAACAAACAGAGTTGCCTATACCCCCTTTAAGAAAGACGAAATAAATATCATTAATGGCAATTATGAAACATAAGACTTAAAATACTGCTCTGGGGAACTCCCTCCTCTTGGGGTTGTAGGTCAGAGTATGCGTCTCCAACACGTACCTTGAAGGATCGAGATGCTAAAAAAAAACTTTAAATAACTCAAGGTAAAAGACCTCATCCCCTAGACGTATAACTGCTTCAAGATGTTGTATCTCCAAGTTGTGTCGTAGGCTTAGTATCAAAAAATATGGTCAGGACTCTGCTTTAATGAGAAAGCTTTTTAGACCGATCCTTCAAAACATACTAGTAGGTCAAGGGCACTATGACCTTTGCGGAAGCCACATTGAAATGGAGAGAAAAGGTGATTGGTTTCTAGGAACTAGTTTAGGCACTCCAATATCAATTTTTCCAGCAACTTACTCAAACAGCTGGTGAGAGCTAGAAGGCGGTAGTGATCTGCATCCAACCCGTCCCTGCCCGGTTTAATAAAGGGAAGGATAATCCCAATGCGCCTTGATGACGGGTAAAAACCCTTCACCCATACAAGGTTGTACAAATCATTGAGAAGAGAGTAGAATGTGGATGTAGGTGCCGAATCATATCGAAATGGATCTTATCAAGGCCAGGGAAAGTAGATCTGCAAAGGGACAAAGCGCTATGCAGCTAATGGATGCTGAATAGAGCGTTAAACGGAAGGATAGATTTCGTTGTAGAGTTGAGAGAATGAGATTCTTCCTTTGATTTGTAGGATTGAAAAGCCTTATCGTAACGGTTGACACTGCTGTAGGGCGCGGAAATGGTCATCAAAAGCATTGCTGACCGCCAGGCCGTCATTCTCCAAGGAACCGTCTAAGTTGAGTGTGAGGGTATGATGATTAGCATAACGGCCCCTGATCTTATTAATCCTCTTCCAGATCTTAGCAGTAGGTGTCAGGAAATTGATGAAACGTAACGGCACCATGAATTTTAGCGAGCCTGACGAAGGGTTCTTTGGCGAAGCGCGCGAGCTCGGTTTCGGTCGACCTTGTTGCACAAAGTTGGCTCCTTTCGGAATCGGGCATGGGCTAACTTGTAATTTTTGATAGCCGTTGCACACGTCGAGGTCCACCAGTGCACGGTTGACTGGCATGTGGTAGGTCTCCTACGCGGGATGGTCTGTGTTGTTGCATTGTACTGCCGCGTCCACTCCATTGAAGGTCCACAAGGATGTACTTGCGAAGGACGCCTCTTAGGGACCTTCCCAATCTGCATGACATAGTCCCACTTAAGGGGCATGGTTGTATGAGGGCTAACTTAAAGGGCCGACAAGACAATAGGTAAGTGGTCACTCCCATGGATATCGTCAAGAATTGATTATCGAAATTCCGTGAAGCAATCAGGTGAACAAACAGACAGGTCAACACAGCTAAAAGAGTCCGTTTGGATATGATAAGAGGTAAAATCGCCAGTATTTAAGACACAAAGAAAGTCAGATAATAAAAGAGACTAAAACACTGCTTTTGGCATTTCGAGTGATGCACCCCAGTATGGGTGACGGGCGTTAAAATCTTCTAGTAATAAGAATGGGCAGGGCAACTGGTCTATAAGTTCTAAAAGGTCTGGTCTTGACAATGATTAACAAGGGGGTAGGTAAATAGAGAAAACGGTAAAAAGCTTGGTAAGAAAAACCCTCAGGGAAATAGCTTGGTGGGTAGTATGTAGGGAGATGGGAGAAACATGGTGGGATGAAGATACCATGATTGACCCCCCCCCCATGAGAGGGGCTTCCAGCAGGAGCAATAGAGTTAAAAGTGAGAAAGCCGGGTACCGGTAAAAAGGGCCTTTTACGCAGTTTATTCTCCTTAAACAAATAACAGCGGGGTGGATAGTCATCAAAAGAATTTTAAGTTCTTCCCACTTTGGAGGAACGCCTTGACAATTACATTGTAAAATGGAAGATATTATGCGTGACGATTAGATACCACTGTGGATATCTTTTTCTCTTTTGAGGCCGATATTGTATTTGAGGTTCGTCCCAAAGAGCTTGGGAGACGGAGAGCCGATTTTGAGGAGGCTGCTTTTGCAGGGGAAGAGATCCTAGATGGAGCAGTAACTGGGGCTTTCTTCGTGAGTTTTGGAGAACCGACCCAGGCCCTTGATTGTAATTCGGGCTCACATCCTGGCGGAAAAGGAAGATTAAGAACGGATTTTCGGCCGGTAGATCCGGATTCATGGGTCGAGGGTATTTTCGGTGTCTGAGGAGTTGGTCCAACCGCCGCGATTGGTGATGTTGGAGTATCAACTGCTTCCATTGGATCTTGGGTTGAAGGGTGAGCGGAATGAACGGGTGATTTGATCGAGGTGTTTGGAGCTGGGTGTATTCCTGCTATCGTTTGGATCAAGATGGGGCCTACGTCCTGTGAAGGGCGAGACGGACTTAAGGGCATAGAATGTTCAGCCATAGGGGAAGAGTGCATTGAAGATTCTCGGGGTTAGGCCGAGTCGGCTCCAGACGCTACCCGCTTATTGGTGGTAGATGACTCCGGTGAGGAATCCTTCCTCTTACCACTGGGTTTTGGGTCTCGGGGCTGGGTGGATGAACCTTCACTGGTCGATGTTGAGGATTCTTTCAAATAGCGTCTGATGTCTTCAAGTGTCGCAGCCTGAGAGTCTCTCCCATCTAGAGCTGCTGGAGAGAGGGGGGCTACATTGGTTATCTCGGTGTGAGAACGATGCTTCGACTGCATATTCTGAATGTTTTCGACGCTGCGAGTAGATCTATAATGAAGTGCTAGAGGCTGGTTGGAACTCGCGCGTGATGGTCAGTTTCGTCCAGCATCGCGTAAAACTTTAGAGAAGAGCCGGCGGAGTGGCGAGGTTTGTGCTCGGGCACGCTGGCGGGCCTCTCTTATATCTAGACGTAGGGAGTCGCGCAAAGCGAGCACTTCCTTTTCATAAAAAAATATAGAGCAGAGTTTTGACGCAGCACTGTAAGTACCTCCGCAGTTGGCACAGCGAGGTATTTTGGTGCATTCGGGGCCATGGTAGTAAGAGCTACAATTCACGCAGGAGCGAGGGTGCCGATAGCCACGGCCAACATGTCCAAATTGATTGCAATTGAAGCAGCGTCTAGGTGGCTCGATTTAAGGACTTACCGGGACACGAAGGTACCCAGCTTTAATATACTGCGGCAGTTCTTATCGTTCAAATGTTAAAATCAGTGTGACGGTTGGAACTTTAGTGGAGCCTAATGTTTTAGTTTCCCTGTGTACGTGTGTGACACGTTGGGTACTGAGCTTACTCTGAAGGCGGGTGGGGTCGTAGTCCTTTAGTTAGTTTGAACGGACGACACCTTTGACAAAGTTAAGACGTGGATGGGGCGAGAGTCATTGGAATTTAAGCTATCGAAGATAGATTTCGCACAAGGTTGTGTTGACAGTGGGATGACACCTCGACTACGACATCACTACTTCCTCTTGACCACAGCGGGACTCAAAAGATTCATTGACGTCAAACACATCGACTTTTTCAAGTGGGATGTCGGATGATGAATTCATGACAAGAAAGCCAGGATAATCTAGATATGGGTCTATTTCGTTGAAATAGGGGTCCAACCAGCGAGGGAAGGCTGAAAGGGGAGCTGAGGAACGTTTGGCACGAGAACCCTTACGAGAAGGGGAGGATTTTGGTTTATGGCTAGCCATTGCAAAAAAGAAAAAACTTCGCATTCTTCCTCGGGGCTCCCCACCATGGAGGCCTACAAGGGCCCGGCACTACTGCAACTATACAATCAGTTAAGTCCGGTATGTCCTCTTGGAGAATAGATACGGATCCAACACACCATCTTTTGACACATAAGATGGCTGCCCGAGTTCTCCTACGCACGGAGAAAAGGGGCCAACGATGGTTTACTTCTTGGGCATGCGGTAGACGAAGGTGGTGGAGATGCTCATCCTCTTTCACCTTCATGAAAGAACAATTCGGAATCAATGCATTAAACGAGCAGAGGTCGGGTATCGATAAGGACCACTAGATACGTGAAGGTAGAAGGGGAAATAAAGGGCAGGGGAGGAAAGAAAGAGGGGCATGTTAAAAGTCTTGTTAGCAGCACCATGGGTCCCCTAAGGAGCCCAGGGATGACCCCCCTCGCCACGAGAAGGCCAGAGCATCTCTGGGACCAACCCCTGAAAAAAAGATCACAGAGAGGGAGGGGTTTTGAGGTGGACCTTGCATAGGGGCGTATTCGGGTTTGGTGCTTGGCGACGAGCCCGGATTTGCTCCCATGGAAGGCCCTACCTTCTGAGGCTGGGCTGCCTCAAGGACCATGTCCATCTCAGGGGGACCTCCAGTTAGCCATCCCCCACCAGAACGTCGCAGGTCCCATTGGCAGCATTGTCACAAGTCACGTGTGGGGAGGCACAGGCCTTGACCCCAGCAAGATTCAATATTCTTGTCAGCAGGTATTTTGAGGGAAGCGACGGAAGGGGCCTGGCTTCCCTCTCTCCCCCTAAGGGGGTTTGCCCTACTGAGCCGCTTCAATGGGAAGCGGGCGGCTATGGGTTGCCTGCTGGCTTTCTTGGCAGTCCCCTTGGAAAGAAAAGGGGGGACTGCTTCTGGAAAGAGGGAGGTGCCAGAAAGCACCTCCAGAGAAGGGGGTGAGGGGAAGTCCCCTACACCCGTAGGCGAAGGAGAGGAGTAAGCCTCCTCTCCGGTTAAGAGAAATTTGGAGGGTCCCCCGCGCAAGCACAGAGGGGGGAACTCCATTTTTTATGTGGAGCTGCCCGAGGGCGGCTCCGACGGTGGATGCGGGGAAATTAAGGGGATTTTTTTTATTAGACTCATCATTGGGCATGGTGACGAAGAGAAAAGGAAGGGGGATATGAGGAAGGTATGGGTGGGGATGGAGCAGGTTGCTAAAAAACATCCCGAACCGGAGCTCAGGGGTTAGGGAACGTTGTCCCCTCAGCCCCGATCCGGGACGGTTGGCTAAGAAAAGGTCGGCATCTACCCTGTGAAATTAGAGGCTGACCATAGAAAGTTGTGGGAGAGGTCGTATGAAAAGCGAGCTAACTGGGAGAAACACGTGTTTTGAAGGAAGGAGAAGAGGCTAAGCTTGGGTCGGATGGGGTGCTGAATCTCGTCAGCACGGCGGCCAGAATGGCAAATCGCGGCGCCCCTTATGGGGGTGAAAATACACAACCCAAGACTACTTGGCGCAAGAGAACCACAAGGAACGCAACTTTGATGAGCCTGACCCGTTCCGCAAAGGGGCAAATTTCTATGTGTGAAAAATGGATCAAATGCGTTAGAGGAGAGTAGATCATTGTATACAAGGAGCAGGAACTATTAAAATGCTCTTACCGAATATAGAGCAAAACAAATGCTCTTATTGAAAACGAGAATCTATCTTTGAAAGCTACTGTAACCACGGGCGAGATTTTCTATGATTGTAGATCTCAAACAGGAACTTAAGGAATTTTGTCCCCCAAATATTGTATTGTAGCAGCAAGTCTCGTCATCCCTAAGTAACCACAAACTAGAAAAGGGGCTCTAAAAAAAGTACTTATGGACATTTGACGAGTAAATGTATCTAAACTCACTAAAATTTAAATATCAAATTTTGATTTGGCTTCAATCTAAAGCTTTGTAATTAGCTCAACATTCCTAATAGCCAATTAATCCTACAGAGACAATGAACTAAATGAAATAAGAATTCTTTTCAAAGGTTTCTACATGACATATTTTTGTTCGTAATACAAGTTAATGATCATTTTACAAGAAGCAAGAAAAGCCACTTGATGGAATTTAGCCATGATGTTATGTTGGTTAGAGAAGTAAACAACCCCACCATTAATTACTACCAAATCAAATCTAATGACAGATTCGTATTGTGACAGTAAAAGCTTTGTTTTTTCAGTCTTAATTTATGCACAGTCTGCTTAGTACATCTCTTTTTCTAGTCAAGAACTAGAAACGAAAGACCTGGTCAAGAGTTTATTATACTGTCACTTCAGTAGTACTCTGAATTTGCTACTCGAGATAACCTTGGCCCATAGCTAACGTTTCATGTTCGTAGTCCGTTAATTTTAATAAAGTGAAAAGTTGAGGGTTGTAAAATTGTAAAAAGAACATCAACCGAGTAGAGATAGATGTGCACCAGGAAACAAAAGGAAATACAAGTCCTAATAGAGCTTCCTTTTTACAAGAAAGAGGCCCCTTGAGAAGGAAACAAGGAGGGTAGTGGTGTAACCGAAAGCGTAGGCTGAAGAAAAAGTAAGAGAATGCGACACGAAACGAAGTAAAGATGTTAGGAGTTGTTTATGGTAGTGATAAACTCCAAGTTCTCACAGGCTTTTAAACATGTATTCAAGCTCTCCAGGAACAAGCACAAAGAAGAGAGGCCTTTGAAACCCTCTCCCCACCATAGGTCATTTTAGACCTGTCAAACGGGCAAGAAAAAACAGATGAAAGGATGAGTAGACAAGAAAAGGTAAAAAGCGTTCTTAGTATTAACCATCAACACTCACAGCACGGGAGAGAGCTACATATTCTAAAACTCCAAAATTCGTAAAAAAATAGCTTGTCTCGAGCTTTCCCTATTAAATGAAATAAGATGCCACAATCGCCAAGAAATATACACCTTACCTTTTATACACAACTAAAATGATAAGACTTGGTAAATTTCCACAAAACTGATCAGATTTTCATTCGAGTTTCGCTGCGACTGAAGAGAATAGCACCTGAGTCTTATGATAGGTGTTTTCTTGTCTTGTAATTGGTTGGACTTCACGTATTAAAATGGGGTAGCAAAGTTTGCGGTGAACTCTATCAAGAAGCAAAATGCATTATTCTTTCTACATTGTAATTCCTTTGAAAAGTGAATATGACGATTTTTTAAGGTATTAGGGGAGAGGATAGGACACTAAATAGAGAAATTAAAATTATTACTCAAATTTTATTAAGGTTGTATCATTAATCTTCTTAAATATTATTAGCTGGATCATTGTTTTGATGTAAATAGTGAACTTGTCTTCTGGAATTATTTTGAGATATTATCAAGGAAAAAAATCATTTGGAAAAAAAGCATGTGAATAGTATTAAGTGATTTTGTTTAGCATCCATATTTTGGAGTATGCCTCTTCCTAAAATTTTTAAGCCATACAACACCCTGGAAAAACTATATGCTTTAATTAAACTTAATATAGCAGAATATATATATAATAATATGCAAAGAAAAATGGGAACAAATCTTTAGATATGAAAACAAGTGTCTGTTTCTGCAATTTCGTAAACCTAAATATGTATTTGTATTCATATATATCTAGGGTCGTATAAAAGGGTCATTTATGCATGTTTAACTTAATGAAAAAAACACCGCTTGATAGGAGTAATTTCGCGAATTATACCCCTAAAAAAAGATATGGTAATACTTCAGTTTCGGGGCGCACGGTAGGTGGCCCTGTTTATAGGCTACAATTTGGGGCTACAATATATGTCTTATGATGTCAGATGGTAGCGTCAGATGTGAACAATTACGGCGTTATATTTTTTGTATATGGGTATATACTGGGGGACTGCGCCCCCCAGACCCCCCCCCAATTGATTGAAACTCAGGATCATCGCAGGGTAGCCCCCCGCAGTGATATCTCCCCCATGAGCAGTCCCGTTGAATTTACTAGGGGTTTTTCCCCAACAGCTTTTACTGGCAGAAAAACCTAACTTAATGATAAACAATACTTACTTTTATAGGTTTCTTGATTAGTTTATGCGTTTCTAAATAATCTAAAAAAAATTCGAAGTCATGCAAAATAAACCCGAATTCGAATAACGAAGAAGCACAACTAGAGCACGAAAAAGCCATAACGAAAGAGGAACAAATGCTAAGCGGGGTCTATTTATAGCTACGACGTTGCCAGTAAGAAGCTGTTATCGTTCACTGAGAAAAAAAAATACGAAAACAAAAAAAGACAATAAAAGACATCAAGAAACCTTGCCTAACTTAGAAAAAGCTACAAACGAGCAGAGCCGCAGATATTTAGTAAATAATACAGAGTAAAAGTTACAAATCGCCCCCAAAACAAAAAAATATACCGCCGTGATTGGTCACATCTGAAGCTACCGTCTAACGTCATAAGAGATATGCTATAGCCCAAAATTGTAGTCTGCTTACAGCGCCATCTACCGTGCGCCCCGAATCTGAAGTATTACCAAAGATATGATTTCAATAGCTGTTGTTTGCTCATTTCGCACACGGCTCAGGGAGAATTTGTGGCTAGGTTAAACACGAATCAGGAAATCCAACCTTTGCGAGGGTGAGAATAATCCTTTTATTGACACTTGTTAGACCTAGTTTTCCTCATTGTCTATTCTCATTTAATGTTTGTAAAGTAAAGTGTATGAAGTTATCGAGGGAACTCTATGAAACTTTTGAGAGAGATTTTGGTGTCCATCTGCAGGCTGTGCCTTTATTCTTCGTTCTTCCTCCCAATGATGATGATGTACTCAATTTTCGAAGAGAGATGGTATAGTGGAAGATATAGTGGGTGAAAAAAAATTAAAGATGGGGGGGGGGGAGGATTTTGCCCTAGTAGGGAGGGCATCACTCTATTTTTATGGTTTCCTTTTTACTTTATTTGCGTTGTTATTTTGTGTGTTTTTTATCTTCATGTGTTTGTAGTGTTCTTCTTATTGTCTTTTGTTTCTTCTTCTCTGTCTTTTGACTTTTAGTGTAATAATGTTGTTTGTAGCATTCAAGCCTTTAATTGCTTTTTTGCCGACAATGCTGTTTTAGTGTTGTGTGTTGTCTCATTTTTCGTGTGTAAATGTATGGGACTAGATGTGATGTGTTGTGACGCTTTTATGTGTATATTGGAGTGATATTGTTTCGTGTACACAGTTTTGTGCTCGGGAACCGGCTTCTGCGTGAGGATTTCGCCCGTACTCACGCAGGTATATTTAACCTGCCGCCTGCTCCCTGGAGTTCTGGAATGACATCGTCCGTTAGAGTGGACCAGATCTTCTTGCCCAGTTTCTGGGTGACGACATTGATGGGCTCCAACCATTTCCTCCGATGCAGGACGCTTTGCCTGACTCGGTCACGCCTTCTTACTTTGTTGATAAGCAGAGAGGCAGTGTTCTGGATACGTTGGAGCCTTTTTATCGAGGTTTTATTAGCCGCTTGGGACACCACTGCTGGGTAGATCAGCATAGCCCGGACATACATCATATATAATTTTCTGATGTTAGCCGAGCTAATATCTCTAAACCTGTAGAGCTTGGAGATTTCTCTCTTCGCCAGGTTCCGCCTCTCCGTGTGGTGTCTCGAGTATCCATGGTCGGTGATTTTGAGGCCCAGGACGGTGCCTTCGGCGGAGTAGCCGTACCTCCTCCCATCTATAATGATGGGCACTGTCAACTCGCGGTTCAACGGGACAATTTTTAACTTGTCCCTGTTGGTCCTGATTTTCCATCGTCTCTCGAATCGGCTGATGTTGTTGATTTCCGCTATAGTGCGGGCCGCCTGCTCCCTTGCTTTCCTCTCCGGGCACGGGACAATTTGTGTGACGTCATCTGCGTATTGAAGATACATCGTATCCCTGTGCACCGGCGTTGGGAGGTCGATGGTAAAGACCAAGTAAAGCAGAGGACTCAGGCAGCTTCCCTGAAGGACGCCCGACTTTAATTCGAATTCGGGGCCTCTGTGCCCTTCAATCATGAGACACGCCCTTCTGTCCATGATGAAGTCACAGAGGATCCTTTCCAGGATTGGGTCTAGCTAGAGGTTCAAGATCTTGTATTGAAGTCCTTCCAGCCAGACTTTATCGAAGGCCTTTTGCACGTCCCTCAACACAATGTCTACATAGAACCTGTTCGCTTGGGTGTATGCTACTTTCTCAGTTAGGAGTGCCAGGGCGGTGTCTGTGCCCCTTTTTTTGCGAACCCGTGTTGTTGTGGGTTGTGCGCTCCTAACTCGCTCAGTTGAGCTTGTAGCCTGTTAGCTAAAGTCTTTTCAAAGATTTTACCCTGCATCTCAAGAAGAGAGGTGGGGCGATAGCTTGCCACCTGGTCTGGGGGCTTGTTTCCCTTTGAGATAAAGATGATTTTGGCCATCTTGTATCCATCCGGGAAGTAGCCTGTATTCAGGGCGGCATTCATCGTGTTTGCCAATCCCTGAATAATTTGCCTTGGGGCATTTACGAGGTTATTTTTCGTAATCCCAGACCAGCCTGGAGCCCTCTGCTTGAAGGACCTTATGGTATTCAATGTCTCTTCTACAGTTATCACACATCCGTGGTCAGCCATCACTCTTTCCTGTGATACTTGCGGATGAGAGTGGGTTCTATGTATCATTGTGCCGAGGTCGTCGAGCAGTTGGTCTTCGAAGTCCTGGTCGAAGTATCCTCCTCCGGTGATATAGCGAAAATCGTTTGCCAGTGCGATCTAAATCTTCTTTGGAGAGACTTTGGGTCCTCTATGATATCGTCTCCTTCCTTGATTTGGGTTCTGGGTCTGGGAGGTAATCTCCTAATTCCCCGGATGTTATTCCAGAATTTTACGGGATCACTCTCCCTGTCCAGCCTCCGAATGATGTCATTCCATATCGTTGTTTGTTTTTCTAATATGATGTCTTTCATTTCCATGCTTAGATGTCTCATTCTGGCCGTCCTTTCCCTATTGTTACCTGTCCTGTCAATCTCATCATAGATTGCTCTATGTTCTCGGGCGATTTCTCTCATCTCGTCCGTCCACTTAGGTTGTGGGAGCATTTTATAGGAGATTCTGGGAACACATCTCTCGTCGGCTTGAATGAGGAGATCGGTGATCTTTTTGATCTCCTCATCAATTTCTTCAAGATTAGCGTCTCCCAGATCAGTTGGGTGGTATGTACTGAGTATCTCTCTATATAGCTCCCAGTCAGCTTTCGCGTAACTTTTCCTAAGTATAACGGGCTTGAGTATTGGTGCTAGCGAGATGGTAGTGAGAATCAGGATGTGGTCGCTCGGAACCACTGGCCCGGGCTCATTAGCAATGTTGAAGGGGAAGTTTTTAGATGTCAACACAATGTCCGGCTTTGTTGATGAACGTTGTGTTATGAAGGTCGGGAAATCTGGCCCGGCCCTCTGGAGTCTGTCTCTTACGAGTAGCATCTACAGGTTTCTTCTCCTTTGATCGGTGCTTCCGTAGCCTGATGCACGGCATCTGGCATTAAGATCACCGCCAAGCAATGTCAATTTCCCACGCCTGAAGAGGTTGTAAAAATTAGGGATCGGCAGGTAATCGCGTCGCGATGGTTGATAGGCCGCCGCTACGGTCAGGTCTCCAACTAGGGTAGGTATTGCTACTGCCACGATTGATTAATCTAGACCTGGAAGTGTTTTATATGCAAGGTTGTTCCGGATCGCGATGGCAGCGCCATCGAACCGTTCTTGTGTGTGTTTTTTTGCTGATAATTGTGTAATTGGGTATTTTTATGTTGTTGACGTTTGTGTTAACGCCATGTTCTGTGATGTGGATTAGGTCGGGATCCACTTTACGAAAAATGTTTCCGTAAGGAATGTGTTTCCCTACCTATCCGTTGACGTTAATTGTTAATATCTTTAGCGTGTTGTTGGTGCTCTCCATGTTTATGTTCTGTTGTGTATGTGTGTGTTGGTTTTGTCTCAAGTAGTGGTTTTCGCTGTGTGTAATTCTCCCGTTCCGAATTCTTTTGAACTCTGCTTCGCCTACGCCGAGGCAGGAGTCCCTATATATTTTTATTCTGGCCTCCATGAGCACCGCTACTACCAGCGATTCACGGTCTGGGGAATCATAGGACCATTTCAATAGTCTTGTCCTTACTCCTTCAATGATTTCCCCCACCTTGGGGCTTTTCGGAAAAGAAGTGTCTTCTGTTCTGAAGAATTTGATGTTGAGGTCTTCTCCATCAAATTCCCTAACTTTCTTCAAATTCCTACTCCTGCTCCTGTTCTTAATGGGTTGAGAGATCTCCCGTTCGTCCTCGGATGTCGAGGCCGAGCTTAGGAGATTTCCTTCCGCCTGCTTAAGACGTCTGGCTGCTCTCTTCGCACTCTCTTCCCTCTTCTTCATTGCAGCTAGGCGTGGGTCTTTGTTAGGGGACCTCTGTGGGGTGGGCTTCTTTTTTAGTTCTTTGGAGTTACCCTCTCTCTCCTCGGTCTCCCGTGGGAAGGGTGTCGCGGGCGCCTCTTTTTGATTTCCAATTTGAACTTGAAGGACTTTCCCTGAAGGGGGGTTCTCCGGGAACCACATTTCTGCAAGACTATTGTTTTTAAGCATAGTGTTGACCTCCCTGGCGAAGCAGCCTGGGCTGGTCAGATTTCTTACGTGCGCATAGAGGATGCACGTAAGAATTTTTGTGGCGTCCTTGTCGTCCTTATCTACTTTGACGTAGGTTCTTGGGGCTTGGCTGTTCAAGGTGCTTGCTAAGGGGGTGGTTTTTGCTGCTTGGGCATAGGAGGTGTTTGCCCTCCTTATACCTTCCGCCCTCTTTGCTTCCGTCTTTTTCCGGATAATCTCCTTTTTGGGGGGGCATGACATCGCCATTGCCCCATGCCTTTGGCCACAGTTTGGACACTTTTCCTCCTTGGCTTGGCATTCGCGCCAGCCGTGTCCTTTTTGGCTGCACTTTGACCATGTTGCCTCCTGCTCCTTGCATTCTTTAGTCGTATGACTCTCCAGGCGATAACAGTTAAAGCAGATCTGCACGGGGATTTACTCCTCGCGTTCGACCTGCTACCCACTGATTTTGGCGTTGAAGAGAAGTAAACCTTTCTCTTTGGCCTTCGACGCCATCTCCATGTCTGTGAAGACAACCTTAAACACGTGGGAGTATTCCGAGTTGTCTTTTTTATTACGGAACTTGATGATCTCGGCCTTTTTGCCCACTTCTGGTTCTTCTCTACTTCTTCCTTTATCTCTTCCTTTGTGTGCTAGCCTACCCATGGGTCCAGCCTTCTGCACACGACGCTCCTGTGCGCCTGTATTTGGGGAGGCGTAGTTGGTTGGAGGTTTATCTCCATTAGGTGCCTTACCCCTTCTTCCTTCGTGAGCGTCTCGATATCTTTCTCCTTTTCGCACACAGCGACATAACCAACTGGAGTATCAATCAATCTAAGCACGCCCACGTTGAGCTTACCGAACAGGGTTTTATATACAGTACCCTTGTCCGGTATTGCTTGTCCGCTAACACACCTAAGCGGAACTCTTGGCGCATCCTGTGCCACCATTATTCCGGGTGGGCTCCCCTTGAAAAGGGGGCGCACACTTTTCCTTGGGTAAATTGACTTTCTATTTATTCGGGACTCTCTTTTATGTGTTTTAGTTTATGGGGGAATTGTGGTTATTTTTCCTAAAAAAAGTTTGTTTTTTCCTTTTTGGGGGAAGAGGGCCCCCCCTCGTAAAAACCGCCGCCTGGATGTAAAAAGGGATTTGCCTTTGGGTGGATGATGAAAGATGGATGAGATGAGTCCGGAAGGGATCCTCTCAGGGGTGTGATTGTATGGTGGACTTATTGACAACGCCCCCCCCCCCCGATGGTTTTGAATCTCGACCGCTCCCAAACATACCATAGAGACGGTTGTATGTCCCTCTATGGTCCTAAAAGGGGCCTTCGCCGTAATGTGCACCGAAGGTTGCGATCCGTCCCTTGTCCGGAATATTTCTGACATTTTTCTCTACTGTGGGCTAATCCTCAAACCAGCTTCCTCCAATGCCCCCAATTATGCCAATGCAACTGCTAGGCATAGTTGGGACGAAACATGAATGGCAAATCCCCCTCACATTTGACGGCCGTTCACGCAGGGGGGCGTGGCCGGGGACTGAGGCAGTCATCTGCTTAAGTGGGGCCGCTAGAAAGAAAGGTGAAGTTAGTTTGATGGTGAGTGGTGATGAAAAATGAGTACTGAATCTCTTTTGGAAGTTTTTGGAGGCGTTTGGGAAATTTCCCAAAACTTTCCCTCCTTTGCCGGATCTGAGATGCTGTCGGAGCTGTATTTACCAAGAATTCTTCGCCGTCCTTTTTCCAATGTCCATTGGACATTGGACATAATAGGAGATGAAATTAGATAGAATTAGAGAGAAAATAGTAAGAGAGTAAAGTGGTTAAGAAGTGAGTTTAAAGAATAGATGATGTATGGAAGACAGAATAAAAAGATCCCTGGTGAAAGGGTAGCTCTGTTTGTGGTATTTTGGATACATCTTTTAGTTATAAACTATAGGGTTTATAGTTTATTTAATCAAATCAGCATAGCTAATTTGATTAAGGGTTCTCATCTTGATGATGATTATTTATTTTGGGGCATTCAAGCCTTTATTAGAGACGGGGTTTTTACATCCCGCTTTGGGTTTTTGAAAAAAATTTATTTTCCTAAAAATTTTTAGGTTGATTTTGATAATTTTTAGCTTTAATTATTAATAATTAAGTGGATTTGATTTTAGTGAGTTGAATTTTAATTAAAAAAACTTTCCCATTACACTGGTTAGTTGAGTCTCGTCTATTGTCGAACACGTAGTGTATATTGGGGAGTCACGTCACTGTCAGACTGTAATTTACTACTTTTAAAAGGTCTTATTTGTCTGTCGGCCTCGATGTCTAGGTGTGTACGAGAGAACTCAGGGGCCAAGCGTGCACCAATGGCTTGCCATATCCTCTTAGCTCTCTCGTGGAGCGCCACGTTGATCGGAGATAATCCAACCGAGGCGTGGAGCTCCCTCTGTTTTTTTGTGTTCTCTTCTTAGGGTGTTTGTAATGAGTAAAACCGCCTTGTTCTGGATGGTTTGTAGTTTCGCAATGTGGGTCCAGGAGCACGCATTCAACGGCACCGGGGGGTATAAGAGTCTCGAGCGAATGCACGCATTGAATATCTTGAGTTTATTTGAGCGAGTTAGGTCAATGAACCTATAAAACTCCCTCAAATCTCTCTTGCTATTTGCGACTGTCCGCCGGATATGACACTTGTATCCCCCTGTGGTGATTTTGAGCCCCAGGACCGTCCCTTCCGAGCAGTGGTGGATTCTCTCCCCCTCTACCCGTATATCATTGAAGGTCTTGCGAAACATGGGGATTATTTTGAATTTTTGGGCATTGGTCGAAATCTTCCATTTCCTCTCGAAAGAGTGGATGTTGGAAATCTCCCTAGCCGTATTTATCGCCATAAATTTCCTGTGAACGTAGGCGGCTGTACAAATTTGCGATATATCGTCAGCGAACTGAACGTATATCGTACCTTCGGAAAGAGGTTGTGGTAGGTCACGTGTATATATGTTGTATAAAAGGGGACTGAGACACCTCCCTTGTGGGACCCCAGATTCGAGCTCAAACTTGGGGCCTTTGTGTTCTTTGATCTGTATATACGCTTTCCTCTCCATTATATAATCGCATAGAATCCTTTCAAGAATGGGGTCGAGGCCTATTTGCAGGATCTTAAATTGCAAGCCTCTCTTCCAAATCTTGTCAAATGCTTTTTTAACATCGTGGAGCACCAAGTTGGCATGCCTTTTACTTGCCTTGATGTTCGCAAGTTTTTCCGTAATAACGGCTAGTGCCGTGTCAGTCCCTCTTTTCTTTCTGAAGCCGTGCTGCTGCTCGTTATGCAGGTTGGCTTCGTCGAGAAAAGAGTTGACCCTATTTGCCAATATCTTCTCGAAGACTTTACCAGCAAATTCTAAGAGAGATATCGGTCGGAAGTTTGCAGGGCAGTCCGGGGGCTTTTCCGATTTGGGAAGGAAGATCATCTTGGCCACTTTCCACTGGTCGGGAAAATAGCCTGTGTTCAGAGCGGCATTCATGATGTTAAGAAGCCCACTCAGAACATTAGGCGGGGCCTTAATGAAATTCTCCCTGGTCAGCCCCGTGGTACCAGGTGCTCTTTGACGAAAGGATTTTAGTGCGATGGAGAGATCTTGGGCAGTTATTTTACTCCCATAACCCTCCATCGCTCTTTCCTGCGACACACAATGATGAGGAGAGGTTTTATGTATTTGTGTGTTTAACTGTTGGATGATGTCATTTTCGAATTCGATGTCATAATTGTCATTTTCTTCGGGGATAATTTTAAAGATTGAGGACCAGAAAATCCTAAAAATTTCCTCAATCTCCTTAGTCTCGTCAATTTATTTTTCGTCATGCTTGAGTACAATTTTCTTCTGAGGGGGTTGTCCTTTTAAACGTCTGTACGTCTGCCAAAAAGTCCGTGAGTCTCTCTCTATGTCAAGTCCTTCAATTAGTATGTCCCATACCTGTATTTGTTGGTCTGTAATGAGTGTCTGGAGTTCGTCTTTTATCTGTCTTATTCGTCTATGGGCATTGTGGTTGGGGCCTATCAGCGCTATTACATTGGACAGGTCTTTATACTCTTGGGCCAGGGCTTTCATGGGAGGGGTCCAAATAGGAGCTGGAAGGGTTTTATACTTAATGCGGGGAATGCTAATTTTATCTGCTTTTATAAGGAGGTCAGTGATTTTATCCAGCTCTTCATCTATTTCTTCTAAATTTGCATCAATTAAAGGGTCTGGGATATAATTTAGAAGGTAGTTTCTATATCTTTCCCAGTCCGCCTGCTTATAGTTTTTGCGTTCTGGGATTTCTAGTTGAATGGGGTTTACACCAATTGTGATTTTAACTGCCTGGTGATCGCTTGGAATAATGGGGCCTGGTTCAATGTAATAGTTGTATGGAAACCTGATACTGGTTAAAACAATATCAGGCTTCGTTGCTGCATTACCTGTAATAAATGTCGGGAATTCGGGTCCGATTCTTGTCGCGTAGCGTCTTTCTAGTATTACCTCGATGTTTCTACCCGCATTGTTTCAGGAGGTATACCCTGATGCTGCACATCTTGCATTCAGATCTTCAGCAAAGATTACGTTTCTCTTATGGCTGAGGATCTGTAGAAGGTTGTGCAAGGGTACATAGCCGCGTCTTGGGGGTTGGTACCCCGTGGCCACGACTAGACCCCCCCGGGGTAGTGCCTACCTCAATGGCAAGGTAAGATTCATCTAAGTCGGGTAGTCTTTCGTATTTTAAACCTTTTTTGACGGCTATTGCGCAGCCGTCATACCGTTCCTGGCTGTGATTTTTGCTGATGACGTCGTATTGAAAATTTTTTATCTCTTTATGAGAGGTCATTCCGTGTTCATTAATGAGTATTATGTCAGGGTCATTTTGTCGCAAGATGTTGCCGTAGATGGAACCTTTTCCGTCCCACCCATCGACATTCATCTGTATTATTGTTAATCTGTCAGTGATTCTGTGTAACGTATGGTTTTTTATATGTATGGGATTAAAGTTGTCGCTTATTCGCGGTCCACTTTAGCCCCATGTGGTGTACTGGGCGGGTTGCGCTCCCTGTCGTTTCGTTTTCTTCTGAATTCTGTATCTGTAATTGTATGAAAGCAGTCGGTGGTCAGTTTTACCATGTTCCTCGAGAGAGCCTCCTCAACTTGCCGTTCCGGTACCGAATCGGAGCATTCCCACTTGTATCTTCCGGTTTTAAGACCTTCAGACACTTCGTGAGACTCGATTTCGGTGGGGAAAGGGGCCGATTTGGGGGCATATGGTTTCAAATTGAAACCTCTCGAGTGATATTTCAACTGGGTCTCTCTGACTCGAGATGAGGAGGTTGACCTGGGGCCACGTGATTTTGAGATTTTTCTCGACCTCGGAGACCTGGTCTCTTTCGGTCGCACTGCTTCCTTTGTTGGTGATTTCTCGTGTGTTTTGAGTGTAGTTGTGTCAGTCTTTTGGGGTGTAAGTAGCGCTTGTTTTTCTGTCTGTGGAGTATGTTTGTTTTTGTTGAGTCGTGGGTCGCGTGTGATGGCTGTGTTCTGTGGGGTGGGTACCTTCTGGCACGGTTCTGGGCACTGAGGGGCTACACTTATGCGCATAACCTCCTCTGACGGCGGGTTGTCGGGGAACCACATCTCCTGTAAGCCGTTCTTTACGAGCATACGATTGACCTCGGTTGCGAATGTTCCTGGGCATGTGATGTTTGCTATGTGTGCATAATAAATTCAGCACATAATTTTTGTGGAGTGCTCGTTTTCGATGTGAAGATAGGTTCTTTGGTTATTCGTTTCGGCAATAGCGGCTTTTGCGACTTTGGCGTATGTTGAATTCACCTTTTTCTCCTCTGTTTCACGTCGTAACTTTGTTTCCTTGGGGATTTCTGATTTCCTGATCGGGCATGCCATGGACATAGTCCGGTGGGGGCCTTCACAGTTCAAGCATTTTGTTGATGTACTCTTGCAGTCGCGCCACAAATGGTTGCGACCTGCACATATGGAGCAAAGGGTTAGGTCTTTTTTCTCAGGACAGCTTGAGGTGGAATGCTTGCCGTATTTATAGCACCTGAAGCACATTTGTAAATCGACAAACTCTTCCCTCTCAATTTGATCCGAGCAGACTCTAACACTGAACAACAGTAAGCTTAGTTCTTTTGCTTTTTGCGCCATAACCGTATCCTCGAAGACAACCTTGAAGACGTGCGTGTACGTTTTAAATTTTAAAACCTCAGCAACTTTCGCCCAAGGGTGGTTCCTTTCCAATTCGTTTTTAATGTCTTCTACTGAGTGGCTCTTAACCCAAGAGTCGAGGCGCCTGCAGATGACACTACAGTGTGTCTTTATTTGGGGTGGTGTGTGTGGTATCAGGTTTATCGTTTTGAGGCATTCAACTGCCTTGTTTGAGGTTAAGGCCTCACAATCAGCCTCCTTCGCACAAATGGCAGAGTAACCATTCGGGATGTCTATGAGTCGAACCAGTGCAATTTTTATATTCGTATATATTTTTTTCGAAAACCGTACCTCTATCCGGCTTCGGACCCTCCGAGAGGACCCGAAGAGTTATTCGAAGCGTTTCTCTCATTTTTTATTCATCCCAACTCTCTCTGGGTGTTTACACATGGGGAAAAGAATATGAAAAAACACTTGTATAGGAAAGTGGTGAGGGAGAAAGAGGTGGAGGAGATCAGAGGGCCAATGTCCAAAATAAAATTATCACTTTACCTCAATACAATAATCCACGTAGGAGCGAAGATCCGTCCCCGCACCGTCGTAGAACAGCGAAAGCCAGTGGTTCACTTACGAATTAATCGATGAGCAAACGTTCGCACTATGTACTAACAACAAGTTAAGTCACTCTATTCACTATCTCGCTAAAAATTCACTTTATTAAATTTTTGAAGATTGCTGTCAAAGCGGGAGTCAACTTGATAAAGCAGACAAAGCATCCTTCCTCCCAATCCATATTCTGTCCAGTTACTTTTCTATAATCGTAAGCAAAGTATATCCAGACAAACCAATTTTTATCGACTAATCACAGACGGTTTTACAATATTTTGTCGCAAAATGTATAAATTTATACTTTATATTATGTGACACGACTTTGTCAACTTATCTCAGGTAGGTAAGGATTGAACCGGTATGGACCTTATTATCATCTTTTTATTTTTCCTGTTTCGGCAAATGACTTTTTGCTCAAATCATTCTCCACACAAGGATCGAGAAGGAAGTATTTCCAGCTGGGGTGCTTAAGTTCCTACTTTTACCGGTTTGTGCTCTCTGTATCAAAGTGGTTCTTGGATTAAACATAAAATTAGTCTCTTCCTACGGCCGCCAACAAGGGCAAAGCCGCTGAAATTACAAACAAGCTAATTTCTAGGCTAATTTAAAAAAAAAGAAGAAAAAAGCAAACAAAAGTGGTTCCTGGTGGTTTGTAAAACTCCCTTCTCCCGATTCTAATATTTAGAGTTAATTAAGTTATCATGTCTTTATCTCAACTGCCTCTTTCATTATTCTATTATTTCCGCTCCATCTTCTTCTTCACTTGCCTGTCCCTATCTTCGTTTTCTCTAATGAGAGCAATCGCATTTGTTTTTTACATAACTTTTATTTTTCTTTGACTTTCCCTTAAATTTGAATTAAATTTATATTATTTGCGTAATTCGTTTTATTGTGCAATAGTTATTCTTCTGCTTTTGGTTTACTCACAACTCTCTACTTGTTGCAGTGTAATGGAGGAGATGCATCTTGAGTCACTTTTTCTGCAATACCTTTAATCGAATTAACCGATAGAGTTGTTGCTTTTATTAATGAGACGTTAATCAAACCGATCACACTGATTTTCACTATTTGCATGCCTCCCTGGTATTTGGTCTGTTCCTGAAATATTGGAAAAGATTAGGACCCTGAATGGCCGAGGTCCTTAACCCGCAGAGTACCGCGGGCCGCATCGACAAGTCCGAGAGGTACTCACCAATAAAAAACTCTGGAAACCACCTACAATAGATCTGCGAAGAGAAAAGAAGACTAGGACAAGAAGACTAAGACAAGAGGACTAAACTCACATAAAATATACTTAACCTAACCTCCTAACCTGAACTAACCAATAACTTAACCTATCCTAAAACACGCTCTTGAAAAAAAAGATCTTTCACTACACGTTTGTAATGATGGACGGTCGCACCGATGACCCGGGAAATGATCTGTCCGGCCGCAAACAATGTTACTTCTGACAAGTGGCTGCGGGCCGCATGGAGTGGCCTCGTCAGGTAAGTGAAAAAGAAGGAACCAACGAGTTAGTCACTGGCGAGACAGATTATCCAAAGATTACGCAAAGAATCCTTGGGGTCTGATTTTGAGGCGCCGACGGAATTCTTAGTTATGAGAAGTGAATTTATGATTCATCGAAAAAACGTTTAAAATAAATTTGTCTTCCAAGTCGAAGTCAATTTTAGATGACAATTCTCCTTCGAGCAAAGTCATTCACTTCGTCCATATTGAATAAAATGGAAAAAAAATGATTTATTTCTTCGTTTAAATCTTAAACAAAAACAAGAAGAGTTTTTCCAAAACAAATCTATTACACAATTCAAGATCTAAAATGGATCCTGAGTTAACTTCTACACAAGCTTTATTGAAAATTAGTCTAATTCTTCTTTTAATTAAATGAAGCTTTTAACTAAATTTGAAATAGAATACCGAATGCATGAATACGGATAGAAGAGTGAATTCTTGTATGCCATTTTATATAAAAATAAATAAGATAAGGAAATGAAAAGCATTGTGGAACAAGTATTACAAAACTAAGAAACCTAAATGGTTAAGAGAAATCGTAAGAAAGCAACGAAGGGGTTTCAGTAAAAGTACAGATTCTCATAATGATCAAAAGTAGAAAGAAGTTATTGGATGAATGCGTCGAGTGAAAAAATTCCTCGAGTTCTTGAACTGTTTTCGGATTCCTCGCTTTATAACTATCTCCGAGTGTCTTTCAAACACTTTCAATGGGAAAGTGATTTCCATTACAAACAGAATTCCAGGAAAACTGTTCATTTCTAATTAACCTTTTAGTTACTTGTTTTTATATATTTCTTGTGGAAGATGAATAAAATTGCATAAATTTAACTCTGTGTTTTTGTTTTTAGCCCTACAATGGATGAAAAAAAAATCAAATTTACCTATTTCTAGAAAATATTTCATCTTACAAGCCATAAAATAAAGCTTAAAACAAATAATAGCTATTTTCTATTGTTTTGCAATAATAGGAGTTTGAAAAACACACTTTTTGGCCAGGAACAAAAATTGTGTTACATAATATTTGACTTTAAAAAAAACTAAGGGTGGTAAAATCGAAGTTCTTATGGATTCACTTCCAATTTTATCACCCCAAAATGGGATTAAATGAGATTATTCGGTCCGGAATTTATGATGGATTGGCTAGTCTCAAATAAATAGCTACTCGTACATATTATTCGTTCTAGTCTGTACTCTGATATATAGAAGTGGCTTATTAGCCATTTACTAGTAGTTCGTTTGGGCAATTTGCTTTGGCGTAAAAACATCCAATGTGTCACATCAGTTTTGTTGCTTCATTGCCCAGAGCCGAGGCTTTCGAATTAGTTCACCTTAAACTCTTGTAGGTTGTGCAGCGTATACTTCACCATATTTGTCTTTAGACAATAAGATTTACAATGAAAGATTCTTTTGATAAGGTCGAACTCGAAGTGCGACTTAACAGTCTTTTGCTTCAAAGACCGTATTTTTATACATCAGGTATAAATATACTTTTATTTTGTTGTGAAAACATCTCTGAAACGGATGGAAACTATTTTGTAGCATAATTTTAATTGTTTAAAATCTATTTTCATTTATACACATAAGCTAACACAAAAGCACACGCATTCTTATAAACCTGATTTAAATACAGAGTTCGCCCGGGTACCTACTAACGAGGTACGCTGGTTGTAAACAGTATCCTTCAAGGTTTATAAATTTAATATTGAAGAATTTGTTTATAGATGATATGGATTAGTTATCTAGTTTCTCTGGGATGGTTGTTAGTATGAAGTTGAAAATGGTTTCAGATAAAGATTCAAGTCTGAATTTTCTATAAACGAAGTTTGTAGAGACTTGATTTACCAACCATCCGTATCTATAAGGTGCTCGTTCTGTTCCTGTAGCCACAACGCTGTATGCTCATAACTAACGGTCATTCACGCATGCGCGTAAACTGCCGTGTACCTTAATGACCATATTTCTAACTGCAATATCTATGAAATGTTCCAATCGGGGTTCGAAGCGGAGCACTCTGCTGAAACTGCTCTTCTTAATGTGTCAGACGGTTTACGTAGAGCAGGCGATAGGGGTTGTACGGCAATTCTAGTCCTCCTATACATCTCCTCTGCTTTCGACACCGTCGATCACACTGTCCTCCTTGATCATCTTCACACTTTCCTTGGTCCCTCTGGCACTGCACTTGATTGGTTACGCTCATACCTCTCCTCCAGCACTCAGTCGGTCGCGCTCGATAACCTCTCCTCCAAGCCCGTGCCCATTCATTTTGCGATGCCTCAGGGTTCAGTCCTTGGTACCATCCTCTTTCGCAACTACTTACCTACTCTTGGCTTCCTTCTTCGCAATTTGGGCCTGTCCTTCCACCTCTATGCTGATGACACTCAGATATACCTTTTCTCATCCCCTGTGTCCTTCTCTCAATCAATTACCAAGCTCCTTTAAGCCTAGACCTCAAAAAACGAATGGCTGTCTGCCAACTTTCTCAAACTTAACCACGAAAAAACTGAAGTTCTCCTTGTTGGTACCACTTCGGTGGTGGAGAAATATAAAGCCCTCTTCCCCTCCCTTAAGCTTGGGGAAACCGATGTCGCCTTCTCTGATACCGTCAGTAATCTTGGTGTTATTTTCGACGAGCAACTCTTGTTTAAGCCGCACATCCATCGTATCTGTAAGTCTTCCCTCGGTTTCCTCCGCAACTTCTCACGTGTTCGATCCCATTTTGATCGACGAAGCCTCGAGACTGCTATTTATGCCTTCGTCACCTCACGCATAGATTACTGCAATTCTCTTCTAGGGAATCTCCCTTCTTTGTCACTTCGCCCCCTACAACTAGTTCAAAATTATGATGCCCGGCTCCTCCTTCGCCGCCCCCGGTTCTCTCCTTCGATGCCTCTGTTACAGGAGCGACACTGGTTACCTATTCGCTTCCGTACCCACTATAAAATTAATCTCTTTACCTACAAGGGCCTAAATTTCGAGGCTTCACCTTATCCCTCGTCTGCTCTCTCTTGTCTTCAAACTCCTCGGGCACTCCGGTCTAACCTCGCTCCTCTCCTGAACACTCCTCGTTCTGTCCTCTGCTCGATGGGTGACCGTTCCTTCTCAGTTTGTGCTCCTAGACTCTAAATGCTCTCCCTGCCGAAGTCCGATCCTCTTCCTCCCTGGCTACTTTTAAACGCCTCCTGAAGATTTATCTCTTCAGAATTGCCTTCTTTTCCCTCTAAACTTTCTCTATACTCGCTACACAACCTGCGCTCTGGGAGGGCTAACAGCCCTGAAGGGTGCATTATAAATACTTATTATTAATATATTATAAATATATTATATGATATTACGTGATATATGATTTTATATGATATTATATGATAGAAAGAGGGCGTAGCTCTCCTAAATCTGCTTTGACCCTATAAATAATAATAATAATTAGCAAGTAAAGATATTTTTGTGCCACGATATAAGCATTTCAAACAATATGCATTTGTATTTATTTGCGACAGGACTTTTTAGCGTGGGCAACGCCGGGTACCTATGCTAGTGATTTCTAATTTTGTAATGGAGTTTATCTGACAAGTAAGATTTATATGATTAAATTCTTGAAACCTTTGTATTATAAAAGCGACCGACTGAATCTCCGTTTTTCAACTGTTTAAGCTTAACGGCGCCAGATGGCGCGCAATCGTTGAAAGATCTGCTTTGCTTTATACTCTGTTTATCTTTTTGAGATATCCCAATCCACTAAAAAGAGAAAAAAAGAGAGTAACGTAGATAAAAAGAGAGCACACAAAAAAGAGACGGGAACATACACACAATGCTGCCAGACAGATAAATGCGCACACAGCGTTGTATTAAAAAAAAAATAATAATCCAACCTATTGCGTGCCTCAGCATTCTCCTCAAAGCAATCAAGTAAATGGAAAACAAAAAAGGGTTTTGAGATAATGGCAAGCAAAAAGAAAAGCTTTCATAATTTGACCCCTTTATCTTCCGCCTTGCAATATAATGAGAGGAAGGTTTCTATGGTTGATGAAAAAGTGGAAATGAGCAAACACTTACAGATGCATGGATAGTCTTGTACTGCACAGGCAGAAAAAAACAAGGTCTGCTGACCAAAGTCGCGTGCTCTCACTTATTCTTACGACCTTTAAAACTTTCAATAATTCCGGACTAACCTTGGGAGGACCTTGGAAATCTTATCAGTCGAAAGAACATGTAAAATAACATAAGAGTTTCAAATTTCCTTAGAATTGGCCGAATAGTTACAATTTTATTACCCCCCCCCCCAAAAAAAAAAGAAGAAGAAAGAAGCAAAACGTGGACCGAGCGACATAGTGAGATATAGAGTCGCACGCGACTAAAAACACGACAGGAGCCATCAAAACTGCTCAGATCACAGTAGTTCTTATGAAGTCAGTTGCGTCGCCTTATCGTATAAACTGACTAAATCCCATCGACTACGTGGTTGAAATCCGTTGAAAATAGTTAATGATCTATAGAAAATCTAAGAATGGTTTGGACTTGATATTTGTATGTATTTTTACAAGGCTTTTAAAATGCACACTTGTATCTCCTCGTAAGTTGCGTCTCAGTACTGGTATGAATTAATCATTTGAGTTGTTGCACGGACAATTTCGGCTCTAGTATTTAATGGCGAGGATTTAAAATAAAATATATAAGATTGTAAGGAAATATCAGTAAAGAAAATGGTGAAGAGAGAGGAGGTGAAAATGTATGGAAGATAAATAGATGCCAATCCTCTTGCAGCCAGTGGAACCGGGAGGGCACTCAATTTTGGGTCTGTAACCAGGAGGGCTCGCAAGCCTCAGGGAGACAAATACCGCAGTGGTAAACCAACTACAAGTACTGGATTTGCCATGTGTTGGGGACCTCCCTTATGCACATTAAGCCGTTAACAGCATCCAACAGAGCCAAGAATCGGTATTCTCCTCCATCATCTGTTTCGTCCCAAAGAAAAGTAAGCCAAAGCGATATTAATGACTTTGAGATGCAGCGTTTTAACTCCTTGACCAATGGTCAGATCTTATCTCTTTGTCACAAATATCTTATCTGACTTCTTAATAAGGGGGGATGGGGGGGGGGCAATATTGATTAATCGACTTTCAGAACTTCGCTCATTAATATCGATATCATAATCCCAGGGAAGCTGTCTTCTTTCCCATTACCAGCTGGCTTTTACCTATCCGTCCTGTCTAGTACCTTTCTGGTACCCACTCGGTATTTCGCCGTTAGCCAACTCGTACCTACATGTGACAGATTACTCACTTTATGCTTAACTTGTACCATTGGTACTTTCACTATACCACTACTTACCTGCCACATACACGTTAGTCGATTGTACCCTATCAATACTTACCTGGTCCCGCTTGGTACCCAACTAGTATTTAAGAAGTAATCCTTTGTACCCCTTTGGCTTTTAACTGGTACTTATTAGGCACCTACCTTGGTACCCAGTCAGCAGTAACCAAGTACCAGGTTTGCTCTAGGTACTCGGCTGATATATATACATGATACTTACAGGGTAACTGTTTTGTAATTAAACAGTACTCCCCACCCCGGATAACTAGCAGTACTTACTCTGTACCCGCCCGTTACTTACCCTTATTTACCCGTTACTCAGTGATAACCCTTTGGTACTTTTTCAGGTGATCCAAGATACCTTCTTAATATTTACCCACCTAGAATTAGGACTAACCCCCGCCCCCTCCCTATCTTTATCATGCAACCTCTGTTTGTATTGCTGCGTTATCGAATCTTAGCGCGGTCCGTTGAACCCCACTCTCTCTCGGAGTGGGTTCGCTCCGAAACCTCCTTCCATTTATGACTTTTCATTTATTTTCATTTCCATATTTATGTAAGCCATTATTTTCTGATTTTTAGCTCATATTCTACATTATTATATCGATATCGGTTATAATGAGGTTCATTTTTAGGCTACAGTAAATCAACCACTTTTATTGGTCGCTTTTCAAAGGATAGACATTGCAAATTGTCAGGTAATCTTTAATTAACTTAATCTTGGTCGTCAACAGCCAATATTGATTATTTCTCCGTTCAAATTGAAAACAAGATCGGAATCCTAACGCAGCTTCTCTCTTCTTTACTCGGGATATTTCTTCAAGGAGGGATATTCTTAGAACTTACTTAGAACTAATAAACGAAAACCAACGAGGGCATTTCCACCAGAAAGTTTGTAAGGAGATAGACAGTATTAAGGAAGTGGTAAAGATGGAAGAAGTGAAAATTCATTGAAAATATATAGCCGTATATTCACTTACGAGGCTTGTGGGCGGGAGAGCACGCAATCGTCTAGATGTCAGCTGCAGCATTTTTACATTATTACACCTGATTTCCGTTTGTTGTGCTCCTAAGGAGGGAGGTATTCCCTCTCAAGGCAGGGGGGAGAGTCCCAAAATCTGTTCTTTAGGGGTCGTAGGCAAATTCACGTTGACTTGTGATACACAAACTCCGATCATCGCTGAATGTGTCCCTTAAGGATCTTTCCACAAGCCGCCCCCCCCCCTCCCAAAAGGGCAAAAGGTCCTAATTTTTAATTGTTGCCACTCAACCGTGTACAGAGTGAACCAGAAGTCGGACACCATCGGAATAGAGCAAGTCAATAGTGAACGGACGTGAACGGTAATAATGTAAAGGATAAAATAGTTTATCATTCAAAGAGTTTTATTGCGCCTAAATTTAGGTTATTTATTCGTTATATTTTAAATGTTCGCCTTCAACTTGTAAACATCTTTCAATTCTGATTAGCATAAACCCCCTCGACACTGCATCACGCAAGTCTGGGGGACGCTCCGCATCAACATCAAACAGGTGGCTGTGTCAAATAGATCAATCTAACAACACTGCTTTGAGATGGAAAATCCCTCCTATCGTAACCGAATTCCATAGATGCCTACAATGCAGTTTAATACTAATGGGTTGAGGAATATGTTCTTGCGGTTTTATCACATTTATTCATTACCATTAACAATTCAGGAGAAACTTTATTTTTAATTGATAACAATATGCAATTTAATGAATAATGTATTCTCCGTTGTTATTTACGACTTATTCCCAATGTTCAACTAGTTTTTCGATGCCTCTGCAATAGAAATCTCTGGATTTTGACTCGAAGAATTTGTCTAACCAGGTTCTTAATTCCACACCAGTATTGAACGAAACGCCGCGTAAATTGTTGGAGAGCGATCGGAACAGATGAAAATCCGATGGAGCCAAGTCTGGCGAATATGGAGGATGCGGGAGGATTTCCCAATTAAGCGTTTGGATGAAGTCTTTGGTCATAATGGCAATGTGAGGACGAGCATTGTCGTGTTACAGAAGAAAGTCCATAACGTCGATGAGGTCGCTTTTCACGAATGGCTTCAGCGAGTCGATACATTTGTTGAACGTAGAGTTCTGCATTGACAATCTCGTTGTTCGCAAGGAGCTCATAAAGAATGATGCCTTTACAATCCCACCACACACACAGCATCGTCTTTCGTGGATGAAGACCTTGCTTTAATCACGGAAGTGGTTTTTTATTGGGGCTAAGCCATTGTTTTCGATGGTTCATGTTGACATAAACACACCACTTTTTGTCGCCAGTGATGATGCGGTGAAGAAATCTGTCCTTATATCCACGAGTAGCCTTGTGACGAGCAAGCAAACCTGCGGCAATCGTGGAGCGTTGAAGTTTATTGCTTTCGCTCAAAGCGTGCGGAACCCATGCACCGAGGTTTTGAACTTTCCACATCGAATGAAGGTGATTCACTACAGTTTTCTGATCACACGCCAATTGTACAGCCAATTCTCTAGTCGATTGACGAGGATTTTCATGAAGAAGGTCGTTCAATCGATCTTCACCCAACTTAATGGGGCGACCAGAACGTTCTTCGTCATTAAGATTGAAATGACCGTTTTTGAAACGTGAAAACCACCATTGAGCTGTCCTTTCTGATAAAGCATTTTCTCCTTACACATCACAAATATCGCGACGAGCTTTGGCTGCGTTTGCATTGTTCCCATCTCGATTGAAAATGAATAACAACAAGTGTCGAAAATGCACTTTTCTTTCAACTTGAAATTCCATTTTGAGGGTACAGAACAAAAATTAAATTAACACAACTTTTAAATAAACCGCAATGACTTATTATTCTACTTCAAGACGTAGCCTAAGCAAAAGCCTAATAGTCTACGCTGTTAAGAGACGTAGCCTAACCTTTGTAAATTTTGCTCTCATTATTTATTTATTGTTTCTTAATATGTGCACAAATCACGTCAACAAAACTTAAATCAGCACAACATTAAAAAAAACTCAAGAACTTATTCCTCAACCTAATAAAAAAATATAAAAATATAACGTGCATCACCCGGGTTGTGGTGAATATATTCCGTGCACTGTAACCGCAAGAGTGAAAATTAAAATAGACAATTAAAACGGTTCTTTTTAGTGGTATTACATTTTTGTATTGGATACACCTACTTGCTAACGAGGGCGAAGAGCATCTTTAAAGCATGACTGATCCAGTGACGAGGATGAAAACAATTGATAAAGTAATCCAATTCCAAGGTTGCATACAGTACAGTTTAATTAAAATAAGCTTTCAATTCTCTAGTCACATAATTCCTGAACACGTTGGAGCATGTCCATAGTAATTCCATTCCATTAACACCGATGTAACGGCTTCATCCTGCTATATGTTTTGCTGTTACTTTATTACAATTGTATCTGCAATAAAGGAAAAAAACTTAATTTCTTTATCCCTATGATGTGCGATTTATGCTTCACCAAGTATTTATTAAAAAAATATTGATGATTATTTATGAATTTATCAATATGCTATCCAATAGCTCTTCTGTATGCCCATAGCTTCTGGATAATAGTACTAGAGAAATCTACTAATAACACCTTACTTTTTGAAGGACGCTTCATAAATTTGTGGCGACTCCTTACAAGATCATTCCGGTAAGAATCTTTTACTTTTCTATTAAATGAAGAAGAGTGGAGGACAGTGTTACTATATTTTCATGAGGAATATTGTACTAGATGTTTTAAAAATGACAAATATAAAACCTTTAAAACGAGTTTGCTATGCTTAACGGCTTAACTGTGAAACGGCGAGTTATGCTTAAAAGACGAGAATATTCTAGTTCACTCATAGCCACTGGGGCATAGCATCTAACTAAACTACTTGCCGAGATATTCTCTACCATTAAGACCCCAATTCCACGCCATTAAACCATACCAAGAATGCAGTCACTTATAATAGTAAAACACCAAACAATGCAGCCAAAATATGTTGTCAATCCACATCAGTAGGTACAATATTCTATACAAAATCAAGAAGACCAAACAGTTCTTATCAAGATCATATCTAATCTACCCATATAGTGGTCTAATTTGTATACATATAAATTCACTAAAGTGTGCTACTGCTATCCACCTCAGTGGAAAAGCCCTTCCAAAATCTCTCATCCTTTGACTATTTTTTTCGTTTGGTTATCCAACCTTGACTGCTCCATCATTAATTTCCTATCATGACCCCTTGTTCACCGCTCGCCAAGTAACTTACAAAGTTCTAGCAAAGTGTCCAGAATAATGTTTGCAAAAAGCTTAAATACATGAATAATATTTCCTTTGACCAATCAACTCGTAAGGAAAAATAATTTCAACAGCTTCAACCTATCCTGATATCCAAGTCCACTGTATCCTCGGATAAACTTAGTAGCTCTACGCTGAACGTTTTCACTTGTATACAAGAGATACCATGAAAGTACCAGCTAAATCATAGACTGATATTCGCAGCATTGTAAGGACCGTTAGAGTAGAATAATCCCCACTAAGAAGCAAACATACCAGTTTGGCTGTAGCTGGAGTTAATATTTCAGGAATGACAGTAAATAAATTTCTACACCAAAATCATCTCCAAGGTTACAGGATGGAGAAAAAAGCCATATTTTCATAGAACTCACGTTGCGGTGAGACCCTCATTTACAAAGGAGCACGTTCACCGTGGTGTACCCCTTTGGAAGAAAGGATAATGGAACGATGAAACGAAAATAGGGCAAATTCACTATGAGTGCAGAAGACATGTTTGGCGAAAAGCTGGCGAATGTCCTCTTCTGAAAATCGCCGTAAAGTAAGGTGAAGGCATATTTTTATACCCGAGGTTGCTTTGCTGTTATTGGTACCTGAACACAAGTTTAAATCGGTGCAATAATGGGAACGACGAGCCAAAACATAACCAAACAAGAGCAGCATGGAAAATATGTGTCTGAAGTTAAAAAAAAAAGGTTTTTCTCCAAAAGAGATCCATCGAATAAGGTCGAGTTGTGGATGAGCTACAACATGAATAGAGCAAAACTTCATTTCTAATTAAGACTGCTGCAATTTAAGAGAAAATTATGATAAAGGTTTCATAGCTGTAATTGCTAATAAAACTCATGGGACCAACTATAATAATTGTTTTTACTAAATTTATATATGCACCAAAATAATTCAAATATTACTCGAAAACTGTATTATATACCGAGTTGGATTCTTATAATATTGTTAATAATATCCACTCGAGTTAATACTCATGATCATAGCAATTTTTTGTAATTACTTTTAGCTAATCGCGGTCGAATGCAATTCAGTTAAAAGTGATTATTTTTGTTATTTCAAAACATTAATTTACTGGGCGTCTGCACTTATTTTTTTATTGAATTTCATTCCTGAACGGCATACATTGTTATTAAAAAATTTGTAGTTCGATTCTTTTCATTCATTTCGCTAAAAAAATTCTTGAAAATTCTAACTCGTTTTCCTCATAATTTTGCGGAAGACCCAACGTATTTTGTTAAGCCACGAAAACGGTTGATTATTTCCCTCCTCTTTGAAAGAGCTACCATACGTTCCTTCGTTGGTCTTCCTTTATGGTTAGTTAAGTAATTATTTTTCCTGGATAAAGTTTGAAAACTTACCATTTTGTACAGTTCCGCGTAATAACTTAGGGGCATATGAACCGTGTAGTTAAATAATCTGAATCAGTAAAGACACGGAACCATAAAAACTACGCCAAAATCTTGAGCCACGACGCTACAAGATATTTGGTGTTTGCCTGGTCTTATTTTAAAGGAAAAAGACCCAAATCCACAAGTAAAGAAGTTAGCTAATTATCCAGTTAGATTGTTAATCATTATTTGATATTCATCCTTTTTTAAGAAGTCAGCCAATTTTCCTGATGTCTTATTAATCTTTCTTTAATGTTTATTTCCCTGGAAGAACTCCGTAATTTTCCTGTTACTCCTTTCATATTCAGTTCTCTGGAAGAAGGCACAACTTTTCCTGATGGATGGTCACTTATCCCATCATGTTCAATTATATGGAAGAAGTCACAATAATTCCTGCCTGATGTTGACCCCTCCTCCTTTGATGTTCATTTCTCTGGAAAAGTCACAGTATTTTTTGCGGGATGGTCAATTCACCCTTCACGTTCAATTCTATGGAAGAAATCAGCCAATTTTCCTGCTGGAGTTCATTCATACTTTGATGTTAATTTCTAGGGAAGAAGCCAGCTATGTTTTGTTACATGGTCAATCCTTTGATGTTAAGTTATCTAGAAGTTATCTACTCGTTTTCTTCACGTATTCCAACAAATAAAGATTTTTTCCTACTTATTGTAATGAGTGACTATCCTTGAATGAGTACCTATAAGTACCTATTTCAAAACTATTACCATCGAATCGCTGCATTTTGGTAGAAATCAGGAATTTGAACAAGTCCTATTATATGTATATATAAATTGGAATACTCTGTTAACGATGCCGAAATTAACCTTGCGTTGACCAGTGATTCATCATAGTTTTATTGAACAACGGAAAAACAGAACTGAAGGAAGCTCGCGTATTCTAACTTGCGCAGCTGATAAAAAATGGGTGGTGGGGTAAAGAGAAAATAAAAACAAACGAAGGAATAGCGAAACGTTTGAGCTCCAATGCTTAGATCCCGGTGAACACGTTTTGAAATTCAGGAAATAAAGCATAACTTGGGAAAAAGTCCCAAAGTACAAGACATATTTGAAAAAACGAAAATATCCACAAAGGATTAATTAAGTTTAAGATTACTTCAATAATTACCATGAGTGAGTTTAATGAATAAATAAGTAAAAACAAAAGCAGGAGACATCCGGAACTCGATATGCTACCGATCCTATTATTTTTTCACAGATCACGTCAAACAATTTTGATCGACTAAGAGTAAAATTCAGCAGTTTGGAAGGAAAAGTTACATGCATATACATAGAATCGTAAACACAATTTTGTAATAAATAGAATCTCTTGCCTTACATATATATAATAAAAATGGAGTCTGTCTGTCTGCGTGTGTGTGTGTGTGTGTGTCTCCCTCCATTTATAGGAAGAAAGGTTAGATTATCTACATCAAAACTAAATGTGTATTTTTACCTGCGGCGAAGCGCCAGGTCAAGGCATCGTTTTTTTTCGAAAGGAGTAAAGTTCAATTGTACCCATTTAGAGCCATGACATGACCCATATAACCATGGTACATAGGGTTATTCGCCTTGGAGATTTCAAATCTGCCATCGGATTTGGCGCTGGGTGGCACCATTTAGAGGCAGAAACCTCATTTAGCCATTCAAAGGCACTTTTAAGTGATTTGAACCATGGGAAACCATTAATGCAATAACCATTTATCATCTTATCACAAAACACCGCAGGTCATTGGAGAGAATTTCCTTCTTGTTATGTAAAATATTCCTCAGAAGAAAATGGAAATGTCCGGCATCTATATGTGCCTCCTTAATGGAACTACGTACCCTTTTCCAATTGATGCCCCATGTAATAGAAGCAACTAATCTGACTGGAACTGGAAAAGGAGAAGATGTCTTCATTTTAATACCGGTGAACAGAACGGAGTGATTATTTTATATAATTTAGCTTAAGCAGTTAAGGAGCCACCATTTTTTTATATTTTACCTGCGACTGAAATTCTGGGCAGGATATTGAGTACCATCAGAAAGCATAAGGTTTGTGAACTCCAAATCTGACCCCTCATTAGGAGAAAGATTAGCTCCCTCATAAATAATCGCGCACTACCTACTCAGTCTTCCTGGGAGCTCAATTGAGAGCAGATGTGGAAAGCACTTTTACAGTGCCTCTCAGTCAAGCAACCACACTCATTCGGTGTTTGATGACCTGTTGGGAAGATTCTCTTTGGTTTGCGCCACAGAATTGTTCAAGAGAGCTTTCTTGAAGTCTCTTGGTCTATCCAATTTCGCCGAACTTATTAATTATGAAAATCTTCCATCCCCTTTTGGTACTAGCTACTTTATACACGTAAGTACATTGTACAAATTGATAGTTTTCATAAACTACTCGTGCCTATTCCTATGCAGTATGACTTAGTCAACTGAAGTATAGGTAAATAATATTGAAGTTTAAAAGCTGGATACTTGGTCAACGGCGGAAATATGTAGATCGATGTACAATAGAGAAATGACAAACAACGGCGCGAGCAATTCGAAATCTTTAGCTAGTGAAGATAGGCTTGGGAATGAATTTCTAAGGAGGGAAATATTGAAAACGACAAATCAAATTCGTGATCAGAATTATTTATACTTCGTGATCAGTTAAAGAAAGCTGAGGTGAAATAAATATTCTCCAGCCAATGGGATAGGTTTTAAAAATGAACCTCTAAATGACTAGGCGGTCGCTGGAAAAAGAATTGGTTAACACATCGGGATCTTTTTTAATGAAATGATGTACTTTGTCTCTTGCTGGTCTTAATTATTTGCTTAATAATTAATAAACAACCACATTGTTTATTGGAATCGCATCATATTGTATTATATATAATTTTAAAGGGATTTTTTTCTGAATTAAAATATGATATGGGCATTTTATATTACTCAATATTACAATCTTACACTAAAAAATATATCCTTTTCCAACTATGACAGAATAATTGATTTTGACTTATTCTTTCATCTTTTCTGTGGATGTAAGTATGTTTGCATGTGTTTGTCTCAGCCTCTTCAGTTGTGTGGCTGTTTAAGATAGAAAAATTCAAGAGGGAAAAAAATTATCCTTTTAAGTGCAAGAAATCATTTTTTGTATCTCAGACAGAGCCTTCATCACCCTATTTTTACACCCATGGCCAAACTTGTATAAATAAAACTTGAATACGATATAATTGCATATAAATATTTGTATTGGGAATTATTTATATATGCTAATTAAAAATTAGCTAGGATACTCAATACGGACTATTTTTTCCATTCGTACAAAACTATCGACTGACTAACCGCATTCGACTATGATATTTTTAATATAATAAAAGGTGTTAGTGAGTGTACTGCGTACTACCATTGTCATGGTTTCATATAGCAAAAAATGTTGTGAAAAGATTTGATGTTGGGTTCAGCGAGTCAAAAATGAGTGTCTCCTATTAAACTTTTGTCCCTCCTTTCTTTTCGGCAGATGGTTTCTTGTGTGCATAAATCGCTGCTTGGGGTGTGTTATGTGTGGAAAACTGCTTTAAATGTCGTTAAACATTTAAAAAAAAGTGCAAATATTGCTTCAAAAGGCTTTAGTAGGTCCAAGGGTATAAAAAAAGAGGTAAAACGGTTTATTATGTTTATTATTGTGAAGTCAGTGTACGAAAATTATGGCCATAATTGTGAAGTTTACTCATGATTAGATGTAGCTAAATATGTGTCTGCATTTCGTGGAAAAGGACGCAATGAAGCAAACATTTACTTTGGAAAATGTCGAGGACAAGATTACATTTGGCATAATCCAAGTAAAAGTAGAGACCAGGAGAGAAAAGGCGAACACGTAAGTAGGAATTATTCGTATAAAATAGATTTCTCTCATACACTTTTTTTCAAGGAAAGATAGCTCCCAAAAGTTCAAATCAAAGCCCTCTATCTGATCACCAACACCAAAAGAAGAGAAATGAGAACTCGGAGAACCCTATATAGAAAGGCTAAGATTGAACCCCTTAACATCGGTGTAAAAAACAGAGTGGAAAAAATCTGGATGAAAATTGACAACTTTCCTACAATTTTTGCAAAAATACCATCACCATAGTAAACACGCCGTTCAACTACAGATTTCCTAGTGGATGACCCCTAGCAGAGAATAGTGGAAGTACCATTGTCAACCAAATCAAGAAACCAGCTCCTTTGGAGTTAACCCGAACGAGACAAACGAGAAACTTAACAAGAAAAGGTAAACACCTATCAAGACTCCCAAAATAAGCGAACCCCTTTAAATGACTAACCAAAGTGACACCCAAAGTGAACAGATAAGAGTGAAAATCAGTGAAGTGAAAACTAAAATTCCTTAACTATAGTTAACCAGGCCAAAAGTGCTTAACTTTAGTCAAGTTAAAAAGTTAAGTGAACATGAAGAAAACGAGAAAAAAATAATTATTCAAGTATAAAAATTAAAAACACCTAAAGAACATACAAAACAGAGTAGCGAAACAACACGTACACATAACTGCATAAATGCTACATTAAAATTAAGAATGAAAGAATGAATAATAGAAAACAGAGAATGGACTGCTCACCCGACAACTTTACAGAAGTAGCAATTGCACGCCAGTAGAGCAACATGTGTAGGATGGAATAGAAAAGGTAAAGCAGGTCGTGGTTCAGACTCCACGTTAATCAGTAGGCCCAAACATATGGAGCTATTCCATTGTATCCTTTTATCCCCAGCTCTCAGTAGTAGGTCACCTGAGATCAACTTATGTTTTCATACTAAACGTTTATTTTCGCCATTTTCCATCTGCTTCTCCTATTCACCTTCCACGACCCCCGAGGCTCTTCTTCCTGTGGCCCTACCGAACGCACTGGAACCGAGGGCAGGATGGCGCCTGGGAGCCTGAAAGGGTCGACTTGGGGTCTTCTCCTATCTTGCCCCACCAGGGGCGGGAGTGGGGGAGGAGGAGCCTGCGGCTGATACAGCTATAATCTTCCACAAAAATTTAAAACAAAAATTGAACGTAGTCACCCCGGATTCGCTCGTTGAAGCGACATCTTTCCTGGAGAAACAGCAAAAGTCATAGAGAAAGAAATGCCGAATAATTTAATATTGGGCTATGGGAGCATATACATTCGACATATGCTTATTTTTCTTCTACATTAACTTTGAAACTTGTGAATTTATTTAAAGTTTGCATGTGCGACCATACAAACGCGAAAGCTATAACTAAATAATAATTAAGATAGTATGATTTAGAAACTAGAAAAAATTGCTCTAACAAAAGATTTGACCATCAAATGAAGACATCACTCTTCTCATAAAGATATATATATATATATATATATATATATGTGTGTATATATATATATGTGTATATAGATATATATGTGTGTATATATATATATATATATATATATATATATATATATATATATATATATATATATATATATCGAGAGAAAGAGTAAGAGAGAGAGAAAGAGAATGTGTGTGTGTGTGTGTGTGTGAGAGAGAGAGTTTTAGAACTAGAGAAAGAGAGATAGATGAAGAGAGAGAGAGAGAAAGTAAGAGTGAGAGAGAGAGAGAGTAAGAGAGAGTAAGTAAGAGGAAGGGAGGGAGGAAGGGAGAGAGACTTTTATTAACTGAATAATGTGAAATCCTCGCCATGTTTTATCACCCTCTAATCGCCTTCTCCAAAATATCAAGGGCATTCCATGATTTAATATATTTAATTATTCATTTTTCTGATGAATATTTCCAACACGTAAAGGAAAAAAACACAAGTATCGACGAAATTTTTAAGCCATTTGAGAGATTTATTTATCCCAAAGATATTTACTAGCAAATCTCTTCCGTTGGCTATTATTTTGTTTTATATATATATTTTTTTTCAGAGCAATAGCGTGCGTCCTTGGAGGAATTTCAGTGCGTCAGGGTTCGTATTGGCCCAGTGATGAGCCTTTATGGCCTACTCGTTCATCCAGCATGTTTGGAAGGAAGCTTCCGATCACGAAGCGTGATAACCAATACACTGGCCCCCTATTCCAGCCATGGATGTCACGTTCACTGGCTCAGAATCTCTTCTCTAGACAACGAGACGTGGTTGAAAAAAAGTCGACACGGTCTCATTTTCTTGACACCGTTCTCGAGGGAACGAAGGCTAATTTAAAACATAAATTGGCTAGATTGCAAAGGGAAAAGAAGGCTCTGATTCCGAGCGCAAATCTTTGGAATCATTTGAGCATTGAATTTCAAAGTCCCTTGAGGAAACGGCAGAGGAGGTACTTACGAAGCCATAAAGAGAATAATTATTACTCCGAGCCAATTTTGTTGCCTTCTAGAGATGTTTCCGAGGTGCGTATTTGATTTAATTTATTTATTAGAAATAAGAGAAATCCAGCATGGTCATCTCACCGAAAATGTCTTTTAAGAGAGTTTATAAAGTATATCGTGAAGTTGTTGTGAAATAAAAGGTGTGGAGGGTATATACCCAGAGTAACAAAAGTAGAAGCTAAAATCTGTTGGGTAACTAAGGATGGTTGGGCAAGGATACAGCTGTTTTGAGCATTTCCTGATCTGGAAGTAAGGCAGGTGTTCTCATAGGTCCAAAAATTTCGTACTCACTATTTGCTTTCAATAAATATTAAATAATATATGTCACTTTTTTCCTTTTAATCTCATCACATTTTGTATGTCTTCCCCTCATTTCTTTTCACGGTATAAAGGACTCTTAAGTTCCATCTAGTAGAACAATCTAGTCTCTCGCAATTCTGATATTATTGTAGAAGAGCCACTTGCAAATGCACTTTACCCTCGGTAGTTCTGCCCAGGAAAGTCAAACCTTATTCTCTCTTCCTTCATCAACGAGCGACCAACGAGTCTATCTCCTCCCGCCTTCCATGGCTCTTGGGCAGACCGAGGTGATGTATTTTATTCCCCTCATTGGATGTCAATGCACTCGTTCTCCGTCTTAGAAACGGCCTGCTCAGCATCTAAACGTGACTCGCCTACTTCATCTCCTCTTATCTGCATTATCCAAAATTAAAAGTGCACACGTCTTCGCGGAACATGCAAACTTTTCACACCCACATCATCTTAGTCATCTCTGAAGTATCGTTCTCCCCTTTCTGATTTCCGTCATCGCACATGCATCGGCTCCATTACCTGCTACTGAATCACTCTCCTAATGTACCTTTGACAGTAATTTCTTGTAATTAAAATGCCTATCAAACTAGGGCCTGACAAAAACAAGAACTTCTCAACCTCACAACATAATGTTTTACGTTGCTTCGTAGAGGCATTGCGTTTACACGCACTTTTTCAGACTAAATTGAAGTGCAGCCAGCAGTAACTGAGAGTAGGATGGCTGCAAAGCTTCTCAGTCTGAATGGCATACACCTCAATGCCAGACGTAGGATGCTAATTGTTAATGAGCAAGCCTTGCGCTTGATTCCTCGCGTACATTTTGTTTACACGGCAACATTCCTTCAACATTACTAACCTCATATCTAATCCATTTGTTTCATCTAGCTGAAAATCCTTATCGAATTGCTGCTTCATTTTGTTTGGTATCCCCTTCTCTTTACCTGTCTCTTAATTCCGATTTCTTCTTTCTATGAATTGCTATCTTAATCCGCTCATTATTGTGGTTTGGAACAAAAGATTCATTTAATTCAGTGTTCTTTGCAAAATCACTTTCTCTCTGATTACCACTAAGATATCCATTTGAACATAAACGATTGCCAAAACACTTTAAATTCTATGTTAAGGCTTTAAACAAAGTTGAGCATTCATACATAAATCGCTTCTTTTCTCTTTAAGGACTTATTTAATCCATCCTCTGTGAGCAAAAAAAATATGGCAAGACTTTCAGAAAATATTTCTGCAATTCTAGAGAGCCTCCTGAAGGACTACAATAATCAAGTTAGACCTGGATTTAAAGAAGGTACGTAGTTTTATTTCACACTTGTTCTTAATTATTTCTTCGAAAATTATTTTTTGATTGAGAATGGCTCGTTAAAATTTGACCTAGTTTGTCAAAATTCAGGCAATATTCGGTTATGGAATTTACTAATTAGCAGAGCACAAAAAGATTACAAGAAGTAGCAACTTTGTTCGAATATGAAACCGAGTGTACAACTGATGATCAAGCAATGTACATCACAATCCTTAATAGAGTGTATAACGCCGCATTTAATATTTTATCTGATTTGAAAGCAGTTTCCTTTCAAACCGGAAAAATCTCGATTCAAACCAATCAATGCAGACACCCCATCAACCGTTTTCTGAACGAACATTATGATGCAGGCTCCACCAACCGACTTCTGAACGAAAATTCCGAAGAAAACCTCATTCAATGGAAAGTATCCCGAATATATGAGGAGGTGCAGAGGCCTGCGAGTATGGCATACCATTTTTCAATTTCCACTTGCATTTTCAGAAGAAACCGCCTATGTTGATACTCATATTAAAGCTAAACTATTACTGAGCGATTCCAAAGTCAAGTAACCTATATTGGTGGGATAATTAACCTTTAGGCACACTTTAAACTTAGTATCTATTTCTCTTTAGGCGCCATATATACCCGGTGTCTCAGAAAAAAGTTAACCGTACTTTGAATTAGTATAACTCAAAGACTATTCAAGATGTTTGGATTCTGTAAAAGGTGTTTTATTTAACAACTATTTATCTGTCAATTCTGTAGATTTCATTAAATTCCCTGTTACGATTTTGATACACTTATGGGTTTAGTGGAGGTTATCAAACATATGTTTGCGCGAGGAAGTAAAATAATGAAACGAAGCCTAGGTAGGCTAGGCCACCGTGCACTTTCAAGAGAAGCGTAGGGAGCCTAGGTAGCCTAGGTCACTGTGCGATTCTTCAAGCAAAGCCTAAGCCATTTTGAGGTGGTTTTAGAGCCGCGCTGTGGTGTGGTCTCATCATTATTGCTTACTAGGCAAATCAAAGCGTTTCTGTGTAAAAGCTTACTTCCATACAACCTTTTTAATCATGCAGTTAACAAAAGATCATTTGAACAACGTTTTCCAGGTAGGTACCCACCAAGCAAGCCCACAATTTGGAAAAATGTTCGTGAATACCAACATGAAGGAACATGATTAAATCTAAATAAAGGTCGTTCGGGTCGTATGAGAACCATAAGAACAACAGAAAATATCGAAAATGTTCAGATGACATTTCTTCAAAATCCACATGTATCAGTCAGAAAGAATGGGTTACAATTGTCAAAGTCATCATTTAACCGCATTATTAAACATGACTTAAAATAGCATCCCTATAAGATGCATGCAAGACGCCAGCTTCTTGAAACTGATTTTCCTCGTCGTAGACAATTTGTCGAATGGCTTCTCCATAAACCTGCTCGTTTCTTGGAAAACATTGTGATTGGTGACGAGGCAGCCTTTTTAATGAATGGAAAGGTAAATAGCCATAACATTCGGCAATATGCGCCGCTGCCTCCCCCCTTCCTCCTCAGCATTCAACTTTGACACACGTATCTGTCTCTCTGTGGATCGGAATATGCGGGAATGGCTATCTTGTCAGCCCATTGTTTTACGAGAATAACTTGAATGGTGCTGCCTACCTGAGCATGATCAACAAAAATATCTTCCCAGAACTCCGCCAGATTTACGGCAATCAATTCAATAAACTTTGGTGGATTCAGGACGGCGCACCAGCTCATAGACAGCTTGCTGTAAGAACAAAACTGAGAGAAACGTTTGACAACCGCATTGTCGCGCTAAATCATGCAATTGAATGTCCCCCAAGATCCCCTGACTAAACCCTGTGCGATTATTTCTTATGGGGATATCTAAAGAATAAAGTGTATTCTACTCCACAACAAAGCATCAACCAGTTAAGAGATAGTATCACACGTGAAGTCAATAGACCTAGGGAAAATCACAAGTTAATCAGAAAAGTTGCTCAATCAATGCGATAAAAGGCGCAACTCTTCTTGGAAAGAAATAGAGGACATGTGGAAGGAAACGGTGTTAGAGAAATAAAAAATGAATTTGTATTACCCATATGAAGAGGTGTTTTTGTTAAAAATAGATTTAAATATATTTGTTGATTTTAAACTTCAAAGTTTCATTATTTTAGTTCCTTGCGCAAACATATTTTTGATAGCCTCCACTAAACTCATTAGTGTATCAATATCGTAAAAGCAAATATTAAGAAATTTCCAGAATCGACAGATAAATAGTTGTTAAATTTGCTTTGTTTTACAGCACTAAGAAATCTTCAATAGGTTTTGAGTTGTACTAATTCAAAGTACGGTTAACTTTTTTCTGGGACATCTTGTATGTATATATATATATATATATATATATATATATATATATATATATATATATATATATATATATATATACATATATATTAGAAGACATAGAATTAACGCGATATATAGCATTGCGAGAATAACATAAACATTTGGCGTAGTTCCGGATCGAATTAAAACACTAAACAAAATCAACTAGAGGAAGCAAAACGGGAAAACAAATATAAATATTATGCGTGGTACAGGGAGAAAGATAAAACATAATAAAATCAGAGGAAACACACTAGAAAAACCTGGAGAAAAGATGCTAGGAGGGTTCGGGCGGTTTATAAATAAGTTTGGCAACATAATTTGAGATACATTTGTTAAATTTGTATTGCCTCTCCGATAAATTGAAATTATAGACTTAGTTCAGCAATTTTCCTCCCAATATAATCGTTTGATTTATAAATAATTTTTGAATGGTTGAAGTCAATTGGTCGTAATTTTTTATGTGCACAAAGAGTCTACAAAATTGCACATCTCCTTATATCAGTTTGATATTCTTTTATTCTCTTGTTGAAGTGACCAGAATCAGCGATATATGATAAGTTCCAATTCTGGCACGGTATAAGATATACGCCAGCATCTTGGTTGGTAGGATGCAGTTTAGGCAACGTGTTTTGAATGGTATTTAGATTTTTAAAGGTAATATTTATGTCGTTTTGGTGTGCATACGATTTTAAGGGGGCTAAAGCTGGTGCATAAGGGAAACTAATACATTTTTTGAATTCATCCTTTTGGGGTGTGGAGATGGCCTAGAAAATCTTTCGCGTTTTAAAATGGCATTTGTTTATGAAGTAAATTGGGTAATTTTGTTCTATGAAATTGCGGATAAGGCGGTTAATTTCATCTTGAAGGAAAATTGGGTCGCATATTCTGTAGCCTCGGAGAAAAAGGGAAGAAAGGACGGATGTCTTAATTGATTTATCATGCAATGAGAAGAAATTTATGTAACTATTTCAATTTGGAGGTTTTATATAGACCGAGCACTGTATCTAATTATTTGAAGGGTAGAATTTTACGTCCAGAAACGGTAAGTAATTGTTCTCTTCCTATTTTACTTTGAGTTTTATCGAGGGGTGTAACAAATTTAGATTCTTGAAAAATTCATTAAAATTATTATCATCTAAGGGCCATGCCAATAAGATGTCATCTACATATCAGAACTAGATAAGAGGTTGAGAATGGATTGTGGGGAGGAGGGACGTTTCGTAGTTTTCCATAAATCGATTGCATAGGATGGGAAAAAGAGGGTTACCATGCTCAGGCCATATTTTTAGCGGAAAAACTTGTCTTCAACTGAAAATACATTATCCGTTACACATAAACGCAACGATTTAATAATTTTCGAGATAGATGAAGGTAGATTGGGAAGGAATCTCGATAAAACATCAAGCGCTTCATCGACCGAGGCTTTAGTGAACAATTTCGTCGAACAAAATTACATAATTTACTTCATAAACAAATGACAATCTAAGGAGCGAATTTTTTTTATGCCATCTCCACACCCCCAAAGGATGAATTCCAAAAATATATTACTTTCCCATATGCGCCAGCCTTATCCCTCTAAAATCGTATGCGAACCAAAACGACATAAATATTACCTTTAAATATCCAAATACCATTCAAAAATCGTTGGCCAAACTGCATTATACCAACCAAGATGCCGGCGTATATCGTATACTCTGCCATAATTGCAACTCATCATATATCGGTAAGTCTGGTCACTTCAACAAGAGAATAAAAGAACATCCACCTGATATAAGGAGATGTGCAATTTCTTCAAGTCTCTTTGCGCACATAAAAAATACGACCATAGGATTGACTTCAACTATTCAAAAATTATTTATAAATCAAACGATTATATTGTGAGGAAAATTGCTGAATCAATAATCATCAACAAAGTCGATAATTTCAATTTATCGTAAGGGCAATACAAATTTGACAAATATATCTCGAATTATGTTGCCAAACCTATTTATAAACCGCCCGAACCATATTTGCATATTTGCCCCCGGTTTCACGCTAATACTTGTTTTTCCAGTGTGTTTCCTCTGATTTCATTATGTTCAATCTTTGCCCCGGTACCACGCCTAATATTTATATTTGTTTTCCCGTTTTGTTTACTCTAGTTGCATTTTGTTTAGTGTTTTAATTCGCTCCGGAAACACGCCAAATGTTTGTTTTTCTCTGTTTTGTTTTCTCTAATTTCTTTTTGTTTCGCCCTTTAATTCACCTTTATATACTGTATGGTGCCAGCTTCCTATTTCATTACACAGTTGAGAATGGCTGCTGGGACAGCTGAAACTAGTTCTGTGTTTTAAAATAAATTCAGATTCATATATTGGGGTTTATCATTACTCTTTTGCATATATATATATATATATATATATATATATATATATATATATATATTTATATATATATATAATTTATATTCTTTTTCTTTCAGGAAAGATTACGTTAATTCGAATGAACATGCTGATAAGAAGTATGGGACCCATAACGGAGAAAGAAATGGTAAAGTAAAACATTCAAGTTTTTATGTTTTCTTATCGTCTATAGAAGCGGTTCTCAAACATTGTGCCGGGCGCACTGGTGCGTCCCAAAATTACTTAGGAGTAAAAAATATGTGAATATATAAAATATTGTGTCACTGTTAAATATGTAATTATCCAGTCAAAAATTATCAAACTACACACCCACACTTCAAAATGTCAACGATATGTCGAGCATCATATATTAGTTGGGGTCGTATTACAGGAATTAATTTGTCTACCATACTGCCACATTGTAGCCTCGTGTACAGCAAGTGTGCCTATGTGTGTGTGTCATCAGTACAGTGCATTTTATTGTTTTCAACTTGTTTTCTATTATATTTAAGACATATACAGCTTTCTATTTCGGATAAATTTCTAAAAAAGATGCGAATTCAAATGCAAAAAAACAATGTCCTACTAAGAACTTAAAGATTATGCATCAACTTATGGTTTAGTTTAACTTGAACTGGAAATTAAGATAATTATGGTGCAATATTTTTGTATGCGCATAAAAATGTAAAAATGTCGATCGAATCAATGCTTCCTAGCAAGTTAGGGAAACATCTTGAAACTAAACTTTCCTTTCCTCAAGGAAAACGTATGTAAGTTGTTTGCAAAGTTTGTTAGAGCCACTGAAAAACCAACCTACTCATGTAGAAAAGTAGATTTTCAGTTTCTGAAATGTTCAAATTACCCTTCATTTAATATCGAAATATCGGCAATGATTGCACTAAAAATCAAAACTTTAGCGGCGTCAGTTATTTTTCCTGTGTGTAGAATGCTAAGAGATGAAGCAGACAAGTAAACTCTATCAAATGTCACGGTTCGCAGGGGTATTTTGGAACCGTCTGCTGATACTTAGAAAGTTAATAAATCAATAAATATTACTAATAAAACACAGCTATTGGCTTTTTTTCATTTTAGTATGGTCTGGTACTATTATGTGCTTTAGGGGCTCCCGCCCAGGGACTTCCACCCTCTGGTGGGCCTCCAGAGCTTAAGTGAAAAGTCATTTCATTTATGAATACAGAATTAAATTCTATAAATTATTACATTAGAAAGGACATAAATAATCTTGTTTATTTTAGAAATTTTATGTAATAATAATAAGGCAGACACTGGTGTTTATAGTCCAAGATGAAACATTTAAAGGATGTAAACAGGTCGACAATGGTACTAGAACCACTAAACAGACTAGCTCTCATAATAATTGAAAAACGATCCTCAAAAACAATTCTGCAAAGAAAATGTTTGAATTTTAATTTATCATTTATCTAACTTTTTCCTTTTTTATACTTAAAGGGGGGGAAGCAAAGTATCTGCAGGCCAGGGGCCTACAAAATTAAATAGTAATTCAGTTCCTCTGCTTCGAAGAACTAGAACAACTACATAAAGGGCAGGTATTTTTCATATTTTGAAAACTACATTAAAAAATGGAACTTATCATGGAAATAGTATATTGAGATTTGTATATGTGGAAGTCATGGGTGGTTGGTTCTGAAAAGCAAAATCTGGATGTTATTCCAACTGACTGCTTTTTGCGTAAATGCTTTATGTCAAAAGCACCGGTAGATAAATTGAAGGAGGTCCTAGCCCTTCAGGCTTCGGACCTACTTTCTTTTCACGTGGCTACGGACTTGATCATATTGCGCCCAACGTTACCTGAGCAGTCCTATTTCTCAATTGTTGAAAAAAAACAACCTCTGCTTCTGGCCCCTCCAAGCCTGCGAAAACGGTCGCTTCCACGTCCATTCGCAACCCTTCTGCGGATTCTACCGCCCTCCCATCCCCCGATGCCCTCCCCTGGAGGAGCTGCGGCATAAAGAGCTTACACACATCTTCGGCTAAAGCCAGGGCTTCCCGTCTGCCTAACCGTTTCCTGTAAGGCGAAACGACTGCGCGCCTCAAGCAGGCCATTAGATACACAAGAGACAAACTCCCCGAGGTTGGTAGTGAGTTTGTATTCGGTAATTCTTAAAACTGTCTTACGATAGAAAAGCAACACTAGTACCATTCAAAAATTGGCACCTGGGCTCCGAAGCTGCCACACCCGCCAAAGGTTCCGAGGGAAAGGGAGACAAAGACTCGCATAGTGACCCAACCATCTCCGATAACTCTTCCGAGGCAATAGCACATTTAATCCTACGACGGCCAACAGCTCATACAGTTTTACTTCGGGGAGCGTATCACCATTCCTGTGAGGGTATTTACAGCCCTACATGTGTTTCGAGCAAGGCCTGGAGAACCTTTTTCTTCAATGAAATTGCCTTGTACTTAGGGCCAACTTGGCAAAGCTGCGGAGGCGCGTCTCCTTTCCGTTTCCCATTAACTGTCTCTACAGGAGACCATACTGGTAGCGTGTCCCTCCCAACCCTCCAGGGGATGTGAGTTGGACAGGAGGATGCGCGATTTACTCCTCTATGAAGTATTCGTTCTTTTATTCGTATAAATAACTTCCTTCAGGCTGTGGCATTGCAGCTACTCCAAGGATAGGAAGTATATTGTTATTGCTGCGTGCATTCCACCACGAGCCGACTTCGACGCGGGGACTTCCACCGCATCGTGTTACAGTTACCAAGTCCCTTTGTCTCCCTAGAACCCCCCTCTGGGGCGACTACACGAACAATCCTTGGTGTCAGATTCTTACCGACCTGATAGACGAGCTGGAGATAGGTGTCCTTAATGTGAATGAGTTTACGCATCAGTGGCCGGAGACTGCTATATTTTCATGCATCGATCTGTACCTGTGCTCTCCAAATGAACACACTGATTTTGGGTAGGAGTTGGTCGATGAACTTCATGGTAGTTGCTTTTTTACTACTCAACTATCATTTTCATGACCGCTACCACCTGAAATCCAGCCTCGGTGTTGGTTAGAGCATGCGCGGTGGTCCGTATGTCAGATATGGACTGATTTCTGTCACAGTTGAGGAGTTTAGGTCGGTGGGGGAGGATGTTGAATTCTTATTGGGCTACCTCAACGCCGTGGGCCAAATTAGTATTTCTAGATTATCTGGCCGTTTTACAATCAGTCTGCATCTTTGGTGGTCGACCGAATGTGAAATGGCTCTCAGACAGACACAATATGCCTATATGTGCTATAAGCCCCGCCAAAACGATTTCAGTTCCTGTGAATTTCGTCAAGCTAAGGATATGTTCCTCTATGATTCGTAACAGGCCCGCCAATCTTCGTGTGTGGAGACGTGTCTTGACTTAACGGAAAGACCCCTCTCTCAGAGGTGTGAAAGTGAGTCAAAATGATTCTGGCATAGTTCTCACAGGACCCCTCTCTCATTCCTCAGCAGAACTGGAGTCTTTTACGACGCTTTCCCCAGATTGTCTAGCCGAGATGATGCTCTACCAGCATTCAATGCACGTCATGATGTTACTGAAGGCCGCCTACTGGACTTTACCTCGCAAGGCGAAGAACCGTTCAACGACAGCTTTACGTTGAATGAGTTACGATTCACTCTCGCTTCATGCGAGAACACAGCCCCTGGTTCGGAAATATAGGTAAGCGAGTCATGACATTTTTACTAGATTTGTTCAACAGCAACTGGAAAGAGAGTATCTTCCCAGACTACTGACAAATGGCTATTGTGCTCGCTTTTTGCAAACCGAAGAGAGAGCACTCTACCTCGCACGGTTTCCGCAAAATTTATCTAACCTCATTTTGGAGAAATTGGTAAATGTTAGATTAACCTCCCTGGACAGCGAAGTCTATCCGTCTTATGCCCAATGCGGCTTTGCAATTTCAACTTCACGTCCAATATTCTACTACGACTGGAAAATGCTATCAGCGAGGCCTTGCTTCGTAAACAGCACTACCCCATGTTGTTTTCGAGCCTATGATACCGAATGGTGATACGGTATCATGGAGGTCCTCGACACGATGGGAACGAAGGGACGCCTCTCGATTTTCATTTCTTAATTACTACGAGATCGATTCCCCGTAAGGGCAGGGGCCCTCTCCGCCAAATAGGAAAGGAAGAGGGCATCCAGCAGGTAGGTGTTTTCAGTGCCATACTCTTTGTCCTGAGCATCAACGGTTTCATCTTATTACCTCCGGAAGATGTTCTTTTTACGCTATACGTGGACGAAATTTCGATTTCTTTTGGTGCGACCCAGATATCAACTCTGGAGCGTCGACTCCAACAGGCATTGCGCCCCATCTTTTCTTGCTATACCCAATCGCACATATTTCGGTTTTCCTTGGCCAATACTAGGGAAGTGCATTGCTGCTGCCATACACAGCTCCACCACGATCGAGATTATTCTTAAACGGCGTTCCTCTGGAAATGGTAGATTTGCACTGTTTCTTTGGTCTTGTTTTCGATCGACGCCTCCCTTGATAGGCCCATATTTGCAGCCTTAGGGTCTCTTGTACCGAAGCCATGGACATTTTTCGTTCCTTGACGTTCAGCATTTTGGGTACTAATAGGCCTACTGCCTTGATTTTCTAAAGATCCTTTGTTCTTTCGAATATGACTACGGAGTCGAGTTTTATGCATGCGCATCTGAGCGTGTATTGTAAATGGTAGACTCAAGTCAACCGCAACGCTCTCTGTTTGGCAACTGGTGCCATCTGAAGGTCCCCGATTTAGAGCCTACTTCTCGACGCCGGCGAGGTGTCACTTGATCTGGGCTGTATATAGTACATTATGTGCTTGTACTCACGGTCCGAGGCGTCTCTCTCAGTCGATAATGGCTCTTACTGCATCCAAGGGTGATCTCGACGGTACCTATGCCTCCGAAAGAGGCTAGTCATATCCTGAGACCTTTTGTTTAGTGTTAGAAAAATCCTTCGTGAGATCGCTGTAGCTCTCGGGCTGTTGGTGGCTCTAGCGCTGTCCATGACGCCACCCTCGAGGGTATCACTTTTTGACTATTTATTGCGACACTTCTGATCCCAAAACTTCAACAACCCAAAGAATATTGCACTCGATCTTTTGGGAGAACATGTAAGGGTGTAGGAAAAGGCGCGAAGAAAAAATACGATGAATGCCGCACGGAAACGTATCTAAGTGGCAGCGCTCGCCCTGTCGGGTATGGGAACCCTTGTATATACGGGTCTGTAGGAAAAGAGGTGAAGAAAAATATAAAGAACGAAAGTAGCGTAGGCGAGCTGTGAACAACTTTCTGCTTCGCCAGACTACTGTTAACGAGCATCGAATCCACTGCGCTACCCTGAGTGTCAAAAAAAGACTAATTCTTGCTTAGCATTTAAACCCCTCACATGTAATTCTCGGCACGATTCACACACTTCGTGTCACACTAGATCCGTGCTAATATACTCAGATGGATCTAAGTTCCCAAAAGGGGTCGACTTCCACGCTATATTCCCTCTGTTTGAAGTCAAGGTTGTTCTACCTATCACTGCGTCTGTATTTAAAGGCACGCTTTTTGCAATGCACCACTTGTTACGGGAGATAAAACGTCCTGCACGTTTTGGAGATCGGATATTGGAATATTCGCACTCTCTAGTCCGTTGTATTCGAGACCCCACGGTTGCCGCGACCCTGGCGTATGCCAAGATTATCTTCTGCTGTGTTTCGTGACATGGAGAGATTATGGGGAATGAGCACGCCGATGATTCCTCCAAAAAGTCTGCAAAGACAAGGCAACTAAACCAGCTTTTTGATCTTCCTCACATCGACTAAATGCTAGAAATCAGGTCAGTCTTCCGGGATGTGTAACAAAGAAAATGGGAAACGCCGATGAGAACTTAAAGTTGCGTGTCATTGCACCGCGGCTGTTCCCGCGGACCTACTACACCCTAATCCAGCGGCGGCTTGAGGTTGCTTTCTGTCTTCTTCGTATTGTGCGCACTCGCAAGACGCTCTGTCATTTGATGCAGCGTTCCCCTGCACGTTACTACGACAACTGCGTTGTAACCCTGACTACTCGGCACATTTTCGTTGAATGTCCCAGCCTGTGTGATCTTCGCGCACGTTACCTGTTCCAGTTTCGGGATGAGCGAGCTTACTAGTCCCTGTCCCCTGTATTCGGCACGGGTTCGTTTATGCCAACTTGTGGAATCTTTGACTTCTTGAAAGAGGCTGGCCTCCATTTTATTTGACTCTCTTTGAAGCTGGTAGAATGTTACGCCGCCTGGAGTTGGCGGGCTTTCTTCTCTTTGTTGTTGTTTCTTTTCTCATTACTTGTTTGGGTTTGTTTTTGTTTCTTTGTTTTTGGTTTTATTTCTTTTTAATGTAGCTAATTAATAGGCTAAAGTTGATTAATACGGTGATTTATGCCTTTGGTAGCAGTCCTCAAATGGGCGCCTTTAATGAAAACAAGGTTTGCTGAGCAAAAGTCGCGTGCTCTCACTTACTCTGATTTATGACCTTACGAATTTCAATAATTCCCGGAATAACTTGTGAGGACCTTGGCAATTATATCATTCGAAAGAGAATATAGAACAAAATAGGGGTTTCAAATATTGTTAGAATCGGCCGAATAGTTATGATATTGCCAAATAATTTCCAGGCTATCCTTGGGAAAACTTTAGCAATTATATCATTTAAAAGAGAATGTAAAACAATATAAGGATATCAAATTCTGTTGGAATTGACCAAATAGTTATAATGTTATTGCCGAAACAAAATAAGTCCCGGGCTAACCTTGGCAGGATTTTGGCAATTATATCATTCGGAAGAGAATGTAAAACAACATATGCGTTTTAAATTTCGTTAGAATCGGCCAAATATTTATGATGTTATTGCCAAAACAAAATAATTCCCTGGCTAACCTTGGGATGACCTTGGCAATTATATCATTTGAAAGAGAATGTGAAACAACATAAAGATTTTAAATTTAGTTAGAATCGGCCAAAGAGTTATGATGTTATTGCCAAATACTTCCCAAGCTAACCTTGGGGGGGACTTTGACAATTATATCATTCAAAAAAGAATGTAAAATAACATAAGGATTTCAAATTTCGTTCGAATGGGACGAATAGTTATGATGTTATTGCCAAAACAAAATAATTCCCGGGCTATCTTTGGGAGGACCTCGGCAATTATATCATTCGGAAGAAAATATAAAACAACATAAGGGTTTCCAATTTCTTTAGAATCGGCTGGATAGTTACAATGTTATTACCAAAACAAAACGGGGACCAAACGACCAACATAGTGAGATTTAGAGTCTCCCGTGACTAAAAGATTTCTTCCTCTGCATATTTGGGCTATTTACCTCAGCTACGATTATTTTATTTCTCTACACAACTTTCATTACCTAATTTCCAATACATTTTGTCATTGTCTCGTTTAGTTTTCCCTCTTTTTAGGAAGTTCAATGCTATCATTCACTTAGGTAGGTCCATCCTGGCATACATTTAGAGGAAGATAAAAATAGGAGATAAATTTATGTATAGAAGAAGAACAATACTGAAAATTATCGGGGATGTACAGTACCGTTCAAAAAGATCAGAACATCTGCATTAATATCACAAAATCTCCCCTTACTTAAGCCAGAGGTCGCAAAATTGGTGTACCATAACCTACAAGTATAATCAACGAGTAAGTATGAGTACAGTTTATTTGCTAGAAAACTTATGTGGATTTGTTTGACTAAGTTGACATGCTTTATTTTTTCTTTTAATTGATTACCTGTGCGGGCGGGGTAGAGTACACCTATTTCCTTAAATGTTCCTACACTAAAATATTGCTAGGTGTTAAATCCTGTGATCTTGGTGGTAACTCAATCGAATGATTGACCACAATTCTGCGATTGTTGAAACTTCCGTGTCAATAATTCTCTCACCATAATCTGCAGATGTGTTTCAATACCATACTGAATCCACAAAGTTTATTGTATATATTCTAATATTTGTGGTGTAGTTCTGGAAATAGTTGTTGGTAATCATGTTCAGGTAAAAAGCTCCATTAATGTTATTGTAGTAAAATAACGGACCAATAAGTATGCCATATCTTGCTTATAGCGCAGTCAGTGTAGAATTCAGGGTGGTTGTTCAGTAGTGCATACTTTCAAACATTATTGCTACTAGCAAAAATACGCTCTACGGGTGTTTATGCTGCTAATCTTCAATTTTACCATAAGAGATAGATAGTTGAGGATAACTTTCAGGAAATACAATTGTTAAGGGGGAAATGTTATCACCTGCGAGGAATATACTTTCACATGTGATCATTATGAAGTTGTCTTACTCGTAGCTAAGTTACGTTGGGGTAGGCTCCATTATAACACTTCAAAATTCAATCTTTTAAATACTCTTCTAGCTTTAGTGGTTAATGATAACACAGGGGAACAATTTTAATCACATTTTCTGGTGACTTAGATTTATCTGCCAATTTTAATTCGTTTTTTCATGCTGATTTTAAATATATAATCCATTTTTACTTACATGCTATAGTTATTCGGTAATTTCTATTTTCTCGTTTCCCCGAAAACTGCCCTCCGGACGGACAGACAAGCTTGTAGAAAGCAAATACTTCCCAGTACATAGTAGTAAGATAGTAATAAGTGTTATTGTGCAAAATATTGACATTATTGTTCTTTTTTCAGGTCTCATGTTAGCGTGCTGGCTTCGTTAAGAGGAAATTGCGTTAATGATCCAGACACCTTCTGTTACATATGTGCCTGTTACATGCTAGTTCGTCAAAGGCGCAATATATGAAACTTTGTGATCCGAACTTATAAGGCATATTTTGATGTTCCTCTTGGCGATCAAGATAAAAAGTGGGCCCTACCTGATGTTTGCCATAGTTGTGTGGAACATCTTCGTGAGTGGACGAAAGGAAAGAGAAATGGTCTTCCTTTTGGAATCCCCATGGTGTGGCGAGAGCCAAAGGATGATGTATCAGACTGCTATTTCTGTCTGGTGAATACTAAAGGGATTGACAAGAAAAATCGTCACAAGGTCGACTACCTCAACATTCCCTCAGCGATCCGGCCAGTACCTCATTCTGAATCTTTACCAGTTTCGATTTTCAGTGGATATGCTTCCTTCGAGGATGAAAATGATCTACCTAATATGGATGTCCACGGAATGGATTCAGAGTTTGCAGATTCATCATCAGATGCTGAACAGTCATTAGCTCCTCACTGTTTCAATCAAGAGGATTTGAATAACTTGATACGTGATTTAGCGCTCTCCAAGAAAGCTTCAGAACTTTTAGCCTCCAGGTTGAGTGAAAGATATATGCTTGGCAGGTCGGTATGGGTATCATATTACCAAACAAGGGAGAGTACATTTGTTAAGTATTTCTCTGAGGACAAACAATTTGTATACTGCCACGATGTTCCTGGTCTGTTTACCGAGTTGGGACTTGGCACCTATAGCTCTGCTAAGTGGAGACTGTTTTTGGATAACTCTAAGCGTAGCCTCAAGTGTGTCCTTTTGCATAATGGCAATGACTTTGGTGCAGTTCATCTCGGTCATTCTGTCCATCTGCAAGAAACTCACGATGACATAAGAATGGTCATGGATTTACTTAAATAACGTGAACACAATTGGATCATATGTGTAGACCTTAACATGGTCAACTTCCTCCTTGGCCCGCAGAAGGGAAATAAAAAGTTTCTATGCTATATATGTATGTAAGACAGTCGAGCCCGTGACAAACACCGGTCCCCAAAAGATTGGCCAGTTCGTGAAACTTTGGAAGCAGCAATGCCAAACATTGTTAATGAGCTAATCGTAAATCGAGAGAAGATCGTTTTCCATCCTTGGCCCGCAGAAGGGATATACAAAGTTTCCATGCTATATCTGTATGTGAGACAGTCGAGCCCGTGACAAATACCGGTCCCCAAAAGATTGGCACGTTCGGGAAACTTTGGAAGCAGGAATGCCAAACATTGTTAATGAGCCAATCGTAAATCGAGAGAAGATCGTTTTCCCTCCACTTAATCGCAAACTGGGGTAGATGAAGCAGTATGTCAAGGCGTTGAGCACTGACAATGAGTGTTTTCAGTACATAGTATCAGCGTTTCCTGCTTTGTCATATGAAAAAATAAAAGCAGGAGTATTTGATGGTCCCATAAATCAGAAGACTTCTGAGTGATTCTAGATTCGTGAACACCATGAATGAAAAAGAGAAGGCAGCCTGGTTCTCATTTTCTGCCGTTGTTCGTAACTTCTTGGGAAACAATAAAGCGCATAACTACGAGAATCTTGTTACTAATATGCTTTTAGCATATTGGGATCTGGGATGCAACATGAGTGTGAAGCTGCATTTCCTAAATAGTCACCTGGACCGATTCCTAGAGAATCTGGGAGCCGTGAGCAATGAACAAGGGAAACACTTCCATCAGGATTTGATGACGATGGAAGAGCGCTACCAAGGTCACTGGGATAGACACATGATGGCGGACTATTGCTGGACGATTAGAAGAGATCAGCCAGAGATGACTTACAAGAGAAAGAGTTACAAACGCAAAGTTTTGCCCAATTGAAATCAAGAAGAGGTCCTCCAGCCTGATGTACGGTCATTAATAAATTAGCATCTATTTGATTACAGTATTTGTAATCCTAATGTGTAATTCAGGTTACTTCTCATATGCATTAAAATGTTTGTGCAAAAAAACCTGCTTTACTATAAATAACGCAAAAGGATGATTCAAAATTACTTCAGGGCATGATGATAGGCGTGATAAAATGAAAATTATTGTATAATATTAGTTATTGATATTACGAAAAATCTGTAGCATTTAGAGAGAATCTGATTTCAGATTTGAATTCCGTATGCTCGAATTAGGTAGGAAAATGTACTTTTGTCAATTCACCAAATACATTGTTCCTCAGTGTAGTTAATTGTTCAAAATCGACTCTTTTTAGGTGTCACTTTGTATGTCCATACAAGTGAGCTTAGGTAAGTTCGCATGAAATTAGTTAAATTTAGTTTTTCAAGTGAAAGTGTTTTCTATACAGTGTTCCTTTTAATCAGCTTATTGCTACAAACTTTGCAAGTGTAAACTTTCACTCACTGCTGAATGTTAAAATATGAATATGGGAATTTTGGGCAAAATAGTGTGTGTGCTCCTCACGGTTTGCATGAGAATAAGTGACACTCCGAAAACTTAAGTTCGATATCACACGACCAGTAAATACCCAAGCTTGTGTCTTTGGAACTTTAGCCCCAATTTCTTGCTCATGATTGTTATTCAATCGAGAATAGAAAGGAAACTTGTGTAACCAAAGAGACATTTTACATAGTGGAACATTAATGAGACGAGGACAAACAAATGACAGAAAAAGAAGTAGATGAAGGAAAAGGAAAGAAATAATGAAAAACTAAGCAGTGTGTGTGTGTATGAATGTTTTCTATTTTGTCCACTCGATCCAAAGATGTGAGAGTGGGAAAATAATATAAAAAGGGAAAAACGGAACAAATAAGGACCTGCGAAATAAAGGGAATAAGAAGATTTTTATGAATCTCGTCCCCATTGTGATTTTTAATTATGTTGTGTTTATTTAGACAATGAACCATTGTGAACGAGCCTAACCTTACCTAAACTAATTAACATGTAAAATACCAATGCTTAAAAATCAAAATAGGCACCAGCCATTACCAATAAAGGGCAAGTGAAGGAAAAGGATTGGTCAGTAAAATTCATCTTCCCTAAATGCTGGCTGTAAAAGAGCGCAATCAATCCCTCTAGGAGCTATTCACATGTACAAAGAGCACAAATGTTTGTAAGTAAGTATTCGAACCACAGGTGGGGGATATAATTATATTGTTATTGAAAGACAGCAAAGAGCTGAATCATTGAAATCTCATTTATAGCAAAAGGAGGAGTCATTCAGAGCAACAAGGAACAAATATTTACAGAAACACAGACCATCTCAAAGTAAGAAATTCTAACTCCCTCCCGCAAAAACTAACAAAACTCGACCTCAATTATGTTGACAGAAATACTCCATGGACTGCTACTTGCGTCAAGAATGGCATGATAGCAGATTGAAGTTTAAAGGACCATTACAACAATTGACATTGAATATTAAAATGCTGGAAGCTTTGTGGAAACCAGACACATACTTTCATAACGGCCATGGCTCATATGTCCATACAATTACTCGTCCTAACAAGCTATTCCGCATCGACCAAAATGGGAAGATTCTTTACTCCATGAGGTGGGCGAAGTTTCCTATATCGTGACGCGATTTTGGCTCTTATCACGCTTTTATTCATTTGAATAACTGATCTAGAGCCTGAATACACGAAATAGTGACTAAATTATCACGCAATGGGGTTGGATATTTTGATTATTATTTTTTATATCTTTTCAGACTAACAATTAAAGCGAAATGCCCAATGAAATTGAGAAATTTTCCAATGGATAAGCAGTCGTGTCCACTTCTTATTGGCAGCTGTAAGTAATTTAACGCTATAAGCATTCGGAAATGAAAATCTTTTTAAGAAGTCCCTCCATGTGTCTATTTTAGCCCTTCCTAGTTTAATATTTTGCCATTCTGAAAGAATAATTTGAGCCTAAAGTTGCCCATCTGACCAGATCGGGACTGTGTTTCGGGGTGGAGAATTATTGGACTGAGTTCATCTCAGATCTCCGATATTTTTATTCCGTCGTTCGAATAATGACGTTCGATTCTAAAGATTAAAAGATTTTACTTTTGAGGTGGAGGGGTTGGAATACCATAAATTGGTATCAGGTGTTATAAAAAACAACTAATGAGAACCCTTCAGGCGTGAAATGGACTGAGGCCCTCTTTTCTTCTATAATAATCCCTAAAATGCATTAAATTGCCTGTTTATTTGGAAGTTTCTTTGCCACCTGCTTATTTTAGGATGCCTTGTTTATATGCCTACATGAGGCGCTGTCTGTTGCCTACGACTTATCCAGCTCTGGCAACAGGTTTTGGTCTAAAAAAATTAAAAGGTTTCCAGTACATATCTCCTAATAATTTCCTCTTGGTCTATCCTTTTCACATCGATGCTTATATACTAAAGGAAAAAAAAACCCCTTTTATCGTAATTATTTTTAATTACGGAATAAACAATCAGCACAGCTCTTTTTCCTCTCTAAATTTGCTCTAATGATTTCATTTTGCTTTACTCGTTTTTAGGAGCTATATAAATATGTATATCAGTCTCTCTCTCTCTCTCTCTCTCTCTCTCTCTCTCTCTCTCTCTCTCTCTCCACGAGATCGATCCTTAACTTGCATCTTGGAAAATATTAAACTACCAAGCAATGGCTTCACCACTACGATTAAAATTTAAAATCTAAAAAAAAGCAGCCATGGTTAAATTGTTATAAATTTTCTGAACTTGGCCAATTATAATAATTTTAAAAACGGAAATCTAAACTAAATTTCCCCCCTTTCAAAATATTACGTTGCTAAAATATAGTTCTAGAAGAAGATATATAAAAATAAATTTCCTGAACTTCACCATTTGTAATTCTTTGGGTTTTAAAAAATTCACAAAATTTCCATACATATATTTATTTCTGCACTTCACCATTTTGTTTTTTGATATTATAAAAGAATTATTAGAAATAACTTTGATAAAAAAACATAAGTCCTAACCAAACTAAGATGAAATTATTATTCAAATACTCAAAAAAATCCCCTTCTTAAATTATAAAGTTAGTGATACTTACAAGTGTTATAGTACTTCTTATTATCTAGTGGCACTAAAGCAACCACTCGATATATTAAGCACATCTTTCCATTTTTCATCTTACATTCACTTTTTTTATCTCGTAATTTTCAGCGTAGTACGTAACTGCAGCTTATACCGCCTCACATCACAATTTGTTCTCTCCTAGACACTCTTTTTAAAATTCTGAAAAGAAAACTCCTAAATCTTCCAGCGCTTTCTACTGTGAACCCCCTTCCCCAAATCTTAAAACACTTATTATTCCAAATTTCCGTTTATGATTCTATCCTTTGTGAACTTTTACAAGTACCTAAAACACTCCACTTATTTATGGTGGTTCTTAAACCATTAACTCATTCGCTTTAGCTTCTGGGTATTTTATCCCAAGATTCTTGACTTTTCACTATTGGTAGCTCGGAATTAGCCAGAACCCTAATTTATCGACTCTACATTTTTTCATCCATACATAAATGATTCACATAAACTTTACATTATCCAATCCCAAGCCTTCATCAGAAACTCAACCGGTAACCAAGTCTAGCTACTTCGGTAGCCCCTTAATTCCCACATTTGTTAATTTTAGCAGATTTTTTTATTATTTCTACTTCTTTCAGATGCATACTCGATACAAGATGTTAAATATGAATGGGACCGCAAGCTAGTGTCCTTTGAACCTGACATGACTCTCAGTCAGTACGATCTCCTGAATACCGAATGTCAGAATTATTCCGCCAAGTACAGAAAAGGAGGTAATTACAGTCTATCAATCCTATTTCCTGTCCCAAATACATAGATATAGGTAAAAAACACAAAGTTACAGACTGAATATGTTAATTTATCAATATTTTAAGAGAAAATACGACGCCAAAGAGAAATAAAAAATCACATCACAATATGTTTGGGATTTTGCGCATTTAATCTGACTTGAAATTGTTTTATTCGGCTGATTCTCTTTGATTGGAATGTCTGCATCCCATTTTCTGTCTTGTTCTACACTGTATTTCTTAATGGTTTTGAAGTTTTTGCCATGGTCGGTATTCCAGTCCATCAGTGAGTAGGTGTTTAGTGTTTTCTTTTTACTTTGCTTGGTTTGAGTCTGTCTTACTGTGCTTTTGCTTATATGATATTTGTGGTATATCCGATATACGAGTATGATGAAATACACTCTTTTAAAGTATAATTATAAAAACTTTTAATGAGTTAAACATAACATGAGCAAAGAAAATGATAAATGATTGGCTTACCTTGAGAAAAGAACTAATACTGTGTCCAGGGATTTATGATATTTGATTCCAGAGAATATCGTTGCCGTCTGGAGTAGCTTATTCCTCTTGTATAGTATTTTGAGTAAGCTATCATTAACTTTCTCTTGTAACTATGAATTTACTGAAAGAGACGTCCTGAACGCCTCTTGTTAACAATGCGTTGATGTTGCCTTTTTTGAGAGAACTGAGAGAACCGACGCTTTTTTTTATGCACAGGAGCATTTGTCATGCGTCACGGGATATTAAATTTTAGTGAAAATGTAACACCTGGTTAACATCAAAGTTTAGCCAAGCAAAATTATTAGTCTCTAGAAAATTACTGAATATTTTATCTTTAAATTAATGATCATTGAAATATATAAATTAATGAAAATGACAATGAAATCAAACCAAAATTATTATAGAGTTGCTATGTCAGGCTGATTGTCGTTTTGAGTTTTTTGACTTCGTAGATTATTTAGAAGGTATTTGGGGCTCTCGTAATAGCAAAGGAAATATAGTTTTGTTCCGTCATTAAGAGGAGTAGCTCTCCTGAGGGTTTGATGATGAAGCTTCTTAATAAGTATCGGATAAGCTACTCTAAAGAACAAAAGGCCTCAGAATCAACAGTTGCTACAACTTAACCTTTCTCGATATTCAGGCATAATTCACAAACGTTCCTAAATCTGAATCAATTAAAACAATCTGAAACAAAAGTTATAACAACCTCGACCTACCACCCCCTACATTTCCGAAGGAAATATTTGAAAAAAAAAACTTAACACTTCAAATTAGAGAGCAAATTATGTCTCCCCACAAGACGTGTTATCATCGGAACACAACATATTTGAACATTTGCTGACTTAAACATGGTAGAAATTGAAAACAGAAAGATGGAATAAAAATAATTCTTTCGACAAAAACTCTACATTATAGAATCCATAAGGCATACAAAACATGGTTACCAGGGAATTACACAATACGGAAGTGAACAGAACCAGCAAAACTCTCGCAAATAAGGACTGCATTTGTTTAGGTGAAGAAGACACTATTTCGAATAATGGGAAAGCTATGCTAGAGAAAAGAGCAAAAAAGAGACAAAACACGACAGAACTGTAGCTGAATTCAAATGCTACCTCTAATCAGAATATATAGATGAAATTAAAAGAAGAAAATTCACTAAAAACAATTAAAAACGATATCTTCATCTCATGAATAATTCACTGGGGAACACGTATTTTATTGAGTAATATCTGGCACTTGATTGTAAGTCATTTTTGTGCATTGAAAACGAATTTCACCTCGGTTTGGTTCTATCAGGCCTTGATTCTTGTAAGCAACCCATGCGCCATTTACTAATTTGTTCAAAATTAGAACTAAAAATTAAGTCATGCGTTAACATTTATTTCCAATTTTCATGAATACATGCAGTTCCAACTATTGTAAAATTACATTATAACGATATAAATGACTTAAAATAAAACAAAACAAAGAGATATGAAGCTTTCACTCTGGTAAAAATTTTCTTTTATAGGACTTTGGTGGTTGACGGCAGGTCTCTTTTCAAGCACCAGCAATAATCAACCATCATGTGGCAATCCCAGCGTCTTTGATAACGTTCCTCCATAATTTTAATATCTTGGTGGAATCTTGCACCTTGTTCGTCACTTACAGCACCTAAATTACTTGGAAATTGGTCAAGATGACTATTCAAAAAATGCATTTTTATGCTCATATTACAACCTAGCTCTTTGTAGTCCCTTAAAGGTTTTCTTACAACTTCTTCGTAGTTATCTGCCCTATCATTTCCTAAAAAGCTTTTTATCAAGTCCACGAATGAGAACCAGGCATTTCTTTCGTTTTCATTCATAACATTAAGAAAACTGCTGTCATTAATTAATGTTCTTATTTGTGGACCATCGAAAATTCCAGCTTTGATTTTTTCATAACTTTAACTTGGAAATTTTGAAATTATGTGTTTGAAGCACTCGTCGTTTGTATCTAAAGCTTTTACATATTGTTTCATGAGACCTAGTTTGATGTGCGGAGGAGGAAATATGATTTTATCTCTGCTCACTAAAAGTGGTTTAATTACATTTTTTTCTCCGACAGTAAGTGATGTTCGTGCTGGCCAGATTTGTTTGGAATAATGTTCTTCCTTAGCTCTGCTGTCCAATAAGCAAATGAAGCCGGAATATTTAGTATACCCTGCTTGTCGCCCAAGCAGAAAATTGACCATTTTTAAGTCAACACATATGATCCACGTTTGCTTCCTATATTTGATAAGTTTTCAGTTTTCAAACAGTTTCTACATGCTCATACTTTTATTTTAATGTTGTTGAGTGCACAATTGTTATCGAGCTGCATAGATTGCCATTATGCAGCAACACACACTTAAAACTTCCTTTGGAACTGTCTAAAAACAAACACCAATCACTTGCATTGTAAGACTGAACCCCCATCTCCTTTAACAAACATGGTATGTCACAGCAATATACTAGACTAGGCTCTGTCCTAAAATATTTAAGAGGTTCTTTTTCTCTGTTTCTGTAAAATGAAATGTATGTTTAAACTAAGCATGTTTTTCTGTTTAAGTCTTGAAACTGAAATTTCCTCAGACTTTTTTGGTAAATTTAGATCCCTTACAAGAGCATTCAACTCGGCCTGGCTAGACCTTTGCTGATCACTTTCACTTACAACTACGCTGGGGTCGAATTCGGTGACTGACTCTTCAGAGTGCATAACAATATTTTCAGAAACATCTTCAACTAATTCCTGAGATGGCAGACTCTTAAATTTTGGAATGGGAATTTCATTTGAATGTAGCGCATGTCGTATTCCGGTGTCGAAATTTGGGTACTCGATACAATGTTTATGTTTCTTAGTGAAACCCGAAGTCTTGACAAAGCAGAAGTAGCAATCCGTCTCATGGTTAGTAGGCTCTCGCCACACCTGAAATGGGGGAAAGAAATGTGGAGCGTTAACAAAGGCGAATTTGATGAAAAGATGTTTATGTACCTAAGTTACAATTACACTTAGGTAATTTACAGTACACAAATGACTAAGTTACGTAGTTTTATGAAATCATAAACTTACCCTCGAAACTCGAGAAGGTATTTTTTAACTCTGAACCCTTCGTCCAATGTGGCAGTCTTTCAATGCATACAGTGCAGGCTTTATGTGGAACCCATGATTTTTCTTGATCCCACAATTGTATGCCAAAATAAGCTAAATAAGCTCTTTTCACAAAGTTTGTTATATTTCCTCGTTGATGTGGAAGTGTAAAATTTACACATATGTAGCAAAATGAATTAGGAGAGCTTTGCATATGAGCTTTCTAGTGCTTGATGACATATTACTTGATTGTTTTGTCAATTTGTAAAGGTATTTCAATTCCTTATTTTCAAAATCTGAAATATAAAAACAAACATTAGTTTAAATAGGTACTAATAAATATTTATAATTATAATATGCAACTGCAAACAGATTTAGCAAGTATTGATAAAATATCCTTTTTATGAATATGATGAAAGAGGAAGTGTGTTGAACAAAATCAAGACCTGATAGAGCAAAACGGAGTAAATATTCGTGCTCAGCGCACCCAAATTACGTATAATGAACTGTCAAATCTAAGTCAATAAACAAAAAGTTGAAATTTGTTCCCCAGTGATAATGGAACTAAAATATCAGTCAAATGCTATTACAGAAGTTCCAAACATATTTCAAAATTTCAACCAGATCAAAACTAAAAATAATATCTACTTAATATATCAATACCATTCCCGAGTTAACGATTGTACTTCGTCCTTTTGTCATATACCACTAACAAACAAACTACAAAAGTGCAGAAACACATACGAGCCAGACGAAATCAATATACACTTAAAAAATATTCACGGATGCACTAGAATACCGAACATACCAGAAAGCTCTAAAACAGTTACGATGCAAATTCAGCGGTGAAAGTAACTGTAAAAAATTGCTAGATTTTTTTCTTATTAAATAAAATGAGCCAAGATTATGTAAATATTGAGTCAGATGAACTAAGCTAAATCATATGCATTGGACGAGTTATGTATATTTTTTGTAATACTATTATTATTTATTTATATAAAACTAAACCAAAGCTAGTATCTTTGCTTAAAAGTTTGTACAGACAAATGTTAATGAAAGAGGTGAAAATGAAGTAAGTGGAAATGTGTGGAAGGTATACACATATAGTTCAACCAATTTGATCCAAATTGCTCAATGTATTTTTGATCTTGAATCAATCAAACATTCAATCTGTTTAAAACTACAGGTAATACGACAATAAAGGTTGCTCTTATTACGAGGTAATATTAACTCCATTTCAAATATTCTATTTTTTACTATTTTTGCTTTTTTGCTTTATTTTTATAGCTGTATAGCTTATACGGACCGGGAATAGAATATGAAAGAGCGGGTGTTCTGCATGTTTACCCCTAAGGAGTTGTATATACAAACCTTTTGCCTTTCACTTCGACTTGGGAAGCAATCTTTGCATAAATAGAAGGGTGACGACGATCCGACAAGACTTCTGTCAAAATAAACGAAGACAAAATTCTTTCCGCAGTAATCGAATTAGCAGCTTGTATCTTTTATTAGGTTGTTTCATACTAACTGCCATTTTTATTCTGAATACTAAAATAATAGTGATTTGTTAAGAAAAATATGATCAATTTGCCGCAATAACCTTTTAGTAACGATTTTTATAACGATACTATCCCATTTCTATGGGAATTTTGTCTTCCATATTATTGAATATTTTATTGTGAATATAGAGTTCAAAGTGCTTGAAAAGATGATATTCAGTAGGGGGAATTCGTGAAACATTATTGGGCCTTGTTTGATAATGTAGGCTGTTTGATGACCAAGCCTAAATGGATTTCATCAATCTGTCCACAAAACAAGGGGGCTCTATTCTTGCTCCTGGTTCTCCAAATTAAAAAAAAAATAGAAGTTTTATTCGCTATTTAATCAAACTGTAACAAAAAATTCTTTTATTTAGGGGGTGAGGGCAACAATGGCTTTGGAATAGAACTTTTTCTATTCCTGTCTAGACATTCAGCAGACCTATTTGTCTTATCGTCTAAGATAAATTTTCATCACAGGTTACAATTGTCTTAAAAATTGGATCCCTTTCTGTCCCTCAAAATGCGAGGAACAGACATCCAGACTTCTCAATTTATGTATTCCATTAAATTCAATTGAAATCCATTTTTTAACCTCTATTGCTTTAAAATGACATGAAATAGTGATTGATGAACTCCTAATGTCTTAAAGAAGCGTCCTTAACTATTTTTAGTTGGTTATTGTCCACTAAGGTCGATAATTCTTCACCATTACGAAGAGGTTTTTGTCTCCCTCGAGGTTTAATATTGATGGCCATATTTTCAGAACTTTAGTAAACTTATTGAAGTAATGCTGAACAGTTTCCACAGCCAAAGAACCTTTCTCTTATTTCCGGCAAGTGACTATTTCATGAGGGAAAAGAGATCGTAAAAGATCATTATGATTATTTATTAACGGCCCGAGGTACCTTTCTACCATACTGGTAATCTTCTGGGGATAAACTGATAAACATAATGAATATTGCATTTATTATATTAGGTTGTTTTAATTATGTTTATCAGTATAGCCCCGGAAGATGGCCAGTATGGTTAAAAGGTACCTCGGGCCTTTAATAAATAATTACCATGATCTTTTACGATCTCTTTCCGCTCATGAAATAGTCACTTGCCGGAAATTTGAAAAAGGTTCTTTCGCTGTGGAATTTAACAATTCTTGTATACAACATGGGCTCCTTCCAATATATATATATATATATATATATATATATATATATATATACTAGCAGAGATTCCCGTAGCTGCCTGGGTAAAATATGAGTTCGTAAATAAACTTAGACGGATTTGATCTTTTTTGATTTATTCTTCACAAACAATATTCTCATGGTGTGGAAGAAACTTTATCTTGTTCAGAAACTCTACAGAACTTCTTGGTACACAATATGGTTATTTTTTTTCTTGTGAACTATATAGAAACAGATTAATTTTGCTTCTATCTCTAGAGGAATCAACATAGAGTTGACCATAAGAAAAACAGGGTTCCTCTAATTGTAACTATGCCACTAATATAGTCTCACCTTAAGATTTTTTTAATTCACATTGTAAAACTTACACGGATTGGTAAATGTAGTCTCCTGAATTTAAATTGCAATTCTGACCCTGATCGATTTAGTCTTATTCTCTGAATGAAAAAACCCTCTCCTTTTCCACGTCCAGTAAGAATGGTTGCCTCTATGACATGGGACATCAAATTATTTACCACCAGACGAGTGAAATTAGAGAGATTTGTTGGATCGAAATTGCGCAAAAACATTATTTTATTTATTAATTTCAGCTCAAGGTGGTGAAGAGGTATGTCAGGAGATTTTAGATAGCTCAGAAACTCTATGGAATAATCGACTCATTGAGTATGATCCGAAATTGTATCAACTGACTTGTAAATTGCGGACTTCGTGAGAGGGAAAGCAGTAGATGTTTATCGATTCTTCAGAGTGTTTTACTTCGAAGCCAATATTGCTCTTTCACAAAGCCAGTTGTACTTTTTGTAGTTTGGCTAAAGATTGGGTAATACCTTTGCCTTTAGATTATCAATAGTATTACTAACTATGCAGATATGAGATATTTCTATTCCATCATCAGCATCGAGAGGTACTTTTCCATTTCCCGGTGTCAGAATGTTTTTGGCAAATTGTGCTGACAGTTGCTAACCAAAGACTCTACTCTCATATTTGAGTTTAGAGACATTGTTCTAATATTTCCACACAAAGAAGATGATTTTAGACAAGCCCGGACCTCATCTGTCCTGGTTAATTTATGGATCACTGGAAGTCTCTGCTTGAAATCAGCTTACTCGCTAAAAAATTCATAAGCAAGATATAGATTGAAATTCTTGTATTTATTAAAAATATTCTTTAACTAATGCTACATCATAACACTTCTTGATAGACAATATTCTTCGTCTTTCCTTGTGGTATATGGACAAACAGGTTGCTTTTGCTTCCCACATGTGAATAATGATGTAGGGTAAAATTAACCTGTCTCTAGGGCCTAAATCCAGCGTACGTTCCCTCGATCGAACAGATGGGGCACGTTTGCAAAAGGGCACGTAGCTCCATTTGGATGGTGTAGGGGGGCACTTAGAGAGTCGGGATCACTTACATTATCTTCCCCGGAAAACTTTACATAAGACTAAACTTTTAGTCTTTATGTATATTGTCTAACTTTTCTTCCTATAGCTGGACAGTCACACACACAAACACACACACACACACAGACTTTCAAATATCCTTGTTAGTTTTGACGTTTCTTCACTTTTCACGAACATACCCTTAAATGAAGTCATTGATATAATTCTCAATAGGTTCTTTTGCTGCTTCGGAAAAGTTTCATGGCTTCACTCGTCCTCTTCTTAAACAAACTCTTCAACTTATTTTCAAAGACACATTTTTTTTATTCAATTATAGTATTTACAAACAGACTGGTGGTGTAGGAATGGATTCCCCTATAGCTCCAGCAGCCGCTGATATATTTATGACTCATTTAGAAGAAATGATTTTCAATACCTCTCCATTCTATATACAACCCTCATTTTATTGCATATTTGTATACGACTCCCTGGCAATATTTGACACTCCTCAACAGGCTGAACAATTTTTCAAATTTATTAATTCAATACATCCCAATATTAAGTATACCGTTGAATACGAAATCAATAATGCCCTCCAATTTCTTGATATACTAATTAATAATTCTTAAAACACGCTCACTACTTCGGTATATCGTAAATCTACTTTCTTTGGGTTAGATTTCAATTTTTTTAATGCCTGTGGCAAAATCTTTAAAATAAATTTCATTAAAACTCTTCTTCACCGTGCCTACCACTTATCATCTTCATATTTTAATCTTGATAAGGAATTAGACTTCCTCCTCACTTATTTCACAAACAATTCGTATCCTTCACACATTTTTGAGGCTCCTCTTAAAGCCTTCCTTGACAATATTTTCTCTCCAAAATTACCTTCATATAACGTTCCCAAGGACATACGATATCTTTCACTCCCGGATTTAGGCCCTCTTAATCACTACTTCCGAAAACAAATACAAAAAATCCTCAAATATCATTTTGGACATTGACAAATCAACTTTAGAATATTTTTTTCGAATAATTTAGCAATAGGCTCACTATTTAATGTAAAGAACTTGCCCCCGTGTAGCCTGCGCAGTGGTGTAGTATATTTATTTACATGTCCTAGGTGTCATAGAGGCAATTATGTCGGTAGTACACTGCGCTCGTTACACGCTCGTGCTTGTTCTCACCTTGGCATAAGTAGCAGAACAGGTAACCCCTTTTCCCGCAAGGAATGCTCCCCTGTTCGGGATCATATTATCCTTTGCAAAACCGATTCCACCATTAATGATATAAGCCTACGAATAATTGAATCCATTCATATTAAGACCCTTAGACCCTCTCACAACAATGATGTATCCGCCTTCCCTCTCTGTGTTTTATAATAACCAACCAATTATTATACCTCACCCTTCTTCATTGTTTCTTGCTCTCCATTGCTTTAGTCGTGTTTCTACAACTTGTGTGACCGGTAAGATTTCAATTTGTTAAAAAATTAAAATTATAAAATTTTGTGCACTTAGCTGCTCAGAAATTTGCCCCCCCCCTCCCCCTATGTTCACAATTTCTCAATCCTTGTTTAAATAATTAACTATTTATGATTTATCACTATAAAATGTAAATATATATATACATGTATATTCATATAATTGTACCTTCCAGTCCTAATTAATCTTAATGTTAATTGTCTTGCTATTTAAAGCTAATTTTTGTTCAATTTATCAGGCCAGAAGATGAACTTGTCTTTGCTCGAAACGTAACCAAAATAAATAAAGAATGAATACTGTCATTCTCTTTGCCATTGGATTCTTACTCCGGAATATATATATATATATATATATATATATCCAGTAGAATTTAGCACTAATATTTCACTGTGAGTGTTTTGTTTTTATTGTAGATACATATTTTTATTTAGCAACTTTAATTATTATTTTTATTTCTTTTTCAAATCGTGGTATAGATGCTAAGATGCGTGACCTCACTGAGTTCGAAAAAGAGCAAGGCTTTTGCAGCTCGAATTGCAGGAGCTTTCGTAACTAGAACAGCTAAACTACTTGTTTTTTTTGAGAGTTAGCATATCAAGGACCATGGAAGAATTCAAGAAGCAGGGCAAAGCCTCCAGCAGTAGGAGTAATTCCGGCAGAACCTTGAAGCTTGCTGAAAGAAACCGACGAGTGTTGAAACACATTGTGATGAAAAATCCCTGGACACCTGCACCTAAAGTGACTGCAGAGTTGAATCAGCATCTCATAGCCCAGTTTTGACCAAAACTGCTCGCCCTGAGCTCAGTAAAGCTGTATATCATGGAATAGCCGCCATCAAGAAACCTTTGCTTTCTCATTAAAACATTCAGAAAAGGCTGAACTGGTGTAGAGATTACAAGGGCTAGTCGACAAACCAATGGAAGCAAGTATTATTCTCTTTCGAGTCCAGTTTTTCTCTTTTCCCCACCGCAGGGCTAGTTTAAGGGGGAAGGCCCCCGTGGAAACTTTTAACCTTGACTGCCTTCTTCCTACAGTGAAGCACGGAGGAGGGTCAGGGGTCGTTTGGACAGCCTTATCTTGGAATTCTCTTGGTCCAATCGTTGCCCTGCATGGTAGGATCAACAGTAACGAATATCTGAATAACTTAGAAGATCAAGTCCATCCCATAGTCCAGACCTAGACATTATTCCATGATGGTGAGTATTTTTTCCAAGATAACGATGCCTCAATGGACACCGCTGATGTGGTTAAGAATTGGTATGAAAAGCATAGGACTGAGCTACAACACATGGAGTGGCCCCCGAAATCTCCAGATCTTAATATTATTGAGCCTTTGAGGTGCATCTTGGAGCGACAAGTTAGAAGTCGTTACCATTTACGATGGTGTCTGAAACAGCTGGGGCAGGTATTGCAAGAAGAATAGCTCAAGATTCCTCTCAATGAAGTCAGAAAGCTGAATGAATCAATTCCAAGACGCATCGACGCTGTTCATAAAGCAAAAGGAGGACTAACTCCGTATTAAATAAATATTCATTGAATTTAACACGTGTTCCAATTATTTTGTCTAACCTCTGAGTAAATATATTGATAAATGAACAATAACATTCTAGTCTATGTGGCTATGTCAGGGTAATAATAGAATTCCTTAATCCGCTAGAAAAGTTTCCTGGAGTTCCTAAACGTTCTTCAGGAGTGTTACATAAACGACTAGGTAACCATTCATTTCTCTAAAAAAAGAAATTTCAAGAAGCCTTTTGTATAATCTAACGTTTAACTTTAACAGAAAATGGGGAATGTGAATTTTTCCGCGGATCTTCTCACCCAATTAAGTTTACACACGATTATCTACACAAAACTGGCGTTAGCTTTGAAGATAAAAATGAATGGCTATCCTAGACACTTGCTTTTGGAAGTCACTGAAAGATTTAGTTTGTTAATTAATGTTGAAAGGGAAATTTGACAAATTCGAATTAAAAGAAAAATTATTCAGGTGTTGGGATAAAATTACATTAGCAGAAATTAGAAAGACTATCAACTTATTGAAGAAATATTTTCGATTTGCTTGCAAATAAAATATTTGGTTTAAATTTTCACCATACTTTTTTTAATTGTAAAGAGTATTGAATAATTTGTTTACAAAATTATTATAGTCTTATGACAATAGATTGAGAATATTGGAAATAAAATTTGGTGATCGAAATATCAATGAGTTCATTTGTGGTTCAATTCTTTCTTATATGATTATAGAGTCTGATCACAACAAAATTTTGAAAAATCTGTATTATCTTTTATGGGCCATATTGATTTACCAGAGGATAAATTAAGAAAGTCTCACCTGTTATAATAAAGAATTTTGAGAGTTTATAAAGCCACTAAACAATAGCCACAAGTCAAACTCCTTATTTTTGAAAAATTACCTTATTTTTATTCGTTTATTCAATCTTGATTAGTTTCAGGAACTTCTTTGTAGATTTATTAATATTTTTTTAGCTATAGACAACTACTTTACATAAATTTCAGTTTCCCTATTCTTTTATACCTATATGCATTAACATTACCATCTATTTGGAAGTGATTACTGGAATTTACATACAGCAAAGCTAAATTTTATTGGACAATTTTTTAGTTGATATTGAACGAGATGTACTTCTTTCTTTCACGCATTTTATAAAAATCATCCGAAGAAACTGTAACGGACTACAAAAGTTTGGATTTCATCCCAGCTGAATGAATGTGTCAATAAAAAAGCAGAAATACAAGAATTTGGCAATTTTCAGAAAACTACCGTTACAGCCTGATCTGTATGATTTTTGATCCAATGAATTTAAAGATGTATTGTATTTTACGATGCATATTAGAGGTGCGCATTACCTGAAGAAGACAAGGGGTAAACTTAATACATCTAGTGCAGCTCGTTCAAAAACTATGAGGGAAATCGAGTATTTGAAAGGAGTTGGAGAGTTTTATACAAATTCTTTGATATTTTCATGTATATTAAAATTATGTTAGTCAAATAAGGATATTTCTATACCTGGATGTTATATTAGCGCTTTAACTTAGATATAACTATGACCGAGATTTTTTGAAGAGAAATCAAAATTTCTATTTAAATTTGTTAATATAACAACAGTTCCTTTTTGTTATATTTTTGCCAAAACTAAATATATATCCTCTCATTTCTTTTATAATATTATTTCTATCTACTCTATTCTACGTATTTACATAAGGCAGGAAGTTCATTAGTTGGATATTATAATGTTGCAGCAGATGCGAGAATGCACGACAGGTTATATGCAAAGCAATATCAAAACAGTCAAAATCATTAACAACCTTAAGAACAATAATGTCGCAAGTTCTTATGCATTGATCTAAAATTTTAAAGGATTGAGCTTATTACCATAACTCCCTTCCCCCGAAACGCAAAATCAAATTTCAGCGCGGGATTCCTCTTCATCTATAGTGGAAGGTCATTGGTAGATACCACGTTTCATGAGAAAAAAAAGATTAACATTATAATTTTGAGGATAGTTAAATTTCTATATTAGTTTCTTTAGTTTTGAAATCAATAATTAATTTCGACAAACTCCACGATCATAATTAAACCTACGTTCCTGATTTTCGTTGTTCACACTTTTATATTAATCCGTTATTTTATTTAATGTTACTAGTAATGAAATAAGGAAATAGCGCTAAAAAATATATCCCATCGTATTAAATATTAAAGTTAAAATAAAAATATATTAAGAAAATGCCCAGTACTCATATATTTTTGTTTGGGATTGATTTTCAGGGGTATATTCCGTACTGCAAGTTAATTTTAACTTGCAGAGGCACACTGGCTACTTTCTGATCCAGGTTTACATCCCATGCATCTTGATTGTTGTCCTTTCGTGGGTGTCCTTCTGGATTAACCGAGAAGCAACCAGTGACAGAATTGGATTGGGTAAAGTTCGGTTTGCGTTTTTTTAGGATTAGTTCTAGATTCGAGAAACCTTGCAAAAAATAGTTATTAAAACAAAACGTTCAACAAATGCATATCTACCAACTTTGTCCTTGAGAAGTTCGTAAAGAAATTGGTTAAGTAAGTTGAATTAAATTTATGGAAAGCACAAAGCAGGAGTAGACAACTAGAGGCTTTAAGGGGTCATTTATGCACGTAACTATCCTGGATATGCTCAAATACTGCTCTAATTCTCTCTCTTGCGGGGTAGATTTTAGAATCTACTCCATAGAAACCTTCATATTTTTGTTTATAAAAGGGGAAGTTTTTTGTTTGTTGATCAGGTGACCATCATAGCTTATCAATTCATATCAATGAAGGGCTAATTTTTTTACCAGGGATTACGACTGTCTTAACTCTCTCTACAATCAGCCTCGACTCCAGAACCGATCTCCCGAAGGTTCACTATGCAACCGCATTAGATTGGTTCATTCTTATGAGCTTCGGATATTGCATTGCGACGCTGCTCCAAATCGCAGCTGTACACTTCTTTACAAAGGTAAAAATTAATGGAATGGATGTGCATTAAATTTCAGGTTGAAGAATCGTAGAAAAAAATACTACAAAGCTACCAAAATTTACTTACACCTTATTGATACAAAGGAGAATTAATGAAAATGAATCACATGTTTCTAAAAAAGAACAGAGGAACTTGGCACTAAATGTTCACTAAGTGACTAGGAGTGACGAATATGTAGACTAAAGTCATATGTACATAATAATTTCCTAGGGATTTTCTCACTAGTTTGTGCCCTTTTAGACGCCTATTTATTTTCTAGTAGGGATATACAGTTTAACGAGGTATCCGAACCACAGTTCTCTACAGCGTATGGCAATGCTATGAAGTTGACTAGAAAAGGGAAACTGTCCAGCTCCTAACCAGACCCGATTTAGCTTAACTTTGAAAAATTAGGAAGCAGTGTTTCCACTTAGCCTTAACCCAAAGGCCATATATAGTGATGGATGAATAAATGTGATGGAAAGGAGGAACAAAAAATGACGACTAGAAGAGATAGGGCGGAAAAATGAGAGATTCAAAAGCTGAATTATTCCATGAATCGGATGCATGGAGGAAGCATGAAGATTTTCTTAGTTAAAGTGTATTAGAAAACAAAAGAGAATAAAAAGAGAAAACGAAGGAGAAAACAAAGAAAAACAAAGAAAAAAGGTGGAGTCTGAACTAAGGTCATTGAATTTCTATACAAGGGGGCTACGCCCCCCTCCCTCCTTCTCGACTCGGCTTCGTTGTCCATTTCATTCACATCTTTTTCCAAATGGCGTCGCCCTCCGCCCCCTTTTGATCCCGAGTCTGTTGACTGGCCGCACCGCGCCCTCCTTCCTCTCTCGGGACCTGCAGGACCGCCTTCAAGACCCCCCTCCCCCTCTTCCGCCAAGCCTCTTCACTCAACGCTACAATGCCCTGGAGAGTGTCACGCAATTTCTTTTTAATTATTATTATTATGATTATTTTTATGATTATTATTGTTATTATGGCGCCAACCTTACTTTGTAGAAAAGCGGTTGATCATGATAATCAATATTATAGGCCTGAATTTTCTCTATTTTTTATTAATAATGTTAATTAGTATAAGGATAACCAATGAGGGCATTTGCAATAAAAGAGAGTTCAGAAAAAAGTCGTGAGTTGGAGAAGTGAAAAAGAGAGTGGAAGGCATTGAACGAGTACTTCAAAGAGGAGATTACTTGGGGATCTGTTTTCGAGAACTAAAATTACACCAAAGGAGTGAATAGACGAGGGATGAACTGTGTACTTTTGAATCCCTGTTTTCTTTTTACGAACTTATTCCTACGGGGTTTACATTGCCCCTTCGAAGCCTCAGTTCTTGCGGTTGAAGAAGTTTCCTATTGCAGTCTTTGTTATTCTTCTTTACTATTCGACCCAGGTATGTAAGAGTATGCAGGTGAGGGGAAAGAGAAAGGGTGTATGGACAGACAGCGGAAAGTAGACCAGTGGTGAAAAGAGAAAGAAGTGTGGAAGGGTGCAAAGTGATGCTAGAGCCTGGTGATCAGGCCTATCGCTTTAAAATTTTTAGGTTTTGTAGTTCCGTTGTTGTTTATCATTTTGTTTATATATATATATATATATATATATATATATATATATATATACATATATATAATATATATAATTTGGCGTTCAAGCCATTTGTCTTCAAATTAGCTAATGTATTTGGTTATGCTGTGAGCGTTTGCTGTTGTTTTGGTAGTTCATTAATTATAACTTGCTGAGTTTGTTTAGTGTCTTTGTTTTTTCCTAAATTGGTAATGTGTGTAGTTTGTGTAGTTTGTTTCTTCTTGAAGTCTTGAATGGTGTGTTTCATTCTTCTTCGGTAGTTTTTCCTTCTTCGGTAGGTTTGTCTCAATCGGTGTGATTTGTCAATATCGGGGAATTTTTGTCGAAATCGGTTAGGTTTCTCAGTTTGATTAATTCGTCTTGTTTTGTTTTTTGGGCAAAAACAACTCATCTTGCGTACAACGGCACTTCTGCTCCGCCACCTAAAATCCCGCCGGAGCTTGGAAATCTGGCGCGACTTACAGCTCTTCTATTCTGGTCAATCATTTGTACGATTTCCTCGTCCAATTCTCGATTGACCTTTTCCAAAATATTCCTTGTCCGTTCTTCAATGACAACGTTAATCGGAGTCAACCCAGCCTCCCGCTGCAGCTCTTACTGTGTTCTTCTTTCAATTCTGCGTGTACTTGTAATTAGGTCCGCGCATTTGTTCTGCACCACTTGTAGTCTCCTCTTCTGTGTCTTTGAGACACACGAGAGGGCGGAAGCGTTTCTTTACTATTACTGTTCTCTTTTATTCGGTATTTTCCTTTATTTGTCTGTCCTTTCCCTTATTCCTTGTTCATTGAATGAAAATTCCCTTGTTGGTTACATTAGTTTCCTTTTTATGAATGGAAGTTGTACATCTTAAATTTGGTGCTCATTTTTCTGGTTTTGAGCAAAGTTAAGCCACGTTGGGTAAGCTTGTTCTTAAGATAGGGAACAAAAGGAACTCTAGTCAATTTGGTAGTGGCTGCCTTATGTTGCAGCGACCCAGGACCTTGCGTTGAACTAGGTCCCCACTAATGGGGTCTATAGGGGCAACTTTGATTATTATTTTGCAGGGAATTAATATCAGGCTCGGGTTTTTGGTTCGGGTTTGCAAAGCTTTGCTTTCATAGTTCGTTTTGCCCAGGATTTTTTTTAATTCTCTTTGTACTTTGTATATATTTTCTCATTACTCTTTCATTAATTCGTAATAATGCATCAGTTCGATTACACCTTTTTATTATTTAGGGTAAATTCTAGTTAATAACCATTTGTATTGGGAGAAATAGCAGTGAAAAGCCTCTAACCCCTTCTCTAAAACAGCTCGATTCAGGTGAAGTTCCCCTGGACGAGGAGGAATGGCAAGACATCGACGTATGTGAATATTTCGGGGGATTGGAGGACACCATGACCCTTCCTTCGCCGCTAGCCAGGTCTCCCGGGATGGTTAGGAGCAACCCTTCTTCAGAAGGACTCTCCAACGAAGATTTTCCGAGCAGAGAAGAAATCATCTTCCTCAATCCTCAATTTCCGGAAGACCACGCCACATTTGAAGGGTGTATTCGCAGACCCCCCTTACCTTATCTCCCCAATCACGAGGTTTGTATATGGTTTGAATGGGCAAGGGGCGCGATTAAATGTATGCGTTTACACACAATATGAACTAAAATATACTCGTAGGGTGGCGGTGTTACAGTGAGGTGACACGGGCAGAAGAATTTATGGGTTTTGTCCAAAATGAGGTAGTTTTAATGGGGGAGGGGGGCATTTATTCTTCTCTGGATATTGACGCGAGGTAGCCAGAACGAATAAGAAACACGCGAATATGTACAGATTAATTGCTACACATATAGAAGTTCTAATAACTAGTGATTATTGCATTAGAACTGACACTCTCGGTGATGGAGTATGCGAATCACAGTGAGCTGGAGTGCAGAACGAGAGTGTAAGATGAGACGCCCCTAACGAAGTGAATGATTGACTGAATCGCGTAGCTGTTAAGTGGCACTCCAAGACAGCCCAGATTTGTTAGATGACTCCGTAATGATTTAAGTATGCCTGGATTGAATGATAGATACCCAGCCGAGAAATAGCGTAGTCATATCCAAAAGTTTATAAAATATAAATTCATGATTAATAAAGTTTTATACACAAATGAACATTGACACGAACGCGTTAATTTAGGCCCACGCCTAAAAGGTTACTTTTTTTGTCAGTAAAAGATATTCATTTCTTGAACTTATCTGTGACCCAATTCTTATGAAAAGAAAAACGGTTCTAGGAGTTGTCCGTCTTCGATGTTCTTAATAAAGGCTGAACTCTGATTGAATACCGAGTATTGCAAAGGTCCTCTTACACTCGTTACGACGCTTTTAATAAAGGACAAAATGATGTTTTTATGCAGTTAGACACAGTTTTATTGTTTTAACATAGAAATATGGGTTTGAATAGTAATATTAATCAATGTGGCCGCCTAGAGCACGCGCTACAGGCGAGACTTGAAGGCCGTGCACGCGTTGCGGAAGAAGTCCTTTCTCGTGCTAGCCCACACTCGCTTGACGGAGGACTTCAGCTCGTCGACGATGCTGTTTCGGAAATTGAAGAAATTGTTCTCTCCATGCGCCCACAAGGTATAGTCGATGAGATTGTGGTTGGGCGACTGCAGCCGCCAAAGGTCCTTCGACCAGACGTTCATGTTCGACCCCAACCACTCTTGCACGGTCTTGACCGTGTGGGCCAGAGCACCGTCCTGCTGAAAGACGTAGTCCGCATTCTTCGTGATCTTTCTCATTGAGGGCAGGACTTTCGTGGCCAAGATATCCCTACAATTGGCTGCGGTGAGCCTGTAACCGATTGCGTACCACACCAGCGGCAGATTCTCACTATCATCACGTAGGCCGGGTGCTTGGTCATGGGCATGTAATGGACCTCGGAGACGTCCTGGCGAATTTTCTCACGCGGTCGCTTTTCTTGTTGATGACCAGATCGACCGTGAAGGTTTTGTCATCAGCAAAGAATATGATTGCCATGACTCTTCCAGTCGTTGAGAAGGAGACGACTGCACTCCTGACATTGGCATACGGTCGGTGAGTGCAGGCCGTTCCACGCACCTCAAGCTTTTGCCGCCCTCCTCCGTGACGGCCTTAGGCCCCGTGGCCAGCGAGATGTTCTTCTTCGCGAGCGTAGTCTTTTGACATTCGGAACACTTTCGAAGTACTTTCTCACAGCCAAATGGTTGATCACTTGATGCCTACCTAAATGAGGTCGATCTTTGAGGTATTCCCCATTCTTGAGCATCTCCTCGACTCTGTGGACGGTCATCCGGCTGACGTTGAGCTTAGCGAGGTCGGATTTGTTGTGCCGCGCGTCCAGGAGAGCACAGATCTGATTCTTTTCACTTCCACCTAGACACATCTGTATACAATGGAAAAGAAGTTTTAATGACAGGTGCTGGAAAAGTAGAACTTTAAGTTTGTTTGACGGAACTTTTTTATATCACACGCGTAAACCTCTCGAAAGATAAAATACCGAGTGTAACAGAGCTTTGGCAAAACCCGGTAAATGCACGAGTAGTAAAATAAAAGCCCGTGACACCAATTAAACGGGTAAACTTCGTCATTTTCCTAGGTAGAAAGTGGAAGAGCACATTTTAACACATAAAGCAGGTTTGTACAAACGTTCAAGGGTCTTCAACACGTACTTTATTCCCCACAAGCCATCATTTTGGGATTCATGGAATCCATTAGTTATATCATTCCTTATTTCTCGAATAGATAGAGAATTATGGAACAGATGAGGAGGTGCCTGAAACCGGTGCCAAACGGAAAAATCAATGTCAGTGTTCATCTCTTGGGGAAGCATCGCTCCACTTCGGATCGAACAACGGAGCATCGCCACCGATTCCATCAAGATTATCTGTCAGGACCACAGAGACACAAACGGATAGTCACGACTCATTTTGGTCACAGTTATTCCATTGCATCACAGGTTAGTTACCAACCATCTATTAATTCGATCGAACTGTTCTTAACTAATATAGAGGAAAACATTTTTATAATGCTTAGGGACCTTATTGTTTTTTACGTTAACTTCGAAATGAATAGGGAAAAACCGCCATTTACCATTTTATGGCCTTTGTTAGCTAGGAAAAAAAGGATAAGGCAAGATAGGGGAAGAGCAATGAATCAAACCCATAAAGAATAGTTTTCAAATCCCTCAATCGCAGTTTGTGCTCCCTTCAAGAGCATTAAGATCATGAAAAAATTCAGGATCAAAGCTCTTTGCAGGAGAAATTCAAGTAAGGGGAAAAAAACTGCCGCTATGGAGGAAGATAATGGCTTGGCCGAGTTTACCCTTCGTCAATTCAGGAAAATACCCAACTTATTGAATTTAGAGTGTGTTCTGGTATGGATGAGGGACAATGTTAATTGCGAATCAAGAAACCAATTGTAATGAAAAATAAAAAAAGGCAGCTTGTATTTTCTCCAATACAGAAACCTTACATTTATTTGAATGAGGCATTGAAGGATCGAATAAGGTAGAAAATTTCTAAAAAAAACAAGCAAAAAAGAGAGACTTTTAAATATAAAATTACAAGGAATACATTGAGAATGTGAAGGCACAACACATAAGACAAAAACAAAGAAATTTTAAAATGTATAAGAGAAAGGGTCACTGAAAAGAGAGAAGGAGGGAGTTATAATAATAATAATAATAATAATAATAATAATAATAATAATAATAATAGTAATAATAATAATAATAATAATAACAACTATAATTACATATCCTCACTTCTTTTCGCAGGTAATGAAGAGTACCGAAAACAGCGCATGCGCCAAGCAATCAAAGATGGCTCCACTAATTCGGTTTCTGTGATAGACACAGTTTCAAGAGTTTTATTCCCAGCGTCATACGGTCTTCTTAACTTGTGGTATTGGTACTCCTATTACCATACGGAAATAGAGTATACTTGGTCAGAACCTGGGTTTGACCATTTCGATCACTCATACATAAAATGATTTTTTTAGCTATTTATATTCATCACAATGAATATGAAAATTAGAATTCATATAAAAAACACTTACCCTCATCTCGTGAACTAAAAATTTAAGTGCGATAGAAAGTTATTCTCCTTTCACAGGGTAAATAACTGAACCATTACTAACATTTCATTAATAAAGGGAAAAGATTTAAGACTAGATATGTTTATTTTATAGTGAGAAACAATAAAAAGGTTTTGTTTTAAGGGAATTTTGCACCTTTGTCTAGTATTGTCTAGTATATTTTTTCCCGAAAGTGGCAAGTCTGTAATTTTTTCGCTGCCTGAAAAGTTCTTATCTCTGTAATGTCGAATGTTGAATCTACTCTATGTGTATATTAGCTTACCGTTACTATTTTATGTTCTATAGGTTAAAAAGTTTCACTGTACTGTAGAATCCAGCTTGAATTTAGAGATGAAATACTGAATGTTTTAGCTTATAAAACTTTGTGCCGACTAAATTTGGGACGTGCTATCGTTTGAATTTGACTGAATGTTGGGAAAACTTGAGGTGGAAAAACTGTTGAAACAATTTTTATTAACTTTGCGTGTGGGAGATATTGAGTTGAGAATTATCTTGACACAATCTGACACAAGATAGTAAAATAATTCAATTATGATAAACGAAGTTGGTAAAGCAGATGTATATAGAAATTACCAATGTGAATTTATTTATTTATATCGTGTAACGCTCTTAAAAATTGTAAAAATTTCAAAGGAATTGTTCTAAATTACAATTAATCAATACTTTTTACCATCGTACTACTGTCAGCTATTTGAGACCGTACCAATTTCGGTACGTTTTTGGGTAGCAAGCAAATACCGAGCGGATATCGCTTAAAAATCAGGGGAGTAGGAGAGCTGGCTGGTACTTGTAAGTACCAGGTGGTTATTGATTAAGTCATGAGCTAGTGCCATGGGGTAATGGATAAATAGCGATCACCTATTAAATAGGTACTTTACTGTCACCGGGCAGGTTCTGGTGAGAGATGAAAGACAAGCGGAAGGAATGTGCCTCGAAACTTGTCAATCAAATGAAACATCCTCTAAAGCCTGGCTTGATTTGGTTCTTCACAAAGGAGAAAGATTTCTGCAAAGACCAGGTGTTAAACTCGCAAAACAACCGCTGGGTCGCTTTCTCCTACGACGATGTACTGAGAATTATGAAGACCAGGTTCCCGGTCCACATCATGGTGTTTGGGGTGGTCATCAGCAAGGGACACGTTATGTCTTCTTTTATCTTCCGGAGTGTTACACCAAGTGCCTGGAGAAGTTGTTGTTGCCCTAGATGCAGGAAGTGGCCGTTAGAAGGTCGTACGTGTGGTATCATGGCACGCAAGAAGGAGTACCGAGTCTTAGCTGTTAGATAATTTCTTTTACCTCATCACTCCAAACATCTGACATCTTAACTCCCAAACTGCAACCCCCCTTAGGTCCAAGATCACCACACTTTTCTTCCAGTTGAGAGGGTGAGCGTCGAGTAGGCCTTCAGCAGGTTCCGACACCACCTGGAGGCCGTTGTTGAGACGAGGGTGATTTAATTGAATAACACCTCAAGTCTTTAAAATGTAGCTTTGGTAAATATATTTGTATAAATGAACTTTCTGTGTTATTTCATTTTATATTGAAGTTATGCAACAAATTACCCACCCAGCGCACTTTGTATATGCAAGTATTACAAGAGAAGTAGGTTTGGGATGCTGAAACAGCAATTGAATAATAGTAGGCCTTAGCATTTTTATACGGCAATGTTAGAAACAGTAGGTCTTTCTAACGGTGTAGATGGGCAACCTAGGTTCATACATCTTTGCTTAGAAACTTGCTAAGCAAGGAATCATAGAGATTTGTAAGAAATGCATTATTGATGAAAAAATGCCTAACTATTAAAATTCCTTGTGTAGATCTGTATAAGAAAGTTAATCACATTCACTCAAGAAATTAGTTCCACAACCTGTGTGAGTTGGGTTTATGTAAACAAAAGTGTTTACTTTATTGTCAAATTTATTCATTAAAATGTGGAGACACGAGACGGTGGTATCATTTTCAAATTCAATTACATATTCGATCTTTGGGTGAAGGAAGTTTCTATTTCTCGGAAATTATTCGCTTGTTCTTTGGTATTGAAATGTCTGCCACGATAGGAACAACAGGGAACCAATCCAGACGCCATCGATTTACTGGTAAATATTGTCGTTGAACATGAAAAAAGTATCGTTAATTATGACTTCGAGGGATTGTTTGAGACTGTCAGAGGTGACTTCATTAAATTTATTTAAGATGGCAAAGGCTCCATGAAATATGATGTTAATTAATTCTTTCAAGTATTGTTTGACCCGAAAGAAAGTCAGATTTTTGTAGTTCTTTGGGAAGAGAAAGGTTGTTGGACAGTTCACCACCGACCCATAATGCATTTCTAAAGGAGGGGATTTTCCAACAATGAGGTCTATAGCTTCCTGAAAATTACCATGCGATTTAATATTTATTTACATTCGGAGAAGCACATTTCTTACTCTTGCGTAGGGCGTGTACAGCAATGGTCTCAATTTAACGCTACTGAGTTGGTGACGAAGAAGTGCTACTAGAAAAACATTATAATAAAAAATAAGATATTTTGCATAGTGTAATAGTCATACAGAATTATTACTCCTAAAATACAATTATATAAAAAAAACTCACTAATTACGGACACGATAAATATTTCCTCCTTGTGAGAACAACCTTTCATATCCATTATTTTACAAATATATTTATTCTCTTATTTCCAGTAACTGTTCGGGGCTTTATACCAACCAGGCGGAAAGCGTTCTACTGCCATACTGCTGATGAGAGCCAGAGGGCAGGAATGCTTATGAATGTCTTCTGACGCAAACAGGGCAAACCCAGACAAAGCAGACGAAGCGAAAGTGAGACTGGTGGTTCACGGATGAGATCGTATACCTGAACTTGCAGTTGCTGAAGGCGAAGATTTTATTTCCTGGTCTTCCACTGATAATGAAATTTCCTGCAAACAACACTCAAGAAGCATGAGTTCAGAAAAAGAGAAAGAGTCGAAAGAAGATGCAACAAATGAAAATATAAAAAAGAAAGTTCGTCGATGATCCCTACTACACCAATTTAATTATCAGGTTAAGAGCGGATAGACAGAGGAAGTGCGAGAAGAAGTATGGATGAAGGCTCGATTTAGGTGGGTCAAGAAAACAGTGTTAAACTGAACAACGAAAAACTTTGAGCTACGAAAAATGAGTAAAAATTGTCTGTCATAAACAGGCTGTAAAGTTGAAAGAAAAAAATGTCCATTCATTTGGAAGAAAGGTAATTTTATTAATAGGCACTTTGGGAGAGATAAATAGAGCAAACTTCATCTAACACCCACATTTACTTATGCACACTTAAAACTGATTCGAGGGTAGAAGATGAAAGAAATGAAACGGGAAGACAAAAATGTGTACCATACGAGTAGAATAGTTTTGCAGCAGAACAGGACGGATCTGCTTTCTAAGAGGAACGAATTAACAGCAAATTTAGCAGCAACTTCCCCAACAAGTAATAAATGAGTACATGATACGGAGATATGGTTGAGCTGCTGGTGAAACGTTCGATAGATCCATTGCGCTAAGCTTGATAACTAATTATACACAGCTGGAAGGAATCAATATTTCATATGAGCGATTGTTATTGATGGGATTCAAATTGTGGAGTGGAATAAAATCGCAAAAATAAACCCTAGCAGAGGCTTGAGTAATGGTCGAGTTTCGAATGTCAGAGATTGGCAGAACCTCTTGCAAACCAGTGAAATGATCGAGCAAGGTCTATAGCCAAATACAAAATTTAGAAAAGGTTAACTAAATGGCTGTAAATAGCGTCAACATACAACACATGAAGATGAAAAGGGACCAGAATGGCAATGATATGACGATTGGCTGAGGCGAGCTGGTAAGAAATGAAGGTTTGAGTCTAGTTCGAAACATCAGCCTCAATAAGAGTTGACAGTAGGCGAACGAAATGAGCGGGCAAAGACAGTCAATCAAAGTAAAGGTTATGAGGATACACCTGAGAGAGCTCTTTGTATTTATATGTCCTACTCCAAAGCAGGTACTATAGTCTCATAGTTTAAAAGTGAGGGGCGACAGGGTTGTGCATCTGATATTTCTAGGATGTGAAATATCAAGTATGATGGTAAGTAGCAAGGAACAAAGAAAATATTACTTGTAAAGTTGCAGAACGAAATCCAAATAGCGAGCATTAATTGAATAGTACACAGAACCAAACGTGATTTTACATGATTATAGATAATGACATAATAACAGACTGAGTGGTACACTTCAAATAGTTTTTGATGAAGTATGTCTTTATGAGAAAAACATGAAGACAACGGAATAAGAAAGCGAGAGGTTGCGAAGAGTCATGAACCTCCTGCTGCAGCATTATACAGATATGTCGAAGACGCGTTCGAGGCAACAATAATGCTCTTCCAGGATAGGGATGAACCAAGCATGCACCAGGGGCGATTTTCTTTTTGAACCGAGAAAAAAATTCTGACGCCTCAATAGATCACTTTCCAGAAGTAGTCTCTTTATTTTCGAAAGCACGAGCACAGTATTTAGGGGTTGCATGATCATGTACAGTTAGGAATGAATCATAGGTGGAAATGTACCATATCACAGAACTTAGGAATTTATATAGGGTTGCAAGAAACAAAGCGAGTGTAGCTTGTAAGGTGCAGAATGGAGTATAAATGGATAGCGTTAGCTGAAGAGTGCACATAATGCGTGCTACGGGCAGAAAGAGCACCAACCAATGGGTTGTGTGGTCAGTGAATATCATGATTTCACGAGAGTAGTCGAGTAATTTGCTTAAGTGGAGGAGGTAGAGGAAAATCTTGAATCATTACAAACTTGCCCTCGATAAGACGAATTATATACTTTAGGAAAACCATGGTATTCTAAAACTTATATTTGTGAGGTGCATTGAAAACACTTGGAAGTATTTGGCACTATACCTTACTCGGCAAGGCAAAAAAAAGATGTGCGAGGCTGCAAAAGATGTTCCCTTAAAGACCAATATTTTATCAGGAGGTCATATGCATATGTATTAAATGTAATCCTTTCAGATCCTGATATGTGTGAAGGTTGAAGTTATGACTACTGTTACAAAGACCATACGGCATTTTAAACATTTTAAATGAGACGAAGAAGTGGTAGTAACAGTCATATAAACATCATATGGATGCTCAGGAATCTGGTTAAAGCACGTATCAGATTGAGACGAAAAAATAAAAAAACCGAAGAGAGAAGAGGTGAAATCTTACAGCTTTGGTAAGATGTATCAATCCGCGACATTAGAAGCGTTCAAAGTTCTCTAATCGAATATTGGTTTAAAGTTAGCAGGCAAAGACTTCTGAGTGATAGCGAGTGGAGAGTCCATCTGCTATTAGATTTTAAGGACGAACAAAACAGGTTCGCTTGTTGTCTTTTATCTGTTGAACCACAATGTGTTTAATCCGCATTTTACTGAAAAAGAAGGATGACAAGGGAAGGAAACTCATACAAAAGGCACTGGAATTCGTACAAAAGAAAACTTTTAGAAAAAATGAGGCCAGCACACACAGAAAAAGTTGGTCCAGTCGATAAGCTTACGATTTAAGCTACTGATCGTTGCAAAGGAAAGATCTGGAACACAAATTGGAGAATTAACTTTATATGTGATAAAATTGCAACAAAGATCGATGATGAATTAAATGATACTATTTTTATATCTTTATGTCAGAGGAGAGGCTACTAGAAGGACAAGAAGAGATTGAGGGGGAAGAATGCCGAAGTCTTTGATAGTGAGGACAATAAATAAAAGTTAAAAAGGCGATTCGAAAATGTGAAATGATGGACAAAACCACAGAGCGAAAGAGAAAGTAGATTGGAGTTTTTCAAGATTCTGATTGACTTTCTACTTTAAAGCCTGAGACGAAAATGAAGGAGAGCAGAAGGAAAAACATTGAAATTTCTCACTAAATTTCATAGCATTTCTGTCATACTCTCTATAGTACCAGAATATATATATAATGATGTAAAGGATAGATAAGTGAATAATTAAAATAGAAAATAATTAAAGTAGTAAAAGATTATTTTATTTAAGTAGATAAATAATTCATTGGTGAGTAAATATAAAAGATTCAAGTGGGTAAATAATTCCTATATATCAGGAACTTGGGGCCTTTTCGACATAACGAAATATCAAATAATGATTTACAATAAACAAAGAAAATATATAAACCAGACTAAACGGCCATGATGCAAGGATAGAGACAAAACGAAGGGAGAAACAATGTGGCCCTTTTTCCAATTACGCTCTTATATATATAATTTTTACATCCTATCTACATAATAAGATCGCCTGTAAAAACAGGATGAGATTTTTTAATGCAGGGAGCGCTGCCCATTTCCGTTTGCTGGAGAGAGGCAGTGCCAACAAACAGTTTTGTGAACGAGACGCCATATTAATCAGGGTTTCCCAAACGGGGACCATATGGCCCCCTAGGGGCCATGGCACATCTGAAGGGGGCTACAGGAAAGTTTTAAGCTTTAGAGGGGCCACAGATCCATGAAGGGGGCCACAGGACTAAACCTATTGAAACCTGAATTATAGTTAGGGCAGTACCTAATATTAATTTAGTTAGTTGAATTACATTTTTAAAATATTAATACATATATTTTCCCTTTTTTAAAATATTTTATTAGCATAATAGGATTTAAATTAGTCTGTAAACAAATATTTTGCATCTTAGAAGCTTATTCTGCGGCGCTCTCCATTGTACGCTTGATCTTTATGCGCCTGGCACCGTTGTTGGCTTGGTGAAATTACTTCAGGTGGAAATTTAAATCCTTACAGTCTGTTTATCAAGTGGTTCGGCATTATAGTATGTAAGTAGCTTTTATTTGTTTACCCTAATACTGCGAAGTTGTAGTAATTTTACTAGTTTTTAAAATTATAATAGATTGCCACAAGCCCAATAATATAAGACTTATATAAGTAAATAAGTGAACATTTTTGTTTGTAAGTAAAGTGTGCCATTGCTAGGCCGACATCAAATTTTTTTCACTTCGGTTTCACTTAGGGCTTATTTACGAGATTAGCATTTAATCTTAGATTTTGATGATTGCATTTATAGTTTTGTATCTGCATTAATTTGAGTAAAATATATGTATATATAATATATTACTAAAAGTAATGCAGATCTACCCCCCTGAGGGAGTACATTTCTGCTGTTTTGAATTTAGGTACAGGTACGGAGCACCACGATGTACAATCAACAAAGAAAATTTTGGACATACCCAATTAATAGAAGCGCTCATAAAAATAGTTGCATTGTTTTGCGGTCCTTTTTTTGGTGTCAAATATTTACCATCAAAGGGCATGTATTTAGCCCCAAAAATGAAAACAAAATTTTCAATGCAGCTATTTTTATGAGCGTTTCTATTTATTTGACATGTCTGAAATGTTCGTGGCCGACTGTAATAGGAGTTGGTGTTGGGCACAGATTCAGTGGTCTGCAGAGGGAATGAAGGTTGTTTCTGGGTCTTTTCTTAGAAATACTCTTCCTTTATCGCCGCTAAGATAAGCGCCTTTCATTCTGTTGCGGTGAGCTTCGGCTCTAAAATGTAATATATATATCATTAATATATTAAATTTCTTCTGCACAGATTGCCCATGGCTACGGCGACGAAGAAAAAATGTCGATAATACTCCAGTGAGTATTTAGCTTATGATTTTATACATTCACAGACAATATAACACAGCCATTGTGTCTTTTATGTATGGCTACACTTTCTAATGATAGTATTCGATAAAGTAAGCTTAAAATACATTTGGATAATAAGCACAAAGACAAAAAAGACAAAACATTAGATTACTTTAAAAAGCTGTGGGAGGATTTCAAAGCAAGGAGCACTATTAAAGATATATTTAGCAAAACTAGACAAAGGTTTAATTGCATCTTATGAGATTTCCAAGCTAATAGCGAAATCGGGAAAACCTCATACTATTGGCGAATAATTAATTTTGCCTTCAGTATCTGTGGCTATTTCAACTGTCATGCAACAAAATTCCCCCAAATCACTAAAGTAATTCCGCTGAGAAAGACGTATTGATGAAATGGCAAAGGATGTAGAGGAAAAACTTGTTTAACATTTACAAGTAAAGACCTGTTCAAGATATTTATCATTTCAAATATATCTGTAAGGTAGAATATGTCACATTTGGCAGCTATGATTCTTACTCAGAGCTGCCTAACATCCAGAAATAACACAACACTATCCAAAGTGCAATGAAGCGATTCAGACAATTGCCCTTAGAAAGCCATCGCACCTCTGTATGTAAAAGTTGGCGATCAAACCCTTCTTCATTGGTAGCACAGAGGTGTCGGAAAAGACGCTCTTGAAGGATATATGACTTGATAAGGTTGACTGTCATGATTACACTATTAAGTGAATCTTTCAGACGTCCTCCTCGGTTTTTTTGCAATCAGATGTTGACGGTGGAAAACACAGTGTATGCGAAAAACTTTAGGTACAGCCTCTTTTAAATATGCAATAAATCCCCTATATCTACCTACCATAGCAGCGGCGCCATCAGTTGCACAAGCCATAATATTCCCAAGTGGAATATAATTTTCTTTGAAATAGGTCACTACTTCTTTGAAAATTGTTTCACCTTTAGTATCTGTCACAAGGCTGCGGGAAATAAAACATTTGTTCTCTGAGTTGATCTTTATCCAAAAACCTAACATACGCCATGAGAAGGGATTCGTTATCACGTAATACCGTTTCATCAATTTTTAATGCAAAGGTCTTTACTTGTAAATGTTTAACGAGTTTTTCCTCTACATCCTTTGCCATTTTGTCAACACGTCTTGATACTGTATTGTTGCTCAGCGGAATTACTTTAGTGATTTGGGGGCAATTTTGTTGCATGACAGTTGAAATAGCCACAGATACTGAAGGCAAAATTAATTATTCGCCAATAGTATGAGGTTTTCCTGATTTCGCTATTAGCTTGGAAATCTCATAAGATGCAATTAAACCTGTGTCTAGTTTTGCCGCTGTTTTGCTAAATATATCTTTAATAGTGCTCCTTGCTTGGAAATCCTCCCACAGTTTTTTAAAGTAATCTAATGTTTTGTCTTTTTTGTCTTTGTGCTTATTATCCAAATGTATTTTAAGCTTACTTGGTCGAATACTATCATTAGAAAGTGTAGCCATACATAAAAGACACAATGCTGTGTTATATTGTTTAGTGAATGTATAGAACCATAAGCTAAATACTTACTGGAGTATTGTCGACATTTTTCTTCGTCGCCGTAGCCATGGGTAATCTATGCAGAAGAAATTTAATATATTAATGATATATATATATATATTACATTTTAGAGCAGAAGCTCACCGCAACAGAATGAAAGGCGCTTATTTCAGCGGCGATAAAGGAAGAGTATTTCTGAGAAAAGACCCAGAAACAACCTCCATTCCCTCTGCAGACGACCGAATCTGTGCCCAACACCAACTCCTATTACAGTCGGCCACGAAAATTTCAGACATGTCCAATAAATAGAAACGCTCATAAAAATAGCTGCATTGAAAATTTTGTTTTCATTTTTGGGGCTAAATACATGCCCTTTGATGGTAAATATTTGACACCAAAAAAAGGACCGCAAAACAATGCAACTATTTTTATGAGCATTTCTATTAATTGGGTATGTCCAAAATTTTCGTTATTGATTGTACATCGTGGTGCTCCGTACCTGTACCTAAATTCAAAACAGCAGAAATGTACTCCCTCAGGGGGGTAGATCTGCATTACTTTTAGTAATATATTATATATACATATATTTTACTCAAATTAATGCAGATACAAAACGATAAATACAATCATCAAAATCTAAGATTAAATGCTAATCTCGTAAATAAGTCCTAAGTGAAACCGAAGTGAAAAAAAAAATTGGTGTAGGCCTAGCAATGGCACATTTTACTTACAAACAAAAATGTTCACTTATTTACTTATATAAGTCTTATATTATTGTGCTTGTGGCAATCTATTATAATTTTGAAAACTAGTAAAATTACTACAACTTCGCAGTATTAGGGTAAACAAATAAAAGCTACTTACATTCTATAACGCCGAACCACTTGATAAACAGACTGTAAGGATTTAAAGTTCCACCTGAAGTAATTTCACCAAGCAAACAACGGTGCCAGGCGCATAAAGATCAGGCGCACAATGGAGAGCGCCACAGAATAAGCTTCTAAGATGCAAAATATTTGTTTACAGATTAATGTAAATCCTATTATGCTAATAAAATATTTTAAAAAAGGGAAAATATATGTATTAATATTTTAAAAATGTAATTCAACTAACTAAATTAAAATTAGGTACTGCCCTAACTATAATTCAGGTTTCAATAGATTGAGTCTTGTGGCCCCCTTCATGGATCTGTGGCCCCTCTAAAGCTTAAAATTTTCCTGTGGTCCCCTGCAGATGTGCCATGGCCTCCGGTTGGGAAACCCTGTTCTAGAGGATTTCTACTCAAACTATCCGCTAATAAATTCTTAATACCCTCGATATACACAATACGGAATTGATATTCCATGACCAACAGACTCCAACGCATTAGTCGTCCATTTTGACTCTTAAAATTACGAAGGTACGACAATGGCTTATGGTCACTCTCAATTACGAATTCGGTTCCTATAAGGTATATTCTAAAATGTCGAATTGAACCTACTTGTAATTAACAATTAATCCCCCAAATTATTAAAGGTTCTAATTAATTATACACACCAGGAAAAGTAAATAACTAACGAGGAACCTCACTCAAGACTGACTCTTCTTGTAATTTTAGCACAGCAAAACTAAAGTTGCCGGCTATTCTTGCCGCTTAATTAGTGGTATCTTCACTCACATAAATACGCTCAACTAAAAAAAATATAATCGTCAATTAACAAAAAGAATTGTCCTATTATTTTTGCTTGAATATTCTTGACATTTGCAACTGTATAGAGTGGAAATAATGATCTTTAAGGAAATAGCAAAATATCAGGTAGGGTGGAATCTTTTACAAACCCAAAGACCTGAGGCCAGTTATATATATATATATATATATATATATATATATATATATATATATATATATATATATATATATATATATATATATATATATATATATATATATATATATATATATATATATATATATCCCCCCAAACACCTGACACTAGTTTTATGTCGTCATATGACCAGGTGTACGCCGTTATACGCACACTGGCCTACTGGCCGAACAAAATTAAGGCTCCACCTGGGGATTGTTCTAAGCGTGCTTTAAATACACAGTTGCTTGGCCAAGGAATATTCAAACATGACTACACACACACACACACACACACACACACATATATATATATACATATATATATATAAATATATATATATATATATATATATATATATATATATATATATATATATATATATATATATATATATATATATAGGGCAAGTTAAATGGCAATGCAATTAAATATTGAAGGTTCACTGTTAAGATGATTAACACTGTCAATTAAGTTTGAACCAAAAGGTAATTAATTAGGTAATGATTTTACAATCATGCAAATTCTAGAGCAAAGGAGATTCTTGAGGTTCGATGCGGTAAAGGTGGGAGGAGCGTGACGAAGTGAGGGTTAATTCCCTTTTACCTTGAGGTGCGGCGAGTAGGACCAGGTAGGTAAGTCCGACCTTGAACTTGTAGGCGTCTCACGAGACACTCAATTCAACTTCGGGAGAGTGAAGTGTCGGGGGCGAGGGGGGGCTCTTATCCTTAAGAGGCAAACGGAGGGTGCTTCGGGGGTGGCTTTTCCGATCTTTGTAACCTGAAGACGTGGTGAGAAGGGTTGAAGCGTGCCTAACTATCTCCACGAACAACACTGAGTGACGACTAGCTCTTTCTTGGCTCTTTGACAATCACTCAATTCTTCTCTGGACGAGGATGTAGTCGATTCCTTCTTGACTAGGAAGAAGTTACGACTAACGTCCTGGATGGCGGCTTCAGTCAGCTTTCTTAGTCAGTGCTAAAGCTAATACTCCTCGATAGGTCAGAGCGTCGTTCTTCTGTCTTCTTCGTTTCTTCACTCTCGGTTTTTATATTGGAAAGGAATGCGAGAAAATAAGGAAAGGAATGACTGAAAAGGAAGAAGGTGGTGAGGTGATATATGAATAATTGATATTATTCAAACACTCCCCATCTCAAATATAAATTGATAAACAATGTTTATCAATTTAAAAGTTAAATTTTAAAGATATAATATTGTCGTAGAATTCCCCTTCTTTTTGTTCTATTTTATCTCTAAGAGTGCTAAGAGTGTCTAATATATATAGATATCTTGATATCTTAAAGAACAGAGCCGTTCTGAAACACGTAAGGATATATAAGAGAAACGATCATTAATCCCCAAATAAACTTATATTTTATCTTTAACCATTGAATACACAACATCTAAACATTAATTACAGCAATACTCTGAATATTATCCTAAACAAGAATTAATTAAATTAGTTTACCCACAAAAATTGGTTAACGTTTTCTCTATACACAACAATAATATAAGAATTAGGCTTACGGACTCATGTGGAGTTTAAAGGCCTCAGAAATGTTATTTACTCTCGACGCGTGACGCCGGCCAGATGTAGATGAGCGAGATCACACGGTTGTTTTGGCGAGGGTGGCAGCTGGGGGGTCCACCACACGTTCTTCCGGGGGGGGGGGGTCTTCAAGGACGAGAACCAATACGGTGCTTTATGCAACACCTAGGCAGTCGTGGTCTCTCTAGCGAGAGTGAGTCGAACTTGGTTCTTAAATCAAGTCAACTTGGAGTGCGGTGTGACCACCGAGTAACGAGCTCGAGGAGGAGCTTTTCTCCTTCGTTACTTATTTCCTTATGGACGAGGACTGAACTCGGGGAGGGTCTTCTTCAAGGGCGAGGATAACGGAGGGGGGTTTCTCTGGCGACAATAAGTTACTTAAAGTTCGGTGTGGCCACCGAGTAACGGGCCCAAGGGGGGAGCCTTTTCCTTCTTCTTTTCTTAATTCCTCAAGGACGATGAATACCCCTGGCGTTTAAGGTGCACCAGGATATGAGGAGTCTCTCTGGCGAGAGTAAGTTGAACTTACCAAAGTTAACTGATCGTTTGGTTTGATAACCAGGGACTTAGCTCGAGGATGAGCTTCTTCTTAGCCCTTTAAGGTAGGTAGCCCTGCCTCTCTTGCAGGGTACTTCTTGGTCTGGCGAGCCAAGTACACTACCTCTCCAGTCTCGGTAGTTCGGTGTGATCCGAAGACTTCGTCACCTAGAGACTGACATATACTACCTATCCAGTCTAGGTTGCTCGGTTTTAATCGAGGACTTCGTCACCTGGCCTGACGTATACTACCCCGATTTTCCTCAGAGCTCCTTATTTATACCTCGTCACCCCACTGGAGAGTGGTAAGGGGGGGGAGGGGCTTGAGGATGGCCCCAGGAGAGTTCTTTTGGCCAACGAGTTTTCCCATGACGTCAAACATCGGCTCCTCGTTAGCCTTCTAGATTGGGAGAAACCCGTCTCCAATTTCTTATTCGACGTAGGACTGGATCTCACTCTCCTGGGGGAGATCTTACATTTTGACCTTTAGGGTCTTTCATGGCACCGAGTTGTGCCACACTGCGGTTAAGCACTGAACCCGCCGATGCCTTCGACGGATGTCTTTGCGGTAACCGCCTTGTGACTGCACCAAGAGTGAACTGGGTGGGGAGGGAGGGTGACCATTTTCCTACAACACCTCCCATCAAAGAACTTAATGGGAAGGGGGGATGCTCCCGGGAACTCAAAACAACTTACTCAACCTAGTCGAGATTAGCAAAGTTGTATTTCTTGAGCCCTCTCATACATTAAGTTTCCTTACACATGTACACCCTCGCGCGCGTTTACACAGGCAATGTGTTGAACTAAACATACTCGATTTACAATTTTAAATGAACATAACAAAACCTTAATTTATCGATTATCCACAAAAAAACCAACAAAACAAGCTACTTCCTTACATTTCTAAGTTTTTGAGAACTTAAATCCTACCGATAAATATTAACACGAACAACGAATGAAAACATGGTTTCACGCTCATTAGGTACTGAAATAACCTTCAATGGTATTTCATCTCCGCCTATAGAGCAGCTGTACTTTATCGGCTCCTTTGATGTGGCTAATCCTAAAATGGTGCTCTAAGACCAATACTTTACCGGGCCTGAGTCGGCCGTTCAGGTTGTTGAGTCTACCCCAGTATGTTACTAAATTGTAGCGGTATTTCAACCTACTCGACTTACCCATATTATGGTACTTGACTATTTTTAAATTGAACATTAAGGCTAGAGCGGCCTGTTGCAGCGGGGCATAATTGATGAGAACTTGAGTCCCAGAGCTCTCCTTTAACCAGGTACACGCGAAGATCGTGTCTGGGTTCGATCTTTGGGGATCAAGAAAACTTTTCCCCGCGAGGTCGTTAATGGGCGTGGCGCTCACTACGACTTGGCGATTTAGCGGTAACTCCATGGACGTTCCGTTCGGGGAGGAAACTACTAGGGGTAGGGGATACTCATCCGTGTCTACCATTTGACTAGTCTTACCTGGTTGTATTGCAATAGCACCTCTTTCCCCCTTCCTTGTCAACTCATTTGACTCACTTCTCTAAGTAGGTAGTTCCTCAGGTACACCTGCTCGTACCTCTACCCTACCTCCTACTTCTTCCCTGATAACCACATTTGGCTGGGTACTCCTCGTAGGTTTTCCTTTAGGTACACATGCTGGTACCTCGTCCCTACTTCCTACTTCTTCCATCGTTACCCCATTTGGCTGGGTTTCCCTCGATGGTCCTTTCTTAGGTTCAGGTCGGACTACAACTTCCTCAACCTCTATCAGATTCTCGATAGGTGCTCTTTCGAGTGCGAGCAATCTTTCCTTTTCTTTTCTTTCTTCTCTTTCAGCTTGAGCACGTTCTTTTTCCCTCTTCATTCTCCTTTCCTCTGCCTCTTTTTCTGCTTTCGCTATTTCATTTTCCCTTCGGGTTCTTCTTTCTTCATCTTCCAGGTTTATCTTTATTTTTCTTTTATCATCTTCTCGTTTTATCTTTATTCTCCTTTCCTCATCTTCCCTTTCTATCCTTATTCAGAATTCTTGTGCTCCTCTTTTCAACAGTATTATTCTTTCGCTTGTTTTACCTCCTCTCAGTATTCTTCTTTCCTCTCTTTCTATTTTCCCCTGTATTCTGTCTTTCTCTAATTTTATGTCTCTCCATATTTTTATTGCTTCGCATTCTCTTTTCCATTCTCTTTTTATATTTTCCCTCTTTCTATCAAACTCTATTATTTCTTCTTCTTCTTCTCTTTGTATTCTCAATTCTTCGAGGATGTAGGCATCCATATCCTCGCCTTCAAATCCCAGAATTTGGGCTTGTAGGTAAAATCTTTTGACCGGATCCATTTCGTGTTGGTCCGTCGATTTTTACTTTCTTTATTCTCAGGTAATTATGCCACCACTAACCAGGTAGCGCTCACCATAACTTACCCTTAATCCCACTACTATGTTGATTGAAATACCACTCCCGACAACAAATTTACCACTTGACCTACCAATTACCTTAAGATTGTTACCACTCCTAACTCTACTAATTTTCCTCTCGTCAATTATTCTCTTATTCCTGATATTCCTTTACGTGTTGGCTCTTTCTCAATTAGACACTGCTGGGTTCTTTCTAATAACAACCTACAAACCTGACACCACTTTTATTTATGTCGTAGAGTTCCCCCCCTTTTTGTTCTATTCTATCTCTAAGAGTGCTAAGAGTGTCTAATTATATATAGATATCTTGATATCTTAAAGAACAGAGCCGTTCTGAAACACGTAAGAATATATAAGAGAAACGAAAATTAATCCCAAAATAAACTTATATTTTATCTTTAACCATTGAATACACAACATCTAAACATTAATTATTACAGCAATACTCTGAATATTATCCTAAACAAGAATTAATTAAATTAATTTACCCACAAAAATTGGTTAACATTTTCTCTACACACAACAATAATATAAGAATTAGGCTTACGGACTCATGTGGAGTTTAAAGGCCTCAGAAATGTTATTTACTCTCGACGCGTGACGCCGGCCAGATGTAGATGAGCGAGATCACACGGTTGTTTTGGCGAGGGTGGCAGCTGGGGGGTCCACCACACGTTCTTCCGGGGGGGGGGGGGTCTTCAAGGACGAGAACCAATACGGTGCTTTATGCAACACCTAGGCAGTCGTGGTCTCTCTGGCGAGAGTGAGTCGAACTTGGTTCTTAAATCAAGTCAACTTGGAGTGCGGTGTGACCACCGAGTAACGAGCTCGAGGAGGAGCTTTTCTCCTTCGTTACTTATTTCCTTATGGACGAGGACTGAACTCGGGGAGGGTCTTCTTCAAGGGCGAGGATAACGGAGGGGGGTTTCTCTGGCGACAATAAGTTACTTAAAGTTCGGTGTGGCCACCGAGTAACGGGCCCAAGGGGGGAGCCTTTTCCTTCTTCTTTTCTTAATTCCTCAAGGACGATGAATACCCCTGGCGTTTAAGGTGCACCAGGATATGAGGAGTCTCTCTGGCGAGAGTAAGTTGAACTTACCAAAGTTAACTCATCGTTTGGTTTGATAACCAGGGACTTAGCTCGAGGATGAGCTTCTTCTTAGCCCTTTAAGGTAGGTAGCCCTGCCTCTCTTGCAGGGTACTTCTTGGTCTGGCGAGCCAAGTACACTACCTCTCCAGTCTCGGTAGTTCGGTGTGATCCGAAGACTTCGTCACCTAGAGACTGACATATACTACCTATCCAGTCTAGGTTGCTCGGTTTTAATCGAGGACTTCGTCACCTGGCCTGACGTATACTACCCCGATTTTCCTCAGAGCTCCTTATTTATACCTCGTCACCCCACTGGAGAGTGGTAAGGGTGGGGAGGGGCTTGAGGATGGCCCCAGGAGAGTTCTTTTGGCCAACGAGTTTTCCCATGACGTCAAACATCGGCTCCTCGTTAGCCTTCTAGATTGGGAGAAACCCGTCTCCAATTTCTTATTCGACGTAGGACTGGATCTCACTCTCCTGGGGGAGATCTTACATTTTGACCTTTAGGGTCTTTCATGGCACCGAGTTGTGCCACACTGCGGTTAAGCACTGAACCCGCCGATGCCTTCGACGGATGTCTTTGCGGTAACCGCCTTGTGACTGCACCAAGAGTGAACGGGAGGGGGGGGGGAGTGACCATTCCCCTACAAATATAAATTAGTTAAATTAGAGTACTCTGTCATGGTTAACATTTAAATTATAATAAAAGTTATATTTAAGTTATAGGAATGAAATTGGTTAGGTTATTAATCTTATAAGTTATTAAAGGACTAAGAAATTATCCCTTATATAGTGTATTTTTATACCACACACATCAATATACATATAAATACATACATCAATACACGCGATACACTTCCACACATTTCTCCATACATAAATATATATGAAGTTATATAGATTTTGAATCTATCCCGTATTTAAGAGTATTTTTAAATTTATGTACCACTCTGCTAACAGGTTTGCCTGAAGGTTCATCTGCAGCCACTCCGCCTGAAGGACCTTGCTTCTCAGAAATTGGCTTAGAAGTTATAGACACCTCAGGATCTTTTTCAGCTTGAACAGGCTGCTCTCCTTCACCCATGTTATCTTCCACGTTTTGAAAATGAGAATTTCAGTACAACTCCAGTGGAAAGAGATCAGTAACAAATGTTATTAAAGTACTCTTATCTGATTTTAAAACCTTTAATAACCCTTATTAAGTTATCTTCTCCGAGGAGCAGCTCTATAATTTTAACCAAGCTCCAATACGGGCGAGGTTTAACAGGATGTTTGATTAAAACTAAAGAACCAATGTGACGAAATGTATGCTTATCTAAATGCAGAGAATCTATACAATACAATTATTTGTGTTTCTCTCTTAATGACAACAAATAATTAGTATACCATTCCGTTTGAAATTTATTAATTATGATTTCTCTCAAGTCGATAGAATTAATGAGACTTTCTCAAATTTCTTCATTATCAACATCAGGATGTTTATCAGATATGATGAGGGAAGGGAATGTAGTACCAGATAATGTTAAATGATTAGGGGTTATTACTTCTAAAGAATTATCAGTCCCTATACGACTATGTTAGAGGACTGTGATTTATGGCTAGCTGAATGTTTGCAAGTGCTGTAATGAAGTTGGATTCTTTAATACAAGATCTACCTAAGGTTTTGTAGATGCACTGTTTAATTGTTTTTATTAGCCTTTCCCAACTAGCACCAAACCATGGACTATAAGCTGGTATGGCCTTATGAATTAGATTATATTTATTAAATTTTGGTTGGAAAAAATCAGAAATCCTTAAATTAGATAACAAGGATGCACTAGAAATAAATGATTTTGCAATTTCATAGTACAATTGCTCTACAGACATATTTTCTGCAACCTCTAAATGAAATAAATATTAAAAGGTAAATTTTACATTTACCATCTGAAGAATTTAAAATAAAAAAATGACCAGTATAATCTACTCCCGTGTTTTCAAACGGTTTCACAAACTGTATTCTTTCTTTAGGCAGCGCTGTTGCAGGAGGAGCAGTAAATGCTCTAGTATTGTATTTAGTACACAAGATACATTCCTTTATTACCCTTTTAGTGGCTTGTCTAGCCCTTATGAGCTAAAAGCCTGTTTGACATAAATGATTTAAAGTAGATTCAATCCATAAATGCCTACAGCATAAATGAGAGTTTCTAATGATCAATTTAGTTAAATGATGAGTGTCACTACAAATGAGAGGATTAACAGCATCAAAGCTCAATATTAATTTTTAGACATTCTACCTCTTGATCTTAAAATACCATCAGCGTCTATAAACAAATTTAAATCTTGCACTAATTTAGGTACATTAACATATGAACAAGGCTTTTGCTCTAAAAATTCTTTTTGAATAGAAAAAGATGTACTCTGCATACATTATATAAGATGTACAAAGGTATGTTTTTTAATAGCTAACCTGTCTATAATTTCTTTCTTAAATAATTTAATGGCTGTAAAGACTTTAGAAGTGATTGAAAACAATCTATTATATGAGGAATACTTATTTATATCAATAACACCTACTTCACTAGCCACTTTCTCTCACACAAGTAACACAATGGGCGAGGACTCTTCTTCCTCCACAGAAGATTGAATTTTTTTGTGAGGAACTGGTAAGCACCCAAAATGTCCTTGGGCCACTCTTTCTCAGGAGCAACAATCTAAACAGGACCATTAAGCCATGTATCTACTTGTTTCACAAATTTAGTCAGCGAAATAGGTTTAGTAAGTATATCAGCAATGTTATGTTCAGATGGAATATATGAGAACTTCACAACAATGTCCCTCTCAGAAAACTTCTCTTTGGAAATATTTAAATCTTAGCTCTATTAGTGACAAAGACATTTTTCGTTACATCAAGATTAAAATTTTTATTTGAGACTATATTAAGAACACATTGCGTTGCCAAGTATATAGCAAGCAATTCTAGAGAAGGCAGGGTTTTGATAAGCATTGGAGAAAGTTTAAATTTACTAAATAACAATTTAGAACCATTATTCTGAATACAGTAGACAATAAAATCATATGCTTCTTTAGAATCATCTGTAAAGACTACTAAAGAACATTGTTCATCTGAATTTGTAATTTTTCTTGGAATGGACATATTATTGGACATGTATACATTAAATTTATTAACAAAATGTTGCCATTCAGTCAATAATTCTTGTGAAAGTTGCTCATCCTAGGAAAGCTTATTTTTAGATAATTTTCTTATAAAAAGTTTGGCACTTACTAATAAAGGACAAATAATTCTAAGAGGGTCAAATATTGATGAAACAGAACTTACAATTGCCCTCTTAGTTTTACCATTGACATCCAGCATAGAGCCTTTTATAGATAAACTATCTTTTTGCGGTTGAAAAACATAACCCAAATTTTTTGTTTCAGGTCGAGAGGTTATCTTGCTGTCTGAATCAAGATTATTTAAAACAATTTTATCATTACTGCACCACTCTCTAAGAGTAAAGCCGACTTATGCTATGGTGCCTGACACTTTGTGACTAATGTTGATAATATGGTCGCTATCATTATCTGTGTAGATCATATTATCTACATAGAATTTATTAAATAGAATGTTCCTCACGACCTGGTTATGACACCTTTCAGCATGATGGAATATTATATTTCAGAATAAAAGGAGAACATAGCAAACCAAAGATAATTGTGTTATATCTAAAATAATAATATCTATGGTTATGATAAACTATAGAGCTAAAGCAATTTTTATCAGACTCTTTGTTGAGTCTAATATTAAGAAAGGCTTTAGCGATATCTGCTAATATAACATACTGATTTGTCCTAAAATCTAATAATAAACCTAAAAGGTCATTTAACCAGTTAGTTCCCTGATATGCTGCTTCATTTAACCAAGGTGAACCTGCCACATTTAGGGAACCATTAAACACTGGGCGTATTTTAGTATTATGTACCAATGGATCTGATCTAATAATGGGTCGGGGGGAATCCATTTGTGATTTTCCTGGATGATAAGTTCAGGTATAGATTCAATTATGCCTAATTGTTCCTGTTCCTGAAAAACTTTTGCAATAATTTTAGATAGTTCATAATAAGAAGGGACTTTATCAAAAATCTCCCTGTGCCAAGGTATCTCAACCTAGTAATGTTCCTCTCTTAGTACAATCGAGTTCTTCAACTTTTCAATTTCGTCTTCATCATAATTTGAAGTTTCTTCTTTTAAACACATACTTTCCAGGGAAAACAAATTGTTAACTTTATATTCTACATCAGAGTCCTTAAATACATCTTCCAAAGGTTTAAAATAAGTTTGCTTTGGATTTAATACATAGTTTACTGCCCTAGTATATTGGCTCGGAATAAAGACCTCATTATTATGAAAACATTGTCCTTTCTTAGGCTTAATTTTAAACTGTTGCTTTCTTTCACTATGTTTAGTTCTAACAAATATTTTACTCTTATGGGCAGTTTATTCTACAGAGGGACCATGATGGGAAGTTACACTAGAGGGAAAGTCAACAGAGTATACCTTCTCGTGACCCAGTTTTTTGGGTATATTTATGCAATTCTTAGAGGGTGAAAATTTATTATTTATGGGTACAGAAAACAAATTATTATTAGTTGGCACATTTACATTAGAGTTATCATAAAATATATTAGAGTTATTTACATCAACACCAGCGATAAACTTATTAGACATTTCTGCAGTTAGAGAATGGATTGACCCTATACTAATGAACCCATTTGAAACTCTTAGCATCTTACCACCCAGTACTTCTCAGAATTCAAACACTTGAAAATGTTGTAAAATATCATTACCTAAAATTCCTGCATTTTTCACATTATCATTGGTATGTTTTGATAGATTCTGACTCAGGGGTATACCCATATTTTGAAGTTTATCCAGAGATGATGAAATTCCTCTTACAAACAATTCCAATTGGAAAGATGGTAGACAAAAAAAGGACACCTTAGATATCTCTGAATTTGGCAAAATATTATTGGTATCAAAGGAATATCCACTTACTAATTCATTCAATTCTAAGCTAATTAGGGGTTTCTCGATAGGTGTGCCATTAATTCCATATTGTTTTACTATATTATAATCTAAGATGGATATTTGAGCTCCACTATCTAGCAAAAATGGTAAAGATGCATAACCTAATGGCGTTTTGCAGTTCAATGACAAGACAGTGTTGGCAATATCTGCTGAAGAGTTTACTGCTAGTTATTTTTTGTCTCCTGTTTTTTACAGATTTTGCAGCAGAAAGGGATAGTACCATATCAGGACACATGGGAGTTACATGAGCTGAGGCATGGCAGCTCCTACAAGGGAATATTGGCTTGCTTTGAAACCCATGGCAATCCCTTTTAGTATGTTTAAATGACAGACATCTTGTACATAACTGTAGTTATATGGCTCGTCTGTGTCTGGCCTCGTAATTCTTATATTTTTTGCAGTGTAAAGAAGAATGATTTAGAAGATAACAAAACTTACACCATGACTGTGTTTTTTTTATTACACTGCAAACTTGTATGAGGGGACCTAAGTCCTTCCTGTTTAGTATCAATCTTTGAGGCAACACTTACTTCTTTCTCAGACCCCACTTTAGTTGAAAGTACCAGATTTTGCTTATTGGTCTGAGCCTGGACATTTTCCCTAGATTGGAGCAATTTATAAACTGCAGTGGAATGTTCAATAATTAGTTTGACTAAGGGATAATTGCTGCCAAGTTTTCGGCATAATTCTTTTAAGAAAAGTAAGAACAATTTAGATATAACTACATTGCTCATTAGCTGCTCTCCAGCATTATTTGTGAAAAATTCCAAACCAACCTTCTCTAATTCAGCAAATTTTGATTTAAGATGGGAAATGAAATCCATATTAGACGTTAAAGTAGAACAAGTTTCCTAATTAACTATACCAGTTAAGGTTTTATTGATTAAAAGATCCTTATCAAAGAATTCCTCTTCTAACAACTTACATGCCAACCCAAAATTTTCATCATCTACAGGAAGGCTTTCTCTTAAAGCCAAAGCTCTTCCTTGAACATAAGATTTGAGACACACTAATTTTAAAGAATTTGTGACATCTGGAATACTATTTAAAGCATTTTCAAAACTAAACTTAAACATGAAAAAGGCGAACAAATCCTTAGTGGGTTATTTTAAGTTCAGATAGTTTTAGATTAAAGGGAGAGCCACTTGGTAATTTATCCTGATTATACATCCCTCACAATTGGATGTTTTAGGGGGTAAACTTCTTTGCTCCAAAAGAGATGTATGACAGTGCTGCTACTTCCAAAGCTATTTTATCATTATAGTGCGGATCTTTATTGACTTGTTTGGTAAATTCTTCATCAATGGTATCCTTCCCAGCACCTTCCATGTTGCAAATAAGGATGTAATGTGTTTTTTTTGACACTTTTAAATAGGCAAGGGAAGAGTTGAATTCAGAAATAACCTCTTGTAAATAAGGCATAGTTAATAGGGACCTATCTCTTTGGAGAGTATTGTTTACTATCTTTGAAAGGGATATTTTAAGAACTCTAAGTTCCATTCTAATTTTTTCCAGGGAGGACATTTTGTCACCAAGAAACAAAAGTTTTACAATAAACACAATATAACGATTTAAATATAAGAAAATGTGCCAACCAATAACTTAAGGAAATGCTCTGTGACAAGATAATGCTTAAATAAAAACAAGGAGGCTTAATCACCCAATATCAGGAGAAATAAGTTCCTCAAATGGAATCAAGTTTAGACTTTATTGGCTCTTTAACCATCATAATTAAAAACAAATGACAGCTCTCACCTCCCAAAAAGATATAGTCGTTGCTAGGATAAGACGCTACCGTCGAAACTTTCGTCTTGTTAGATTATATGAGACGAAATCATCAATCAATCTGTAGTTAATTGTTAATCGGTAGCCAGCCTTAGTCATTGACAAGCTAATACTCCTAGTAAGTTTGGAGCGTCGTTCTTCTGTCTTCTTCGTCTTCTTCACTCTCGGTATATAGTATTGGAAAGAAATGCGAGAGTATAAGGAAAGGAATGACTGAAGAGGAAGAAGGTGATGAGGTGTTATATGAATAATTGATATTATCCAAAAACTCAAGCTCTCTTTGGCTAGAAATTTCATCAAGGTTATGGATCAATCTGATGCTGGGTTTCGTACTTATGTTAAAAACTACGTGGTGTGTTTTCTGAAACCAAGATGAAAGCAGGTGTCTTGAATGGACCACAGATTCGCATACTAGTTCATGATAGCGAATTCACCAAGGCCTTGAACCCTCTGGAGAAAAACTCATGGAAATTATTTGTCAACGTGTCAAAGCTTTTTCTTGGAAACTATCGTATTGACAACTACAAAGAAATCGTTACAACCATGCTGCAGAATTATCATACATTGGGAGCAAGGATGTCCTTGAAATTGCATTTTTATACTCTTATATTGATTTTTTTCCCAGATAACCTTGGAGACATTGATGATGAACACAGTGAAAGATTTCATCAAGGCATCACCATAATGGAGAGCAGATATCAGGGACAATTCAGTCTTAACATGATGGGCGACTATTGCAGGACGCTAAGGCGAGAAAAGAACTAACTGTACAAACGAAAGGACAAAGTTCAGCAGCACTTTTAGAACTTCATATTTTGTCAATTATAAAGGATTTAAACTTATGCTTTCTGGTACAATTTCTTATGAGCTTATCTGTGACGTGTTTAATATCGTTATCTTGCCTGAGCAAATTAATTTCATCATCTTGACTATTTTTATGATTGTTTAAGAAAGTAGATCTGATAGTAGAATAAAACATTTAAATCATACTCCACAATGTAAAATTAGTCCTGTAAGCACACTCTCTGTCGTGGTATCGTAAGTGTATACCTTAGCAGTTGTGAAGAAAATTACAATGCAGGCGGCAGAGAGGTGACCGGCTGCACCAAGCTAATGAGGCGGGACAGTGAGTCCTCCTTAGGTTCGGGAAGTTTAAAGCGATTAAATCTATGCGAGTGCGTATTCGTTGGCCGGGGGGAGGGAGTTCTCTAAATGCAAAGTTTCATTCAAGGTTATTAAAAGATCAAAACCCCAAATAAAGATTTAATAACAAAAACAAGATAAATATGGGAACATATACATAGGGATAAATTGAGAATTAATTTCGGGCTCAAAAGGTAATAATGACTCAATGACTAAAGCGACAATCAGGGGATAAATGCTTAACTCGATCAGAAATGAAA